>OY757919.1:69563342-69675842 GCA_963585895.1 Sepioteuthis lessoniana
TTTATTTGATTAATGTCTGTCTCCATTATTTACAGACCCCTAGGTGACTGTAAGTTTCACTTCTTTTAGTTTTAAAGTCAACTATTTTTACTGTTTCTAATTACAGACCCTTTCCAGAAAGGTTTATTGATTTCACAGGATGTCAAACCATGGATTGTTTTACGCTGAAGACAGATTAATAATTGTGATTTCCAGTTGTATAAAGGGGAATCTTTGATGCCTAGTGGCTATCGTGCTGGACTTTGACATTGTAGAAAGAGAGTTCGATCTCCGGTCGAGCTATTACATTCACTTTAACTTATACCATTAAAAAAGATATGGCCTTCCTTTTTCTCCCAGCTATATTTTGAATAGAACCACTAAATTCCTTTATTGTTCTACTTTAATAATGGCTTTAGCATTAAATAACCCACGGTGGTTGATATGCCATTAAGCAAAGAAATCAAACCAAACCAATTAAATATAGTACAAAAATATATCTTCACAATCATTTTAAACAGATAAACTCTTCGCTTTCTTAAGAATATCTATTCAACCTGTAGATGAGACCCGAATATGTACAATCACTCCGGATCAGAGAGGACCCAATCACGGGATGTACTGGGTGATGTCCTCGTGGTGTAATGGTTAAAGCGATGGAAGCGAGTTCGTACTCCAGTTGCGCTATTACGTTCACTTTCGGGCAAATAACCTTGGAAAAGGTATGAACACGCTTATCCTCCCAGCTATGGGTTAAATAGTACCACTACTGTTCTTCTAGGAGAATAGGTTTGGCATTAAATAACCTACAAAGGTTTAGATGCCATCAAACAAAGAAACCAAACGGGATGTACTTGAGTGTCATATCGAGGACATCATTTTTTTGGGGGGGGGTCTTACCTCTCTTTACCGGGGATACATCAGAGGATTTGTGGGCCCGATAAAGGTGCTTTCTCGAAAGAGAATTGGCTTCAATGTAATTATCTAAAGTAGTTGATAATAATCATCTGAAACTTAATCGGGAGTTAAATTTGCTTAAAAGAAAATAAATCTTGAAATATGTTAGTATTGTAACAATTCACTGAGTTTGTACAACAAATTTTGACTATCCTTACGCATTGTGATGTATACTTTATCTTCAAGGTACAAACTCCACCAGCTTCTGTTACTGGTATAGGCTGTTTGCAGCGCCTTTCTGATCCTTTGTACACAAGAAATATTTTGACAGGACAGCGCTACGTTCATATACAAGGTGGTGGGGAGCTGAAAATTTCATTACCTGAAAAGTTCATATGATGACGTCAAATTTGTTGTTGAATTTTTTGACCAGTGGAATCGAATCATATTATGTGCAAAAAGAGAAGCTATGTCAAAAAATAAATCTCATTTGGTCACATGCCGTAAGTGTATCTTGGTCAGTCTATGAACTTTTCGGCCAACTCTCGTATTCTATTTTAAGCATCATTCTATTGGTATACAATCTTTTCTCCAGATATTTTGGGGAGACCAACATACATTTTCACCTCTTTATTGGACGGCATAGAAACTTAATAAGCTACGTAATCAATGAGACATACCCAATTTGAGGTTTTATGACATATCAACTCTTGTCTGGTTATTCAATTCTTAAGTCTTTTTTAAAAGAAATTATATGATTTCTCTTTGGTTAGTTTGTTTTTTAATGGCATACCAACCTTTGTTGGTTATTTAATGCCAAAGCCCCTCGCCTAGAAGAACAGTAGTGGTTCTATTTACCTCCATAGCTGGGAGGTCATACCTTTCCCAAGGGTATTTGCCCGAAAGTGAACATAATAGCGCGACTGGAGTACGAACTCGCTTACTACGATTCCGCAGTCCAGCGCTTGAACTATTACACCACGAGGACACCCCCTATGATTTCTTGTACCTCGGGATAATAATTTGCCTACAATTATAGCTTCAAGTAATTATTCTTAATACAAACAATTTACACGCAATTATTCTAAATCATTCTAATATTAATAATTTTAGACAATTATATAATTTTATCTAACAATTACAATTAAAAAATGATAAGCATTTATTTGCACAAAATTTTAATGTTACAAGCATTCCTATTGAGTGCAAATAATTTTCAGTTATATAGCATCAAGTATTCTAATCTAATAATAATAATTTTCAAAAAGGTCTATTTGGCACATAAATGAAATTCTAACAGGCACTACCACTCCGGGTCAGAGTAGACCTGGGAGTAATGGTAATAAAAGGGTGCCTCTACATTTTCGATTGCAGTTGTTGCATTTGTTCTCCTTAGTTTTTCGTTTCCTGAATATCATTGAATTTTTGGGGGTTTTTGACCCCCAAATCCTTTTTTCATTGAATTAAGTTTCCTAAGAGGACTAAATCTATAGAAATTGTTTTCGACCATTTTGAGAAACAAGGAAAATATGCTTGTTGACTGACTGATTTTAATGGTATGTCAACAAGTCTAAGCTTATATTATGGCTAGAGGTTAGAGAATAGCGTTCGTTGTACATTTATATTCATATTTTTTGTGTACTTGTTTCGGAAGAGGTTTTTCTTCTTAACAATTATCTGATATGAAGCATTCCTATCTTATTCGAATAATTTGCACGCCGTTGGATGGTTTCAAATATTCCTATTAAAACTTATTATTACTTGATTTCAAGTACCTTATATTAATCCTAAATAAACAATTATAATTTTAAATAACTATTTTTAATAGAAATAACATACAGTTATATGGCATGAAATATTCCAATCGAAGACGAACAATTTTTTAACAGACCGATTTAAACAATAGACAAGTACTACCACAGCGAGTCAGAGAAAACTTGAGAGTAAGGCTAATGAAAGAGTGACTCCACACTTCCTCCAGCAGTTGTTGCATCCGGGTACCTTAGTATTTTCTCCCCAGAGGATGAGTGCATTGTGAGATTTTTTTGGCACAAGAATAGCTTTCATTGAATTTCTGTTAAAGATTTTCCTCAAGGGATAAGATCTATGGACAAATATTTACCGACCCCTCCGCTCGGGCAAGATACGGCACAAGGTCAATTTTTAAGCGGAGTTTAACAGGTTTGAATTCAGAGTTTTCCTTCACCTAGATTAGTTACCTTACCAAGGCTGAAGAACCCAGCCTGCTCTACTATCTACCCATAGCTGGAGGGAGAATAATTGGATTCATACCTTTCCCAAGGGTATTAGTACTATGTGAAATGCGATGATTTGAACTCGTGTCGCCGTGTCCATTTCCTACGACCATAACCATTACACCACGAGCACCTCCGAGATCTATGGATATGTTTGCTGATAAACTTAAAGAACAAGGGTTCTATATTTGTTTTGAAATATAAACCTTAAGGTGGATTGAGTCAAATAATTTTTTCTGTTTCGCGTTCTGTAGCCCCTTTTCTTGGCAAATTCTTAGTTGGTGTGAATCTTAAAATTTGAAAGGGTTTTTTTTATGCTCGTATTCTACACTATTAAAAATTACTGAATTGCAAGAATTTGTGAACAATCTGCTTGCAATAGATTTATGTATGTTTCACAATAGTCAGTGGATGGTCGGACACATCGTTTATATAAATAGAGATATTGGTTTCCTTCCTTGCTGGCCTGTGAATACCATTGATAAGACTGGAGTTAACATCCACGAAATTAAACGCTTTGTCTCCGTCTGTCAATCTTTATATATATATATATATATATATATATACATGTATACACAATGAAAGTAATGTTTTCTATTGATTTCTCCATCATATATTTTTCCGTTTCTGTTTTCTCTCTTTCCCACAGATGCTTGAATACAGGGTTTGGTAGACTGATCTCTCAGATTTAGAATGTCAATATATATCAACAAAACGTCAACTTATATCTAATTCAAAATTTAATATTACTATAAGAAAGAATGATATATGCAATCTTGTTATTGACATAACATTTTTTTCTCCACTTTGCAATGATAAAATCGCTTTTTAATGAAGTAAAAATAATTGAAAGAGAAGAACGTTGGTGAATTAGACGCTTTAAAGAATCAGTGCATATGTTGGGCTGCTGTGACCTGTTGAGTAGACCAAGTTTAAAGATGAATACAATATGTGAACCAATAATCAAAAAAGTAAGATAAAAAAACCAAAAAAAAAAACCCCAAAGAATCATAATATGAGGTCAGGTAAAAAAATCATGCATAACTGTAGTAATTCATAGTGATTTAAGAAAATTAGAAAATCACTCTGAACTCTCCAGCAGCGTAACGGTTATAGACGTTGATTCCCTAAGCTTCTAAAAGACAATCATCTAGAGCTTGCCGTTTCAATCATGGCTGCGGGCAAATAATAATATAGGAATACTTACCCGATTGTGGTTAGCAGAATCAGAGAAAGAAACGATCCCCGTGGATTAAATAAAAGATGTGGTTCGAAGTTCCGTATAGGCTCCCAAGTTCGACAAGAAACATTTTGAGAAGGCCTGAGGATACATCGGCCGAAACGTTGTGAATATAACAACAAAGATGAAGAAAATAGTCCTAAAACCCTGAATAAAAAAAATCATCAAGCTTCGTTTCAGAAATAATGCACGATGTTCACCAATCCACGCCATGATAATAGTTATAGTTACATAGCTGCCGTTGTTGCTGCTGCTACTCAAAGACATACTTTACAACCTATTCCCTCTAAAAGCACCAACACGGCAGCAATTTTGAATTCGGGAAATCATTCTGTCAGACTCTACATATAGTGAAATCATTTAGTAGCAAAATGAAGTTGATTATAAATCAAACATAATTCGATGAAACAAAATAAAGAAAGAAAAATTTAAAAAAATGGACTAACAAAGAAAACTAAGAAAAATATCAATAAAGAAAACGTTTGGAGTTAAAAAGAAAAGAAAAAGTCATATTTGTAATGCAGGTTCAATAAAATATATCTGTAAATAGTCCTGTTGAATCTTTTTTGAGCAAATAAGTGGAAAATGAAGTCACAGCTTAGTGAAAAATGGAAATAGAATTTACTTCTTTGATGATTTCCAACATTCTTCGTGTTCTTCTAGCGGCAAAAATAAAGCGATCCTTTTCTTTTTTCTTTCTTTCTTTCTTTCTTTCTTTTTTTTATTTTTTAATCTGAAATATCGAAGAAAGTTTGAGACACATAAATATGGCTTTAATAAATTTGAAAGCATTTTCGAGATTTGCTTTCAGACAGACAGCGGGGAATTTAGTTGCATGTTGTAAATAAGGGAAATCTCAGTTGAGTTAATAAATTAAAATATTTTACCCATTTTTATTTCGCGTTGGAGAAGATCGAGAAACAAAGGAAACATGAAATATGAAGTTCCAAGGGAAATTGCCGAAAAGTTCATCATGTCTGACAAGATATTTTAATCATCTGACATTATCATTGAACCAGGAAATGAAAAAAAAAAATTTCTCATTTTTTTCTTACTGTAAATTTCGAAACATGCTGATTGTGTTTTTTAAACGATACAGTTCAAAATCTTTAGGCTTTTAATCCAAACGAAATTTGATTATTAAACCACATAATGAGCGAAAGCACAAAAGGAATAAAAGAGTAGACATATCTGGGTGGGAAAGGCGGTCTACTAGGAATCGCGCAAGAAATTGAAATTTGACCTTACTACTAATTTGGTATATGCACAAACAAGAATCCGTCGTTGACAATGAGATACATAAAATTACCTGAGATTTTGGGATACATACAGAACACCCAATCTCGACCAGAAGACCAGTTCTAGTGCTAATTAACAAAAAAAAAAAAAAAAAAAAGAAAAAAGAACTCGTCACAAAGTAGATTTTGCAGTTCCGGCGGATCACAGAGTAAAAATTAAAGAAAGCGAAAAAATAAAACAAATACTTGGACCTTACTAAAGAACTTTTTAGTTCTCTGGTAAAGTCGAAATATTTGTTGAACTGTTGAACATGAGGGTGACAGTGATACCCTATAGTGGCTGGTGCACTTGGAGCGATTCTCAAAGACACAGACAAAAAGACTGAAGGAATTGAAAATCGGAGGAAGAATCGAGGCCATGAAAAGCACAGCATAGTTAAGAACGGCGTGAAAACCAAGAAGAATCCTGTAGACCTGATGTAATATAATGGCCGAGGGATTTCGTTTCATGCCTTTGGGTCTAGTTAGGCTGAGAACCTTTCGGCTAAGTGCATGGGTTACTTAGGTGTAACATTAACGTAGGTGTTCACGCGCGTGCGCGGGCGGAGCAGACGTGTCACTCAGAGATGTCACAATAGCCCGAGATGGGAAACGGGGCTTGCAAGTGCGAATGACGTCACGCACCGGAAGCGCGTGGAAGATTTTGGGAGATTTGAAAAAGTCAGTTAGTTGAGTTGAGACTAGACACCAAACGGGAAGAGTCGACTTTCGCTTGCTCGTCAAGGCCTTGGGCAGGTGCCGGACGAGATGGGGGGTGGCAGATGAAAAAGCCAGAATAGAAAGAATGCATATCTCTCTCCTTATGTCGAAGAACCTTTAAACGCAAAGGTAATAAAAAGTTTCGTACGTGAACTGAGAAGTCGTAAGTGTTTTTCGTGTTTCGAGATTCCTATGTTCTATGTATATATGTTACGAACATTATGAACGTTTTGCGTACCGGTATGAATATGTACGTTTCGCATATTCATGTATATGGCTATGGAACACTGAGGAGACTTGCTGTTACTGTACCATATTCACAATTAACGCTATGTGCGAAATGGACATATAATGTTCATAACGATAGAACATAGGAATCTCGAAATTCGAAAATACGTAACGACTTCTTGTTCAGGTACGAAACCTTTTTATTAACTTTGAGTCAAAGGTTTCGACGTAAGGAGGAGAGACACAATCTTCTATGCTGTCTTATTCATTTGGCCCCCATCTCGAGCGGCCCCCATAGGGCGCAAGTTCGCCTCGAGTCTGCGAACTCCAAAAGTCGACCGTCTTCGTCCAGTGTCTAATCTCAAATCTCTAACTTTCTTCAAATCTCCACAAACCTCTGCGCGCTTCCGGTGCGTGACGTCACTCGCACTCCGTCACCCGTTTTGTCTCGGAGTATTGTGACATCTGAGTGACACCTCCATCCGCCCGTGCGCGCCCGTGCGCGCCCGCGTTAACACCTGTCTCAACGTTGCACCCAACTAACCCATGTGCTGAGCCGAAAGGTTCTCAGCCTAACTAAACTCAAAGGCATGACCCGAAATCCCTCGGCTATTATATTACATTACTCAGACTCCAGTGAAAGTCCACTTGCTGAGACTGGTGTGAAAAATTCCCATAGAATAAAAATGATAACTGCAACAACAAGAACAATCTTTAAACAATTTATTGCTTCAAGTAACTATTCTTCGTGTTGATAATTTGCTCATAGTTATATGATTTCACATAACATTTTGTAAATAAAAATTTGCAAACTATTATATATCTTCAATTAAATATTTTTATCTTATACTAATAAGTTTCAAGCCTTTATATGGGTTTTTAATAATTATTTCTATCTAATACAAATAATTTACACACGACTATATGGTGTCAAGCATTCTTATCTAATACTTACATTTTACAACACAATGAAGTTCACTGTCGTTTCCATTCGGTAAACACTTCATGCATCGTTCAAATATTAATATTCTAAGAGTCAATGTATTTATATTGTTCAAAATGATTCTTAATACAATCTCTAACATATCTATTTGACACATAGCTGAGAACCTAACAGGTACTACCAATTACAAAGAGAGAGAGAGAGAGAGAGAGAGAGAGAGAGAGAGAGAGAGAGAGAGAGAGATCTGATCTTGTAAAAAAGTAAAGTTAGCGACCATAGTCGAGGGTGACCCGAAGGCTCCCTTTTCGATAGCTACTACACCAAGGTGTAGGGGAGGGCGCTACTCCATTCCCAGGATTGCTCCACTTTACCCTTGAACCGTACCTTATAATGCTGAGTGTTAAGCAAGGTGGTATCAAGTTCCATTTTTAAAGTCTTTGGTATGACTCGACCTGGGATTGAACCCAGGTCTCCCGGGCCATTGGCGAACACTCTAACCGCTGGGCCAATCTTTCTCTTTATATATATTCGCCAATAGTCCGGGACACCTGAGTTCAATCCCAGGTCACGTCATACCAAAGACTTTAAAAATGGTACTTGATACCTCCTTGCTTAAGACTCAGCAATATAAGGTACGTATCAAGGGTAAAGTGAAGCAATCCTGGAAAAGAAGTTGTGCCCTCCCCTACATCTTGGTGTAGTAGCTATTGAAAAGCAGCCTTAGGGTTACCCTCGACGACGGTCGCCAACTTTACTTACTATATATATATATATATATATATAGACAGACTGTTTCGTTGTAATCATGATTCTTTAGTGCAGCTTGACACACGAGGTGCTTCAAGCCGGGGTCGATGCCCGCCTAACTTTATGTTAGGCTGATGATATATCCCTAATCCAGTATGCGAATCAACGTCAGCTCCGGGTTTTAGCGCATATGTATCGACTTTTGGTTGTTTACATTTTACGCTATTGGCTTTCGAAATACTCAATTTGTTAGAAGATCTTTACATTACGCAAGTGGCAACGATTAATACCTTTGCCAAAGTACTCGAACCCCCTCTCCTTTCCCCCAATGTGTGGAAGTATATATATTGTCATCCACATACAGACTGCTTCATTGTATCACAACTCTTCAGAGTAGCTAGATACGCGAGACGCTTCAAGCTGGGATCGAAGTCTGCCAAACGCTACGTCAGGCCGATGACATATGCAAATCAACGTCAGTTCTGAAATTTAGCGCAAAAACATATTAAAATTCTGAATTTTAATATATTTTTATATCATGTTTTTAAACATGTTGCAAAATTCAAACCTCAACTGCGAAATTTTATTTACTGATTTTCATTGAAACTAATAGGAATTAATAAGATGTTTTTAAAAACATTATAGTTTTGCGAACTTGAGATCTATTTTAGATTTGTGGTAAACACTGTTTATATTTTTATCAATAAGAAGTTTCATTAGGCAATAATGGATGAGATCTGTCAACAAGAAAACGAAGTTTAGTCTCAAAATTGTTCCTAGAATTAACAAGTCGCCTACAAAAAGTAATCTTAAAATAGTTATGTTAATGTTTAATTAAGTAAATTAAAACAACAATAGTTAATCTTGGTTAGAATACAGTAAAATAAATGTTTTTAACAAGGGAACCGAGTTATTATGTGGACACAAATCAGAAGTCAAGTCGTTTCATTACATTCCCCCTTCCATGAAACCTCCTGTCGGCTGGAGGCTGTAGAATACTGAGGGGTAATAACTTGCCTGCACTCCGGCCAACAAGGCGATCTGTTGAACATGGGTAGCAATCCGTATTGCTTCAGGACGGGATCCTGGTATCTGAGCAGTCCGTAACCCGGCAACCAAACTGATAGCGTGACCAGCAACACTTCACTTTGTCTCTTACTGGTCACATCAAGCCCTAGCACCTATATAACTCTCGTCTTCAAATTGTCTTGTGTAAATATACAAACAAACCTTTTTATTACAAAGGTGCAAGAAAGTGGTGGCTGAGGGTCAATTGAACGTCCCATTTATGGGTTAAAAATGACTACTGGGGATTATTGTTATAAGTTATTTGAAACCATAAAGCTGTGGGCAAATTATTTGTATAAGATTGGAATATTTGATAAATGGAATTATTTTTTTTAAATAGCAGTATTTGAAACCATTTAACATTGTGCAAATGAATGATTAATATTGAATAAATTATTAATGTTAAATAGCAATGCGTGAAATCATTTAACTGTGTGCAAACAAATGAGCCCAACTCGTTTTAAGATAAACTTACGTACAAACTATTCGTTTACAAATCACACACACACACACACACACACACACACACACACACATATATATATATATATATATATATATATATAAAAGTGAAGTTAGCGACAGCTGTTGAGGGCGACCGAAAGCTCCCTTTTTAATGGCTACTTCAGTGGGGTGTAAGGGAGAGAGTTACTTCTTTCCCTGGATTGCCCCACTTTACACTTGATGCATATCTTATAATGCCAAGTATCAAGCAAGGAGGTATCAAGTACCAATTTTTGAGTCTTTAGTATGACTCGACTTGGGATTGAACCCCGGTCTCTATGGACATCGGGAAACACTTTATCCACAACGGAGTCAACTTTACTTATATATATATATATATATATATATATAGTACAATTTAATGGAGACTCAAACTCGGTTAAGTCGTCATAATAGATTTATTTCGGCGGAGAATATTATTGCTATACTCTCCGTCTCGTCTGGTGACTCTTTACATGCTTCCCTCCTGTCGCAAAGTAGCGAATGTGGAGTTTCAGTTCTTATTCAGAAGATAAAATAAGGTAATTAAAAATAAAATAAAAAATAAGAATCAGAAAATAAAAAAGATAAAAAAATAAAATAAAAAATAAAAGTTGGAATAAGAATAAGTTGGAAATCAAATTACAAATTATTTCATTCATAGGCGTGAGCAGAGGGGGTTAACATGTTACATGCTAGAACGATTAAGAAACAGGAATAGAATTAATCAACTGGTCAGTCCCTTCTAATTTTGTGTTCTTGTAGTAGTTCCTCCTACTTGGCAGGTGTGATTTTCTAAGCAGACTAAGATCGTTTAACTAATGGCTATCCCATACATGATTTACATTTATTCCTAATATGTCTGTTAATTAACTCAGCGGTTGTCATCCGAGATATTACTCTTGTTTCAATTAGGACCGAGATAGTTAAACCAGATAAAGTGGAGACATTTTATATAGTCGTCAAGTGTTTTTTATTTACCCTAAAAATGGTCAAGGGTAAATAACCACTCCAGAATCCCAGGCCCTAATTTTTGGATTAATATTCGATGTTCATCTGGCCCTTTCCCTGTCTTGGTGATATCTGTTGTTGGGCTGATCTCTATTAGTTTCTAATACATCTTTATCATTGGCTTTGCGATTATTTATGGACTGGTGTTCCAGTGGTTCTCAATCAGGATAATTTAAATTTTCCTCTATGTCTGCACTTAAAGACGAGCTCATTTCTCTCGTTCAACTATAGTTTTATATATTTGAAATTAATTATGCTAATTTTTTCATCTAAGCATAAGTTACATCTACCGTTGTAGCTATTCGCGGTAGATGAGTGCCTTATTATTTTCCATTTAATTTGTGGAGATAGCCCCTTATCCTTAAGGCCCCAAAAATATTTTGATAAAGCAGTCAGGTATCAAATTTTCGGGTTGGAAAATGAATGTTTGTGGTTGTAACAACTTTGCTTCCAATTTCCCGCGGAGATTCCTATATAGACTCTCTCCCCGTCCCTTGCTGTTCCATAGGAGAAATGCATGCCTGGTAGACGACATTTCTCGAATTGCAGCGTCCGCCCAAGAGGCATTCTTCTTTATTCCGACAATTACAAGACTCCACGTTTGGGTTCCTATCCCTGGTGATTAGTTCATTGAGTAGCCTCTTATTATGGTTGCTTAGTATGTTGTACATATTCTTGGTGCAAGAGTAGTAAATTTTCTCTGTATTTCTATAAAAAATTCTACTCAATGGGTTATCTCTATTAAAATGCTTATCTCGGAGGTGTAGGAAGTATTTACCTATATTAATGTTAGCGAGCCTAGAAAATGGCGGATTAAACCAGACTACTTTTCTATTTCTATTCTTTCCCCGTCTTTTTTCGTGACTACTGTTATTAATAATAGTGGGCCCTGCAAACTCATCAAGGTAGGTGAAATTATTAATAATTTCACCTACCTTGATGAGAGTGCGGGTCCCACCATTATTGTTCTTAACCCTCGAATTGAGGTCCACCGGGGTTAAATATTCCAGTCTACCCTGGAATCTGCTGTCCTTCAGGGCGTCATCATATCTACTCTTGTTTTCCTCGAAAATTTTTTTACATGAGGACAGCTTATTAATTATTTGGTTCACCACATTGGGGATCGGTCTCAGTACCGATCTTAGGTGATTCGAGGAAACATTTATGTATCTGGGGGCGGAATCGTTCTTACAATATATATATATAAATATAAACAGAATTTGGTATAAAATAACACAAAAGGCTTAATATGTCATGAAAAACCAAGCAACCACCCTTCTACAATAGAACACCAAGTGACAGCTTGTTTGTCGTCTGAGTTATTTAGAATACAGAAGAAAAAATGCAACAAAATTTTAGAAACCTGATTTCTTTATGCATATGTTAAGTAATAAACTACAAACGTTTGTTACTGTTTAAGAATAGAAATTATACATTTTTTTTTAATTTAGAAGAAATAAATAATTTTACTAAGGATATTTTTCAATTATAAAGAAATTGCATGAAAAATTACTCTGAATAAATAGAAAAAATACCCCAACAAACGAATGCATTAATGTTTTTATTTTACCTATTTCTTTCATTTAAATTTTTTTTTTCACCACCTAGACGAATGCCAAAACATTTCATGGTACAAAGTGACATATATTTCATTTAAAGCATCTTTATATAACTCGTTCTGTTTATATGCATGTTAACAATTGGTTCATACCCTTGAGAAAGATATACCCACCCCCCAATCCCACAGCTATAGATTATATAGTACCACTACTGTTCTGCGACAAGAATGGTTTTGGCTTTAAATAACCCCAGGAAGGCTGATATGCCATTAAACAAAAAACAAAACAAAAACAAACAATCAAAAGCGAACCAAACCAAGTCTATATATTCCTTGGTTGACAGGCAAATCTTGATGAAACACCCTGAACGTCAAGAAGTGTTTCAAAGGCGTCAGCAGAAGATGCATAGGATAAACATATGTCTTCTAATTGGAATAGACAGCGGCAAATGAATGTGTAAAATAAAACTTAAAAAAAAAGAGGATCTATTAGCGTAATTATCTTCTCAGGATGTAAATGCAGACCATTTATACGATTAAAGTTAAAAATTTATTAAATATCCTCATTTCGAAAGGAACTACCAAAACTTTACATTTTTCAATTAGTTAAAACACAATTGATGAAATAATAAAGTTTCAGAATTTTCCAATTTGAATCTATAATAAGAAATAATTTTAAAACATTTAAAATCACTCGTGAATTTTAATGAAAATGTTTTTTTTTCAAAATTCACATAATGCCTACTGCGTATTTAATTGAGATAAAAAAAACGTGTTAGTTTTTTGGTTGATTATGTTGAGCAATTCAACACAGATTATATATATATATATATATATATATATATATATATATATGTGTGTGTGTGTGTGTGTGTGTGTGTGTGTGTGTAGTCTTTAAAGTTTTAAGAGATACACTGGTTTAATTATCGTATATACTCGTGTAACATTCAACGTTTTGAGTCCTAAATTTTAACCAAATATTCGGAGATTAGAGCATACGCCAGATACAACCTACAGCCTAAGCAAACTATTTACACAAAAAAGTTTGTATCTTTATCTGATCATAATTATTTGTTTTTCTTAGAAATCTCAAATAAACTTTATAACTTCTCCAGCTTGGGAGTGGAAATTTAAAACAAAAGTTATCTTGATTCTCTTCAATCTTTTCTTTAACGAGTTTCTGAAAGATTTTGCAGTTAAATAAACACTTGTGCAAATTTAAAGCGTTTGTCTTCACATTTCTTTTTCATGAGCACGTATGTGCTTAATATATATATATGAAGAAAGCAGAAAAACAGATTAATCCAAATAGGTGAATTTATTGTGATGTAAAGTCAACGTGGTATCAAGAGAATTGTTTAATGTTGACTTTACATCACAATAAATTCACCTATTTGGATTAATCTGTTTTTCTGCTTTCTTCATACTGTCGGATTTAGACCCATATTTACTTTCATATGTAAAAGTTGGCGACCATAGTCGAGGGTAACCCGAAGGCTCCCTTTTCGATAGCTACTACACCAATGTGTAGGGGAGGGCGCTACTCCTTCCCTGGATTGCTCTACTTTACCCTTGATCCGTACCTTATAATGCTGAGTGTTAAGCAAGGAGGCATCAAGTACCATTTTTTGAGTCTTTGGTATGAATCGACCTGGGATTGAACCCAGGTCTCCCGGGCCATTGGCGAACACTCTAATATATATATAATTCATGGAATTTAGACTGCAACCCCTGGGTTTCATGGATTTTTTTTCAAAACAACAATCATCAGGCATTTACAAAAATTTTGTCTAAATTCCATGAATTAAATATATATCTGATATATATTTATTTATTATTATTATTATTATATAATACCTCTGTCCTAGATATTGAGCTCTCTCCATATTATATTGCACTTGGTTCGACATAAACCCACAAAGTGATTTAGTGACAACCAATAGGGTTATAATATATATATATATATATATATATATATATATATATATATATATATATATATATATATATATATATATATATATATATATATATATATATATAGAGAGAGAGAGAGAGAGAGAGAGAGAGAAAGAAAGTTGCGGTAAGAGAATCATTAATATCTTGTTACGTGTAAATGTATATGCCGAATTGTAAATGTATGTATTTTAGTGTGTTGACTATGCATACTCCATGTAACGTAAAGGAATGGACTTCTAGTGTTTGACATTTCTTGGGGTTCTATACCGGCTTTTCGTGGCGTAATGGCTAAAATGCTCGACTGCGGCCGGGAAGCAAACGAGTTCGAACTCTACTTAGGCTATTATGTTCCCTTTCGGACTAATACCCTTGGGAAAGGTATGAATCCCCTATCATCCCATCTATGAGTTAAATAGTATCATTGGTGTTTTTCTACCAGGATGTGTTTGACATTGAATGACGCACGAAAATATGTAAGCCATAAAACGAAGAAACCAAACCAGATTTGCTGCAGTGCTAGCAAGCATTTTTCTCGTAGACCTTTCACATTTGCATATATATATGCCCGTGGTGTATTGATTATTATCGTTGGAAATGGACACGGCGGGACGATTTCAAATCCTGGATGAAACTGAAAACTTTTCACCAAGCACTAATACCCTTGGAAAAGGTATGAATCCAATTATTCTCCCTCCAGCTATCGGTAAATAGCAGGGCACACTGGACTCTTTAGCCTTGGTTCGGCAACAAGTCTAGGAGAAGGAAAACTCTGAAATCAAACATCTTAAAATTTGACCTTGTGTCGTATCTAGTCCGTGTGAAGGTGTTTGTAAATACACTTCACACACATACATATATTTGTATAAGTATAGTGAGACCACACGATGTAGGGACAATAATAAGACTTTGTCATCATCATGTCACGCTGTCAGCTCGGATCTCCCTGAACCTCTCTCGTCGCCTGTTTCTATCGTCCATTGCATCCGGCAGGTCTCCCAGGCTACACCCTGTATCGGCACTGAGCTGTTGAATGTAGGTTCTGGCTGGTCGTCCTACCTTTGCTCGTCCAAGTGATAGGGTCCACAGAAGTATATCGGTTATGAGTTCGTCCTTACTTCTCAAGCAGTGTTCCGCATATTTGGTTCGTCTAATTTGGATAGTTTTCGTGATTGGTAGTAGGTGGCCGCACAGCTGCTGTTTTGAGGAGTGTTGCTTCCATGACTTGTTCAATACAGCTCGCAGCGTTCTTGTATAATTACCGTCAAGCTTTTTTTCCGTGCGTTTATGTTTGATTTGGTTTCTTTGTTTAATGGCATATCAACCTTTGTAGGTTATTTAATGACAAAGCCATTCGCCTGAAAGAACAGTAGTGATACTATTCAACCCAAGGCTGGGAGGATAAGGAGTTCATACCTTTCCCAAGAGTATTTGCCCGAAAGTGAACGTAATAGCGAGACTGGAGTACGATCTCGCTTACTATGATTCCGCAGTCCATCACTTTAACCATTACAACACGAGGACACCCCCTCCATACGTTTAGTTAGCGTCCATCAAGTGCATCCAAATAGCAGTATCGAAACGATTGCTGCTCGGAAAAAACTTCGTTTTATTTTATCGGTCAGGTCTGACTTCCATATGACCGATAGATTATCGATAGCTGTCCATATTTTTACTGTGCCTTAATACATGTATGCCTGGTTGCAAAGAGATAAAGTGAAAGTTGGAGTAAGGGTATCAATATGATCTTGTAATGCATATGCCGAAATGGAAATATATATATATATATATATATAGAGAGAGAGAGAGAGAGAGATTACCGTGCCTTGCTTGACGAAATGTGTAACGGTGAACAGTTCCAAAGGTAGACTTTATTTCATTTTATGGTAATTGAACTTACATTCGACTCTGTTTTTGAGGAGAGTTCCCCAATGCGTTGAGGCAAACGTGGTGGACTGCGACACCATAGTTAGAGAGTCCGAGCTCCAGTTGGGCTATTACGTTTTCTTTCCAACTAATACGATTGGGAAAGGCATGAACCCCCATATTCCCCTGAGCTATGGTTTAAATACTACTACTATGTTTTCTTCTTCAAGAAGAAGCATTAAATAACACACGAAGGTTATGATGCTACTAAACAAAGAAACCAAAATAAATCCTGCATTTGAGAGTTAGACTATTCTATGTATTGTTAGTAATGACTAACAAGATATAGGAATAATAATAGGATTTTCTAATGTACCTTAATTAGTATATACCTGGTTCCAGAGAGGTAGATAGATATGAATACATGAATAAATAGATGGAAGCATACAGACAAAGAGTAAATATATTGATATGATTTTGTAATACTTGGTAGCAAGTGTTTGCTCATGTGAAATAAGATGAAAACAGAATCAGTTCTTCTTCTAATTTAGAAACCTGACAAGTTTTGAAGCCATTTATGTTTAGCTGATAACGAGTTTTGCAAATGCACGTATTACATTTTTTTTTAATATTACAAAATCCGGAGATAATCCATTTTTCTCACCGCATCTACCAAATATTCAAGAACCTATAGAGAAATACTTTCGATATTTTCTCTAGTTAATTATGCTTCTAATATATAGAATAGATTAACTTATTTACAATTAGATCCAAGAACAATATATTGTTTCGTTCATTATATTACAACAAATTGCATATATCTACTCAAAAGTCAATTGCTTCCGCAAATCGTGAAAGTATGTTGGTTAAGGGTAAAATTTTTGTACGAATAAATTAATTGTTAAAAAACTATTCGTTTGGCATCACTGGAGTCAGAAAAATATTAATTAGCAGTTCAATTTGTTGCAATATGCGTAAGCCCCATTTGAGCTTCCGCCAATTAGTGTGTCTGCTAAATTTTTTCCAATTCTTCAGTTTAGATGTAGGTTTGAACATAAAAAAATTCATACGCAATTTATCAAAATGGCGATTGTATCTTTTTGAAACACACACATACACACACACACATATATATATATGGAAAATCAATAAAATCCTAAATATGGAAAATCAAGAAAATCCTAAATAATTTAAGAAATATTTTCTTTCGTAGTGTGACAATACCCTTTCGACCCCCCCCCGAATACGTCAACTTCTTTAAACCATTTCAATCTTGGCCGGTGATCATCTAGTGGTTCCGATAGGGGTATCACACATTTCTTTACGGCACTAGAAATACAATAAAGGGAGTGGGAGAAAAAGAACAAAGAACAAACGAACAATAAGGCTTGGGTCAACTCAAGTGCAAGAAGTTGTGACACTGCATTCCTTGTAGACTAACGCTAGCGTGTATTTCTAGGGAAAATTCTACAAACCACGAGGAGTGCTGACTTATCTTGACTGGTCTTCCCTCACTGCTGCTGGACCCTATCTCAAGCCGACTAGTCTCTTCTGCTGTCCGGTGTCGACTGCCAACTGCCCTTCTGCGTCTCCCTTCGCCAACTGCCTTCTCTGAGTCCTTCGTCCAACTCCCTAATTGGCATTCCCTTGCCTACTTCCGGTCGAGTCGAGATCTCGTGTCCAAACCCTTTGTCTGATTTCGCGCCAAAACAGACAAAGGGATCGTCTGCTTGGCGCATCTCCCTTCATAGTGTCACAGTAGATTATAAAAATACCCTTTTTAACAAACTAAAATCATAAATAGTATAAGCCACATTTGATCTAACTTGGTGCCTATCTAAATATTATAACAACGCAATAACATTCATTACTTTTCAGTATTCAATAAAGATTCATCTTTATTGTAGCCCAATTTCGTATATATCACTATCGAGTAAATATTAGTTATTTTTCCAAAATTCACTTCCTCGGAATGTATTTAATTTCAACATCGCCTAACTATTTTTTACAAGCTAAATGTTTTCTCGCTACATAATAACATACACATACAAAGGTCTTTTGCTTACAGAATTTTTTAAATCTAGTTTAAAGCAATGTGTTGTAGAGTAGGTAGCACGCCTTTAGCATACTACCAGATTGACTGGCTCATAGCCATAAATAGTCTACGATTAAGGACTTCGATGGTTGATTACTAAGTCGATATTAAGCTGATTAATATTCGCACTGATCTCATTTCTGTTGCTAATCTCTTGTATCATCAAAGTGAATGGTGCACAAAGAAGAATGAGTGCGTAATATATTTATTCAGCACCAGTATCCGGTGCTAACGGATACATACAAAAAAAAAAACAAAAAAAAACACATGGTAAACTACGTTACAAACAATTAACAAGGGAACTTACAAGAAATAGAGCAGGGTCAAAATGCTGAATATCCAAACGAAGTAAGATCAGTTTGAATATCAATCAGCTTAATATTGACTTAGTAATCAAACATTGAAATCATTAATCGTAGATTATTTATGGCTATGAGCCAGTTCATCTAGTATAGTGTTGAAGGGGTGCTAGCTACTCTACTACACAATGCAAACAGCAATGAACTATTTTCTTGTTAATACCATATTTTGGCATATTAATGCATTAACAAATATTGCCTTTTCTGTAACTTCTTTTTTATTCAACAAACTTCAGAATCAAGTTAAAGGAATAAAATTCATTAAATTTGTAGAACTGAGTTTCATTTCATCACACACTTTTCGCCTGCGCACACAAACATACCCCCCCCATATATATATATACATACACAATATTCATATATTTGTGTCTGTCAGTGTGTGTATGTGTATGAGCGAGCGAGCGAGCGAGCTAGCAGGCTATATATATATATATATATATTGAGAGAGAGAGAGAGGGAGAGAGATAGAGATATTGTTTTCGAACGGAAACATGTTTACTGCTGGGGCATATTTCATGTAAAAACATAACAAATTTCTCTTTGGGAATTTTTGAAAATGCTAAATTTTCAGTAAAATCTTCACATTTTCGAATTGTGTTAGACGAACAGAGAAATTGATAAGATAATTAGTAAACTTACTGTAAGGTAATTGAACGACCCACAGAAAACTGAAATTAAATGAATGAATAAAAAAAAAAATAAAGCAGATTGTCTTTGAATGGTCGAGACAAAGCACTCGTGGTTATTAAAAATGATTAGAAAAACATGGGAGGTTTGAAATCTTGTGCGCATGTGCAGAGCGAGCGGAAGCGGATGTCCCTCCTGCAAAGATGACAAGGGGATTGAGGAGACGAATCATGTCTTTTGGGGAGTTGAGGGCGAGATGTGAGAAGGTAAAGACGTAGATTTAAACATGAGCCATGAAGATGTAACGAGACGAAAGTTTTCGAGCCCCAATTTTGGGGTTGCGTTCCAAAGAGGTTGTTAGACTAGACGGGACCCAGCGGACAAGCATGTTAGAACCAGGGAAAAATCAAAGTCTGTGTTTGGTTATCTTTTTCTCACTAGGATGTGTTGTTTCCCTTTGTTTATTTGACGCAGTCGTCTCAGTTTTCCATACTCTCTTTCTTTCTTTCTCCCGGCGACTACATCTAGAAATAAATAAACATTTGAATAGTTATACCGAGTTTCTTGCGTTCGTCCACTTTTACCAGAACGGGGTCCTTGAGATATAAAATTCTCTTTGATATGGCAATGGTACATTATCTCTTTGACGCTTAGATTGGACCCCAACAGATACTACCACTCCAGCTCAGAATGATGGCACCTCGGGTGGTGTAATCGTTAGCGATCTAGAATAGTAAATCTTCACGAGGGATTTCGAGTATCACAGGGTGTCTCATTCATACGGCCTTGTGTTACATCTAAGTTAAAAGTTTAGTAAATTACTCCTGGTTAAAATGAGCCTGGGTGATATTGCAACGAAAGTATACTCCATACTCTCTAGATTTCTAGGGCAAGAGCCTCACAACAGGACGTAGTTTAGTGCTATACCCAGGACAACCTATTTTGGTGTCGGGTTTAGCTCTCTGCAGGGGTTACAAATAGTGTATTACAAGCCCAATAGACCGGGAGGAAATTCTTACAGAGATGGATGTTAAGAGAATAATCAACAGAAGTTCCTACGGTTAAAATAGTTTCTGTTTTAGTGTTTGCCACTCCTTCACCAATAAAGACGTTTCAGCCATCATTATCATACACCATAATCAGCACTCTCTGATGTCTTTCTCCAGGTCATTTTCTTTTCTGTCTATCACTGCCATTAACGATAGAGCCAATCACCGTATCTATGCGACATGCTATTTTTGTATTTTTCTTCTTTAGACCTGAATGTAGCAATGTTAACATTAACCAAGAGAGAAAAGCGTTGAAAGATAAATACTAAAATGAGTCAAATGTTTTGCAATATTCTAGTTGGTGTTAGTTTCCGGTGCGTATATCACGTGACCGAAACAGTTGAAGCCGTGGTAGAAAACCCATTGTGGTTGGTAGTGTCGTCGTAGTTAATGTGCTGATACCTTGTGCACAGCTTCACTCCATGTGGGATTTGAAAACTGAACCGATGAATGTTATACAGAGTCTAATTCAGGAACTTATGTTTTACGAGTTCAAACTAAGCAATAAAACTGCCGAAACAACCAAAAACATTTGTTCTGCGAACGCTGAAGGCGCAGTTGATCACAGTACAGAAATTTCGCTTGGGTTGAAGGAACCTCGATGATCAGACAAGATCAGGTAGGCTTAAAATCGCGGATTACGAGGCCGTGCACTACGCCAGAGAGGCAAATTCGGTGAGTAGTGCTTGGAGTGTTTCAGGTAACATTAGTGTCTGACAATCTAGTAGAGTTTGACACTTTCACAAACTTAGCAAAGGCATCCGTAGATACCAATTTGTGCCTTCTATTACCTAAATATCGCAAGACTTTTGACTTACTCTAATAAAATGGCCAAAGTCCAAGAATTCAGCGTTTAATGAAAAAGAAATTAAAAAAAGGAAAAAAAAAAGAATTCGTAATCGATAAAATGTGGAAAGATAAATTAAACAGAACATTTTTGCTGTAAACGCTGATTTTTCTCCAAGACAGCAAGCGAAAAAAAAAAAAAAGAAAAAGAAATTAGAAAATCACTTTAAAAAACAGCAAGAAAAAAAAATAGCTAGTAGCGCTCATCAAAGAATTATTTGACCGACATGTCTAGAAGAAGTATGTCTATGAGATGATTTTGCAAATTTAAATCTGAATTTAATGGCAATGCAGACATAGGAATCCTGATTTTTATCTCTTTGTCGAAAATGTTCTTGAATACGTAATGCTTTTTGTTAGTGATGGCTCCATCAAGCAGAAACACTGAGACAAACCGATAAGTCTTTTTGAAATGAATTTCAGGTAAGGGTTCTTGTAAGTACAGAACTGAATGGGAATTCCTAGAAGTTGAACTTCAAGAAGAAAAAAGAACTCATATTAGAAAATATCGAAATGCGATGATAATAGAGTGAGTCAACGATTTTGCAGTATTGTGAAGCACAATTCGATAATACCGAATGTTTTAACTAAGTTCGTGAGGGTGACGAATCCCATTGAACTGTGAGATACTGATGTGGCTTGATACTTTCCAAGTGCTACTCATTGAGTGCTACTCACTTGCCAGATTTGCTTCTTTGGCTTTGAGAGCGGTCTCGGAATCTGCAGGTTTAGGCCTATCTCGCCTTGCCTGATAGTTGAGGATTTTTTACAAAGCTGCAACGAAATATTCATGATCTTATCAATACCCACCAAGCCAATCATTCTGATAAAAAAATTCAAAATTAAAGGTTTGTCTGCATTTATAGTTTACTGATTCTTTTTCATACAAAATGTATTAAGCAGATGTAAATTAGTTGGGTTTTGTAATTTAATAATTAATTTTTTAAATTTGGTTACAAGGGATGCATGCCCTAAAAAGCCTGAGAAGCCCTGACATCTGTCATTTCTTAAGTAAAAACAAACTTATTAAGAGATGCAATATGTATTTAAAGAAGACCGCTGAAAATATCAATGGAAATATTGTGATAAAAAGAAACAGAGACAAGGATGCGAGACGAAATAATTCAAGGAATAATGAAAATGTATATGTTTAAATATACCCAATCCTTCCGCCACGGGCGGGATGTAACACAAGATCAATTTTTAAGCGGGGACTAAAGCTGATTAGAATTCAGTTTTCCTTCTCTAAGTCTGGTTGCCTAACCAAGACTAAAGAACATTGTCTGCCCTAATATTTACCCATAGCTAGAGGAAACAAATAGATTCATGACTTTCCCATGAATATTAGCGAAAAGAGAAATGCAAATAGCTTCGTCTAAGATTAGAACTCGGCTCAACGATTCAATTTCCTTTGACAATAACTGGGATGCTAAGTGCACCTCCTTTTAATTCTTATCTGAAAGCATTGAAGCATATGTTGCTGCCTCTAGTAATCTTTGACTATCTCCGGCGTCTGTCTGAGGCCATACACAGCCGTTGCAGGCAATGCAATACTGACAAGCAAAACGAGGCTATTTCGACTAATGTACAGTTGTTTCAGGTTGTAAGCAATTGTTTGCCCAATCGTCTGGGGCTTTAGAATACACTGACTGCAGCTCTGTAGATGGGTAAGATCCCCCCACAACAAGTGTTCTGGATATGACACTAAACTGCATATGATGGTGAGGTTCCAGTGATGCTGGAGCTTAGGGGAATGTGGAGCAACCCTTCATTGCTATTGCTCCGAGGTCCACTCTGGCCCGTAGACGTAGCATCTGATAGGGCCCTACCTATGGGTTAAATAGAACTAACGGCATACTAATAGTAAACTGAATTGTTTGAATTAGAACTGTTTGACTAAATTGAATAGCTTAAATAGAAATGTTTTCACAATTAAAATGTACTTACATTTAAAGTGCGTGCTTATGCTAAACTGATTTGTTTGAAATGGAACTGTTTTTGATATTGAAACTGTACTTACATAAAACTGAATTGTTTAATATAGAACTATTTTTTACATTTAACCGAGTGTAAACAAAATCTGTATTTATACTAAACTGAATTAGCTGAATTAGAACTGTTTGAATAAACTGAATAACTTGAAATAGAAATGTTTTTAATATATAAATTGTATCATCATGCTAAACTGAATTGTTTGAAATAGAACTGATAATTTGCATAAAAGGGATTTGGTGTTAAATTACCTACAAAGATTGATAAGCCATAAAACCTACCCAACTATGCAACCAATTGTAAGCAACATTCTCAGGTTATACATAACTGTTTTAGACAATACACGACCGTTTTATGCAATGTACAGACGTTTCGGTGAATGTGTGCAAATAAATTAACGTACAAGTCGAAAATTATTTTTATTAGACAAATTTGATTTAGATTTATTTAGCAGGCGTCTGGATATCCTCCAGTCAAAACTAAATTGACAGTTTATCAAGTGAAAGAATCTCCACCATTTTTCTTGATTCAAAATCAAACAATATACTTAACGATATAAAACATTTATTAGATAATCACCAGAGCTTTAGCAGATGTTGCGGCGGGATGTTGCTTCCAATATAACTACTGGCTCTTTATTTTAATGTTAATAACATTTCTTCCTTTATTATAGTGAAAAAAAATCTAATTCGTCACCTTTTTGCGTTGAACCAGTCGACGAATCATGTGACTGTCTGGCATATTGACGAAACCAATAAGAATATCGTAAGAAATGTTTTTTTTTCAATTTTAAATACACCGCAGCTGGGAAATAAAATTGATTTATTTTGGGCTCTGAAAATAGCACTTGACATGATTTTTTCCGACTAAGTTTCGAATTCGTGATTTTTTTATGGTGTGAATGTTCAATAGTACAGTCTGTTTACATTTTCCATTGCCAGATGAATATTATCGTAAACATCATACAGTCATTTCCTGTATATTTCAAGAAAGGCACACAAAAAAAAACAAAAAAAACAAAAAAAACAGATGGGGACAGAAAAAGCATTTATATACATTTTCACTTATATATACGTACGAAGTAGTAGAGGTTTACTTTTGGTAATATCTAGTGAATTTAGAGAAGTTATTCCCTAACATGAGTTTAGTTTGGAACAAGGATAGAATTATGTGGTACCTAGTGCGAATCGAACCCACTAACAATGGTCCACTACCGCAGCTTTGTAGCCATTACTAGACCCGGTTAAAAGCATTGTAAAGGTATTTTTTTTTTGTTTCTCAATGATAACTGCATCGAAAAAATAAGGTCTAAAAACGTTCGGTTTCAGCTCGTCTTTATTGTCTTTTAATTTGAACGATACACCACGCGAGGCTCTTTTGACTGTAGAATAGTAACTTATATTGTTTAGTTTCCTTGTTTTAATGGAATATCAACCATCTTGGGTTATTTAATGCCAAAGGTGTAAGATATAGAGGCTCATACCTTTCTTAATTGCATTTGTTCGAAAGTGAATATAATAGCGCGATTGGAGTTTGAACTTGTTTACAACGACGTCACACTCTAGCCACTGCACCACGGCGACTCCGAGGTACATTTCATATCAAAGTGAATTTTTTATATTCATGAATTTAGTCGATGTAGGGATAGCCACAAATCGAGCATGTCATATATTTACTATATATACATATATATATATATATATATATATACGAGGTGCATGCGATAAGATTCCTGACTTTTTTTCGCATGAGCACTTTCATTGATAGTACACACATGAAACTTTAGTCCCCTTCGTAGTAATCTCCTCCGGCTGCAATGCACTTGTTGTACCGTTCCAATAACTTTTGCAAGGCTCCATCGAAGTCCTCTTGTGTGAGCATATCAATGACCATCGTCACAGCTTCTTTCATCTCCTCAATTGTTTCATAACGACAGCCTGTGAGCTTTGGGAATAACCAAAAGTCACAGGGAGCAAGGTCTAGACTATAAGGAGGCTGAAAAACTGTGTTGATGCTCATCTTGGTCAAATAGTCTGTGACAAGGATGGAGTTGTAGACTGGTGCATTGTCGTGGTGGAAATGCCACTGACCCGATTTGAAGAGTGCTGGCCTCTTCCGACAGTATCTCTTCCTGAACTCCCTTAAAACCTCAACATAGTAACCCTAAACCTAACCCTTTGGCCAATCAACTGTGGTGTATTGACTTCTTTACTCCTCTCACACCTCTCATCATCCCTCACAGACTCCCTGCCTTCCTTGAAACCCTTATGCCACAAAGACTGATGCACGATTCATGCAAGATGGTCAAAAAGCAGTGTGAAGCATTCCATATGTTTCTGTGGCATTTTTCCAAGTTTAAAACTGAATTTTATTGCATATCGTTCTTCTAAAGTGTCAGATTGTATTTTTGAAATTCACCAGCCGTGACAATCAGGCTTTAGTAGGGTGTATTCCAATTCCTGCTTTAGCTGTTCATTTGAACCTGAAATCATAAAAATTGGTCAGTCATCTCACAAGATGTATAGGAATAGCATACTGAATGTACAAGAGTTTACGACAATTTTAAATCCCCATATGAAAAAAAAATTCTGGAAACTTATCGTATGCACCTCGTATATATATATATATATATATATATATATATATATATATATATATATATATATACCGACCCCTCCGCTCGGCCAGGATATGACACAAGGTTAATTTTTTAAGCTGAGTTTAACAGGTTAGAATTCGAAGTTTTCCTTCTAGACTAGTTGCCTCACCAAGGCTGAAGAACCTAATCTACCCTACTATTTATCCATAGCTGGAGGGAGAATAATTGGATTCATACCTTTCCCAAGGGTCTTAGTGCTATGTGAAATGCAATCAGTCTCGTCCAGGCTTATACATATATATATATATATATATAGAGAGAGAGAGAGATAGAGAGAGAGAAAATAGAAGAAATGAAATAAGAAATACACAAATTGTAAAAAAAAGCTGGAGACATGTCGGTTGTACAGAGAGATCAGAAGAATCTCATTTTAAACAATCTTCTTTCGCGAATATTCACATAAAAAGCCAAGGTGGCTATAATGGATATATAACATTGATTTTCATGCTTATAAAATCCACATTTTTCTCATTTTTTCTATATTATAATCTTTATAAAGAGTGTATTTATAATTAGACTGCTACATATTTCTACTTTTGGTTCCAATGTTTCGATATTTTGTACTCATCACCATCGTCATCATTAAGTCATGTTTACGGCAGGATGTCCTTTGACTCTCTCTTGACATCCGTCCCTATTGTTCATCACTTATGACAAAGCCTCTAGACAACATACCGTGTTTGCTCAGAGCTGAGTTAGATAAGTCTTTGTAGTTCGGCCAACACTGGTGTGTCCATGTGTAGGAGTTCATATGAAAACATCACTTATAAGTTCGTCCTTTTTTCCCAGCAGTGACCAGCATGTCTCGTTCGTTTTACTTGGATAGTTTTAAATATGGGAGGCAGATTGGTGTACAAGGTGGTGTCCTCCTAGTGTAATGGTTAAATTGATGGACTGCTGAATCGTAGTAAGCGCGTTCGAACTTCAGTCACGCTATTATGTTTACTTTCAGACAAATACCCTTGGGAAAGGTATGAACCCTCTTATCCTCTTAGCTATGGATTAAATAGTACCACTACTGTTCCTCTGGCTTTGGCATTAAATAACCTAGGAAAGTGGATATGCCATTAAACAAAGAACCCAAACGAACCAAAAGATGACCGGACAGTTGCTGATTTGTGGAGGTGCCGCTTCCAGGGTTTTTTCAAAACAGCACGTAGTATTCTTGTGTAGTTCCCATCAAGCTTTTTCTCCAAGCGTGTTTGCTAGAGTCCGGGTGTTTCAGGCATACAGTTGTAAGGACATGACCGCTGGTTGGAAGAAATTCTTTTTCATTTAATCAGAGAGATTAGATCTCTAAAAATGCCGTCAACCTTTCAAGAGTCACCAAGGTCGATATTTTATATATGTTGATATCACTTTCAGAATATTAAGAAGGAAATTTCTTAATCAATAATTGATACTTACCAAAAAGTGAGTGGTCAGTCAGATGCTACTCATGCCATTATCATTCCACAGAATAATTCTACACAATGGGATTTTTCTTCGTTGAATGAAAGTTTTAGCCTTATTTTTTTTTTCTTATTCAATGAATAATATTAGGGTCATCAAGAGAGAATGTGCACCATTTCGGGACCTTCCTCTTGACATATTGTTAACGAGTAATGTGAAAAAGTCAACTAATTTCAAAGGCTTGTGATTAAATGTGAAAATGGTTCTATCTGGTAATAAATAACAGTTTCGTTCAGCTAAGGATGTCACAGAAATAATAAAATCCTGGTTTGTTTGTAAGAAATTTCAGTTTGGTTTGGTTTGGTTTTATGGTATATCAACCATTGTAGGTTATTTAAACAGTTCTATTTCAAACAATTCAGTCTAGCATAAGCACACAGTTTTGTTCTATTTGACCCATTGATAGGATCATATCAGGTACTAGCAGTCCGGGCCAAAGTGGACCTGGGAGCGATGACAATAAAGGAGTACTCCGCATTCCCCAAAGCTCCAGCATTCAAGGAGCCTCACCATCAGATTGTTTAGTATCATATCCAGGAGACTTGTTGGGGGAGTTTCAACACTCTGAAGAGATGCAGTTGGTGTATTCTGAAGCCCTAGCCGACTGGGCAATGTAAGAAAATATTTTTTTACATATGTGTGAGTGTACATGGGTTTGGTTCGTTCTCTTTGTTTAATGGCATATCAACCTCCGTGGGTTATTTAATGCCAAAGCTATACTTGTGAAAGATAGATAGTTGTACTATTTAACCCATCGCAAGGAGGATTCATACTCCACCCCCGGGTATTAGACCGAAAGTGAATGTTATAGTGTAAGTGGAGTTTAAACTCCGATCTCTCTGTCCAGCACGTTAGCCGTTACATCATGGTGACTCCACAACAAGTTAGTGTGTGTGTGTGTGTGTGTGTGTGTGTGTGTGTGTGTGTGTACATATTTTTCGTTATATATTTTCAGTTATTTAAATTGTTTTTATTGTCTGCCCGCCAGTAATATGCCACATTTATAGATCAAGTATGTATAATCTCATCTTTAAAGCTAGACTAACCTATAAGCTAAATAAACTATAGCTTAGAGCCACACACTCTCGGGACTTCATTTTTTAAAAATATATTCTTATTTTATCGTTAGTTTTTATTCTTGAATACTAATTCATCAAAAATTTAGCGCTTCTAGCAAATACACCTCCGCTTGGCGAATTTTTGCTGCATAGCCAGGAAGAGACAACAAGAGACATTGGTCTCTACATGAACTTAGAGAAAGAAGATTTCATCTATTTTTGAAAAATGAAGCCATCTCCACATTAAATAACAAAACTCTGATATGAGTAGACCATTTCACATACCTTGATAGCTCTATCACATCTACTGAAAGTGATCCCAGCATTGGTATGTACTGCTATCCAGAGGATATGGACCATATTGAATTCTGATCTCTGATAAAAAAAAAATAAAACGAAAAATCTTCCAAGCCGTGTCAGTACTATTGTATGGCTGAACCACTTGGACTTTAACGAAACACTTGGAGAAGAATGCTGTGTGCTGTCTTGAACAAGTCCTGGAAGCAGCACCACACAAAACAACAGTTGTACAGACACTTGTTTCCCTTATCAAAAACAACCTTATTAAGACAAACAAGATATGCTGGACACTCCCGGAGAAGCAAGGACTAACTCATAAGTGACGTTTACCTGTGCCCTCTGCCACATAAACTCAGCAGTATTAGTCTACCAGGAAATACTTATATTCATCAACTTTATGCGGAGAGTGGATACTGTGTAGAGGGCCTTTCAAGTGCCATGGATGATAGGGCGGGATGTTGAGACGGAGTAAAGCGTGCACGTGTTATCAACATGACTTAATGATAATGTATATATAATTGCTTCATGAATATTTTATATTAAATTTTTAGAGAAGGACCGCAAATTTTTTTATAGAATAGGACCTAAACTGGTGAATGTCCAGCACTGACCTGCCCAAATTTTTATACGTTGTTTGAATACTTTGGCCATTGTTGGTCATCTCTATTGTTTTCGAAACAATAGGTTTGGTTTGGTTTGGTTTGGTTTGCTTTGGTTTTATGGCATATCAACCATTATAGGTTATTCATGCCAAATCCATTTTTATTCATATAATATGTTCTATTTCAAACAATTCAGTTTAGTATAAGTATGGTTTTTGTTTACACACAGTTGAATATCAAAACTGTTCTATTTCAAACAATTCAGTTTAGCATAAGCACACAGTTTCAATGTCATAAAACAGTTCCATTTCAAACAACTCAGTTTATCGTGACTACACAGTTGAGTTCTATTTAACACATAGATAGGATCCTATCCTGTGCTAACTCTACTAATGGAGTGGACCTGGGAGCGATCACAATAAAGGGATGCTCCATATTCCCCAAAGCTCCAGCATTCGAGGAGCCTCACCATCAGATTGTTTAGTCTCATATCCAGGACAACTTTTGATGGGGTGATCTTAACCCCTCTGCAGAGATACAGTCGGTGTATTCTACACCCCTAGCCGACTGAGCAAGGAACAATAGCACTGTCCTTGATAATAAAAACGCTTTGTTATTAAATTTCCATTTATTAAAATAACCTTTTTGCATAATCGATTTTTTAAAAAAAAGCTTTTATAATTATTCTCGGTTACGATAGTGTTATCAATTTTGACCTTTTCACGAACCAGTAAGATAAGCTGTTTAGTCAATCTAACCACCCACCTAAAAACAAATCAACTAAGATGTTCCCCAAGTAAGTTTGATATATTTACCTACAAAAATTTACTTCACAAGGTGGTATCTTTAATGGTTTTGTTAATTAATTAATTGAATATTAAAATTGAAATTGATATCGATTACGATTTTACCAAGACTGTTATCAAAAACATAAATTGACTGAATATTAATTGTGCATCGGTGCTTTTAAACAGCGTTCGAAAAATTCATGCTGTAGCCATACACATAGTTTTAACAATTGGAGATATACTAACAAAATATTGCCCAGTCGCCTGTTCTGGGTACGATACTAAATAATCTGATGGAGAGGCTCCAGTAATGCTAGATCTTTCAGGAATAGCAGAGTACCGCTTCATTGCCATCGCCCCCGGGTACACTCTGAACCAGAGTGGTAGCACCTGATAGGGTCCTATCTATGGGTCAAACAGAACTGAAATGAGATGAGATTATTTTGTCATTGTAACTGCGTACTTATGCTAAACTGAATTGCTTAAGATAAAGATGTTTTGACATTTAACCTGCATACTTATGCTAAACTGAATAATTTGAAATAAAACTGTTTTTACATTTAACTCTTGTGTATTCCCCAGCTGATTACACCGACTGCTTTTCTGCAGAGGGGTAAGCACCCCCAAACGAGTGTCCTGGATATAACACTAAGCAATCTGACGGTGAGGTTCCAGTGATGCTGGAGTTTTGAGGAGTGGGAGTAACCCTTTATTGCCGTCGCTCCCAGGTCAACTTTGGTCCGGAGTGGTACCATCTGATAGGGTCCTATCTATGGGTCAAATAGAACTAAACTGTGTACTTGTGCTTAACTGAATTGTTTGAAATAGGACTGTTTTGAAATTTAAACTGCGTACTTATGCTAAACAGAATTGTTTGAAATGGAAATGTTTTTGTATATTAAACTGAATTGTTTGAAATAGAACTGTTTTCTTACATTGAAACTGTACTTACGCTCAACTGAATTATTTGAATTAGAACTGTTTGACTAAACTGAATAGCTTGGAATAGAAATGTTTTTGACAATTAAACTGTGTACTTATGCTAAACTGAATTGTTTGAAATAGAACTGTTCATTTGAAAAAAAAAGAGGATTCAGCATTAAATTACCTTGTTGTACCGTTCCAACAACTTCTGGAGGGCCCCATCAAAGTCCTCTTGTGTGAGCGTGTCAATGACCTTCGTCACAGCCTCTTTATCTCCTCAATTGTCTTATAACGACAGCCTCTTAGCTTAGGAAATAACCAAAAGTCACAGGGAGCAAGGTCTAGACTATACGGAGGGTGAGCAACTGTGTTGATGCCCATCTTGGTCAAATAGTCTGTGAAAAAGATGGAGTTGTGGACTGGTGTATTGTCGTGGTGGAAATGCCACAGACCCGATTTGAAGATTGCTGGCCTATTCCGACTGAATCTCTTCCTGAACTCCCTTAAAACCTCAACATAGTAACCCTAACCCTAACCCTTTGGCCAATCAACTCTGGTGTATTGTCTTCCTTGAATCTCTTATGCCACTCAAAAACTGATGCTCGATTTATGCAAGATGGTCAAAAAGCATTGTGAAGCATTCCATACGTTTCTGTGGCATTTTTTCAAATTTAAAACTGAATTTTATTGCGTATCGTTCTTCTAAAGTGACCTCACGTCCAGATTGCATTTTTGAAATTCACCAGCCGTGACAATCAGGCTTTAGTAGGGTGTATTCCAATTCCTGATGTGGCTGTTCTTTGAACCTGAAATCACAAAAATTGGTCAGTCATCTCACAAGATGTATAGCAATAACATACCGAATTTTGAAGCGTCTACGACAATTTTAAATGCCTGTACAAAAAAGTCTGGAAACTTATTGAATGCCCCACGTAAGTATCCATGTTAATAGATATATCTAAAAACTAATTCATATTTATTTATTGTTATATAATAGCTCTATCATAGATTTTGAGCACTCTCCAAATTATACTGCATTTGGTCTGCCACTAACCCACCAACAATATAGTGTTGTAATATAAATATATATATATATATATATATATGTGTGTGTGTGTATGTGTGTGTGAAAAAGATGACCGGAAAATTCGAGTAACAAGTCATTTTGGCCTATGGTCTAATATTATATTGTTAGACTTCTAGCCAAACATATGAATCTGATTTTCCTAACACTCGTCTTTCTCATACCCTCGAATTTGATTGCAAAACCTATTCATATATATATATATATATATATATATATATATAGATCTATGTAGTAGCTAATCTAATATTGAAACAGTTAATCAAATACTCTACACAGACACTTGCGCTTTCAAAATGAATCAATAACGAAAGTGTAAAATTTATATCTGTTCCTGTCTATTTATTACTATTCATTGTGTTTTTTTTTAAATGACGACGACAAATAAAGTAATGGAATTCATCAGAAACTCTCACGTTTGATATTTTCTTGAATATACATATACAAGTATTGACAAATGTATGAAAATGTATCTTTTTGTATGTAAGTTTGGTCTGGTTAGTTTTATTTAACAGAATATCATTTCTTTATAGATTATTTGATGCCGAAATTTGATCTATTCGTCACTGTATGATTAAATCATTATACTTGTATTTTTAATGTTTCACTGATGTTTTTTTTTTTCATTTTTCTATTATAATAATTCATTTACACACAGTAGTATGATTTCAAGTATTTTTATCCAATACAAAGAAGTTTCAATTAGATCTATTTGAATCCTTTGATGTGACTCTAAAAGGTACTACAACATCAGATCTGGGTAACAATGGCCACCAAGTTGACTCCACATACTCCAGTGCCCAAGAACTAGAGCCTCACCACTGAAAGTAGTTTATTGTTACCCACAACACATTTTTGGTGGGGGTCTAACCGTTATAAACCTCCCCTACAGGGCGGATAAGAACGTGGCTTGGCGCGTAATTATTAGTTAAATCTCTTACGGTGTAATTCGATAACCCATCATTCTCCTGGATTCTCTATTCTAACAGTGGTCCATAATGATGCTAATGTCTCTATTCAGAAAGGAGGGAATGATTTTGAGTATCATTTCATACTTCTCTCCAATATTTTGGGAATATGGATAATTAAGCCGAGTTTAGCTGAGTTACAGATATATATATATATATATATATATATATATATATATATATATATATTAAGGCAATATATTCAGCCTACAGAAAAATGTAGTATACAGAGCCACTGTAAAAACCAACAACTCAATCAAGCAGTACATAGGTATGACGGAGGGTACCATAAAACTAAGAATATCTAACCACAAACTTTCCCTCTGTAACAGAAATTACTTAACTAACACTTCCTTATCCACACACATCTGGCACCTAAAGAACATGAACATCTCATCTACCATCCACTGGGAAATACAAAAACGTGAAAATACTAAGACATGAAAATACTTTCTTTGCCTCCACAAGAAACTAGCAATTTTTACTCACCTATCACAAAACACCCTGCTAAACAAAAAATCAGATATTCTATCCAAATGTAGACATGAGAACAAACATCTACTCTCTCATTTTGACCCATACATATAACCCCTCCAACATACCTATACCATCCCCATTACTAAAAATCCCCCACACCTCTTTACAAATAACTCCACAACACACCCGAAACAACGTAAGTACTATTTTCCTTCATTAAACCTTTATATCTATCTCTAAGCACCCTACCACCTGTTGACATTATGTTAGCTATGTTTTCATGATTGTTAGAAATAAGTCTTTACTCAGTATATTCAGCATATCCCTTACGCACATACCATCATACATTACAATAACGTATATGTAATATAATATAAATACAACATAGCTAATACAAATTGATATTGCTATCTAATACAAAACATATTCCAATATGAAATACTAATATTGCATTATACGCCGTAGTATATTACAATATAACATGTCTTATCAATACGATATTTCTACTTTACTCATTCTTACGTTTTGATCCACCATACATTTTCGTCTCTTATGCTTACAAATCAAAAATTTATTTTCTTCCGTATTGCAATGATGATGATAATTTGTTCCTCGATTAAAATAATCACTGCACACATACGAACACACGAAGACAAAAAAAGTTATTCGGTCAAAACCTCGCCTATCGAGACTTTTGCTACAGACCACGACTCCAACCTCAAATGTGCTGCGCGGCGCATGTATAATCATACACACTCACATACTAACAATCTCTTGTACGAACACTCACAATAATGTGCAAATATAACACACACACACACACACACACACACACACACACACACACACACACACACACACACACAGAGTTGTACACAATCCAAACATTCTTTTGACTGTATTATTTGATTTTTTCGATTTCTCCAATATCTTTCTTTCTCTGCCTGATGATTGTCGTAATAAGACGGCATGAAACCGGTAGTCGCAGATAAGCACCCATGGTATTAAATATACATAAAGCTTATATATATTTATTTATTATTATATAATAACTCCCTCACAGATTTTGAGCATTCTCCAAATTATACCGCATTTGGTTTGCCACAAACCTACCAAGTGAAATTGTGTCAATCATACACCATTATAATATATATATATATATAAGTGCGGTACAGCATCTATTATCAAGTCTCCATGTTTTCTCTTTTTTATCGCATTTTTAGTATTAATACATTGCAACAAATTATTTTTATTTTTTACCATCGAGAAGTATGTTGTTGGTTATGATCAATAACTAACCTCCCCCATAGGAATACATTGCCAGAGTTTAAACTTCTGAGATTGTTTGAATCCTTCTAAATAAACGCTGTTTTTGTCGATACAGTATGAAACTATGAGTCACGTGACTGCAAAGTGATAACCTCTTTTAATTTTACGTTATGTTATATTTTGACCTTTTGACCCGGTCAAAAATGCCATTCCAAGGTGATGCACCGGAAGGAGGTGACACATTCTAATGGCAGTTATGAGAGGAAATCGCGTGGGCGGAAATTGGCTGATGAAATGGGACGAGCTAAAAAATTCCCATGGGACACTCATAGACTGATGCACCAGAAGAGAGTGACCTCTGAACTGCATGACAGTTATTTCCGCTTGATGACGATTAAACATTCGATTTCAAAGATCGAGTGGGCGTCGAACGATTATATAACTCAGTTGAGTTCGATGAGCCAGTTGAGTTGCAGGCAGTTGGAGTTCCGGCCAGTGGGCAGTTGAGTTGAGTTGCAGATAGTTGGAGTTATAGACGAGACGTGGTAGGGAAAGCCACATCAGGCCGAAGGGGCCTTTGGGCCTTGATGAGTTGAGGTCCGGAGAAGATGCTGATAAGATGCAATAAAGAAAGACATCACCCAGCAGAGTGGGCCCTGGGCCTCCGTTTGAGCAGCCCTAGAGAACGAGAAAGACACAACGCTGACGGCCATAACTTTGGGGTCAAAATATTTCAGTTATGTTCGGTCTCCAGCTCCCTCTCACAGTAAAACCCCAGACAACATTTTCGAACCTTTACAAATAAAGTGAGAGGTACATATATTTATAAAGAAGTCTGCGTGCGTCTTTATCATTGCGTCAGTGACAATATAACAGTTATCCGTTATTTGATGTCAAGTCAGTGTCAATACTATTCATTTTTGTTGTAGATGTTATAATTGCTATTGTTTAGATTGTTTTAAAGTGTGAAATAATGTTTCATACTCTGGCTGAAATCTGTTGAAGCTGCTTATAAAATGTGAAACATGGGAAAAAATTAAACAGCATTTAAAAAAAATTAAATCAGTGAAAGTAAACCATGTGTATGTACGTATGTATTAACATTCAGCAGCCTTAACACATCTGAAGATGACATGGACAGCATGAAACCCAGAGTCGTTTGACTGCTATGTTATAACCGCAACTATATTTTCTGATATCTATCTATCTATCTACCTATCTATCTAATAGTATTGATATTGAGGTGTTTTTTTTAAATTAAAACAAAACAGCAATATATTACTGATATCAAGTCTATTATCAATATTCATGTCTGATTAAAGTGAATAGACAAGAAAATAGATTATGTTTAAGAATAATAATTGTGTAATATATTTTTTCCGTTAGGGTACGGATCTATTAATGTCCCTATGCATATATTTATAAAGTTTTCTGCGTTCTTTTCGAACGTGTGTATGCATTTATATATATATATATATATATATATATATATATATATGTGTGTGTGTGTTTGTGTGTGTGTGTGTGTGTTTATTCAATCCCTCTGCTACAGAGAGAATGAGGTACAAGGTCAACATTTAAGCTGAGTAACGCTAGTTTGAATTCTGAGTTTTCCTTCTCCTTGACTGGTCGTCTAACCCAGACTAAAGAACCCAGTTTTTCCAACTATTTACCCACAGTCAGGGAAGAACAGTTGCATTCATGTCCTTTCTCAAAAGCATTAGCGTGAGGAGAAACACAAACAACTTTGTCGAGGATTTTAACTCGGGTCACCAATTCTATTTCCAACGACGATAACCGATCTGTGTGTGTGTGTGTGTGTGTGTAAAACAGATAATTCGTAATTCACAACTGTTGCTTTGTCACAGACAAGAGACAAACTTAGAAAAATATCTAAATGTTGTTAAAATTTATTCATTTCTAAAATAAAGAAAGAAGGAATATACCACAATAACGTAGAATTGGAAATATGAAGATGATGAGGAAAAAAATCTGGAAAAGTAAAATAATAAAAAATAAAAAATAAACCCCTTTCGCCATCAGAAACAAATCCATTTTATCTTCTATTTTTACTTTTCTACTCTTTAATCTCATTGGAAAACTAAAACAAATAATGTCAGTATGACACAACTATTAGTAAGCACAAACTGTCTGATAAAAACAATAAGGCATGAAAATAGCGAGATGAGTGGTCAAAAAGCCTTTATTCTGCCAAAATAAAAATAAATACATGCCAAAACCCGAAAGTATATTTCGGTTGCGAATCATTTTTTTACAACAGATGCCCGATATATATCATTGACGTAGCCCATTTAAGATAAGATTAAAGTTATTTGGCACACAGTGAGTTTCGAAATCATAATACAGTCTTTAGTCAGCAGGAAAAGTTTGTAAATATTCCTCTACATCGGCCGCAATTTATAGATATTTATTTTAGTCATCTTGAAGTCTTCGAAGTACTTCGTTATTTTGTCTATCTGCCAAATCAAACTAAGTATATATATATATATATATATATATATATATATATATGTGTGTGTATGTGTGCGTGTGTGTGTGTGACGTAATTGAACGGCTCATAGGAAATTGAATGAATAGATAAATAAATAAATAAATCAGGCAGTAGTCGCCGAATAACAAAGCATAGGCTATCGTTGTAGTTAAGAATGACTAAGGAAAACTGGAGGTCCGAAGTCTTGTGCGCATGCACTGAGCGACCTGAAATGGAAATTGATTTTTCTGCTCCCGACACGATAGGCGGATGTGATGGGACAACTTATGTCCTTTTTCAAGAGTTGACGACTGGATGCGAGAAATTTAAGACGTCAGTAGAACACAAGCCTCGAAGATATAAGGGACCGAAGTTTACAGGCCCAAAATTCTGGGGTGCACCAAAGAGAGTGTCAGATGTAACAGACGAGTATGTTAGAACCAGGAAAAAGGTTCAGGGTCTGCGTCTGCTCATCTTTTGCTCAGTAGGGTATGTTGCTTATTTTTGTCTAGTAGATGGTCGTCTCATGTTTCTATATCCCTTTCTTTTTCCCGGCGGCTACTTTCTATCCAGTGGTAAATAAGCCTTTGGTGAATGTTTTACAGTTTCGCATTTGTCAACTTGTTACCACGGCGAAGTCGCAACTTCTCTTTACTGCTGTTATGGTACATAAATGGCAATATATATATATATATTTCAAAATGAAAAGGTCCACTAGGATATTTATATCTTTTTGAAAATTATTCATTTAGTCCTTACGTACGTTTCCAGCTTATTGCTTTCTTCAGAGAACCTTTAATATTTTTCAGGTATGGTATTCGGTTTATATACAGGTCACTGGTTCGATGAGCTGGTTGTTTCTTCTAATTTCCTGATTGACTCCTTGTAGCGGTTTGTTCTTTCTTTTTCTTCTTTTTCGTTTTTCTCTTTTTCTCTTTCTCAGAGTTCTCCCTTGTGGATAACTGTTTTATTCATTTCTGTGCATGTGTATAGTTTATATTTTATTTAGTATGGGCTTGAATTTTTCTAAGAAGCTTTTTTCTTTTGAAGTAATGTGGTTTAAAATTTAAATGGCAACTACATTTTACTCTTTTTCTGTGTGTGTGTGTGTGTGTGTGTGTGTGTCTGTGTCTGTATATATATGTGTGTGTGTGCGTGTGCGTGTGTATGTTTGTGTTTGTGTTTGTTTCAGTTTTTGCGTGTGTATAGTTTATGTTTTATTCAGTGTAGGCTGGCTCGAATTTTCCAATGAAGTTTTTCTTTTATTTGAAGTAGTGTGTAGTCGTTAGTTCGATATGCGGGCATTGTTCTGAATTATCCAAGCTACTTTCGTATAGGTGGTTAGATATATTTCATTTTCAATTTTCCGGTATCTTAATGTTACTTTTGTGGAGTGATATCCTGGTATTAAGAGCTTGTGTTGATCCCATGAATAAATCTTTACACGTGTTACATTCGATTATATAGACGAATTTTTTTTAGTAGCAACTTAAATCTTTACTTATTATAAATTTTGTTTTCGGGTTTTTGAAGATATAGATTTCCTTCTATAATCATATCACGTACTTCACATCTTTTATTCTTGCATTAAGTAACTCCTTGTGTTGCGTTTTCTTCGAATGTAGAAGAGGTGAATATTCTAAAAGATTTTCGGGTTGTCTCTGGCTTTTAATGACTTCTGTTGAGTCCAGTATTTTTTAAATTTTGTCATTGCTTTTAAATTCTATTTTTTCTGTGAATAGTTTTGATTGGTTCGTTTCTTTGTTTAATGGCATATCAACTATTTTTAGGTTATTTAATGCCGAAGCCATTCTCCTAGAAGAACAGTAGTGGTACTATTTAACCCATAGCTGGGATGATAAGGGGGTTCATACCTTTCCCATGGGTATTCGCCCGAAAGTGAATGTAGTAGCGCGACTGGAGTACGAACTAGCGTACTACGATTCCGCAGTCCATCGCTGTAACCATTACACCACGCGAACACCCCGAATAGTTTTGAGTTGTTTTTATTGTAGCTGGCATTGTATGCTAAGGATTTTTTGTGGCTATGTTTTTCGGGTTTTATGGTATTTATCTGCAAATTCGAATCCCTTATTTATTAGTGTTGTTGGGTATCCTTCCTGCAGGAAGGTTGTGTGTTACTCTTTGAAGCGAGTTTGTCAGAGGTTTTTATTAGTGATTATGATGCATATTCTACGTGCTAAAGTGTAAGGGGCGGATTTTATGTAGTTTTTGGGGATGGTGACTATTGAAGTAGAGTTATAGTTGGGTGTCTGTGGGTTTGTGGTAGATATCTGTGATGATTTAGCCATTTTTGTTCTTTATGAGAATGTCTAAAAGGTTAGTTCTTTAAGGCTGTCTTCCATAGTTAATTTTGAGGTGTACGTTTTGGAGTAGATTGTGTAATTCATCAATGTTTCCCCATAGGCATTTCCAGAATATGAAACAATCCTCTAAGTATATTTTCCATGATCTAATAAATTCTCTTTCTGTGTTGTTGCCGTATTTTTTACCAATGATTTTGTTTAGGTTTTCTTACAAATATGCTAAGGTTAGCGTGGCGTATGTTGGTGCTATTTTAGTTCCCATAGCTGTTCCTAGGGACTGGATGTAATTTACATTATTGAATTTGAGTTATTATCAAGAATTAGTTCCATACTTTTTGTTGAATCTTGAGTGAAATGTTTCTGGGTATTTATATATCCAAAATGAGATAGCTGGTTTTCCTAATTCCAGGGGTGTATTACTTTGTAGGTTTGTGACGTCAAATGTGACTTTGAGTGAGTAAGGATCATATGTATATATATATATATATATATATATATGATGAGTTCTGATAGAACGAAACATCTATCTGTGGATGACTACAGAGATATATACTCCCCTATCCTCGTAGGATTGAGTTCTCTGGCGAAGAGGTAATCGTGTAGCCATTAGCGTATATTGCAAGCTTCTTCATATATGAATTGAGGTCTCGGTAGCCATTGAACGGATGTATGCAAAAATAGTAATTGTGATTCATAACCGCAGCTAATGGCTTCTCGTGGCTGAATGGTTAGAAGTTTGGCTTGACGTTTGAGTTAACCGGGTTTCGATCCCAGCTACTGGAAGCTAGCCACACTGATGAGTTCTGATAGAACGAAACAGATCTGTTTGTACTATTTACCAACCCCTCCGCTCGGGCAGGATATGACAGAAGGTCAATTTTTAAGCGGAGTTTAACAGGTTTGAATTCAGAGTTTTCCTTCTCCTAGACTAGTTGCCTCAACAAGGCTGAAGAACCTAGTCTGTCCTACTATTTACCCATAGCTGGAGGGAGAATAAGGGGGTTCATACCTTTCCCAAGAGTATTTGCCCGAAAGTGAACATAATAGCGTGACTGGAGTACGAACTCGCGTACTACGATTCCGCAGTTCATCGCTTTAACCATTACACCACGAGGACACCCCCCTCCGAAACAGATCTGTTTGTGGATGACTATATATATATATATATATATATATATATATATATATATATATATATATATATATATATATATATATATATATATATATATATATATATATATATATATATATATATATATATATATATATATATATATATATATATATATATATATATATATATATATATATATATATATATATATATATATATATATATATATATATATATATATATATATATATATATATATATATATATATATATATATATATATATATATATATATATATATATATATATATATATATATATATATATATATATATATATATATATATATATATATATATAATCATTAAAATTTAACACTAATATGAAATTAATATGGAAAATATGTTCAGCATTTAATGCAAAAAATGCCAAGCAATATCACGACATATTTCAAGTATGAAATGATAATAATAATGATAATAATGATAAAAACTCATGATTCTGAGTTTCACGTTGCCGATCCTTAGGTGAGTTACTATTCAACACGACTCTAAATATCTATTTCTCTCTCTCTCTCTCTCTTTCTATATATATATATATATATATTGTTGTTGTTGGTCCAGCCAAAGAAAGAAAATATTTTTAAATGAATAGTCCCGCAAATGATTAAAAATTTGGCCTTTAGGTTATTCTAGTATACATAATAATGATAAATAAAAATGATAAAAGCTGAACTTGATAAATATCTACAAGGAATACCCACTGTAGAGTAATCATTCTTAGGTTATTCTTGCGGACCATTGATAGTGCTGTGATATCGAACTGCGCTCACTCTGTCAATCTTATGTTATCCTAAGCCGAGCTTAGTAAATATCTATACCGGATGCATGCTTTCGAGCAATCCTTCCAAAGTTAACATGGTAGACCATCGACGATTTGTTTTTTAAACTGCTTTCCGGGCTCCACTTTATCATGGCTCTATGTTGGACCAAGCTGATCTTCATAAAGTTATATTAATTACTGCTTTAGAGCAATGATTTTCAAGCTTAACTAACAAAATCACAGGATGTTCAACGACTATTGCATGATGCCATTTTAAGTTGGGTCTAGCAAATTTCACTATATGCTTTTTATTACGAAAAGTGCGAAATGGTTAGCGAGGAGATAGATAGATAGATAGATAGAGAGAGAGAGAGAGAGAGAGAGAGAGAGAGAGAGAGAGAGAGAGAGAGAGAGAGAGAGAGAATCAGGAACGGCTAAGATTTACACCAGGTTGAGGTAAGATACATTCAGTGGGCCGATTTAAAACATTTAATCATCTTTGCTGCTTCTTCGTTCTCGGGTCATACTCGCTTTCGATATTAGCGAGTCTTGGGCATTTAGACTTTTCTCTAGCCCTCAACTCGGGGTCGTCTGTTCCACCCCGGACCAACGCTCAGTCGGTGTCAATATCTAGTATTTTCTCTGTTCTGCACCCACTGCTTACTGCTTATCGCCTGGGGCTGCAAACTTTTGTCGTTATATATTTTTCGAACGCCCATACACCTTGTTACGCTTCCTTCCCACATGGAACCCAAGCAATGCACGTGGCATTTCCGCTATGTTTACCTTAAAACACAGCTCTATCCAGTTTTTTAAAATCCAACAACACGGGCTGCCAAAGGTCAATAAGTAACAGTTGTGCTTTGTAAGATCATCTCGCAGGACATGGCACATCGTTGAGATAGATTTTTTTAGGATGTCCCAATAATGTTTCTCTCTGCCGGATTAAGTTAATACTCAGTAGTTACTAAGATAGTATGGTGTTATTTTTCAGATCATATGATTATATATTTTTGCCATGGTGCGTACAGTGATGAGCTAACTGAATTTTAACCCATGGATAGACGGCGTGTTAATATATTATACATGTGTTTTTAATTTTCAGAATCCAACAGGGATTATTATATAAACAGCAGTGGATTGAAAAAGAAAACCTTTCTTTCTGCTCGGCTTGTGGTCAGTAGTCACAAATCTTTCTATTTTTTTATTACTCAAATGATATCTTCGTTGGATAAAAAGTCGTTCAACAAGTTTTGTCCTGATTTTCTACGTCTTTATATATTTGGCTTGCAGCTCACACGTAACAAAAGATTGAGATCTTTGTTTTCGTTGTAATGAGATTAAGAATCTGTAAAACAACAACAAAAACAAAAACAAAAAAAAAAAAAACAAAACAAACAAACAACTCAACGAAGATTCAGTTTTGTTTGTAAGGGTGGGAAAATCTTCGTTGTCTTATTTTCCTTTTTTTGTTTTTCTCTTCCTATTTTGAGTTTAATGTTTTTCTGCGAAAGAAAGAAAGAAAGAAAGAAAGAAAGAGAGAAAAACGATAGTTTTTATAATAATGTCTTAGTCTGTTAACTTTTATGCAGGTAATTTCTCTATTTACTCTTGTAAAAAATTTCAGAACAATGAAAACTAAAAGAAAGAAAGACTGAAAGAAAGAAAGAAAGAAGATGATTAGTTTATTATAAGGAAGAATAGATTTAACAAGTTTCTTCCAGTTACTTTTTACTAACAGAATATAAAAAATATGAAAACAGGAAGAAAGAAAAAGAGAAAAGGGGAAAGAACTAAGGAAAAGAAATGAAAAAAGCGGCTAGTTTTTATGATGGAGAATAATTTGATAAAATTATTCCGGATATTGTTTTTATATATACATTTGGAGAGATATTTTTTAAAAAGCGGAAGAAGAAAGAAAGAAAGAAAGAAAGAAAGAAAGAAAGAAAATAATGAAAATGAATAAAAAAGAAAACAGGAAGAAAAAAACGGGGAACCGAAAGAAATGATTTGGTTTTGCGGCATGTCAACCCTTGTTGGATAATTTAATGCTCAAATCAGGTTGGAAAGAGTTCTTAAAAGTTTGATTGTGTTTATGGCATATCTACCTTTGTGGGTATTTTGGTTGCAAATCGTGTTCACACACACACACACACACACATATATATATGTGTGTGTGTGTGTACGTGTGTGTATATATATATGTGTTATCTGTAGATTCATTGCTAAAAGTGGATATAAATTACATATTCGAATATTTAAGTTAATTTCAGCTCTCATTTTTCAATGAAATATAGTACTGAATGAATATTTTAAAAAAATTACGTGTTGGAGTGTATAGAGGTGTATATTGTATTCGTTGTAAGAATATGTCAAAATAGGCACTGGAAAGAAAATAAACTGAAGATTCTTACTCTTCAACGCGCTTTATATGGAAAACTTCGCCTAATCTCAGATTGTTCTTAGCCAGAGATTATTTCAAAACATAAATTGGTCGGTTGGTTGGTTGTGTTTTATGGCATATCAACCCTTGTTAGTTATTAAATGACAAGTTCTGTTTACACACACACACACACACACACACACACACACACACACACACACACACACACACACACACACACACACACACACACGTTGGCGACCGTAGTCGATGGCAACCCGAAGGTTCCCTTTTCAATAGCAACTACACCGAGGTGTAGGGGAGGGCGCTACTTCTATCCCTGGATTGTTACACAACCCTTGATCTTTACCTTATAATGAATGATGAGTGCTAAGCAAGGAGGTATCAAGAAGCATTTTTTGAGTCTCTGGTATGACTCGACCAGGAATTGAACTCCTGTCTCCCGGGCTAATGAGTAGAGTGTTCGCTAATGGCCCAAGATGCAGTGGGTGTATTTTACAGCCCACCCGAGCAAACTGGGCTTAATTCGAAGAATAAATTCACTCACATGAAAATTTGTGTCATATGCAAGTCAATATTCACCCTCACCAAAATCAAATCGTAGGTTCGATACAACTGTGTACTCCCGAGTCACTGTGTGCCCTCACCCACATCAAATGGTAAGCTCAATAAAACTTTATACTCCCTGCACCTTCAAATGCGCTAAGAAGATACGTCATTGGTTGGTAAGTTGGTTGGTTTTACGACACGTCAACCTTTGTTGGGTTATTTAAGTCTCTTTTCAAGCAATTATATGATTTGATAAATAGATAAAGCTTCTTGTAATTATTCTGAAGACAAATAATTTGCATATAGTTATATGATTTTAAGTACCATACATATACGTGCAATGAATGACGTTTTAAGACCAGTTTTTTGCTTCCAAAACCAGGAGTCTTTCTTTACACAAGATATACTTTGGAAATGTTGAAGCTTACCTTGTTTCTGAGCCTAACTTTGCCGTAACTTCAATCCAAAATGTCTTAGCATAACCTAAACAAAAGCCATAAGTTACGATAATAAAGTTTTTACTTAACATTGTTTACTATTTATAATGTCTGCAATTTGTTTTTACCTAACATTGTTTACTTAACATTGTTTACTATTTATAATGTCTGCGCAAATAATATGTCCGAATATCATAAATTGTAAATAAAAAGGTTGTTAACTGTTGTGCCACGTCGTAAACCCACTATTTGTAAAAAAAAAAAAAAGAAAAAAAAAGAAAAAAAAAAAAAAAAGAAAAGCATTAAAGGAATTTTTTTTCGTAAACTCTTCAATGGGTACGTTGGAGAATGCCATTATGTCTGCGTTTTCTTTTTCAACCAATTTGAGCAAAGTCTTTAGTAAAATACAATCCCTGTCCATTGTCAAGATCGCTTCAAAAATGTCGAACTGATATGTTGTCTTTTGGGAATGTCAAACGAAAAACAAAAATCCCCAGACAGCCTCATTGCTGGAAATGTATCTTTCAGACTGAAATTTCTTAACTCATTCTGATTTTCAATATAAATCCCAGTTTTGTCTTCCACCTCCTAGTTGATGAAATTGCACACATCCAGTATAGATTAGACACGGTAGCAAAATTCCACTCTGAGGTGTTGAATCGAATGCTTTGCATTCAGTAATTGTTTTCAGTTATTTCCAAAAGTAAATACTTTTTCAAGCATCTGGTTTTCGGAAATCATTGAAAGAAAAGAATTAGTCAGAAAACTTTGGTTTCCATGGCACCGTTAATGGGGGCATATATAAATACAGGACTTTCGAGTGGTGACAACTTGGTGTTTCATTTGTCACCCATGTACGAGAAAACCGTTTTGTGCATGAGTGTTTTGATCGATGGTTTATGGTGTTTTTACTCTTGTTAACTAAAAGCAACTGGTCGCCATTATTCAGGTATTACTAAAAATCAACATTGTGAACCAACGGAGCAAATATGACTGACTCATAGAAATTGGTTTGGACAACACGCTTCGGTTCCCATTTTGATACGTGTTTGTTGAAACGGCTGTTTGTAAGCAAGATTTATGGATGTTTATTTTTTTAGTCTGGAAGGAAAATGAAGGGAAGCAATATGATTAAACTGGGGATTTCTTTAATATCTAGTATGAGTTAGTAAAAGAAAAAAAAGAAGGAAGGAAGGAAATAAAGGAGGAAGGGAAGGAAAGTAAACGGGAAGAAAGAAAATGAAAGAAGAAAGAAAAAAGAAAGGGGAAATAAAGAAGGAAAAAAGAGGAGGAAAGAAATGGAAAGGAATAAAGAAAGGAAGGATGAAAGGAATAAGTAAAAAAAAATGAAATGCCAAAAAGACAGGAAGAGAGATGAACGAAGAAACAAAGAAGAAACAGAATGGAAGAAAAAGAAAGAAAAGTAAAAAAAGAAATTAAAGCAAAAGGAAAGAAATAAATAAAGAAAAAGGAAGTCGGGTGGGGTATGAAATAAATACATAGAAGGAAAAAAGAAATCTGAAAGAAAAAAAGGGTTAAAAAAAAAAAGAAAGAAAGAAAGAAAGAAAGAAAGAAAGAATAACTATAAAAGAGAAAATGAATAAAGAAACAAAAGGAGACAGATAGGAAGAAAAAGAAAGAAAAATAAAAAAATAAATGAAAACAGAAAGAAAGAAATAAATAAAGAAAAAGGAAGTCAGGGGGAAAAAGTATGAAATACATAAATACATAGAAGGAAAAAAGAAATCTGAAAGAAAAAAAGGGTTAACAGAAGGAAAGAAAACAATTAGAAAAAGAGGAAAAGGAAATATATTAGCATTGAGAAATTGGCCTGTGTGAATTGAATGAAATTATCGCAGGACAAAAAGTCAATAAATAGAAATATAAAAGAAGAAAAAGAAATAAGGAAAGGAACAGGTAAAAAGAGAAGAAAAACGAAATATATAAAGAAAGGGAAACAAATAAAAAGGAAGTAAGAAATAAATAAGCGGAAACAGTAAAAAAAGAAAGAAACAAATAAACAAACAAAGAAGAAACAGAAATGAAGAAAGTACAAGAAAAGATAAATAAAATGAAAAGCAGAAAGAAATGCAGAAAAAAGGAAGAAGAAGAAAACAAAAACAGACTAGAACGTATGATATAAATTTAAAAAAAATTGAAAGAAAATAATGAATGAATGATACTATAAAATGAAAGAACGGAATCAGATCAGCAGAAAGAAAGAACGAAGAAAAAAAAAAAAGTGAAATTGATAGGAAGCAAGAACTATGAAACAGAAAGAAGGAAAGAAAGTTAAAAATGAAAGAAAGAAAGAAAGAAAAAGAAAGAAAGAAGAACAACAGAACCAGAAGAAGAAGAAAATATGTCAACATAGGGAAATTGAATAAAGAGTAAAAGGAAAATATTCACAAAAAGACCCCCCCACAAAAAAAAAACAAACAAAAAAACAAAAAAAAAACAAAGCAAAAAAAAACTGGGATAAAAACTGAAGTAAAAAAAAATATACATGGTAAAGCATTTAATGGATTTATTGATACATTCAATGGATTTAAAAAGAAGGAAAGGAAAAAAATATGAAGTTATAGAATACGATAGATTAACGAATAAAAGATAACTACACATGAAGTAATTGGAAATAAGGAAAATGTAAACAGCTAACATAAACAATAAAACAAGAATAAAAACAAAACAAAAAAGAACAATGAAAGAAAATAAGACACCCTCCCCCACAAAAAAAAAGAAAAAGAAAAAAGAAAAAAGAAAACAGCTATGAAATGCGTCATGTAGAGTCATAAACATAAATACAAAAGAAAAAAAAATGGACTCAAATCTAAAATCAAGCCGGGAAAATTCAAAGCGAGTTCTTCGGATAGTCACGATTAAAGCAACAAAGCCAAAGATTGATTGAACACTTTGCCGACAACTTATTGTCATACCGTTCCGAAATGTTGGCCATGAGACGTTTGACAAATGCTACATTAAAATCTGACTCTCAAACAATTTCCGCTTAGGTTGGACTGCAGTGGGTGCAGCATTAGCGACGGTCATTCTTTTCATGAATCAGAGCTGTCGCCCCCAGAGGCAGACAAGCAAACAATTCTTCATTTAATCACTTTTTTCACTCTTGGAGGTTATGCAGTAGCCTAGTCCTTTGCTTTAGCTTCAACTATCAGGTTCTGCCAAATGTTAAATGTCACTGCTTGATGTCATTTCCGGTTGATAAAACTTTAATGTCTGTTGAATTACATTTTCAATTAACTTTTAACTGACTGACAGAAGCTTGTGGAAAACCATTATTTTTGTCACATGCTCGTCAACTCATAAGATTAATTTAAAGCTGAAGAATTCCTTTATTGATTATTGTGCTTCATAAAGACAGCGAACATTTCCCTAAAACACTAAGCCAACTTTTCAGCCTATGTGTATCTGATCTACGATTCCTGTTACGCAAGTACCGGCACCCAACCATACAAGAGTACATAAATATCTACTATCCTGTAGATCCTATCACTGATGCAGACTACGCAGTTGATCAAGCGCTTCCTGCAAAAAGACCTGCTTAAGCCGAATTTTTGCTGCATAGCAGCAAAACTCACTGGTTTTTACGTGAACTTCGATAAAGAAGAGTTCATGCGTTCTAATCAAATGGGAAGACTGAAATTAGTAGACAAGTTCGTATACATACCTTGGTAGCAATATCTCCTCAACTGAAAGTGATGTGAACATACGCATCGATAAAGCATGAACAGCAACTGATAGCTTAATGACTATATGGAAATTTAATCTCTCTGATTAAATAAAACTGGAATTCTTCCGATTGTAGCCGTGTCAGTACTACCGTATGGTTGCATCACTTGGACTAAAGAAATGGCGCGAGAAAAGCTAGATTGGAACTACACCAGAGTTCTGCGTGCTGTTTAGAAAAAAATACGGGAAACAGAACATTACAAAACAGCAGTACGGCCACTTCCCTCCCATCTCATAAACCATCGAAGTGAGACGAGTAAGACATGTTGGGCACTGCTGGAGAAGTAAGGACTTCTATATATATCTGACCAGCGAAAACTTATATTCAACTCCTTTGTGTGAACACTGGATGCCGTCTAGAAGACTTGCCAAATACAATGATTGATAAGGACGAACGGACGGACAGCAAGAAAAGGAGAATTAAAGGAATCTGCAGTGTCGGCATGCCATGAAGATGATGATAATGAAAAAAGTCTTTTGATTTTTATATACTAACTAGACGAACCCTGAACACATTGGGTTCCTATTGAAACTGCAAAACATTCTTCTATTTAAGATATTTCTATTGAAGAAGTGATGGATTCTAATTTGAAGGATGTGTTTATCTCTGTTATGTTCAAAAACTGAGTGATTGAAAAATAGGATTAATCCCGAATGTAGCCCTCCACTTGCATAGCAAGGGTGGTGCGTTCAGTGCAACGGTTATCGTCATACGAATTGGTATCAGTGACCCAAGTCCAAATCCCGGACGAGATTGTTTGCGTTTCACTCCTCGCTCATGTTTTTTTTAAAGGTATGAATGCTACTCTTGTAATCCTTGCAATGGAGAAATACAAGGCCAGACTGTGTTTTTTTTTTTTTTTAGCTTTGGTTAGACACCTTGTATTGGAGAAGAAAAATTGAATTCTGGCCAGCTTTAACCTGCTTAAAAATTGATTTGTGTCGCTTCCTGCAGTTGGATATTGACTTGAAGATCCCTTTGGAAAGTCGATACAGTAGCGGAAGTCGAACATTAGGAAAGAAGATAGTTAGAAATTCACCTGGCTCCTAAAGTAAACTGGATGCAGGTGTTCCCCGGCGGAAATACCATGTAAATTGCGTGGGTGGCATGCTAGAAGAAAGTGTGATCACGTACAACGTGTAAGTAGCAGTTTGGAGATGTAACCACGAGAATTTGAGTGGGCGTCCAGAATATATAATCATGGAGATTTCGATCTGAGAGGCAGAACGAAGAAGAGGAAAGTGGCTCACAGAAGATCCCTACCGTTGACCCCAGTGTGCATATGTATTCAGCTCAGCCGTCTTCGAATCTCTCTCACACAACCCATACGTACATTTTGGGTAATACAAGGAAAAGAAAAGAAATAGATTAAATTTTTATACATCAGCGTTGTTCTCTTTCTCTGGTATGTAACGCGGCTAGGGGCGGAGACGTTGAGTAAAAACAAGCATTGAACAATATCGCATCAAAATAAGTACACTACCGTTTTTTTTTTAAATAAATAGGAAAATTTTTCTAAGTCAAAGATACCAGGATTTTTATATTCCTAGGGGAACATTATATCATCAATATGGATGTTATTAGGTATTACTTACTACGAAACTCAACAAAATTGAAAGCATTAAAATCTGAATTTGAGGAAGTGCAAAAGTAAGTAAACGTTTATGTATATTTATGTAATTTTATTTTTGGTTACAGAATTAACAATGCAGTAGAGTTTGGTTATAAATAATATCTAACACTATAGGTTTTGATTGCATAATATTCCATTTAAAATGAAGACAATTCTGGTATCTTTATGTTTTTATTTTTAAAAATGGTAGAGGCGTACGTATACAGTGATGGTACTGTATATATTTACCCAACCCCTTCGCTCCTGGTAGGATGTGACACAAGGTAAATTTTACGTAGAGCACAAATGGTTTAGATTATGATTTTTTTCTTCTAAATTAGTTGCTGTACCAAGGCTAAATAGATCAAGATACCTTACAATTTACTCACAGTTGGTGGTGGAAGAGTTGGATTCATGCCTCTTTCACGGGAATTAGCGAGATATTGAATAAGAAAAATCCTCGTTCAGGATTTGAACTCAGGTCATAACCGCGACACTAAACGATAATGTGAGCATATTACTTACTATAATATGTCGTTTCAGTTTCAAACGAACATAATGGCAATTTTAGTCATATCTATATTTACCCAACCCCTCCACTCGGGCAGGATATGACACAAGGTCAATTTTTAAGCGGAGTTTAACAGGTTTGATTCAGAGTTTTCCTTCTCCTAGACTACTTGCCCCTCCAAGGCTGAAGAACTCAGTCTGTCCTACTATTTGCCCATAGCTGGAGGGAGAATGATTGGATTCATACCTTTCCCAAGGGTATTAGTGCTATGTGAAATGCAATCAGCCTCGTCCAGGATTTGAACTCGTGTCGCCGTATCCATTTTCTACAACGATAACATTACACCACGGGCACCTCCACGGGCACGGGCAATTTTAGTCTTATCGATTTATCAAAGTTTTCGCAACGAACATTATCGAACAATCAATTTATTGTTTTATTCAAAAATCCCTGGCTCTGTCGGCTGGGCTCAAAATCCTACACAGAGGGGTAAGACGTCCTAAAAAGGGGTGTTTAGGATAAGACACTAACCTGCCTTGAATTGTGAGGCTCATGTTCTAGAGATCTGTGGAGTGTGGAGTACCCCTTCATTGCCCTAACTCCCAAGTCCACTCTAACCCTGAGTGGTTGTACATGTTGGGGTCCCATAAAACTGTTTGAAAATTATTTGCATTTGACAGAAATACTTGACACCATAGAACTGTGTGTAAATTATTTGCATTAAGAATATCTACTTTAAACTATAATAGTTTACTAAGGATTATTATCAGCTCCTCACAAATATTGACCATCCAAAGAATCCTTAAAGGCGACATTACGATTTGTCGACTTTACCAAGGCCTTCGATTCCATTCACAGAGGAAAGATGGAACAAATCCTACTAGCATACGGCCTACCAAAAGAAACCGTAGCAGCAATAACGATTCTCTATAGAAACACCAAAGTGAAAGTACGTTCACCACATGGAGACACAGAATACATCGACATTGTTGCAGGAGTACTACATATCTCTTTAACATCTGTCTAGACTACGTGCTTAGAACTTCGATCGACAAAATCAGAGAAAATAGCATCGAGCTGAAAAGAAGCAGAAGGTACCCCGCAAAAACAATTACAGGCGCCGACTACACCGATGACGTAGCGTTACTGGTGAATACGCCTAACCAAGCCGAGACACTACTGCATAGTTTGGAACGAGCCGCCGCAGGCATTAGCCTCCATGTCAATGTACACAAAACTGAATATATGTGGTACAACCAAACAGGCGACATTACCACACTAGACGGAGCCTCTCTGAAACTAGTAGACAAATTCACCTACCTAGGAAGTAGCGTCTCATCAACCGAAAAGGACATCGACACACGACTAACGAAAGCATGGACAGCTATCGATAGGCTCTCGATCATATGGAAATCAGACCTGATCGATAAAATGAAACGCAGTTTCTTCCAGGCAGCGGTTGTATCGATACTGCTATATGGATGCACTGCTTGGACGCTAACTAAACGACTGAAGAAGAAACTAGACGGCAATTATACAAGAATGTTGAGAGCAATATTGAACAAGTCCTGTCGTCAACACCCCACAAGACACCAACTATACGGCCACTTGCCTCCCATCACGAAAACTATACAAGCTAGACGAACCAGACACGCAGGACACTGCCGGAGAAGCAAGGGCGAACTCATCAGTGATGTACTCCTATGGACCCCCGCATATGGCCAAGCAAAAGCAGGACGACCAGCTCGAACATACATACAGCAGTTATGTGAGGATACGGGATGTAACCCTGAATACCTGTCAAAAGCGATGAATGATAGGGAGAAAAGGCGAGAGAGGGTCAGGGATATCCGTGCTGGCGGCACGACTTGATGATGATGATGATTATTAGCTACTTGAAACCATATAACTGTGTCCAAACATCATCATCATTATCATCAAGTCACGCTGACAGCACGCATTTCAATGGCAATCTCTTGCTATCCCTCCCTATCATCCACCGCCCCTGACTTCTTCCAAATTATATCCTGTGTTGGCACAGTGCTGATGTAAATAAGTGGTCGGCCAACTCTGGTTCGATTTCCACCTTGCTCCTCCAGCATTGTCCAGCATATCTTGTTCGTCTTACTTGGATGATTTGTGTGATGGGAGGTGAGTGGCCATACAGCTGTTCTTTCATGGGGTGTTGCTTCCTGAATTGGTTCAAAATAACTCGTTGCATTCTTGTGTAGTTCCCCTGTAGCTTTTTCTAAATGCGTTTTGTTAGCGTCCATGTGGTGCATTCATATAGTAGTACTGACACAGCCATAGTTAGGAAGAAATCTCGTCTTATTTATCGGATGGCTCAGACTTACATATGATCAATAACCTATAGATAGAAGTCCACACGTTCGCTTGGCGTATATTTACAAATGACTATTATGAAGAGAAATAATTACTTTAAACTATATATATTTCCAGTATTAGATGGGAATACTTGATACTGTATATGTTTCCATAAATTATTTGTATTAGATAGAAATATCTGATATAATCTAATTGTGGGACAAAATTACACAAAAATGTAGTTATAAATATTTAATGTACGCAATTAATTCACGAAAAATAAACGGATTGATCTATCGACCTAATCATTTGGCCTATCATGTTTCAGACAACTTTATAATTCCAACCTCTCAGAACGTTTTAGGTTTCTCAACAAGTAACTACCTTTTGCAATCTTTTAAAAACCTGAAATTGTTCTATTTAAAAATCTGTAAAAATCGAAATAGATGTTAATCCGATGAGAAATATCTGCTGAATCCTACAGATAAATGAAGACCTTTCAGTTAACCTGCCACATTTTTTTCTGCATTTACGACAAAAACATACGACCTATTGTAATTTTTCTTAGCTAATCTCCGTTTCTTTTTATCGATTGAATCTTACAGGCAACAATACAATCCTTTTTGGAACATTTAGAAACATGTCTCCTTAAAGAACTTGTCTACGAGATTTCTGTAGTATTCTACAGTATGAAACGTATTTTTATTAAGTTAAGAATTTGCTTATCAACATGCATTACGCTGAGGTCAAGTTTTCAGCATTTAAAAGAATATTTCATGTAAATTTATAGCATCATTATCTGTTGCTTTATGGATTTATTAGTTGATTTTAATGGCATGTCAATTTTCACGGGGTTATTTTATGCACAGAGGTTAGGAAATTGCGTACTTAGTATAAATATTTTTCTGTAGATTTTGAAGATTCATTTTTCCCACTGTTACGTGATATCAACTTTTCCGATCTAATAAAATAATTTGCTCACAGTTGTATGGTTTCAAGTATCCTTATCCAATACTAATATTGCCCAATTGGCTGGGGCTGTAAAATACACAGGCTGCATCTCTGCAGAGGGGTAAGACCTTCCCAACGAGTGTCCTGATATATGACAGTAAAGAAATCTGATGGTGAGGTTCCAATAATGATGGAGCTTTGGGGAATGCAGAGTATTCCTTCATTGCCATCGCTCCCAGATCCACTCTGCTCGGAGTTGAATCACCTGATAGTGTCCTATTTATGGGTTAAATAGAACTAAACTGTTTACTTATGCTAGACTAAATTACGAGAAATAGAACTGTTTTGGCATTTAAAATGTACTTACATTTGAATTGTTTGAAATAGAACTGTTTTGACATTTAACTGTGAGTAAACAAAAATTGTACGTATACTAAACTGAATTGTTTGAATTAGTACTGTTTGACTAAACTGAATAGCTTGAAATAGAAGAGTTTTTGTCGATTAAACTGTATACTTATGGTAAACTGAATTGTTTGAAATAGAACTGTTTATTTGTACAAAAATTGATTTGGCATTAAATAACCTACAAAGGTTGATATGCCATAAACCCAAACAAACAAACAATACAAATAATTTGTACAAAATTATATAGTTTCAATTTTCTATTTAATAATTTTTATTTGTTTCAGTTAACTATTAATAATTCAGAGTGAAGAATAATAATGTCAAGTAACTATTCTTAACACAAATGAACTATGAATTATTCAAAGTAAAGAATAATAACATGAAGTAACTATTCTTAACTGAAATTAGCTAGTAATTACTCAGAGTAAAGAATAATAACGTCAAGTAACTATTCTTAACACAAATAATTTACTCACAATTATACGATATCAAGTATTACTATCTAATAAAATTATTTAAAAATAGATATATATATACAAAATAAAATAGGTACTCCATACAACCATAGGTCTCCAGATCTAGAAATCCAATCAGCTGGGGCCGAAGAATACGTCGACTGCGTCTATGCAAAGAGGTAAGACTCTACGCAACGGTATCCTGGATATAATACTAAACTATCATATGGTGAGGCTCCAGTCCTGGGGCTCGAGGAAATGTGAAGTATTCCTTCGTTGCCATTACTTCAAGGTTCACTCTGACTTGAATTGGTAATACCAGTTAGGGTTCCATTAACGAATTAAATAGAACTATTTAACAATTTAACTGCCTGCAAATAAATAACTGTTGAGTTAAATTGTTAGTATTATATAGCAATAGCTGAAACTATTTAACTATGTGTAAACAAATGATTACTACTAAATAGAATTATTCGTTTTAGAAATAAATATTTAAAAGCATTTAACAGTCGGTAAAAAATGAATTATTGCTATTACATTGGAGTACTTGGAACCATTTAGCATTGCAAATGAATGAATAGTGTTGAATTGAATTATTAGTATTAAACAGCAAAACTTGAAACCATTTAACTGTGTGTATATAAAACTATTAGATTCAGCGACGCTCTAAACCACTTCACTATGTGAAAACAAATGATTAATATTATTAGTGTAAGATAACAAAACTTGGAACCATTTAACTATGTGCAAATAAAACTATTAGAGTTAGCAATGCTTGAAACCATTTCACTATGTGAAAACAAATAATTAATGTTATTTGTGTAAAATAACAAAACTTAAAACCCTTTAAATATGTGCAAATAAGACTATTAGAGTTAGCAATGCTTGAAACCACTTCACTATGTGAAAACAAATAATTAATATTATTAGTGTAAAATAACAAAACTTAAAACCCTTTAAATATGTGCAAATAAAACTATTAGAGTTAGCAATGTTTGAAACCATTTCACTGTGTGAAAAAAAATGATTGATATCATTTGTGTTTGATAACAGTATTTGAAACTATTTAATTGTGCGTAAAAACATTAGCTCCAATTCATTTTAAAAGAAAATTCCTGCGTGTAAACAAATGAATCCTCTTGATTTGAATTGTTTGTGTTATATAGCAATATTTGAAACTGTTTAACTGTGCAAAGAAAATTTAGCGATAGATAGGAACACTTGAAACCATTTAACTGTGCAAGCGAATGAGCTATGGCTTGTTTAAAATGATACCAAAAAACTATTCGTTATGAAATTATATATTTAATAAAAGTATAAATAGGATTCGGCATTAGATAAGTTATAAGGTTTTTATGCCAAGAACCATAATTAATCAACCAACCAGGACTAGAGCCTCACCACCATATGCAGTTTGATGTCATATATCCAGGATACTCATTTTTGGAGTGTGGTTTTTGCCCTCTTCTGGGGATACAGTCAGCCTATTCTAAGCCCCTCCTACATATTGTCTATGCTTTTTGCACCTTAGGATAGTTTTTCAGTTAGATTATGGATTTTTGTCATAAGAGAATATCATTTCGATTCGGTGAATGATTAAAATAATTTGTTGGTCTCTTGGACTTTCGAGAACTTTTGATTCGACAAGTGGTGATGCCTGAAGAAATAAAAGAAAAATTAAAAAAACAAAACCATAATTCTATATTTGTCAAATCTTAAAGAACAATGCTTCTTACTTGTTTCCAATATTTGACATTTTTCACTTTTGTAGACAACTGATAAATGTCTCTCCTCTTTGAGGGTCTTTATTTTCCTTCATACACATCTCTATGAATAATTAGGTGTGTTTTAGTTTATTCAATGGCATAACAACCTTTTATGGCTTATTTGATTCATTTGGGAAAGATCTGTTTGACTCATATACTGGAACTTAACAAGTACAGTCATTCTGGGTCAGAATGGACAAGGAAATAATGGCAAAAAAGAGATGACTCTACCCCACCCTCTGTGGAGATCTAAAACTGGAGCCTCCACACCAGATGCAGTTTAGTGTCTCATACCCAGGACACCCTTTGGAGATGGAGTAGTCAGCATATTTTAAGGCTTGCCAACAGGGTTTGTAATCAGGTGAAACTTAAGGAAGGTCACCTCGAAATGCAACAAGGTTAGAATTACATTGAAATGCTCTCAAAGACCAAGCTATTTCTTGATATTAAATGATTATGTATTTTTGTCATAAGACAATATCATTTTGATTCGGTGAATCATTGAAATAGTTTATTGGTTTCTTGGACTTTCGATAACTTTTGTCTCGACAAGTGGTCTTGCCTGAAGCAAAATAAGTGACGATTTGAAGGTTACAGAATAAATACATTGTGCATTTTAGAACTTCCCATATCAGTTCTACCATTGTTTGCTGTGTCATATTTGCAATATGCAATAACATGTAGCACAGTAGACTTTGCAACCTGTAGAAATGCATTTTTGTGTTCTCTATTATAAAATGTAGTTTCTCATTGTCGCATTGTGTAGCAATAGTTTTTCTTGGTTATAGCAAATTGTAATCAAGAACTTCTTTGAGTCACCACAAAGGAAAAGAAGATATTTCTTTCCTGAAGATTATGTCTTATCTTTCATTTACCGAGATTCATCTTAATGAAGGCCAAATTGTCCACTACTATGAAAATGTTTATGATCAGTCTTAAGTTGTAGTAAATGAACAGAAAGTTAGGAAGAATGATTGGAATTTATTGAATGGGTAAATATGTGGAATATGAATGTATTGATAAACGGTTTAGGTCTCTTTGTTTTATGATATATCAACCTTCGTGGGTTATTTAATGCCAAAGCCATCATTGTAAAAGAATAGTTGGTAAACTATTTGACCCATATTAAGGGTGAGGATGGTCACACCTTTCCCGAAAGTATTCGTCCGAAAATGAACGTAAAAGGGCGAGGGGAATTCGATCTTGCTTGCTCTGCTGTCGAGCAAGTTAGCCACTACGGTACAGAGGCTGCCCGGATGAATGAGGATTGACTTAGGAGTGTTAGGGTTAATTAGACACTTATTGACCTTACATAGTGATAGTTTGAATGTGACAGGTCAAAAGAACATGCTGTTTACGTTAGAGTTCTAACCGTAACGTTTATCGTCGCAGAAAATAGGATCAGTGACCGGAGAGTAAGTGACTGCGAGCAAATGTCTTTGGAGAAAAGTTATGAAACCATCTATTCTTCCCACAGCTATGGGGAAATAGTTGTGCGCAATTGTGTTTTTTTAGCCTTGGTAAGGCAACTGGTCAAGAAGGAAATGTTTGAATTCAAACGAGTTATACTCTGCTTAAAGAATTGCCTTGTTTCCCAGCCTGTTAGAGAGGTAAAAATTATGGAATTTACACACTTCGTGATATTCCCTTATGTTTGTTTATTGAGCAGTTTATAAACTAATAACAGATAAGATGTTATCATGCTCTAAAGTTGTAATCTGTATGCGTATTTTCGTATTTTTTCAATATTAACTATTTCGAAGTTATAAGAAAATAGATTCGTTTAAATGTGTTAATATTTTCAATCAGTTTATATTTAAGACCACTCCAGAAAAATAACCACCCCAAAAAAATAAATAAATAGATAGATAAAAATAACAAACAAACAACATCAGGCCTTTCTCCTCTGGTAAAATAACACAACTTGTACGAGCCTCTTAAGAGATTATTCTAAGTGTAAATCTCCAAGTTAAAAACGTAAAAGAAAATCAGTAAGGGATTACAAATTGAAAGAAGCTATATTTCTAAGCCACAAGGTAAATATGTAAATCAGATCAGCGTAGATATCAGGGACGTGGATGTGAATTACTTAAGCTATTTTTGATTTGGTTGGTTTTACGGCATGTCAAAACCTTATAGGATTATTCGCAGGCGAAATAAGTCTTGTTTTGCAGGCAATTGTATAGTTTCAATAAATATTTGATAAGGATAATATGTTTGTAAACAATTACTTAGTTTCAAGTATAATGATATATATATAAATATAATTATAGTATATAATAGATAAAAGTATAACAATAACATACATTGCCCAGTTGGCTTGGGCTGTAGAATACACTGACTGCACCTCTGCAGAGGGGTGAGACCCCTCCAATGAGTGTCCTGATATGACTCTAAACAGTCTGATGGTGAGGTCCCAGTAATGCTGGGGCTTTGGGGAATACGGAGCACCCTTTCATTGCCATTGCACCCAGGTCCACTCTGGCCCGGCGTTGTAGCACCTGATAGGGCCCTATCTATGGGTTAAATAGAACTAATGGCATACTTATGCTAAACTGAATTGTTTGATTAAACTTATTGGCTTAAAATAGAAATGTTTTTGACAATTAAACCGTACTCACATTTAAACTGTGTGCTCATACTAAACTGAATTATTTGAAATAGAACTGTTTTTTGACATTGAAACTGTATTTACACTAAACGGAATTGTTTAACATAGAACTGTTTTGACATTTAACTGTGTGTAAACAAAATCTGTACTTAAACTAAACTGAATTAACCGAATAACACTACGTGCTCATGCTAAACTGAATTATTTGAAATTGAACTGTTTTGACATTGAAACTGTACTTACACTAAACTGAATTGTTATATATAACTGTTTGAATAAACTGAATAATTTGAAATAGAAATATTTTTGACAATTAAACGGTGTACTCATGTTAAACTGAATTGTTTTAAATAGAACTGATTATTTACATAAAAATGGATTTGCCGTTAAGTAACCTACAAAGGTTGATATGCCATAAAACCCAACCAATCCATAACGTAATATCTATAAGTATTATAATAGTATTATATATATATATATATATATATATATATATATATATATTCTCGGTAATAATAATTTTAACGAACCTATTTCATCAGTGCAGCTTTGTGTAATACCCAGACAATCCTTTATTGGGGAGTTAATCTTAAAAAGAAGACCCAATAGGATAGTGTCTAGGCCCCGACGACTGGATGACTAACCAGATCGGGTCGGAGAGCAACATCCAAAATACAAATATGCTTTTTTTTTGACCGGGGTTGTGACATATCACCTATTGTAGGTTATTTAATGCCATATATTTCTTTATACATGTATATATTAAATATATGTAAATATGATTTGTAGATACATTTTGTTGATAACATTCTTAAATGCGCCTGAGCTGTTTTTTGCACGCAATTAAATGGCTTCAAGAATTGCTACATAACAGTCACAGTTCAATATCAGGCATTTGTTTGCACGCAGTTCGTTCTATTTGACCCATAGATTGGACCCTGTCTGGTGCTACATCTCTGGGTTATTGCCATAAAGCGGTACTCCACATTCCCCAAAACTCCAAGGCTGGAGCCTTGATATCAGATGGTTTAATGTCATATCCAGGACACTCGTTGGGGAGGTCTTACCACCCTGCAGAGTTGTAGTAGGTGTATTCTACAACCACAGCCAACAATTATGTAGTATAATGTTCATTAATACATTGACTGAGTAACCAATTGGGCATGTAGTGTATGATTTAAATGACTTTTAACCAGCTGGAAAGATACTAGGAGTCAACTCCGTTTAATTGACACCTTTAAAGGCAGTTCAAAATTTGATTGCTACAGGAGGATTGTAAAGTCTGGTGACTACAGTCCTAGAAGTTAAAAGTTAGATTTCAACTTGAAATCAGTTAGCCCAGAGTAGTTGAAGCTTCTACACTTATTTCTCTCTGTCTTCCAAAAGGGTGCACCTAAATTTCGCACGGCGGTGAAGAAGAAAAGTGATCACCAGCCAAAGGAGACAAGAAGAATATTACGATACAACAATAAGAATTTTAGATCTACAAGATCTCTAACTTTATATTTCAAGTTATATACAGTAGCAATTGGTAGTTGCTTTTCTTACAAAGGTAAATTGACCAAATACAAGAAATATTAAAAGAAGAAAATATCGTATGAATGAAGAAAATGTACAGAAGTTTATATAGATAAGAAACCTACTTATTTTCTACTCTACAATAGAAAATGTACTAAGAAAAAAGGTGGGTGTTATAACGATATAATTGTTATCGTAATGTTAAAATATTAACTTCTTAGCACTTTGAGTTAATAAAAAAATGTTGTTTGCAATGTTTGATTTAACATTTTCACAAAGTATTCTTTCTTCCAGGTTTAGTCACGAAGATTTGTTCATCCGATCGTATCTTGGAAAACTGAAAAAAATAAATGATTCTTTCATAAATATCTCCTGGGGGAGATGTTGAAAAATATTTGAACAATGTAGATAAAACGTTGCGTGAAATTTGTTTGTATTCCTGGCTTGTTAAGAAGAGGCGACAAAGAAGAAAAAATAGACATCATTTCAGTTAGTGACACGTCAAATTAACAAATGTTTCCTCTTGATGGAGTTGATTACAAGACAATGAATTCTCTACATCTCTCTCTCTCTCTCTCTCTCTCTCTCTCTCTCTCTCATATACACACACTGGTTTTGAATCCTGTTTGAGTCTTATTTATGGAGGAAGGGTTTATTATGGAAGGATTCGTAGCAATTCAGTCAGAATTCTTTTCTTTTTTCAAAAGATTTTTCAACCCATCAGGTTTTAAATCAAATCTTTTTCTGACTTTTTTCTGGTTCAGAACAAATTTTTGATTGAAAGAAAATAATGAATGAAATGGTTCAGTCGCTATTTTTGGCACCACTTATTGCCCACCTTCTTACAAATAAATGGCAATTCACTTCCTGGTGTACTTTTTTTTTGGAATAGAGAAAGATTTTATTATAATTTTTGTCTGTGAACTGAGACTTTCCAACCAATTGTGTCTAATATTTATTGCTACGTAAACTATTTCATAAATTTGTATTTTATTGCATCAAAATATTTTCTTTCCTTTAATTATTGGCCTAGTGGGTAGAGTGTTCGCCAATGAACCGGGAGACCTGGATTCAATCCCAAGTTGCGTCATACCAAAGACATTAAAAATGGTACTTGTCACGTGATATGTCACTGAGAGGGGAGAAGTAAGATTTCGTCTCCCTCCCCCCACTGCGTTTGAACTAACTGCCCAGCGACTGACCGTTGAGGCAGTTTGAAATAGAGGTCAAGCTATCTGCACTCCATAACCCCAAGTTGGTTGGACAGAGAAGGGGATATAGAGGTCATTATAGTAGCCCGAATGAATAGCATGACAGGGGAGGTGGATGAGGAAGAAAGAAGCCAAATGATTGGCCGAAGCCCTTGCGCCGGAAGTAGTACCCTTTTCGTCGGAGGAACTAGGGATAATGAATTTCAGTTTTTAGGACGGAGGTCACCGTGAGAGGACGTGCTGACCTGATTCCAAACAAACTCCCGGGTACCTAACCGGTGAAAAGAAATGGTAGTTCTGGAACAGCAGTCGACGTGACTAGATGTGTTGAAGCTGTAGCCAAAAACTTCGCGAAAAGAAGCGGAACAGAGTTCTTGGACAGGAGATTAACCGGTGCCTTCACGCCAAGCTCTACAGAATCCTGCTAGCCCGTAAAAAAAAGAAATCTCAGAAGAAACCCGTCGAAAAAACTAAGTAAACCTTCAAACCGTTTTCTCCATCCACCCTTCCTAAGTATTGCCATTATATGCCCTCTCTCTCAATTTAAAGAAAGAAGCATATAAAGAATTATATGCATTAAGAAAAGAAGAGAAATAGAAGGAAAAGATTCATTTCATAAACCATAAACATATGAGTGGACTTTGCGACCTTTTTAAGGTTCAAGAGAAAGAAGAAAAGTACAAAGAAAAGGAAAGGAAAGAAAGAAGAAAGAAAAGAAAAAGGAAGAAAGAAAGGTATTTGTATTTGAGACTGTGTGCTGGTGTAATATAGCCGGCTAGCACCATAAATATTTGTTTGGACCCCGACTATTAAAATTTTGGTTATATTTGAAATGTCCCCTCGTTGAAATTTATTTGTTGTGTTATTTACCCAACGAGTTGCCTTCTTTTGCATATTTCCTTTTCAGCTTCATTTCGCTTCAATTTATTCTCGATAAATGTCCTATCCGCCTTTAAAAACATTACACGGGAAATTGGAATTGCCGTCTACAGTGAATAATAATATTTTATCAAAACTTAGAGGTCCATGCCTTCCGTTATCCTAGGGGGTAGGAAGACAAAGTGGCCTGGGAGGTATGTGCTGAAGTGAAATTTGGAAACCCCCTTACCAGCGACGGTCAGTCTAGCCCCAAATTAACCTCCATATTATCTGCCAGTTCCCATGTGCCCGAAAAAAAGAATCTTAACTAGGACTTATTTTGTGAGGGATCAAGTGCCAGACTGCCCCGACGTCACACGTGCGTAAAATAAACTCTCGTTATGAGATAAATATTTTATGCACCGTCACATACTTGATACATCCTTGCTTAGCACTCAGCAATATAAGGTACGTATCAAGGGTAAAGTGGAGCAATCCAGGGAAAGGAGTAGCGCCCTCCCCTATACCTCGGTGTAGAAGCTATTGAAAAGGGAGCCTTCTGGTTGTCCTCGACAACTTTACTTATATTGCCTATAATTTTGTTCATTGTACGTTCATATTGACATTTTTTGTGGAGTTGTATCTGAAGAGGTTTTTTTTTCATAAACAATATCATCAAGTACGAATACGTTTTAAACAGATTTATTTTGAACAATAAATTGGAACCTAATAGGTACAACCAGAGTGGACATGTGAGTAATGGCAATGAAGGAGCACTCCACCCTTATGTTTAGATTAAATCTTAGTTTATGTTCACATCTAAAGACTATAAAGCCATTATTTTATTATTAGATGAGAAATGCCCCGAAAATCATGCCCCTTGTTTATTTTTACGGAAACAGCAACAGATACAGGAAGCATATTAAACTCTTTAGACAGAGAACATTTTCAGCCACAAAGCACCATTTTGAACATATTCCCCACCACTGGCAGTGCATTTTTGCAAAGGTGGAAACCACCTACTTTTGTTATGTTTTGACCTTTTGACCCGGCCAAAAATGCCATTCAAGGTGATGCACCGGAAGGAAGTGATACATTCTAATGGCAGTTATGAGAGGAAATCGCGTGGGCGGAAATTGGCTGATGAAATGGGACGAGCAAGAAAAATTCCCATGGTACACTACAGAGTGATGCACCGGAAGAGAGTGACCTCTGAACTGCATGACAGTTATTTCCGCTTGATGACGATGAAACATTCGATTTCAAAGATCGAGTGGGCGTCGAACGATTATATAATTCAGTTGAGTTCGACGAGCCAGCAGTTGCCAGTAGAGTTCCAGACAGCTAGAGAAGAGATGTGGTAGGGAAAGCCACACCCGACCGAGGGGGCCCTCGGATACCCCGATGGAGTTTGGAGTCCAGAGAAGATGCTGATAAGATGCAATAAAGAAAGCCAGCGTCAAGCAGAGTGAGCCCCTAGGCCTCCTGTTGAGCATCCAGAGAACAAGAAAGACACAACGTGACGGTCATAACAGTGGGGTCAAAATATTGCAGTTATGTTCGATCTCCAGCTCCCTCTCACATGCAAACCTTGAACAACCCTTTCGAACCCTTGCAATAAAGTGAGAGGTATATATTATGGTTAAAGAAGTCTTCTTGCGTCTTCCTTCCTGTGTCTTTATCATTGCGTCGTTTGTTCCTGCGTCTGTCTTTGTCACTGCGTTTTAATTATTGTGTCGTTATGATGCTACATGAATCAGCAGATGACAATATAACACTTTCTCACAGTAGTGGTGACGGTATTCTTTACCGGAGACGGTGATACACGTAGTTCATCCTTCATTGACCTGATTCACGCAGATGGGCTAATCAAGGTAATCTCCGATTCGTGGGTTATCAAATGCGTTGAATCTTGCTTACAACTAACAGCGCTATCGCTCTTGTCGAAACGCTTTTCCTGCTGGCTATGCTAATCTCAACTGTTTGGTTTCCAAAATTATCCACCAGGAAACATCAAATTCTCTGATGCCACATGTTTTCAGGTCAGACGTCATTTTGCATCATTGCCGTTCAGTGGCTGTCTATAACAAGGTAAAAAACGATGGTTTATTAATAAGCAAGTTCAAACTCTACTTCCATACTGTGGTTCTATGCTAGTCACGGTACTCGATTGTGGCCTTAGTTCCGTGACTACCACGTGCGTCTCCGGTTAGTCGGTTTATCAACTCCCTCTGTGCTCACGTGGTGTTTAAAAGGTCAATAGATGAGAGATGACACAATCTAACCGAAACTTCTTCTGACGGTTGAAGTGGTTCGTCGGAACAATATATATATATATATATGTGTGTGTGTGTGTGTGTGTGTGTGTGTGTGTGTGTGTGTGTAAATTGTTGCTTTCGTTGAATTTGAGAGACAGACAAATGAGGTATCTGGCTTATGCAGTCTTTCTATGTTACTCAGTTTTTCGGAAAGTGAGACTTTTGCTAGAGAGGCTTTTGTTCTTGGAAAGATTTCTTTTCTCATTCTTCTATCTTTCGTGTTGACATCGGATATCTTCTCTCTTCGAACCATAAACACATATTTTTGTAGAGAACTTCCTTGGAAACCAAACTTCCCGATTGGCCAAGCAATCACAGATTATTTCACATTCTACTACCACTTTTTGACTGGTCAATCAATCAAATGCACTGATATACATCTGTGAGAAGAGTATCCCTATCACATATCAGATTTTACTTGGTCATCCAATTAAACAACAATATAGTAAAGTTGGCGATCTTAGTCAAGGGTGACTCGAAGGCTCCTTTTTCAATAGCTACTACACCGAGGTGTAGGTGAGAGTGTTACTCCATTCCCTGGACTGCTCCACTTTACCCTTGATTCTTACCTTATAATGCTGAGTGTTAAGCAAGGCGTCATAGGGGCTTGGTAATTTGGGGTCCCAGTCCATGATTTGTTGGGGAGTATCTCTTTTCAAATTAACCAAATCAAAAATCAAAGACCTGATTTATCTATCCAAAGATTTGATCATTTAAACATAACAGTTAGTTCGGGACGTCATGATTTAAAATTGGATCTATGCACCAACAAATCTCCAAAACTGCTTCCTTTTAATTTTGAAAATTCGGTTAGTCCCTCATTGACCTTTTAAAATGGGTTTTGAATTTCTTTTAAAGTAAATAAGCCTGTTGTATATTTAAAAAAAAGTTAAATTACATTTTCCTAAATAAGGAAAAATGTATCACGCGCTCCATACCTCATATTATTATAATAGCACCAAAAAACATTCTCCCAGCTGTGAGAAAATTGTAGAGCAGATTGGATTTATTAGTCTTGGTAAGGCAACAAGTCTAGTAAAAGAGAAACTTTAAATTCAAAACCAGTAGTATACCATTCAAAAATTGACCTTGTCTGGCATCCTACCTGTGGCTGAAGGGTTGGGAAAATACATGCATACATCAAAAACGGTTTCTTCAAACTCTCCCTGAATATTTTTTGTGCTATTTTTTTTAAAGAGGGGCATTGGTGGGGTAACAGTTATCGTCGATGGAAATGGACCCGGTGACCCGAGTTGAAATCCTGAAGGTGGATGTTTGCGTTTCACATAGTGTAAAACCCATGTGAAAGGAATAAATTAAACTATTCTCCTCCCAGAATATAAACACGTAATATAATGATATGAATATGTAAATAGAAGAGCAGTCTGAGCTTTTTAACCTTGGTATGGCAAATGGTCTCGGGGAAGGAAAACTCTGAATTCAAATCAGACGTCATCATCATCTTGTCGTGCCACCAGTATTGATATCCTTGACTCTCTCTCGCCACTCCTCCCCATCGTTCATCGCTTCTGGTAGGTCCTCAGGGCTACATCCCAGATCCTCACAGAGCTGCTGTATGTAGATTCGAGCTGGCCGCCCTGTTTTTGCTCGGCCATGTGAGGGGATCCATAGGGGAACATCACTTATGAACTCGTCCCTGCTTCTCCAACAGTGTCCTGCATGTCAGGTTCATCTAACTTTGATAGTTTTCGTGATGGGTGGGAGGTGGCCGTATAGCTGCTGCTTTGTGGGGTGTTGCCTCCAGGACTTGTTCAATATTGCTTGTGTAGTTGCCGTCAAGCTTTTTCTCCATCCGTTTAGTTAACATCTATGTAGTGCATCCATATAGCAGTATCGACAGGACTGCTGCTTGGAAGAAACTGCGTTTCATTTTATCGGTCAGGTCTGACTTCCATATAACCGATAGCCTATTGATAGCTGTCCATGCTTTTGTTAGTCGCGTGTCTATTTCAGTCCGTGTTGATGAGACACTGCTTCCTATGTAGGTGAACTTGTCAACTAATTTCAGAGCTACCGTTTAGTGTGGAAATGTTGCCTGTTTTATTAAAGCACATGTTTTCCGTTTTGTGTGCTTTGACATGGAGGCCAATGCCTGCAGCGGCTCGTTCCAGATTATGCAGTAGAGTTTCGGCTTGGGCGGGTGCATTTTTCAGCGGCAAAAAAGTGACTTTTATCGCACCCTGCTCATGACGGATGGGCTCGGTAAATATGCATGCATATATAACCTTGTCGGACTATATTATTTGAGGTAATTCGATTATGCAGGCGTGTTATTGGCAGTCCAGTCGGCTAAGGTTGTACAATACGCCGACTGTATCTCTAAAGAGGGGCAGAGACCCCAACGAGTGTCCTAGAGACGACGCTAAACAATCTGATGGTAAGGCTCCAGGGAAAGTTGAGTACGTCTTCACTGCAATTTCTTCCAGGTTCACTCTCACTCGGAGTGGTAGTACCTGTTAGGGACTCATCTATGGGTTGAAATAGAACTGTTTAATCATTTACTTCACTTGAAACCATTTAAATGAATTTAATTATTGGTATTAGATAACAATGCTTGAAACTATTTTACAATGTGCATATAGGGCAACTAATGTTAGATAGAAATACTTGAAACCATCTAACCGTGTGCAAACCAATGGGTTGTCTTGTTTAAACATGTTATCTACAAACTATTCGTTTACAACTCATAGTTTCAATACATATGTATAAACAGAATTTGTCATTGAATAACCTTCAAGTGTTGAGATGCTGTAAAACACAACAAACTGTGTTAGTAGAGTTTTCTTAGCTGATAATATAGAGTCAAAAGTTTAGTCTTTATAAAGAAAGTTTTAAACACAAAATTCTTATAGCGCTGTAGGAAGTTTGAAAGGAATCTTTAGAATACTTAACCTGTGGCAGTTAAAAATCAAATGACGAACGATGACTTAAAGTAAAAATACATTTAAATAAAAATAGTACGATGAAGTCAAACTGGTTATAATAAGCTAAACTAATAATTGTTGTAAAATAAAAATAAATAAATAAATATGAGTACAAAACGCAGGATACTAATGCTGTGAAGTAAAAAGCATAAAAGAATAATAGTTTCTTTATTTGACTATATATATTCAGAGTTTTATTCACTGGATTCTGACAGTGCTTAAAGGAAGTTTCATTTGTTTAAGACGCTTCAGTTTCTGGAATTTAAAAACAAAATTACTATTCAAACATGGCTCCCTGCAGTAGCTATGAAATACCATCTTCTTTCAAATTGTGCTATTTAACAAAAGAAGGGCGCCTCGTGTGGTTTAATGCTTCGATAGCTAGGCTAGCAAACCTTCACGGGTGAGTTCGAATATCGTTGGGTGCCTCATTTATACGGCCTTGTGCCACATTTAAGCAAAAAGCTTAGTAAATAATTACATTTAAAAAAGGAAGGGGGCCTTGGGTGGTGTAATGGTTAGCAAGCTAGACGATCAAACCTTCACGAGTGAGTTTGAGTCTCATTGAGTGCCCCATTCATAACGGCCTTGAACCACTTCTAAGAAAAAATGCTTAGTGAATTACTACATTCAACAAAAGAAAATCAATAGCAGAAGATACATCAAGTGGAGGGATGTTTCAAGAGCGAGTCAAAAGTTTTACAATATTTTGGTAACGTCAGGTACAATTCAGCAACACCAGGAACCTTTGCTGCGGTCACGAAGATAACGAACCAAAGTGGACTGTGTGATGCCGAACTCGTTTATTTGATGAAAATGTTTGTTATGAGCTTATAGGACATTTTCCCTATTATTCCTGCTCTTCCCCAAAATGAGAGAAACTAAATCGAAGGAAAATTACCGCTTCATACTATACTTGCAGAGGTACCAGCTCTTAGTCGTTTAGATGTGTATTATATCGAAATAAAATTACAAAACCAGGATATATATACATATATGTAAATACACACACACACACACACACACACACACACACACACACACACACACACACACACATATATATATATATATATATATATATAAGTATAATTTGGTCCATTTAAACCGGAGTTGGGAGTAATTCTATTACGACAAGAAAACAATTCAAGAGTGAACATTTAAATTTTCCTGGTAAAGAGCTCAATGTAACAGACATTACAGAGCAATAATTTCATTAAGAAAAAACATAAACCGGTCACATTAGGATTATAAATTTATTTCCATCCTGTTATGAGTTTTTGAAAAATCAAAAAAAATTAACAGGACTTCTTCAGATCTTATGGATAAAATAAATCTTATGGATAAAATAAATCAGAATAGGTGTCTATTCTGATTTATTTTATCCATAAGATCTGAAGAAATTCTGTTAATTTTTTTTTTCGTGTTTTTTGATTTTTCAAAAACACATCGCAGAATAGAAATAAATTTATAATCCTAATGTGAGAGGTTTGTGTTTTTTCTTGATATATATATATATATATATATATATATATATATATATATATATATATATACCCTACGAACGTCAACAGATCTAACTAAAGAAAATTGTTTCACTCTAAAAATGGCAAGAAGCGGCCGATATCCGGCTGAAACTATTGCTGATGAATACAACACAAATGATTTAGTACTTGTGCAAGCAGTGAGAAGCATTAGCCTCTATGTTAACTCAGATAAACCATAGTTCATGTATTTTAAACAAGATGGTACGATATCCTGAGTAAATGGTAAGCCTTTGAAATTAATAGACCATTCCATACACCTCGATAGCAATATCTCATCAACCGAAAACAATATCAACTTACGCATAGGTAAATCGTAGATTGCTATAGACAGGTTATAGAAAATAAGGAAATTTAATCTCTTGATGAAATAAAACGGGAGTTCTTCCAATCTGTAATTGTGTTAATACTATTGTATAGTCGCACCTCTTGGACTTTAACGAAACTTTCAGAGAAAAGCTAGATGGTTAGATAAGGATGCTACGTACGGTTTTAAATCGATCCGAGAAGCAGCGTCCTACAAATCAACAGAAGCTGTACGGCCAATTTCCTCCCATCTCGCAAACTATCCAATTAAGACGAGCAAGACATACTAGGTACTGCTGGAGAAATAAAAATAAATTCATAAGCGGCGATCTACAATGGACTCCGTTAACTATTTGTCTAGCGCCCCAAATACACCAGAGTACAACACTAGGCCTTTTTTTTTTAGTATGGGTACCAGGGGCAGGACTGAAGACCACACACGCTGGTGGTCCCAAAAATGTCTCGGGCCCCGTCTGCATTCGTCTAAAAAGGGGCGCCTTATATTGCCAAGCAATAAACCTAGTCCTACAAAAATGTGTTAGAACCCGGAGGACGGCCCCCTGAGACCTGAGGAAATGTCGGTCTCTTCTGCATGACGCGAATGCTGGGCGCCCCCGGTACTCGTGTTAATCAGTCTCGACTGACTACAACCTCCAAAACCTCAACCGTACTCGATCAAACCACGTACCCTAACATGGTTAGTCAAGGGAGCAGTGGGTGGGGTATGGTCTCCTATATATAGACGCACCAGTATTGATCGAACAGCAAAAACTTATGTTCATCAGCTCTATGTGAACAGTGGGTGCCGTCTTGATGCCTTACTAACAGCTATGGCTCATAGAAAATATATATATATATATAGAGAGAGAGAGAGTTAAGGGAATCAGTGCCCCCAGTACTCCTTGATGATGATGATGATGATGATGGGTAAGATTGAGTAAACTTCTGAAAACATACAGTTGATTGAAAACCAAAAATAGTTTAGATTGCATATGTCACACAGACAACTTTGAAGTTTGCCATAATGGCTCTGGCTGATCAATTTGTAAGAAACTATTATTGATGATGTTTTGCACCATTAGTGTTCATTACTGAAAATCGTAGCCAACCACCCGCAGGTTTTCCTCGAACTATGTAAATTAAAAATGAATGAAGACTTGTTTGTGGGAATGGGTCTCCTAAACAGCTCCTCTCCAAGACGTTGTCTGAAGCTATAACCGGTAAAGTCCGTGTGGTAGTAAGTCTCTTCAGCACCCCAGGACTGTTCTCAGTATTCTTGCATATCTCAACATCGTTGTAGTCTGAACATTCTCAATTCTTTCTAGGATTTTTAGTTTCCTCATTTCCTTTTACTGGTTCTTGGGGATTGTTCTAAAAGCTCTAAATGTTCTTACTGGCATATTGATGTTGCACTGATTTTTTAGCCTCCTCGCAAGATCCAGATATTTATTTAATTTTCGCGAAGTCAACGAGTTGACATATTTGTTTTTTCTTGTTGGTTCCAAGTCCCAGGGAATTTTATACATCATATTCCAGGACATATTTTACTTTGTGCTTATACTATTTGATTGTAAGGTCAAATCTTAGTCGTTTTCACAGTCCTTAAGCTCATGTTTTTTAGAACAGTATTGAAGCAAAGATTAAAGGTTATTTTATAAATCTCTACTGGATATTGGCATAATGATTACAGAGTTCGCCAATGGCACGAGAGACCCCGGTTTAATCCTAAGTCGGTTCATATCACATACTCAAAAAATGCTACTTGATGCCTCATTGCTTAACACTCAGCGTGGTGTAATGGTTATCGTCGTGGGAAATGGACACAGCGACACGAGTTCAAATCCTGGACAAGGCTAATTGCATTTCACATAGCACAAATACCCTTGGGAAAGGTATGAATCCAATTATTCTCCCTCCAGCTATGGGTGAATAGTAGGGCAGACTAGGTTGTTCAGCCTTGGTGAGGCAACTAGTCTAGGAGAAGGAAAACTCTGAAATCAAACATGTTAAACTCCGCTTAAAAATTGACCTTGTGTCATATCTTGCCCGAGCGGAGGGGTTAGTAAATATGAACACTCAGCATTATAAGGTACGGATAAAGGATAAAGTGGAGCAATCTAGGGAAAGGAGTAGTACCCTCCCCTACACTTTGGTGTAGTAGCTATTGAAAAGGGAGCCTTTGGGTTCCACCTCGACTAGGGTCGGCCAACTTTTACTTCATAAATCTACTGCAAAGTCGTGTATTACAGTTGTATGTTTCGACGAAACCTTTTTTTTTAAACTCAACTCGTTTTTTTTACATAAACTCTATCGTTTTTTACTTAAACAATACTCGTTTTTTTACTTAAACTTTACTTGTTTTTTCACTTAAACTTTACTGGTTTTTTTTACTTAAACAATACTCGTTTTTTTATTTAAACAATACTCGTTTTTTTACTTAAACAATACTAATTTTCTGCAAACTGTTTGGCCTTCTGTTTGTTGTTCTTTTCACTTTTTATTCAGACATCTGGCAAACAAGTTTACTAATGCATTCTTACCTTATTCTTCAGTAGGCTTGCCACCCGTCATGTCAAGGGTAGATTTGTACACTACTGCCAAGGAGACGGTAAGCCTATAATTTCTAAATCAATCAATACAGTATTTGTTTTTTTTATTTGTTACATTCAAGGCAGTGTGAAGTGTAGATTTGGATTCACTATATAAAATTAAAAAAAAAAATAATAATAAAGAAATAACAGATGATTAAAAATACACGAGATTTACGTCAGCGCGTGGTTTTATCTTCTCGTTTTCTTTTTATTACATTGTGAACTTAAACCGGCTTGTTTATTCCTACCGAAGGCAAACAAGTAGGGTTAAGTTGTTTTAAGTGTTATATATTTTTTATCTTGATGTTTAAGTGCATTCAAGTAAAGGTATCCAGTAAATTGAAGGAAGTGCAAGTGATGTAATAGCAGTTGGTAAAAAGACTGAAATCAACGAACTGGGTTCTAATTCCGACCGAGACGTTTACTTCACACTTCCGGTCTAAGAAAATTCTGTTTGGTTTATTTCTTCCGGTGACTTCGCAAAGTTTTAGCTTCTTTTGACATTTCTTAGTTTATGATTTAGTGGCATCAATTCTATAACAAATAGTAGTGACGATTGTGAATCTTCTCGGGAGATGCCGCATTTTATCTTAACTTTGCCTCGGTTTGTCCTGATGCTATAAATTCTACTCTGCAGTTTTCCATACCTCTCGTCATGAAGTTAATGCATACACTTATTACGAGTTTTTCATGCCAGTGTTGGCTTGTGGTAATTTACTGAAGTTTGAGTGACAGCAAGCCTCTCCAAGTCTCTGGGATTCTTCTAAGTATTCTAGCCCATTTTACTTACGCTGCAGTCTTGGATGTGCTCGATTATTCTTCTGATTTTCAACTCCTCCGGTATTTTTCCGAAGTATTTTTTAACTGTTCCAAGTGCACCGACAACAACTGGTATCATCGTCACTGTCATGTTCTATATTCTTTTCAATTCACTGCGTGTGCATGTATGAGCGTATAAATGTGTCCTTGTGTTTCTGCATGTGTGTATATGCGTAATTGCGTGTGTCTGAGTATGGTCGAGTGTTTATGTGCGTGTGTGTAAGTGTGCGTGTGTATATGTTTGTGTATGTGTGTGAGCTTGGCTATGTGTATATATGTATGTTTGTGCATGTGAGTGTAAGTGTATATATATATATATATATATGTGTGTGTGTGTGTGTGTGTGTGTGTGTGTGTGTGTGTGTGAGTTTAAGTGTGTCTACAAGTAGCGAAGGAGTAGCTAGTGTCGAAAACAATTGATATTTTAGTGAATTTGATAGTTACACAGGTCCTAATTTAGAATCAAATTAAGTTAATCTTGCCATCTATTTATTATGTATGTGTGTATATATCAGTTTATATGTGTAAGTATATGTATAAGCATGTATAAACCCGATTCATGTTCATGTAATTTTTATGGTACATGACATATTCATTTGCCCAGCATGAAATTTGCGCAAAGAAAGCTGTGTTTTCAAAATTATCAATATTCAAGAAGAAACTACAAAGCATTAATAGAACAATAATCATTCTAACTAATTATTTTCTCGATTATATTCAGTGGGTGCTTTTATCTTAGCACACTGCCCTGAAAATAAACGGATGGTGAAATAAAATTAATATTCACAACATCTAATGCTTAGAGATGAGATATTAAAAAAATATTTTTGCCTGAAATATACGAACTGACATTCTTCATTCTTATGCAAATTCTATCATTGTGTTGCATGTATCTCTTTCTCTCTCTCTCTCTCTCTCTCTCTGTCACTCGAATTCACATTATAATTACCGTGTCGCCTGGAGCAGCAGAATACGCCGATTGCATCTTAGAAGAGAGGTAAGACCCCTCCCAACAACAAGTGTCCGAGATCCAACACTAAACCATCTGATGGTGAGGCTCAAGTCGTGAAGCTTTGGTGAATGTGTGTATCATAACGCTACCAAATAGACGTAGTAAAGTTACATAGCAGATGTACAGTTGTACTACCAAGTGCTTGATCGCGCTGATGCGTGTATCGCTACGTCTTAAGTAGTAGTCGGACCCCGTTGTAACCTGGCTGTTGGAAACGTTGACGAACACACGAAATGCTGTCTTAGTTTACTTACACGAAAGTTTATTCGCGAGAAAGACAGAGGGAATGGAAGTTGAGTTAACCGCGTCAGCTGGACAAAGAAAAACCATATATCACGAGGAGAGAGACAGAGAGGGAGAGAGCAGACACAAACTTTGAATTTTCTTCCACGTTTCATCTTCTAATCCTCACACGTGCTTCGTCACAGGGTTAGTCCTCATTGCTGTGCATCCGGGCACCAACTTTTTGACTATCTTCACATTGTTCAATCAGTTCTTTAACTCTTCCCGTGAAGCAACTAACTCTCTTTAAAATTCGAATTGTCCTCTTACTTCCGCTTGGATGCGGAGATAGGAACGTATCTGTGGTTCCACACCTGCGCAGAAGATTTGGGACCTCCGTTTTTTTTCTAGTCATTTTTAAATTCCGTAGTCATTCACCCGTGACCGGCTGCCCCTTAGACACTGGCTGCTTTTACTTCTTATTATTCTCTTTTCTTCTTCCCCTTCTCCTTCCCCAGAAATTAACCTCTCGTTTTCTTTATACCTTGGACCTACCATATCACGTTACATATGAAGTACCCTTTCGTTAAAATTGCTCTCTAACCGACTCTGTTCTGGAGAAGAAGTGCCTGTTATGGGTCGAATAGAAATATTTAATTATTTACGATACATGAAAGCATTTAACTGTCTGCAAAAAATGACTGATGTTAAATTATTAGCGTTAAATAACAATACTTGAAAGCATTTAACGGTGTACAAAAAAATGAATGATGTTAAATTGAATTATTAGTATTAAATAGCAATTCTAGGAATCCTTTAACTGTGTGCAAACAAATGAGCTCTGGCTAGTTTAAAAAACGTTGCATAAAAACTAGTCATTTAAAAATCATATATGTCTAATATGTTTATCTATCAACATGATTTGGCATTAAATAACCTACATAGATTGATGCCCCATAAAACAACCAACCCAGCAATATATATAAGAATATTTGATCGTGTGCATAACATAGCGATATTTTTATTAGAATATTCAAATTTATAGAATACAGAAAGATTCCAGTCTAGTTTGCAACTCAATGCTGATTTTGGTGGAGTCTTCATCTGTATTGATCAGCTTTATTAATAGTCAAATTATTGATCTAATGGAAATAACTATGAAATGTCATCAGGAAACCTTCTTCCTCACCAAAATAGAATTCCCAGTCAGCTGGGGCTGCAGAATACATCGACTGCTTCTCTGCAGAGGGGTAAGACCCCCCACTCCCAAACAATCTGATGGTGAGATTCCAGCAATGCTGGAGCTTTGAAGAATGCGAAGTACCCCTTTATTGCTATCGCTCCCTGGTCCACTCTGGCCCGGAGTGGTAGCACCTGGTAAGGGTCCTATCTATGGGTTAAATAGAACTAAACGGTGGTTGGCGTTTACTGTTTTTATACATTTCAACTGCGTATTTATGCTGAATTGAATTGTTTAAAATAGAGCTGTTTTGCCATTAAAACTGCGTACTAATGCTAAACTGAATTGCTCGAAATAGAACTATTTTGACATTTAGCTCTGTGTATTGCCCAGTCGACTGGGGCTATAGAATACACTGACTGCACATCTGCAGAGGGGTAAAACCCTCCCCAATGAGTGTCCTAGATATGACACTAAACAGTCTGATGGTGAGTTCCCAGTAATGCTGGGACCTGGGGGAATACGGAGCACCCCTTCATTGCCATTGCTCCCAGGTCTATTCTGGCCCGGCGTGGTAGCTACCTGATAGGGCCCTATCTATGGGTTAAGTAGAACTAACGGCATACTTATGCTAAACTGAATTGTTTGATTAAACAGAATAGCATGAAATAGAAATGTTTTTCACAATTGAACCGTATTTACATTTGAGCTGCGTGCTTATGCTGACTGAATTATTTGAAATAGAACTGTTTTTTGATATTGAAACTGTATTTACACTAAACTGAATTGTTTAACATAGAATTGTTTTGAATATTAACCGTGTGTTAACAAAATCTGTACTTATACTAAACTGAATTAGAACTGCTTGACTAAACTGAATAGTTAGAAATATTTTTCACGATTAAACTGTACTTACATTTAAACTGCGTACTTATGCTAAACTGAATTGTTTGAAATCGAACTGTTTTTGACATTGAAACTGTACTTACACTAAACTGAATTGTTATATATTACTGCTTGAATAATTTGAAATGGAAATGTTTTTGACAATTAAAGTGTGTACTCATGCTAAACAGAATTGTTTTAAATAAAACTGATTATTTACATAAATTGGATTTGGCGTTAAATAACCTACAAAGGTTGATATGCTATAAAACCCAACAAACTAAACCTTACCTAATCAAAATAGAAGTATCATTATTATCACGGAACACTGTCACAATAGAAAGCCAACATTTTACGGGTTATCACCTCTCTCTCTCTCTATATATATATATATATATGTGTGTGTGTGTGTGTGTGGATACAACCCTGGACAAAAATACAAGACCACCCTAAAATTGAAGAAGATATTGTTTACAATTTTCGAATTATGAAAATCAGATATATGAAAAATAAGGCATAAAGACAATTAAATTTGGACTATGAAGAAATTTCAATTCACTTTTTATATGTATGCATTGATACTAAATTTTGAAATTTTGTTTTGACATAATTATATCAAAGCAATGAGTAGAATTATGGAATATAAAGGCACATTTTTTATTTGATATTTTTTAGATCCACCTTGAGCTTTGACAACCTCAAAAATTCGGCTAGGCATACTATCAACTAGTTTCTGAAGTTGAACCGAAGGTATTTTTTCCATGCATCTAAGATTGCCTTTTTGAGTTCAGAAATTGCTGAGCACTGTTTTTGCAACATTCAATCCCCACAAATTTTCTATGGGACTGAAGTCTGGAGAGCATGCAGGGAGGTCAACAAGTCTTATTTTTTGTTCAAGCAAGTACTTCTTTGTTATTGATGCATTGGGGATAGCAGCATTATCTCACTAAAAATCCACTATTCTCCACATAGACGATGTTCTTCTTGCGCGAGTGGTAAATCATTTAGCAATTCACATAATCTGCTGCTTTTTGTCGACTACTGACAAATTGTACTTTAAGTTTTCCTGAAGCTGAGTTAACCCCCTCCCCAGATCATAAGAGATCCTCCTTCACTATGCTTTGTTGAGCAATTCTCTTCTGGAAATTTTTTTGCCTGCCTGTACTTTTGTAAGTCATCTGGACCGTCTAAACTGAAATTCTTTTCGTCCGAGAAAACAATTTTTCGCCATTCTCTCTAGCACTTGTAGTTTGATATTGACGAGCATATTCCAGTCATTTCTCTTTGTGCTTCATAGTTAACGATGATTTCTTTTCTTATGCTTTAATTTTTTTCGTTGTTTAAATGCCTTCTAATTGTTCTAGTAATGAAAAGAGCATCTTCTCGAGATTTCAATATTTTTGATGTTGGCGAAGTTTTCTTTTTTACTTCGTGAACAATCATTCTTCTCTCGAATTGCGGTGATAATTTTTCTGGCCTGCAATTCAGTTTTTCTTGTTCCATACTTAGTTGGACTTTTCAAGTAATTTCAGATAACAGTTTTACAACGTCCCAAGGCCTTTGAAATTTCTCTCTGAGATTTTCCGACTCTTTTATGATCTTTAATCTAGCCTTTCTCAAATTCAGATAATTTAGTTCCTTTAGCCATTTATCTTTTTAGTATTTTAAGTATTACAATTTTAATAGCTTTTATATTATGTAGACAATATATAATAATTTAAAAAAATAAATTAAGTTCTTTTTACTTTAGTTTTTTTTATTGGTGGTCTTATACTTTTGTTAAAAATAAATCTTAAAATTTAGCATAAAGGCTAATATACATATAGAAAATAAATTGAAATTTCTTCTTATTTTAAATTTAAATGTCTCAACCTTATCTTTCATATATGTGATTTTCATAATTTAAAAATTTTCAACAATATATATATATATATATATATATATATATATATATATATAATTTTGAGGTTGGTCTTATCTTTTTGTCGAGGTGTGTACATATACTGGACACTGGCATAATGGTTACAGTGTTTGCAAATGTCCTAGGAGGCAGGGGTTCAATCAGAAGTTGAGTTCATACCAAAGACTCAAAAAATGGTACGTGATTCCAATTCTTAACACTCATTATTATAAGGTATGTATGAAGGGTTAAATAGAGCAATCCAGGTAAAGAAATAGCGTCCCCACCTAATCCTCGGTGTAGTAGCTATTGAAAAGGGAGCTTTCGGCTCACCCTCGACTACGTTCACCAGTTTTACTTATATATATATACGCGGTGTTAAAAAATTGATATCATTTGAGATTTAAAAGGTGTTTCAGAAAAAAATTGATATAATTTTGTAATCTAATAACTTGACCAACTCTCGTTCAAATGATCTCAAATTTTTATCGCAAGTGTAAAAACAACTCAGAAATCTATCTTTGAATTTCAAATTTTATTTTCCTGTGAATTGGATTTCTATAATTGAAAAGAAAAAGACATGAAACATTACACAGAGAATTTTGAATTATTTTTATACGTGCTGTTAAAATTTGAGATGATTTGAATGTGACTTGAAATAGTATCAGTTTTTCTGAAATTCCCCGTAAATCTCAAATGATATGATTTTTTCATAAATATCCCGTTTGTAGAATGTTCATAGTATGATCATAAAGTCTTGCGGCAATTTTTAAATCTAAAATTTGATAACTCGTGTTTTATCATGATAACATTATTTATTAAAACTGTAAAAGAATTCAACTCGTAAATTGTACACTCTGCTGGGGTCGTAGAATACACCGACTGTATCTCTGCAAACGGGTAAGACTGTCTCAACGAGTGACCTAAACAATCTGATAGTGAGGCTTCAGTAATGCTGGAAATTTGGGGAATGCAGAGTATTCTTTCATTGCCATTGTTCCCAGGATCACTCTGCCCCGGAGTGGTAGCACCTAATAGGGTTCTATCTATGAGTCAAATAGAATTGTTCGACATTTAAACTGTGTATTTATGCTAAACTGAATTATTTAAAATAGAACTGATTTTATATTTAACGGTGAGTAAAAAAACAAAACAAAAAAGTAACAAAAAACTGTATACTAATTCTAAATTGAATTCTTTAAAATAGAACTGTTTGATCATTTAACTCTGTGTAAACAGATGACTAATATCTAATTGAATTGTTAGTGATACAAAGCAATACTTGAAAACATTATGATAAATAGTTAATAGAATTATTCATATTAGAAAGAAATAAGTGAAACCATTTAATTGTGCGAAAAAGAATGATCTCAGGCTAGTTTAAAAATGTTATCTACAAAATGTGTTCAGAAATCATACATTTAATATATATGTATATAGAGATATTTGGATATAGATATCACACACACACACACACACACACACACACACACACACACACACACACACACACACACACACACACACACATATATATATATATATATATATACGAGGATCATTAAATAAGTTTCCAGACTTTTTTCGTATAGGCACTTTTATTGATAGTACACACATGAAACTCTAGTCCCCTTCGAAGTAATCTCCGGCTGCAATGCACTTGTTGTACCGTTCCAACAACTTCTTCAAGGCCCCATGGAAGTCCTCTTGTGTGAGCGTGTCAATGACCTTCGTCACAACCTCTTTCATCTCCTCAGTTGTCTCATAACGACACCCTCTGAGCTTAGGGAATATCCAAAAGTCACAGGGATCAAGGTCTGGACTATAGGCAGGGTGAGGAACTGTGTTGATGCCCATCTTGGTCAAATAGTCTGTGACAACGATGAAGTTGTGGACTGGTGCATTGTCCTGGTGGAAATGCCACTGACCCGATTTGAAGAGTGCTGCCCTGTTCCGACAGAATCTCTTCCTGAACCCCCTTAAAACCTCAACATAATAACCCTAACCCTAATCCTTTGGCCAATCAACTCTGGTGTTCTGACTTCCTTAGTCCTCCCGCACCTCTCATCATCCCTCACAGATTCCCTACCTTCCTTGTATCTCTTATGACACTCAAAAACTGATGCTCGATTCATGGAAGATGGTCCAAAAGCAGTTTAAAGCATTCCAAGCGTTTCTGTGGCATTTTTCTTCTAAAGTTTCCTCACGTCCAGATTGCATTTTTGAAATTTACAATCTGTGACAATCAGACTTTAGTAGGGTGTATTCCAGTTGCTGCTGTAGCTGTTCATTTGAACCTGAAATCATAAAAATTCGTCAGTCACTTCATAAGATGTATAGCAATAAGATACTGAATTTTCAAGAGTCTACGACAATTTTAAATGCCTGTACCAAAAAAGTACACACACACACACACACACACCTATATATCATCATCATCATCATCATCATCATATCGCGCTGGTAGCACGGATATCCCTGACCCTCTCCCGCCACTCCTCCCTATCGTTCATCGCCCTAGGTAGGTCTTCAGGACAACATCCTGTATCCTCACATAGCTGCTGAATGTACGTTCGAGCTGGTCGTCCTGCTTTTGCGCGGCCATGTGTGGGGATCCATAAGAGTACATCTCTTATGAGTTCATCTCTGCTTCTCCAGCATGTCCCGCATGTCTGGTTCGTCTAACTTGAATAGTTTTCGTGATAGGGGGCAGGTGGCCGTACAGTTGGTGTCTTGTGGGGTGTTGCTGCCAGGACTTGTTCAGGATTGCACGCAGCATTCTTGTGTAATTGCCATCTAGCTTCTTCTCCAGTCTTGTTAGCGTCCATATAGTGCGTCCATATAGCAGTATCGATGTGACCGCTGCCTGGAAGAAACTGCGTTTCATTTTATCGGTTAGGTCTGATTTCCATATAATCGATAGTCTATTGATAGCTGTCCATGCTTTCGTTAACCTCGTTTCGATGTCCTTTTCGGTTGATTCGACGCTGCTTCCTAGGTACGTGAATTTGTCTACTAGTTTAAGTGGGGTTCCTTCTAGAGTGGAGATGTCCCCCGTTTGGTTATAGCACATATATTCCGTTTTGTGTGCATTAACATAGAGGCCTATGCTTGCTGCTGCTCGTTCCAAACTATGCAGAAGTGTTTCGGCTTGGTCAGGTGTATTTGCCAGTATCGCTATGTCATCGGCGTAGTCGGCATCGGTAATTGTTGTTGCGGGGTATCTTCTGCTTCTTTTCTTCGTCAGTTCGAAGCCATTCTCTTTGATTTTGTCAATCGATGTTCTAAGTACGTAGTCTAGACAAATGATAAAGAGGTATGGGGCCAGCGTGTCCCCTTGTAGTACTCCTGCTACAATGTCAAAGTATTCTGTGTCTCCATCCGGTGATCGTACTTTTACTTTAGTGTTTCTATAGAGAATCGTTATTGCCGCTACGGTTTCTTTAGGTATGCCGTACGCTAGTAGGAGTTGTTCCATCTTTCCTCTGTGAATGGAGTCGAAAGCCTTGGTAAAGTCGACAAATATTAATGTCACTTGTAGGTTCTTTGCCCGTACACCTTCAAGGATTCTGCGGATGGTTGATATTTGTGAGGTCGTGGATCTATTTCTTCGGAAGCCATTTTGGTTTTTTCTAAGTATGTTGTCGATTTTGGGTTCTATTCGGTTTCGTAGTAGGGCATTGTAGATTTTGGCAGCTATGGATGTAAGTGTTATGCCTCGGTAGTTTTTGGCTAATCCGAGGTCCCCCTTTTTAGGGAAGGGGAGTATGCATCCCTTCATCCATCTATCTATTGGATTTTGATTGTATACTGCGTTGCAGTGTCGGAGCAGTATGTCGTCGAATTGTCTGGTCTTCCATACTTCCGGGGGAATTTCGTCCAGCCCTGCAGCTTTCCTATTTTTAATTTTCTGAGAACCGAGTCGAGTTCTTCTTGTGTGAACGGTCCTAGTTTAATGTCTAATTGTTTGCTAATTATTCTGGTGATTGGTTCATGCGTTATTTTTGGTGGGTTTCCAAGTAAGTTTTCGAAGTGCTGTTTCCACAGTTTTATTCTTTCTTGTTGGTTTGCTGCTTTAAGTTTTGCTTTGGTTGTGTTCTTTCTTCTGCTCACTTCGTTTATTGTTTGCCAGGCTATTCTAGATTGTCTATCTTCCACCGAGTCTCTAATCTTATCTATCTGATTTTGAATGTATTCTCTCTGTTCCTTTATATATATGCCTGCTAATTGATATTGTGCCGTTTTTAGTTTTAAGATATTTGTGTTTGTTGAAAGGATTTGGCATAAAATGGTTGATATACCATCGAATCAACCCAAACTAATCCACCCGTAATGTTTCATTCTTGAGGGACATATTGATTATGAAATTACTGCTACCTCTGTTGTTATATTTCAAAATTGTTGCAAAACTTTAGGAACACACACACACACTCTCTCTTTCTCTCTCCATATATATACATATATATATGTAGAATCAATCATAATCATCAGGTCGTGCTGATAACACGGAGTTCATTGAATGTCTTTCATCAATCGCTCTTGCATCCTGTAATTCCTTATTCCTGTCAGGTCCTCTAGATACCATCCAGTGTCCGCACAGACATGATGTACGTAAGTCATAACTGTTTAGTGAACATTGGTGTGTCCGTGTGTAGGAGTCCAGCGGCGAACATTGTTCTTACTTTTCCAGCCGTGTCTAGCACGTCATCTTACTTGTATGGTTTGTACTAGAAACGCCATATATATATATATATATATATATATATATATAAAATGTATGTGTGTGTTTGTGTGTGTGTGTTTGTTTGTGCTTGTTTGCGTGTGAGTGTGTATGTGTGTATATTTATGTGTTGCAAACAAAACAACAGCCGTGTAGCTTAGAAAATCTCCATCAGATTTTGGTTTCGGTGTAAATACATCATGACCACTCTCCTAGAATAGAGGCGCCTCTGGTGGTGTAAAGGTTAGCAAGCTCGACTAACAAACCTACACGAGTGAGTTCGAGTCTCATTGGGTGCCTCTTTCATATGGCCTTGTGCCACATCTAAGCAAAATGCTTAGTAAATTACCACTCTCCGAGAATAGGAAAATGATATGGTACAATGCCATCAAATTATATATATATGTATATTCAGGAGATTTAAGACCGTGGATATATATATATATATATATATAGTCTTGAAGCGTAGGTCTCTGTTTCTTTATTTAGTGGCATATGAACTTTCATAGGGTATTTAATACCAAAGGCATCTTTGTAGTAGAACAGTCGGAGTAATATTCAACCCATATAGGGGTGGATAAGGGAGGGTTATGTTTATACCTTTCGAAAGGGTATTAATCAGAAAGTGAATCTAATAGCACAACTGTAATTCGAACTCGTTTCCTACAATGTAGAAGTCTAGCGCGTTACTCTCTATGCCGCGAGAACTGAAGTTGTTTTTTTTATGCATCTGCACTAATCGTTGCACACATGGATATGCTATTGTTCAATAAACAGGATAAGAGAAATAGTCTATTGAGCCGGTTTTAGAGGCTCACTCTCTCTCTCTCTCTCTCTCTATATATATATATATATATATATATATATATGTTTGTACATATGCATATCAAGAACGTATCAGCGTACTCTAATTAGGTAACAATAATTAAATAGATAGCAGAACACTTGAGTGAAAACGATTTTTCTACTTTGCGAACAAAGTCAACCCTTGTGAAATTCTGTTAATATTATCAAGGCCATACGAGAAACAACGATTTTTTTTCTTTTTCGCTGATTAATAAGAAACGTCAGTTACAAAAGTTGCATCATAGATGGAAGAAAAAATCTTGAGAGGAGAAAAATATATCAAATGTCCGTAAGGATTGATGGAGAATTGAGATTAGTCTAAGTTTCACCATTTTTCCCCAAGAGAAAAAAGAATTTGGTTGCTCAAAACCTGATTATTGATAGATTTACTTTAATTAAGATGATAAAGAGATTCTAAATATTTCAAAAGATTATTTTTATTATGTGTCGTATTTACGTGATTTTTTTCTTTTTTCTCAAAATCTGTTTCACTTTTTAAAAAAGTTTTCTGACGTAATTACTGCGTTTTTATGTAACCTGGCGTTACAAGAAAAATCACTATAAAAAGAAAAAAAGAAAAAAACGTCTTCTCTCGAGCTTACTGAAAATCAAGATAAATATTTTACCTTATCTAACCGTGTATAAGTCAAATTTTGAGGATGTAATTTTTACGCCCAAAACTGACGTCGTAAAGAAATAATCTTTTATTAGGAAGAACTAGCGGCGAAAAATTAATTCTATAAGTTAAGGATTTCCTCAACAGGAATTAAGGGTCTACTTGTACCCGAGAATAACTTAGACGAGGAGAATAAGAACTCTCGAGGAGGTGCGATTAGCGTAACGGTTATCATCGTAGAAAATGGATCAGGCTGTTTGCATTTCACTTTAAGCTAATGCCCTTTGAAAAGACATGAATCCAGCAATCCTATAGATGAATAATAATGTAAATTGACTTTGTATCGCATCCTGCCAATAGTGGATGGGTTGAGTAAACATGTACATATGTAAACGTGGCGTATTTTGAACCATTGCTATAATGGTATGCATTTACCATTACTTTGTGCCTGATAACAAATAAATCTGATAAGTAAGTTGGCGACCGTAGTCGAGAGGGACCCGAAGGCCCCCTTTTCATAAGCCACAACACCAAGGTGTAGGGAAGGGTGCTACTCCTTTCCCTGGATTGCTCCACTTTACCCTTGATCAATACATTATAACGCTGACTGTTAAGGAAGGAGGCATCAAGTACCATCTTTGAATTTTGGTATGACTCAACCTGGAATTGAACCCTGGCCTCTCGGGCCTTTAGGGAATACTATAATAGTATAATGTATATTCTTGTGTTTAAGTCGAATACTCAATATCTGCAGTTTTCGGTAAGAACGATTTTGTAAAATTCGGTAATGTTGAAATTCAGCCATGATGGAAAGACTTAAGAGCAATATCTAGTTTTAAAAATATTTTTGAAAATTAATAAGTTTGTTTTCTCTGTTTTATGGCTTATCAACTTTCTAAATCTAATCTAAAGCCAAAGCCACCCTGATACCTGGGTTGGGGGATAGTGGGGTTCCTAACTTTCAGAAGGGTAATATTTGTCTCAGCCTCCCAGTAGAGAGGCCTTGACAAAAGGTCTTTTTTATAGTGGGGTTTAGAGAGAGATCGGTCGGGCACGACCCGGGCTTCGAGCCCTGCTGGACGTATATTAGTCCTCTGCTCACTTAGTGCAATATGAGCCAGATAAGCATACTCCTGGATTTAGACTCACACGATATATAACGTGAGCTCGGCGCGTATGCCTGTTCATAGCTTGAACTAAACGCGAGAGTCGAGTGCTATGTAATGCTTGTCAATGATGTCATCACCCGCCTGTAGATGGCTTAGCCGAAGCCTGAAGACATTCGGCCACGAACCTGTCCTTGACCTTGAAAAGCCGAAAACGTAACCTTGACCTTGAAAGAAAACGTAACTGCGCGACTGAAGTTCAAACTCGCCAACTAGGAGGTCATATTTCAGCCATTACACCACAGTTGTAAATTAAACTATTTCATCAACACAAGTCAAGAGCGGATTTGTACACGAGAGTTCATATATTTGTCTCTGCCTCCCACCAGATAGGACTTGACTCGAGAATGACTTACATACAAATATGTACGTAAGTTAAACCGAAATGAAAATGTATAATTATCTCGAGCTGTCTCAGAGAAATTCTCAGCCTGACCAAGAAGGAAATGACCGAGAACCATGAAACATACTTGATATATATTCGTCCTTGCTCAATCAGCTGGAGTTGTAGAATACAGTGACTGCATCTCTGCAGTGGTTTAAGACCTCGCCAAACAAGTGTCCTCTGGCCCAGTTGGCTGGGGCTGTAGAATATACCGACACTATACATGACACTAAACAATCAAATGGTGAGGTTCCAATATTGCTGGAGCTTTTGGGAATGCAGAGTACCCTTCATTGCCATCGCTCTAGGTCCACTCTAGCCCGGAGTGGTAGCACCTGATAGGGTCCTATCTATGGGTCAAACAGAACTAAATTGCGTGATTATGCTAAACTGAATTACTTGGAATAGAGCTGTTTTGACATTGAAACTACCTACTTATGCAAAACTGAATTGCTCGAAATATGGCTGTTTTTGACATTGAAACTGTACTTATACTTAACTGAATTGTTTAAATAAGAACTGTTTGACTAAACTGAATAGCTTGGAATAGAAACGTTTTTGACAATCAAACTGTGTACTTATGCTAAACTGAATTGTTTGAAAAAGAGCTGATTATTTGTATAAAAATAGATTTGGCGTTAAATAACCTACAAAGGTTGATATGACATAAAACCCAACCAACCAACCACATATTCATTCCCCTCTTCGACACACTTGGCGCATCGTTTATTGAGTTTCTTTAACCTTTTAAAAATCAATACATTTAAAAAGAAAAAAAAGGTCATTCACGTCTTGTTTGCGCATAGAAATTTTCTGTTGATTATTTTTTTATAACCCTATGTTGTGTAAAAACAAATCAGTGATTAAGTCTGAAAAAAAAACTAAAAAAACCCAACGTACCACAGGAAATTTGAAGAGTAGAAAAATATCAACTAAATACAATAAATAAGAATAATAAGCTTTTGAAAATTTCAAAATCTCTTCAACATCTTAATTAAGGTAAATCTATCAATAATCAGGTTTTGCGCAACTCTTTTCTCTTGGGAAAAATCTCAAACGTAGACTTATCTCAGTACTTAATTAATCTCGAATTTAGTTACAATAAAACACGTATGTTCGTACTTTATCTACCATGTCTTGAGATACCGTTGTAACTATTAAATATTCAGTACTGCTCCTGTTTTATAATTGCTGTTACAGTTAATGTTTGAAATATACAAGGTGAGATAGGTGAATTGTTGTCTAAATTACGCAGGTATAAAAGTAGCACTAGCATTTCACTTTATCATATATGTTTACCAAAATTTCATCTTGAAATATTATAGATTGAATTTTTTAGAAGAAATTTCCGTTGCTTTCAATTACGGCCTCCTGAAGATTGTGAAATCTCCTGCAACCTATTCCAACGGTTTTCTAGTTTTAATTGATAAATACTGTTATACGTATCTTCAGATCATTTTTGATGTTGCCAGACATTTTGTTGGTTTCTTGCTCAAACGCACCCCACACATAATAATCAAGAGGATCACAGTCTGTGGAGTTCGGCCCCAGATGTTAGGGGTGATGTAATCGCAATAATTTACGAACAACTAACATTGGGTTCTATTGCTTGTGTGACATGGTGCAGACTCCTGTTTGCCAGATGTAGGGTCTTCAGGCAGTCACTCTCTCGATCCAATACAGCACTACTTCATACTGGCTCTTGATGAAGGCTTCTGCTTTGAGACCACGTGAGAAGATGAATAGAGGCATTATGTCACTATCGCTTGTGACCATCGTAAACACCATGGTGTGGACGGGGTGTCTATTTTTCATTAATATGAATATGCATAATGTTATATAGTAAGTCTAAGTTATGAAGAGACTTTCTGGGGAAGTAGAGATAGAAGAAAAAATAATAAGAAAAAGCAGACAGAGAGTCTACGGGAACGACCAGGGGGCCTTTGAGTGACTCAGACCAAAGCATTCGTTGTGGGTCAGCTAGTCACGTGTGAATGACTACGGTAATTAAAAATGACAAGATAAAATCCGGAGGTCCGCAATCTTCTGCGCAAGCGTGGAACTACTGGAAACGGATATGTCTTTCCTATGAGACCAGGCGTAAGCAAGGGGACGACTTAGGTTTGAAAATTAGTTGGCTTGGAGATGTAACAGGGTAAAGACGGGAGTAAACACTAGCCAAGACAATGTGAAGATAGTCGAAAATTGCGGTCACAATTTTGAGGTGAGCTCCAAAAGGGGGTCTCACACCAGACATGAACCTATGAAGACGAAACCAGCGAACAAGCACGTTAGAACTGCAACAGAGAATGAGGAAGAAACTTCAAGGTATGTATCTGCTCGCTTTCTCCTCGTGATATGTTGTTTCTCTTTGTCCAGCCAACTCTCTTTCTTTCTCCCATCGACTACTTAAAAAGTGTAGTAGCCAATAACCTTTTGTGTTAGTGAACTAAAACAGATTTTTGTGTGTTCGTCTACTTTTCCTACCTTGAGGTTACAACAGGGTCCGACCACTACTTAAGATGTAGTGATACAGCCATTAGCACGTTCGCACTTGATTGTGTAAGTGGCTATGCGTAGGCGTGGTGGTACAAAAGTCTATTTGGTACTGCTATGTAACATATGTATGTGTCCTAGGATTAACATTTGAAGATCCTCAGGAGAGTTGGCTGGAACTGGAGAATACAGTGACTGCATCTCTGCAGAAGAGTTAGACCCCCCTCTCAAACCAGTATCCTGGATACGACACTAAACCAGCAGATGGTGTCACACCAGTAATACTGGAGCTTTGGGGAATGCAGAATTCTCTTTTATTGCCACTGATTCCAGATCCCATTTAAATGTGTGCAAAAAATCACTGATGTTACATTGTTACTGTTACATAGCAATACTTCAAGCCATGTGATTGTGCGCAAACAAATGATTAATAGTAAATAGAAATTTCATGTGATAGAAATACTTGAGAATATCTAATTGTGTGCAAAAGAAAGAGCTCAGACACCTTTAAAGGTATCTACAAAATGAGTTTACGAATCATATATATTCAGTATGTATGTAAAAACGCTTTGACATTAAATAACTAACAATAGTTGATATGACAAAAAAAAAAAAAACAACTAAACCAAACCAATCATTCTGAAATCTTCGTATTGGAGCTTCTGGTGGGGATGCCAAGGGATTTAACATGCTGTTTCCGAATTATTGGAAGAGAAAATTGCGTCCTTGCGCTGCTTTCTTCACAGAAACTGTCGTACTGACAGAGTAATCGAAAAGAAGTAAAGCTCACACGTGAAATTAAAAAGTTTAAATGACGACAATTCAACCATCACACACTGTGTATATGCAAAAGCAACCCCCTTTTATAGGATGATATATGCAAAAGCAACCCCTATTATAGGATGATATGTGCAGAAGCAACCCCTGTTATAGGATGATATATGCAAAAGCAACCCCGATCATAGGATGATATATTCAAAAGTAACCCCTATTATAGGATGATATATGCAAACACAACCCCTATTATCGGATGATATATGCAAAAGCAACCCCTATTATAGGACGATAGGAGTATCACTGTTAACTCTTAACCTATTGTTGGGGCTTGAATTACACCAATTGCAAAGGCACAAGATCCCCCTCATATACTAGAGTACAAAGAAACAAAAAGTATGTTTCATTGCTGAAGCAGTTGCAAATTTTACAAATGTCTAGGTTTGAAACTTGACAAAAAAATCTGTCATTTCAACCGTTGATACAAGATGCTTCGTGTTCGGAAAGATGTTTCAGTTGAGTACCCACGGTCAACCGACCTTTATTAGCTTTAGTATATCCGTGATATACTAATACTGTCGGTGGGACTTTGAATACACTGATTATTACCCTCACAGAAAGGTAAGCTCTGTCCCCGCCAAGAGGTGCCTGCGATCTAACAACTTCTCTAGTTCTAGAGATCTGAAAACTGAAGAGTACCTATTCATTACACTTACTCCCAGGTCCACTCTGAACCGGAGGAGTAGTACCTGTTAGAGTTCTATGTATAGGTGCAATAGACCTGTTTAAGAATTATTTGTATTGGAAAGAAATGCTTGAAACCATATAGCCGTGTGTAAAGAAATAATTATTATCATTATACTTGAATATTTACTTGAAACTATATTATAGTGGGGGAATTATTAGATTTACATAAGAATAATTGAATCCATATGCGTGCGTGCAAATTGTTTATGTTAGATGAGAATACTTGATTCAATATAACTGTGTGCAAATAAATGATTATTAGCGACAAAAATTCAATATAGAAATGTGAATGGAACGTCGAAAATTGTTGTATTGGTTATAATCAAACATTTACTAATGAGTTACATTTCTGCATTAGATAAACCATAAAGGGTTGAAATGCCGTTAAATGAATAATCCAGAACAAACTAAATAAATGACATTTCTACATTAAACAACCCATAAAGGGTCGATATGACTGTAAACCAAACGAAACGGATTAAATCTCGGCATTTAATAACCAATAAAGAGTGGATATCCCGTTAAACAAATAAATCAAGCCAATCGAAACGAAAAGAAATTGATCAAATTTCGGAATTAAACAAACTTTAAGGGGTTTATATACCGTTGAAAAATAAACTAAACCAAATCAAAGTGTTTCTTTGTGCAATTTACAGCAAATGAATAAAAAAAAAGTAATGAAGTAGGTTGTTGTGTCCAATCATTTTCAGTATTTGCTCTCAAGCAGATGTTGTATATTGACCTTTGACCGAGCCGTCAATGAGAGATGCACCTGTGTAAAGAAGCGGAAGCAAGTAGGCGTATGAAAGAATTTAGGCAGGTGGCGGCGGCAGTTGAGTTTGTTGGTGACAGGAAGGCCAGAGTGAGGGCCACCTTGCAGACGGAGAGCTGTGGCCCTCAGTGACCACCGGTTGGGCAACCTAGCCAAGATGCGGAAGAAGTGCTGCTATGGTCAAGAGAAGAAGTTGGGTCAATATAGCAGTCTGTCCCTGTCTCCACTCATCTCCCACACACAATAGAAACATCAACCCTCTCGAGAATAAAGTGTGAGAGATACATATTTTTATAAAGAAGTGTGTTCGTTTGTTCATTGAAGTTCGTCATCATCTTTGATTATCTTTCCGCTTATATTTGTATACGTATGTGGCTATATAACACAGACTCTTTCCCCTCGAAAAATATATCAATCATTATTATTGTAATTTAAACTGATTTTTTCTGAAATATTTCAATTAATCCGTGCATTTTAAAAATTACTTGTCATAATTTTGTAGCTTTTTTTCTATTATAACGATTTTTTATTTGAAATGAAGGCTAGAAAAGTTCTCAGCCAAAATGTACGAAAAGCAATGGTTCATTGACACCGAGGGAATATAACCATTTAACAAAATTAACATACGGCTTATAGTGTGGATCTTCCAGAGAAGATCAAACATGGACAAAAGAAAACCTGTGGCTATATTTATAAACATCGTCCTATGTTTTGCTTAGCCTGATTCAAAGCTACAAAAAGGAGCACCCATAAAAATCGACCCGACTACATTTTATAATGCTTTATTTGATTATCTTTACGCTGAGCACCTTCAGGAACACAATGAGTGAGTGAGGTAACTGATTCTGTTAAGTGCTTCTGCGCTGTTCTCAGATTCCTATAAAAAAGCAAATGTGGGCCTGTATTAGTCACACTACCACATACGTTTCCGGCTAGTTGGTTGATCAGCTCACTCTGTGCCCACGTTGTGTTTAACAGATCTACAGGTGAGAGATGACACAATTTATCCGTAACTTCTTCCAAGTTGCTTGGGTGTTGGCAATTCCAAGACCAGAAGAACTCTCCGTTAACATTTAACAATTATTTATTGAAACTCAACGGTGTAACAATATATATATATATATATATATATTGTACTTAAGAGACAAACAAATAAGGTATTCGGCTGGTACAATCTTTCGATGTTACTCAGTTTTTAGGAGAGGGAGACTTTTGGTGGAAACGCTTTAGGTGTAGGAGAAATTTCTTTCCTTATTCTCCTATTTTCGGTATGAACATCATATGAACATATATTTTTTGAATAGAGGATTGGGAATAAACATTCCCGATTGGCTAACCAATCTCAGATCATTTCGTATTCTTCTACTGCTTTTTGATTGGTCAACCAATCAAATCCGCTGATCTACATCTGTAGAAAGAGTATCCCATCCACATGTAAGATTTTAATTTGTCATCCAATCAAACCACAATATAGGGACTTGGTTAATTCAGGGTCCCAGCCCACGCCTTGTTGGCGAGTATCTTTTTCATATTAACCTAAACAAAAATCAAAGATCTGATTAAATATCCAAAGATTTGACCTTTTAAACCCAACAGGTGGGTAAGAGTTGTCACGATTTAAAATTGGATTAATGCACCGACTAAACCCCAAGGCTGTTTACTTTTATTTTGACAATTTGAAAGTTTTATTAGTACTTGTTGCTCATAGACATTTAAATTGACTCTTGAATTTCTTTCGAAGTTTATCAGTCCGTTTTAAATTTTCATAGAAATAAAATTATATTTTCAAAATAAGAAAATGTATCATGATCTCCATAAGTTTTTTGCTCCAGTGAATACCTCATATTGCTATATCCCTCATAACTATCCTGTCATTTAACTAATAGGCAAGTGACAGAATTTTAAAAATATACATCAGTAAAGAAAACACAAAATTTTTTAATTGTATGCATTGTTTCCTTCTTAAAAAAAATAAACAGGGCATATTTCCATTGGGGGCAATCGTAATGGTCTTTCCTGTTTGGCTAGTGATTGTTATGCTGGTTCCCTGCTAACTGGTTTTATTTCAATTTGTTGTTCTGTGGTAATATCTTGAACGTCAGTGGCCATTTCATTAACCACTACAATATTCCTACAAAAAATATTGATCCTTTATTACTTGGCCTTTTCAACCGAGGTCACATCATTATCGATAGCATTGAGTTCACGGAAATAGCCATTAAGCTAATAGCTATTTTTAAAATGGTCCACGTGTGTTGGTTCGCTATTGAAGTGTCTAACTTTCCAAGAGTATACAGTTTATTTGATAGTTCTTTTAAACTCGTAGTTTTTAATGGCCCTTGTGATTTTTCTACCAATTTCTTTTTGTGGATTGGAGTTCGGTAAAGTTTCAATCTTATAGGGAAGTGATTTCCCGTGTCTATTTTCATTTGAAGCGACCGAGTTCACCCTCATCCTATATCTGAATTGGCGACAGCATCTCTTGTTATGTATTAGAGTCCCTATTTTCCTTATATATTTTTGTGGTACATTGAGGTCATTTGGGTTAATCTTACTTTTACGTGTCAGCACTGGATGCATCTCAAAAGATTGAACTTGTTTTTTAATCTTTACAAGTGATATACTCGCTAACTTCTCTCCCTGTTGTACTTTCACAGTTTTGCTGTCCAAATTGGCTAAAGTTATTGGAATTTTCTCGGCTCTGTTCACTCTTACTACAGATTCAAACAAAACCACATTTATTCTCTAGAAGTGCTTCCGTTGAAATTACTCATCATAGTGTTTCATTTCATGGAGACTGATTTAGCAGTGCAGGGATAGTGGTACGAGGGGGTAATTTAGTTTTGCCTGTTTGGATTTTATTCCATATCAAGCTTTGTAGGTTATTTAAAGCCAAAACCATTTTATACAAATAAACAGTTCTATTTCAAACTATTCAGTTTCGCATGAGTACACAGTTTAATTGTCAATTTTTCAAGCTATTCAGTTTAGTCAAATAGTTCTAATTTAAGCATTTCATTTTCGTATAAGTATACATTTTGTCCACACACAGTTAGATGTCAAAACACATCCATATTTAACAATTTAGGTTAGCGTAAGTATAGTTTCAATGTCAAAAACAGTTCCATTTAAAACAATTCAGTTTAGCATAAGTACGCAGTTTAAATGTAAGTACACAGTTTAACTGTCAAAAACTGTCAAAAACATTTCTATTTCAAGCTATTCAGTTTAGTCAATCAGTTCTAATTCAAGCAATTCAGTTTAGCATAAGTACACAGTTTAGTTCTTTTTAACCCATAGATAGGATCCTATTAGGTGCTACCACTCCAGGTCAGAGTGGACCTGGGAGCAATGACAATGAAGGGGTGCATTCCCTAAAGCTCCAGCATCACTCGAACCTCACTGTCAGATTGTTTTGTGTCATATCAGGAAACTTGTTGGTATGTGTGTGTGGGGGTCTTACACTCCTGCAAAGAAGCAGTCTATGTATTTTACGACCCCAGCCGTCTAGGCAAGGGTAATTTAGTACTGTCTAATGAGTAGATGTTGAACTTATCACGGTTATTAATACTGAGTGGAATTTTTTCCCTTTAACTCTAATTGGTTTGGATTAAAATTTATCTGGGTTCGATTTTTATTTAACCAATAAGTAAAGTAAGTAAAGTTAGCGACCATAGTCGAGGGTGACCCGAAGGCTCCCTTTTCGATAGCTACTACACCAAGGTGTAGGGGAGGGCGATACTCCATTCCCAGGATTGCTCCACTTTACCCTTGAACCGTACCTTATAATGCTGAGTGTTAAGCAAGGTGGTATCAAGTTCCATTTTTAAAGTCTTTGGTATGACTCGACCTGGGATTGAACCCAGGTCTCCCGGGCCATTGGCGAACACTCTAACCGCTGGGCCATTCGCCCAATATCATGGCCTGGTCCTAGTCTAGTGTAATATATAGCTTCAACCAAGTTTCACTTCTTCCCATCTCAATGGGCAAGTGGACCAGACAATTTTATTCCATTTTCTTGTTAGGTTGAGTTTCTCTTTAATCTGAATCTTCTAACATTATAGAATCCGCCTCTAATTCCTCAAAAACGGTGATTTTTAGGAGTGAGATTTCCGATCCAGAATCTATCATTACTTCTGTCTACCTTACATATCATCCCTGAACATTGGTTAAGGAATTTATATTCTTCAGTTCCTTTTCTTTTTGGAGTTTTAATGGTTTCCCGATTTTGCTTTAGACATAAAATTTTTCGACAGTTTCTATTGCCTTTCTGACTCCCATATCTTTTTGGGTTTCTATTTATCCGATGTCTTTCTTTTTTTGAGGATTCGACATGGTTACATTATTTGAGCGTCCTTCAAGGCTTTTGATCAATTTTGCGGCATTGGTTAGATGTTGACGATGCTCCTGATTTTCTTTTTTCTGAGGCGAAGTAAGGTTCCTCAGTTGACCCTGGACAATCTTGTTCATCATATTCTTTACTACCACTGTTCCAGCGTCCTCACTGGTTTTTAATTGGTCTTAATAAAGCATTAGCTTCCTTATTTACAATGGCTTGTTGAATTAGTTTGTTACAACTATAACAACAATAGTCCTCTTCAGACCACCATGTATCATGATTTTCCAAATTGGGCTTAATATGCTATGAAGGCCGGTCTTTCCTGGTCACCAATCTTCCCTGCCTAAAATCCTACAATCGAAACCTGATCGTTCTTTTATTCGACAACCGCAGAATCTCTCATAGTGCTTTTCAAAATTTCCTGCCAATGACAATGCCTCCGATACGGTTGTCGAGTTAGATCTTGCGGAATCTTCTTTATTTAAAGCATGACTGAAGAAATCAGCTTGTTGTACTCGTAACCGTGTCCCGATACGCCAACTTAGCAAATTTGGTCATTCTACTCGCTAGTTCAGCGAGGGCTTAATCTTTGCCTTTCTTTATTATAATTATAGCACAAGCGGCGTCGGTCGAGTTTTCAAATTTCCCGTACTGCGCTGATATCAGCTCGAATAACTTCTTACTGAAAATATCTGGATGGTCATCGAGATAATCGCCGATTCATTTCTACACGATACCATCTAAATAATCGTAGGCTAGATCAACCAGCTCCAGATTGGTTGATTTGTCGATCCGTTTTTTTCTTTTTAATGCCGTTTGCTATGGTTTTAAGTCGGTAAGATTTTCTGTATATATTGCGATCTTTGTTCCGCTAGTGATAACTCTATTTACGGGACCTGCATTAGTGTTTGCCATTTCGCTGACATATGTGTATGAATGAAGTCTTCTATCTAGACAATATTTTATTTAATAAAAATTTATCTAAGCAACTAAATAGTTAACCAACAATCTGCACTAAGAAGGAAGAGAAACGGAGGAAAATAGTCCCCTACTCGAAGTTGTAGAGATTGTTGAGGGTGACGGAGTTTTCCTTGGTGTGGCTGTGTCGTGGGTTCTCAGGGTCGAAACCAGCGTCAGGCTATGGCGTGGTTTTTCACAAATCAAATGTAATCTATTTTCTTCATTGGCAGTGGTAGTTTTTTGAACGTAACTCAAAAATATTTTTTATTTACAAGGCTGATTATTGGGTGGGTGTTGAAACGATCAATAAAATACTATCCAAACATATATGGCGAATAATAGATGAAATGGGAAAATTATCCATAATAAAATGAGATATAGTGGAAAAAGCCCAAGATGACAAAAGAAGTGACAATAGCTGCAGACTTTGTTGGGAAGAAAAAATTCATCTTTAGGCATGCAGAAAACAAATGGCAAAGCAAAAGAAGTGAATCGATATTCAAGTGTAGACATGTTGATATATTTATCCTGCGTCATTTACCACCTCACTGTTTCCATGATTTTTTCGCCATTATACTTTATATTATATTTGTATATATATTTCCGTCTGAGGATTGGGCACACCACACGAAGGCTTTATATTTGCTCTACCATAACAGCATCGAGAAATGTTTTATGCGAAACTTTTCTTATACGCATTTCTTTTATCATTATTATTATTACTATTATTACGAGTCTTTCACACCAGCGTTACTTAGTGGTCTTTCACTGGGGTCTGGACAACACCAAATTTCCTCTGGCCTCCAGTACTCTTCTATGTATTCTGGCCGATCTCAACGATGTTGTAATTTGAATGGTCTCGATTCGTCCTCCCATTTCCGACTCTTCCAGTCCTCTTTCCAAGCTTATACACAAATTACATTTTCTATCACTGTCACCCTCAGGTTCCACGGCTTTCTTAGTGCCCTTGCAAGAGATAAGTGCTTGTCTTAATTTTCACTTTTTATGATTTTAACTCCGTGGTCAGAAAGTTCTCTCTCTCTCTCTTTTATTTTTGTTAATTATCACTGAATCTTGTCTTCTGTTCAGGATTATATGATCTGTTTGAGAATTTTGTGTGTCTCATTCTCTAGAATGGATTCAGGTTTGTATATATACGATTTGGCTGTTAGTCAAATTTCAGTTCTTTGCACAATTCCCAGCAGATCACCTTATCCACCTAACCAAACTTGGTCTTGTATTCCTTTTTGCTAGTTTGCTACATTCACTTATTAGTATGTGATAAATCGTTTCCTCGCTATCGCCACATAACCGATATTTGCTATTCTGTTGCGTATTATCAATTTTTGCTTTTTTATAATTCATCCTTATGGCGTTGACTTGTGCTGCTATTTGAAGAGATTCAGTTTCTTTCTTTAAGTTTCTTTAATTAGCTCTCTTCGGGTCTTCTCGTGTAATATTTTGCCAGGTAGTCGTCTGAAATATCCAAACATTTATTATATATATATATATATATATATATATATATATATATATATATCCATTGGTCTCGCAGGTAGAGTGTTCGCCTATTACCCATACCAAAGACTCAAAAAATAGCTCCTTGTTTAACACTCTGCATTATAACGAACGTATCAAGAGTAAAGTGGAGCCATCCAGGGAAATGAATAGCGGTTCGCCCTTGACTACGGTCGCCAACTTTATTATATATATATATATAGACGCTTCATCTGATGATTGTATTTCTTTAATAAAAATACATGTCACTCTTTGTCATAACACTGACATGAGGAGATGGGAAAATATCTATTTATTTTAGTTCTTAACATGTTCTACTTGTCAATATTTAAGTACTTTTCCGATTTAAGAACAAACGTTTTTATAAGAATTTGTTCATTTCACGATATTTAACATATATATATATATATATATATATATATATATGTGTGTGTGTGTGTTAAATTGTAGGTTATGAAGCTTTGCTAGTGTGACTGGTATAGGAGAAGGAAAAAATCAGATTTTGAAACTCGAGTAGGTCTGTTCTGAAGAATTGTGGCACATTGGTGAACCATTGCATATCAGCTATTCGAAGAAATGTACCCGGTTCAACACACGCACAAAAAAAAACTCACCTGCGTAGGTAGTCCAAGAGTTCCTGACATTAACTGTTGGGCTCTTATAGAGAGTTCATTATATATATATATGTGTGTGTGTCTGTTCGTATCTACTAACCCCTCCGCAAGGGCTTGATGTAATACACAGTTAATTTTTAAGTGGTGTTTAATAGGTTTGAATTCAGAGTTTTACTTCTCTTAGCCTAGTTACCTAACCAAGGTTGAAGGCTACTACTTACGCATAGCTGGAGGGAGAATAAGAGGATTCGTACATTGCCCAAGGATATTAGTGCTTTATGAAATGCAATCAAACTCGTCCAGAATTTGAACTCGTGCCACTGTGTCCATTTTCTACCACGATAACCATTACACCATGTGCACCTCTTTATGTGTCTATATGTGTATAAATATATGCGTTTGTGTGCGTCTGCTTCATGTATATTTATGTTTTTAAGATGTGTGTAAGATGTTTGTGTACATGCGTGTATGTATATATATATATGAGTGTGTGTGTGAGTGTTTTACGCATATTTATGCTTTTGAGTTGTGTGTGTGTGTGTGTGTGTGTGTGTGTGTGTGTGTGTGTGTGTCTATAAGTGTGTATATGTGTGTATGCATCTTTATTAAGTATATTTATGTTTTTAAAATGTGTTTAAGATGTGTGTATGTGTGTGTATAAGTGTGTATATGTGTATGCATCTTTATTAAGTATATTCATGTTCTTAAAATGTGTTTAAGATGTGTGTGTGTGTGTGTGTGTGTGTGTGTAGGTGGGTGTCATTAAACGTGTGTAAGTCTGTGAGTTTAAACACTCTGGAGTAAAGCGAGACAAAAAAAAGCAGTAAAAAAAATTACACAGTTTAAGTCACGCATTCATTCAAAGCTGACAGCTCCAAGCAGCCATCTCCCTCCCCCGCGTGGCTTGACAGCGATGATGACCATAAATTCACGCAAGATCCCGCGATTCAAGACTGACGTATTGATGAAAGAGACACAGGCAACGAAGATAAAGTGATTAGAACCTCTCGACTGCGATTAAGTGTACTTAATCATACTTAAGAATAACTGCCTTTTGGCAAGCGGGTCGACATAACAAAGTCTTAATGAAAGAAGGCCTATTCTCCCGAGAAATTTTCAACACTTGATCATATATTTTCCCGGAATTTTCGAATTTTGTTTTAATTTGTTTTCAATTTGTTCACAAGGAAATTTCTTCGTTAAACCATTCCCGGGCTTTTTTTGTTTTGGGGAGCTTAAAATCCCTTGGGATGTTATTAGCAACATAACAGATCATTGCATCTCAAACAACCATAACAAAAAGTGTATGTCTATTGCGATGATAGTATCAAAAGAAACAACAAAATAACAATTCATAACAAAACTTAGGCCATTACTGGAGAGCAGTTATTGTAAACTATGATATCATGGGTAGGATTTATTTTTAACAAGTGAGAATAAAATGTGACAAGTGAGTTGGGAAAAAATTAACATATAAATAATTAGTTCATATACCTCGACATCAATATCTCATCTACTGAAAACGATCTCAACATGCACATAGGTAAAAAATTAAAAAAAAAAGCTGCTATTGACAAGTTAACAACCACACTGAAATCTTATGACTCTGATGAAATAAAACGGGCATTCTTCCAAGCTGTAGCCGTGTCAGTACTACTGTACAGTTGCACCACTTGGATTTTAACGAAACACTTGGAGTAAAAGGTAGATGTGTACTACACAAGGATGCTATGTGCTGTTTTCAACAAATACTGAAGGAAGCATCTCACAAAACTGCAGCTTACCTCCCATCTTACGAGTCAACCAAGTAAGATAAGCAAGATAGGCAGGGAATTATAGGAGAAGAAATGATGAACTCATAAGGGACGTTCTGTTATAGACTCCCACACATAGAAACACCAGTGTTGACCCAACTTACGTTCATCAGCCTAATGGTTTTATGTGGACACTGGGTGCCGTCTAGAGTATTTTTTTAATAGGGAGGATCAATTGGGATGGATGAAAAGAGAGAGAGAGAGAGAGAGAGAGAGAGAGAGAGAGAGAGAGAGAGTGTGTGTGTGTGTGTGTGTGTGAGAGAGAGAGAGAGAGAGAGAGAGAGAGAGAATCCCTGATGATGATAAAGATCACCGACCCATTGGTATAATGGTTAGAGTGTTCGACCATGGTCCGCGAGATCGGGGTTCAATCCTAGATCAAGTCATACCAAAGACTCAAAGATGTTAATTGATGTGTCCTTGCTTAATACTTAGCATTAAAAGGTACGGACCAAGGGTAATGTGGAGCAATTCAGGGAAAGGAGTTGCGCCTTCTCATACGACTTAGTGTAGTAGCTATTGAAAAGGGAGCCTTCAGGTTGCTTTCGACTACGGTTGGCAAACTTACGTAAATTACTTTGTTTATAGAAACCTGCATCCGGTTCATTTACTCCCAATGCAGAATAGTGTTATTTGTTTTAATCCAACAATGAAATAAACCATTGGCACTTAAATTTTGATTTGGTAAATTTTTTAGAATAACAAACAATAACTAAAGATTAATTAGAATGCTGACAGGATTTAAACCCACTATACATAAATAAGTCATTGATTTCTCTTGTCTACCTAGTCTGGCTTTACCGTTACTTCGAAAGTTTGCGTTAACCATTAAATTATTTCATCCGAAATATTCCGTCATTCTTGACAGTAAATCCAACGTTTCTAAACTTTCTTACACTGTCGCTTTTGGTATAGTTAAAAAACCATTACATTTGTTATGGTAAACTGTCACATCTCAGATAGGATTTATTTAAAAAAAAATAGGACAAAACTTTCCTTCACTCAAACGATTGAAAACACAGAGACGATAACACCTTGATGGAGAGAGGAAAATAAATTTAACATTTATCATTTGAATCCATTAAGGCATCGTGTTTTCTTAATATTGGTTGGTTTGGTTTCGGTTTGGTTTCTTTGTTTAATGGCATATCAACCTTTGTAGGTTCTTTAATGCCAAAGCCATTCTCCACGAAGAACAGAAGTGGTACTCTCTGTGTTGAACATTATTGGTTTTATTTAACTTATAGTTGGCGTCGAGTGTATAAACATACAAGGAAAAAAAGCCAATATATATACGTGACAAGCTTCATGGGTTGTTTGGCTGGTTGGGCTGGGTTTCTCCATGTAATGGCATATCAACCTCTGTAGTTTATTTAATGCCAAAGTTATTTAATGCCAAAGTCACCCTTCTGGAAGAACAGTAGTGGTACTATCTAACCTATAGCTGGGAGGATAAGGGGTTCATACCTTACCCAAGGGTATTTGCCCGAAAGTGAACGTAATAGCGCGACTGAAGTACGAACTCGCTTACTACGATTTCGCATTACATCACGAGGACACCCCCAATCTTGGTTGGTTTGGCTTCTTTGTCTAATGGCATATCAAACTACGAGGGTTATTCAATGCTAGAGCCGTCCTCGTAGAAGGACAGTAGTGGCACTATTTGACCCTTAGATGGGAGGATAAGAGGGTCCATATCTTTCCCAAGAGTATTAGTCCAAAAGTGAACGTAATACCGTGACTGGAGTTCGAATTCGCTATGTCACAAATATTCCCCGGTTCTTTCTTTCAAAATTCCAATCTGATTTTACCGTGACGACAATAGATGTCAGTAGACAAAACTTGACACCAGGTATTTTTTACTGAGGGAGTTTTAGGGAAGGGGGAGGTCGAGCCGAAACTCGTGCCTTGTTGGACGATGCTGGTTATAAGTGCAATGTGAGCCATATGAACTGGCTGGACTTGAACTCTAGAGATGTCACGTAGTTCCGGCACATGTGCCTGTTTATAACTTAAACGAGACTAGAATGGTCTAGTTCTATGCTTTGTTTATCGATACTCCATGTTTCATCGGGAATTAATTAATTAATTTATTTATTACCAACAAGAACTTGACTATACATGGGTTTTCAAATTTCTTTACACAGGTTTGATCATGATAAGGTCAGTATTTTGTATGCAATCTTGGAACAAAACAATGATTTCATTTGCGATAAAACTCTTTGTTGCATGCGATGTATGGAAAGATGGTCTGTGATGAATATTTCATATTTTATTCTGTTTTGTAATATGTGGGACTTTAACAAAGTAAGATATTCGTTGCTGTACAGTATTCCATCGATTTTTATTAACCACCGCTCTGGGTATATTGCCAAACAATTGTACTTTCTTAATCGACTTTTCCTGTTTTCAATGTATCTCATGGATTGTCTCTTGTACCAAAAGGTCTTTGGACATCGTCTCCAGCATTTGAATACAGTTCCGTTTTACTTTGCTCATTAAGTGTCTTTGTTGCTCATTTTTCATAAAATACTAAAAATATTATTTTATACGATCAGCTTGACAAGTTCTTTTCTTTTTTATCAACACTAAGTCTCATTTTCAAGATCGAAATCTGTTTTGTTAGTATGTTCAAACAGTAGTCTTTTGCAAAGTTTCCAGTGGATCACCTTTTCAACTCAGTCATGTCTACTCTTGTTTTACCTTGGTGCTAGTTTTCTCTATTCGCCTAATATATAGTTAACTGTTTCAGCTCTATCACCACTAGACAGCCCTTATTATTCTCCTGTGTATTATTTATTTTTGTTTTGAAAAAAAGAGGCATTATCTTATTATTTTATGCTGCTATTAATAGACATTCAGTTTCTTCCTTTAGGATTCCTCTGCGTAGCCATGTCCAGTACTTGGGAATATTGGAATAGAACAGCCAAATCAAGAATGAATGAGAACGTTTGCCGATAAAAAAAAAATGACAATACCTGGGAACATTGGAAGGGGACACCATAAAACAGGTGGTGATAAAATAGAAAATCGAAGAAATAAACACTCAGGCAGTTCCTCTTGTAATATACTCTGAACCGTTCCAAAATAAACCTAAGAAAAACTCAGACAAATTTACCAAAGGACAAGAAAGTTGATGACGATGCGCAAAGCCTTACATCTGAAAGATGGCACAGAGACACTGTGTCAAGAAAAGAAGGAAGAGGACTCACCAGCATTGAAAATAGCGTTAAAGCAACAATAAGGACTCGAAGACGACATTAAAAAGAACAAAGAAGGACTTATTACAGCGGCCAATAACAACACTGACAGCATAAGGACAAACAAAACAATAACAAGGAAACAGAAATTGGAAGAAAAACAACTGTATGGATATTTCAAGCGACAAACAACCGAAATCTCACACGAGAAGACATGAACATGGTTACTGTTGGGTATCACCCACCTTTTTCCACACAATGAACTAGTCCATCTGCCATATATAGCAGTAGCTACTAATACCAGCGCAGACTAGAAGGTGAAGAGCAGCTTCTTATAGAAATAGTATTAGAGCGTTGGAGACTGGAGATCGCACTAGATCACCTTACTTGGTACCGTAATAACGGAAGCCAATACAATCATTGGACTATATCTTTATTCTGTATTCACTAATCCTATGTTCTTGTCTACTAATAGTCTCTCTATTGTATATACTTTTCCCAGAGAATATATCTCTATTTCCTCTCATATCGTGGTTTGTCCTTTATACATTATTACAAGCGTTCACTAACAAGATCGCAACTGTTAGCGACGAGGAAACCTCTAAGAAGGAACTAAATCTCTTGAAATAGCAGCACAAAATAATCCCATAAAAACCAATTATATCAACTCGAAAGTCGATAATACGCAACACAATAACAAATGTAATGATAGCGACAATACGATTAATCACATGATAAGCGAATGTCGAAAACTAGCGCAAGGGGAGTATAAGACGAGACCTGACTGGGCGGGGAAGGTGATCCACTGGGAAAAGGGCAAGAGATTAGAATTTGACTATATAACTAAATGATACATGACCAAACCGGAATTCATCCTTGAGAATGAGACGCAAAAAAATTCTCATAATAATTCTTAATAATTGACAAAAAAGAGAACTTACTGCAGAGTAGACTTCGCCGCCCTCGCACACTAAAGAGTGAAAATCAAAGAAACCGAAAAAAGAGACAAGTTCTTGAACTTGCCGGAGAACTAAAAAAAAATGTGCAAAATGAGGGTGACGGTGATACCAATTGTCATTGGTACCCATGGAACGGTCCCAAAGGCTTGAAAAGGAGCGAGGAGAGTCGGAAGTCGAAGGTCGAATCAAGACCATTCAAGCTATATCGTCCAGAACACTAAGAGTCCGGGAGACCTGTGAGAAGCTTGTTGTCACTCAGACTCACGTGAAAGCCCACCTGCTAACGCTAGCTAGTGTAAACAACTTGCAAGTAAAACAACTATACGTTGAACATTGGCATAATCTTCAATTATAAATAAACCCCTCCTCTGAATAATTTGTTTTTCATATATATATATATATATATATAAAGTTGGTGACTGTAGTCGAGAGCGAGTCGAAGGCTCCCATTTCATTAGATACTACACTGAGTGTAGGGGAGGGCGCTACTCCTTTCCCTCGATGCTCCACTTTACCCTTGATCTGTACCTTATAATGCTGATTGTTAAGTAAGGCAGCATCAAGTACTATTTTTGAGTCTTTGGCATGACTCAACCTGGAATTGAACCCCGGCCTCCCGGGCCATTAGTGAACTCTCTACCCACTAGGCCAAAGCTGACTCGTCTGAAAACTTGATACCTGCAACTACTCGCGAATAAAAAGTTATTTTTATTTTGTCTCAGTATAAAATTACTTCTTTACGATTAAGGAAGAGGGTTTTGGAAATAATGTTGAAAATAATTTGGTGGGTGAAATGTTTTTTACATTTTCATCATTAGGTTACAAACTCATCGATAGAAAAAGTTAGGATTTAGTTTGGTTTCTTTGTTAAATGGCATATCAACTTTCGAGGGTTATTTGATATCAAAGTCAGTCTATTAGAAGGACAGTAGTGATACTATTTAACCTATATCTATTTTGGAGAGGGGGCGTTTTACCTCACTGTAGTGGATCCAGTCAGCCTATTCTAAATTTCGATGACAGGGTGAGTTTGCTCTTTATTGCAAGAAACCTGGTATTCGGTGAATTATAGTTTCTTCTTCTTCTTGTAACGTTGCCTCACCGACACGGCACCACCTTGAATATCAATACGTGTTACATTTCTCAAAGTACAAGACGGACCCATTGTCTCTTTAGATACGAAAATTTTATTAGCTGACTGAAACATTCCGTAGTAGCAGTCATTAAAACGCGAAAGAAAGGTAGAGTAAAATATATACTTCTGTCACGTAGAAACGCTGTCAGATTCATTTGAGGTAGACAAATTCTGTCACATAGAAACGCTGTGAGATTCATTTGAGGTATACGAAACAAAATAACGACTTCGCTTTTCTCCCTCGACCATCGTCCACACCCCAGAGGGCTGTTCAAAAAATGTCCCGACTAACCCATCAACCGGGTCCGACCAACTGCTTTGACTGACTCAATTCTCAAACTCCCCTGCTTATATAATATCGACATTATTTTTTAGTGTTAAGTCATCTTAAGTCAGCTAAGATTGGATTCAATTTGTTTACTTTGTAACATCCTGTCTATAACCCCGATTTCAAAACAAAACGCTCTTTTAACATGAACTGACATCCGGTCGTGGTATGTGCACACGGACGACATTTTTAACGCGACCTACACTTCAACTCAAAGTTTGTAACCAACCCACAATTTATCATCACTAATAAAATGATTGACTAAAGGAATTAATTACCAACCTGTATTACATTACATTTCTGGATGCAATTTAGTACCATACCTAAGACTGAATTACCATGATCAGAAAATCCGGCGAACACTTACGCACGGAAACACTGGACAGCTGTTCCGACCTTATTAAGTTTTATCGGCAGTGTATAATGTGATCTCCACCCCTGGAGATCTAACCAACGACCACAGAATGCAGAGCCAGAACTCTACAACTGAACCATCAGTTCATATCGCATACAAGTGACGCCAAATTAACTAGTCATGGTAATTACGTGGCAAATTAACCTAAATGTATCTTGTAAGTTACATCTGTACTCTTGCTGTCCAGTGCTTCCGTATGTCGTGCGTAAATGTTCGCCAGATTTTCTTGTCATGGTAATTCAATTCACAATATAATTCCTCTACTTAAAAATAATAATGTAGATCCATACATGGGACACTTGTTTTTTTTGTTAGAAGGGGATCTTACCACTCTGTAGAAGAGGGCAATTGGCATATTCTAATTTCTGAGACAAGATAGGTTTAACAAAACTTTGCTCATTCCCCAATGATACCTGCATTGGAATAATAAGGTCTAAAAAGTTTTGTTTCTGGTTACTTCTTAATGCCTTTTTAATCTGGATTCTCTTCTTAACATCGAACGAAAAAAAATTTTTTTTTCTTTTGTTATGGCACACTAAATAAATAGTGATTATCATAATGAAAAAAAATTATTATTTCGTCTAGTTGTGAATCACCAAATTGAGAAACTAGAATTTTACCGGATAGACATCTTTAATTCCAACTGAGTCAGCATATAAGACGAGACGAGGTTTCGACAAGATTCCCGCTGAATAGATACAAATTTCTTCTTACGACAGTATCATCCGACTCGCTTTCCATTGTCGGTAAATAAATGAAAGTTTATTGATTTTACGACTTGAATAATGATTTACAATAAATCTGTGTTAATCCTAAGTGAAGTCTCTTGCAATGACATTCATTATGATCTGCATTTGTACCGTATTTGTTAGGTGTGTATTTCTGTGGGTTTCTTTGTTTTAATATCAACCTTTGTAGTTTATTTAACGCCCAAACTCTCTTTGTTGAACAGTATTGGTATTATTTAACTTATAGCAGGCGTCGTGTGTATAAACATACAGGAAAAAAGCTTCATGGGTTGTTTGGCTTTCTCCGTTTAATGGCATATCAATCTTTGTTGGTTATTTAATGCCAAAGTCACCCTTCTGGAAGAACAGTAGTGGCACTATTGAACCCATAGCTGTGAGGATAAGGAGGTTCATGCCTTTCTCAAGGATCTTTGTCCGAAAATGAACGTAATTGCGCGACTGGAGTTCGAACTTGCTTACTACGATTCCACTGTCCAGCGCTTTAACCATGACACCACGAAAACAACCCTGACTGTTTGGCATGACAATGTGTTCTATCATACAAGGTGAATGGATAGTGTAGAGTTTATATCATAAGGATTCAATTTTTAGATGTACGTTACCGCAAAACCGCAAAAATGGCACATCGTAACGAGATTTTCGTAAGCGCAATAGCGTTAAAGATTATAATTATTGAATTGTTTGACGATACCTTTTATAATTCTGTTGCTCACTAGACGTGCTGGATCTTTTGTAATTTGAGTCTCATTCAGTTTTACATCCCATGCTTTCCGTATAAATTGCGGCCTATAAATCGACTTGCTAAGCATGAAAAATCTCTTCAAAACTTATGTCCGACTTATACAGCTGAGGTAAAATCCGAACCTTTACCACAGACTGATTAACCAGTGGTAATGTTTTGCTGACTGATCAACTAGTAGTAAATGTTTTGGATTTTAGCCCTGCCGTATAAGTCAAAACCGAGTCCTGCAGAGATTTTACAGTACTACTCTCGCGTATACACACATAAGAGACACGTTTAAAAATTCCTTTTGAGCGGGGCTGAGAATTTTACACGCTCCTCATATACTCTGCAAAAGAATTAAGATTTTTTTTTATAAAACTTAAAATAAGAAAATCAATGATGAAACAGAAAAAAAAAATTGATGTAGTCAATAAAATATCGATTCATATTGCTTTCATGAAAGATAACCTGACAATCTTTTGATCAAATATCAACGCTTGATGAGATATGAGCTGTATGGAGATACCCCCTGTCTCATTCCTGACTTGAAAGCAATGAAACGGGGAAGGACTTTTCAAAATGAAAATTGCGTTAACATATTTTAGTCAATGTACTGTGATTTGCGACTGGTACCATCAAGTTCATCTTTCTCCACAAGGTGGATACATCAACTAAAGTGTTTACAAGTAATATATAGAAGGAATACATTTAATATTTCATGAAATGAATCTAAACTCAAATTATTCAAAGAGATACCGTTTGTTGCAGGATAGGTTGGGGATCTCGACTGCACAAATACTATTGCAAAACTTTGTTACTTAAGTTGTAAAACGTTGTTTTAGCGACCGTAGTTCTCTTTTAGATTTGTCATTCACAGGTTCCGGTTTTATAAAGTATTTAGGTAGGGGTTTAAGAACGTCATACAACTTACATATATATATATATATATATATTGTCATCCATAGACAGATCTATTTCGTTCTATCGCGAACTCATCAGGGTGGCTAGACAGGCTTGATTCCCAAAGCGGGGATCGAAACTCGGTTGACTCAAAAGCCAATTCGATGATTCTACCACTCAGCCACGAGGAAGCCAGTGCCAGCGAAGTAAATTCAAACGGTTATGAATCACAATTGTTATTGTTTACATATGTCCGCTTAACGGCTACCGAGAGCTCGATTCTCACACACACACACACACACACACACACACACACACACACACACACACACACACACACACATATATATATATGTGTGTGTTCTTTGTTTGTCGGTTTGGGTTTATGCCATATCAATCTTTGTAGGTTATTTGATGCCAAATCTATTTTATACAATCAAAAAGTTCTATTTTAAACAATTCAGTTTAGCATAAGTACGCAGTTTAATTGGCAAAAATATTTCTATTTCAAGCTATTCAGTTTAGTCAAACAGTTCTAATTCAAACAATTCAGTTTACTATAAGTAAAGTTATTGTTTACACACGGTTAAATGTCAAAAATAGTTCTATCTCAAACAATTCAGTTTAGCGTAAGTAGTTTCAATATAAAAACTACTATTTCAAACAATTCAGTTTAGCATCAGTACGCAGTTTAGTTTTATCTGTCACATAGATTGGACCCTATCAGGTGCTACCAGTGCGGCCCAGAGTGGACCTGGGAGCGATGGCAATAAAGGAGTGCTCCACTGGAGGTGCCCGTGGTGTAATTGTTATCGTCGTAGGAAATGAACACGGCGACACGAGTTCAAATCCTGCACGAGACTGATTGCATTTCACATAGCACTAATACCCTTGGGAAAGGTATGAATCCAATTATTCTCCCTTCAGCTATGGGTAAATAGTAGGACAGACTAGGTTCTTCAGCCTTGGTTAGGCAACTAGTCTAGGAGAAGGAAAACTCTAAATTCAAACCTGTTAAACTCCGCTTAAAATTGACCTTGTGTCATATCCTGCCCGAGCGGAGGGGTTGGTAAATAGGATAAAGGAGTGCTCCGAATTCCCCAAAGCTCCGGTATTACTGGAACCTCGTGATCAGATGGTTTAGTGTCATATCCAGGACATCCGTTGGGGGAAGGTTTTGCCCCTCTGCAGAGATGCACTCGGTATATTCTACAGCCCCAGCCGACTGGGCAATATATATATGTAGTTAACTACATAAAATAAAGAGTGCTCAGTATTAGTGATAGAGCATATACATCAAATTAAAATAGCATCGACATCGAATCATCTGCGCTGGGTGAGATCCAGACAGTCACCAAGCACTGTTGACTATATCTACGCTATTCTAACAGATAGATAGATAGATAGATTGATAGATAGATAGATTGACGGGTGTTTACAAAGAAGGGTCAGTTTAATAAGGGGTGTCTCATAGTAAGCAAGCCTCCAGGGTAGATAGTCGCAAAAATTGTTTAGTTCTATCGCCATTCCCCTTCAAGAGCACTTCAAACGCATTGCAATCAGCCCAGTCCTTTTGGGTGAGGAAGCAATTGCTGCCTGAAAGGAAGGCCCCCTGGAACGTTAACATTATCACGCAAACCAACCGATACAAATGATTGAACTTAGCCTTTGTTACCCCCCCCAAATGCAATTGTCTTTTCAACAACTTGTATTTTAATTTCTTAGAAGCACTGAAAACAGCAGCTGTAGAGAGTTCAATCTCTGAAGAGAGCTTTCTAAGAGATTTTGGGTTAGCTATTTAACCATACAAACACATCACACATTGACTCGGTTTCCTGCAGAGGGTTTAGACCTTCAATTTAACCCCCATCGCCTCCACCCAAAGGGCCTCTTCTTGGTATGACATTAAACTGGATCAGATCGTTCCCTGGTGTGCGTGGCGTACCGCTTCATTGCCATTACTCCCAGTTCCACTCTGACCTGGAGTGGTAGTACCTATTAGGATTTAACAGATTAACAAAGATAACCATTCTGAACCCTTTTTAGTCCTGCGTAGTTTCAGAATCCCAACATTTGGTTTGTTTTCTTTTTTTAATAAAAAATTACACCCAAATAGTTCATATATTTACCTACCCCTCCACACGAGCAGGAGGCGTCACAAAGTCAATTTTTCAGCTGAGTTAAACAGGTTTGAATTTAGAGTTTTCCTTCTCCTAGACCGGTTACCATACTGCTATATCCCGTAACTATGAACATTAATTATCATGTCACATTCCTCCTTAATACGTTGGACACTATTGTAAGGGGGTGAAAATACTCTAACTTGTCACTACAGGCGGCGGTTACTTTCTTCACGCTGCTGGCAAGTATTGTATTTTGTTACCTTACCTATGAACATTTATAGCATATCCCATTCCTCATAAATACGATGGACACTATTGTGTGTGGTGGTGGGGGGTGAAAATATACCAAATAATCACCACTAACAGCAGTTACCTTCTTCACGCCGCTGGCAAGTATTATGTTTTGTTAATGTTATAAAGATTTCCATTTCATTTCCAACATCTGTTTCGGTTATTTCGAATTCAGTAACATTTTTGTTAGTTTACAATATATATTTAGCTTGAAGAGTCTAGTCTGCCCTATTCTTTTACCCATAGCTTGAAGGAGAATAACTAGATTCGTATCTTTCCTAAGGATATTAGAACTATTTGAAATATAAACCGTTTAGTCCAGGATTTGAACTTGAGTCACCATATCCTTTTGGTTCGACGGTAACCATTATACCACAAACAACTGCTTGTAATATATAGTCTATCCATACAGCCAAATAGTGTATGATAGACAATGTGTTACAAGGAAAGAAGGTGGAAGAAGACTTGTCATCATTGAAGATCATGTGGATATAGCAATTCTGTAAGTTGAAGACGATGCAAATAATGACGAAGAGAGATTCATTACTGCAACCAATCAGTAAAAACTAAAATGACACAAAAACAAACTGGAAAACAGGAATTATAAGATTTAGAAAACGAAAATAGGAAGAAAAACACTTAAAGGACGACTACAGAAGATAAACGAAGGAAATTGCGCACGCAGTGGAAACCTAAAACGAGAAACTAAATCTCTATTAAAAGCAAGAGAAAATAACCCCCTAAGAAGTATATAAAAGCTAAAATACATAAATCAGGAAAACAGCAAGTTTACGCTATATGGATAGAGAGAGAGGGGGAGGGTAAGGGTTAACCACATTACAACTAATGCAACAAACTGACATAGGAAACGGACACACGTAGACGTCTAGTAGGAAAGGTTATCCTCAAGGAATTGTACAAGCGACGAATATCTAACTGCAGTGTTTAAGGCAAGGAAAGCGAAAAACTAGTCAAATACTTAGACCTTGCCAAAGAGTCAAAAAGTCGTAGAACTTGAAGGCTGCCGTTATAACAATCATAGTTGGACCCCTAGGAATAATCTCGAATGGCATGGAAAAGAACCTTGAAGTCCGAGGAAGAATTAAGAGAGTCCAGACCACAGCACTGCTGAAATCCTACGAAGAATTCCGGAGATTTGTGGAGATTGTGTTGTCACTCGAAATTCAGTGAAAATCGATCATTACTAATGGTGTGAAAATCTTGCAAGGAGTGAAATAAAAATAGTCAGCTTGTGTCGAATTTTAGGTGCAAAGATAGGCTGACAGGAA
>OY757919.1:69685842-69768342 GCA_963585895.1 Sepioteuthis lessoniana
AAGTGTTCATTTATCATATTTACCAACCCCTCCGCTCGAACAGGATATGACACAAGGTCAATTTTTTAAGCGGAGTTTAACAGGTTTGTATTCAGAGTTTTCCTTCTCCTAGACTAGTTGCCTCGCCAAGGCTGAAGAACCTAGTCTGCCCTACTATTTACCCATAGCTGGAGGGAGAATAATTGGATTCATACCTTTCCTAATGGTATTAGTGGTATGTGAAATGCAATCAGTCTCGTCCAGGATATGAACTCGTGTTACCGTGTCCATTTCCTACGACGATAACCATTACACCACGGGCACCTCGGAAGTGAAATAGAAGTAGACTGGATATTTATGCTAAACTGAATTCTTAGAAATAGAACCTTTTTTGATATTCAAACTGTGTACTCATTAAACTGAATTGTTTGAAATAGAGCTGTTTAGATGTATTAAAATGGATCTGGCTTTAAATAATCTACAATGGTTGATATGTCATAAAACCAAAGTAAACGATTTACTATTATATGGTATGAAGTATTCCTATCACGTCATAAATGGTACCCTAACTGAATGAGCCTGGGAATAGGGACAATAAAGGGACACTTCCCAAATGTCCAGAACTGGAATCTCACCACCAGATGCAATTTTTTTGCTATACTCAGGACACCCTTTGTGGTTATTTTTTGGTGGGGGGGTCCCTTTTTATAAGGGAACAGACAGCTCATTCTAAGCCCTGTGAACAATGTTAGAGACGATAATTGTAAAACTGACTTTGGCTTAAAACTACTCACTAACGCGTAGCATGACGTCAAACCCCCAAAAAAACAAAAAAAAAAAAAAAAAAAACTCATTAAAAACAAAAAAAAAAAAGAAAAAAGAAAAGAAATAAAACAAATCAACAAACATATACACAAACAAGCAAACAGACATATAAGCAAACAAGCAATCAGCTGTATTCGAACTCTAATTAACTGCTCGGTTGCGGTTTGTTTATCAATTACCGTCTTACTCGTCAACCACTCTTACGCACCCACGTAAATAAGGGAACTAGTAAACCAGAAAAAAAATCACAAACTCTCACACATATATAAATCTTCAGATCGTATCTCGCTCATGAATACTCTAGACAAGCCACACACAAAGACACGTACATTGGTGCAAGGGAATAGCTCAGTCCTACAATATGGAGGTGTGAAATCAGTTTACACGCCAAGGCAAAATAAATAAATCATGAACAACTGTCCCCTCACACATTCTCTGCACTGAAATTCAGAAACAGCCGATACGAGCACATGAAAAAGAGACAGCGAGCACATCAGTAATAAGTTCGTTAAAAAATGTCGTTATGAAAATGTAATACCTGTTCATATAGCTGGAATTCTCTTCTCGCCAATATATATATATATATATATCGTTATGGTCTTTGGCCGAACAAATTCAATCACGGTAATATTCACCTGATGAACTTATTTGCCAGTTTTTTTTCTTGGTCCTATTAAGACAAGGAAATTATTTGGTAATTGTGAAATTAGAAGGCCTACAAATAAGAGTGACAAAAATAATAAAAAGAGTAAAAAAATTACAGTCACAGGAAGAAATTAAAGAAATTCTCAACGAGTATAAAACGTGGCTATAGCGTGGTTTAACTACAAAAAGGTTTACGATATGGTCTCCCATAGCTGGATAATACACTGTCTCAAAATGTACAAGATATTCAACAAAATCATAGAGTTTATCGAGAGAACCAGGGATTACTGGAAAGTGAAATTGACGACAGGAGGAAAAAGTTTAGCTGAGTTAAAAATCCTGAAAGGAATATTCTAGGGCGGTGCGCTATCACCATTGCTATTTGTTGTGGCGATGATGCCACTCAATCACATACTCAGGAAATGCGCAGGCGGATGAAAACTTACTAAATAGCAAGAAAAGATCAATCACCTAATCAAACTGTTCGCCAAAAATGAAAAAGAAATGTAAACCCTCATTCAGGTAGTGATAATATACGGTCAGAACATTGGGATTGAATTTGACATATAAAAATGCGCCATGCTAAAAAAATAGAAGTGAGAAACGACACATGACAGAGGGAATAGAACTACTAAATCAAGATGAAATCAGATCTCTCGGAGAAAAAGAAACCTATAAAAACTTTGGAATATTGGAAGTGGAAAACATCAAACATGTGGAGATGAAAGAAAAAAAATTTAAAAAGAGTATTTCAGGAGAACGAGAAAGCTACTCGAAACCAAATTATAAGGCAGGAATCTCATAAAATCCTGGGCTTTCCTCTTGTAAGATCCTCGGGATCACATTTGAAGTGAACTGGGGAGGAACTTAAACAAATGGACCAGAGAACAAGAAAACTAATGACGATGCATAAGGCCTTACATCCCAGAGATGACACAGACATGCTGTATATGTCAAGAAAAGAAGGAGGCCAGAGGACTTGACTGCATTCAAGATAGAGTCGATGCATCGATATAACGATTCGATGACTACATAAAAAAAGCACGAACGAAGACTGATTACAGCCACCAGACACAATTCACTCAACACAATCATCAACAGAACGGAAATAAACAGAAAACAAAAATGGGAAGGAAAGCAACTCTATGTACACTTCAAGCGACAAACAAACGAAATCTCACACGAGAAAACTTAGACATGGCTTAGAAAGGAGAACCTTAAAAGAGAAGCAAAATCTCTTCCAATAGCTGCACAAAACAACGTCATAAAACCAACTATATGAAAGCAAGAATAGATAAGACGTAGGAAAATAGCAAATGTAGGTTATGTGGTGACAGAGACGAAACGATCAATCATACAATAAGCGAATGCAGCAAATTAGACAAAAAGAGTACAAGACTAGTCACGACTGAGTGGACAAGGTGATCTACTGGGAATTGTGCAAGAGGTTGAAATTTGATCATACGAACAAATGGTATATGCACAACCCAGAATCTGTTCTTGAGAATAGGATGCATAAAACTCACTGGGATTTTGAGATACAAACGGATTATCTAATCTTGGCAAGACGATCGGACCCAGCGATGATAGTCAATAAAAAAAAAGGAAAAAAAAAATGAAGAAAGAGAGAACCAGTCTAATAGTGGACTTCGCCGTCTCGGCAGATCACAGAGTAAAATAAAAAGAAAGCGTGAAAGATAAATATCTAGATCTTACTAGAGAAGTAAAAAAAACAACTATGGAACATAGAGTTGACAGCGATAAGAATCGTAATTGATTCACTTGGAACAATCTCTAAAGGATTGATAAAGGGACTGGAGGAGTTGGAAATCAGAGGTCGAGTAGAGACCATTCAAATTACAGCATTATTAAGATTAGCCAGAATACTGAGAATAGTTCTGGAGACTTGAGAAGACTTGCTGTTACTCAAACTCCAGTGAATAACCATCAGCTAATGTTGGTGTGAAAAACTCTCAAAGGAGTAAAATGATAACTATTTCTTTTTGTTATTGCAGAAATGATGCTTTTACAAAATGCCTCGCAAAAGAGATTCGTGACAAGTTGATTAATTAACTAGTCGAAGTACTCAGAGTTTCTCTAATCTCGCCGATTATTTAGTACATCTTCTGAAATCAAGTCACCAAGAAAAAATCTAATCATTGGCTGTTTTATTTTTCTTCCACTTTTATGTACATTATATGCGTATACATACATGTATATGTATATATGTATACATATATTACCAATGAAAAAAATATGGAATCAGAACACCCAGATGATGTTCACCTGATTTTAATTAAATAGTAAATCAATTAATAACAGACGCCAAATGTTTTTCTTTAATAACTGAAAATTCTAGCCTCCTGAAATATTCCTTAAATAAGATATATTTCTTTTTGAAAAACAAATTATACAATTAATTTGAACAATTTTATCTAGGTTGATCATGGAATATTTTATGAAGCCCAGGGCACCTCAGGTCGTGTAATGGTGAGCAAGCTAGAGTGGCAAACTTTCACGAGTGAGATCGTGTTATATAATCACGATGATTTCAATAATAACCGTAATACAATACATATACAATACATATACTGGCGGACTCTGTTGTTTTAGATACGAACGGGTTTATTAATTAATGACTTCGGTCCATGGCGACACGAGGAGAGATACACAATTCTTACTATGCTGACCCAACCTCAACGTGCGGCGCATCTTGTGATGTTAAAGATCTCCGTCGGTAGAGATCCGAAAAAACCAACTACATCTTTCAACGGTCAAAACCCAACTCTCGTCTCAATGGTCTAATCTCAACTGACGTCTTTTCAAAATCCTCAAATTCTCAGGACCACCTTTTGGGGGCATAACGTCATTCACCCTCTAGCCCCAATTCCTGTTTGGGGGTTTATTATGACAAATGGTGATTGTCATATCCTTTTCCTGCAAGCGTAAAACTGCACCAAATGACTCAAAGCCTTACCAAATTGAATGATGATATATAATTAACGAAAAATGATTAATATGAAAAAAAAATCATTCCTTGATTATATAACTATCGAGTCTCATCTGGAACCCCATTCATACGTCCTTGTGCCACATCTAAGCAAAAAGCTGTGTAAACTATTATTTTATGAAGCCAGAATTTTCAGCTATTAAATAAAAATGTGGTTCGTCACTTCTGTTGTTAGTTTATTTACTAATGAATAAGACACCTAAGTGAACACCCTATAAGTGTACATAACTCAATAATTCTTGCTAGAGGTCGTGTGTATATGAACACATATGTATATATAAGGTTATTTTTTATAAATAGGGCAAATTTTCCATTATATCGATTCACATTTTTTAATAGAATCTTCATTCTTTTTCCTTTTAAAATCAATCTTTTTTAAAAATTCCTTTTGCATTGAAATATTTGGATTGAGTTTTTGCTGTTTGCTCCTGGTGCTCTTTATTTCATCTTTGCTTGAACACTTTGTTCCTCACCGAAATTATTTGAATAAATAAGTGGAAATCAGAGGTGGTGGGGGACCGATCTGGACTGTAAAAAGGGTGTAGCAGCTTTCTTAAGAAAATTGACTGCCTTTGCATTATTCTGAAAACAAAGATTTCTGACCCCAGATAAGGTAAGGCTGTCAGGCACAATCTAATGTGCTGTACCAACAGAAATTCCCAGTTGTTCAGCAATTTTTTCACAGCCGATATGAGAGCATTTTACACATGGTCACCATGATGGGCCTGCCAAATCTGTATTCATCTAAAAAATGTTTGACCTTCTTCGAACAATTTAGCCCATTTGTAAGCATTTTTTGACTAAAACAACATTCTACAAAAACATCACATATTCTTCAGTAAATTTCGCATGGTTTTCTTTTATTAGCCACCAAAAATTTGATGAGAGACCTCTGTTCAAACCTAGAAATTGACCTTATGTCACATCCAACCCGTGTGATTGGTTCGTAATCACACACACACATATCTATATATCTATGAAAATGTGGAGGAATGAAAAAATCAAGGTATTTAGAAGATGATTTTTTTGCAGAAATAACTGCCAAATCTAAATGTTTCGGTTTTTTAACCTTCATAAAAGCGTGTACGTTAGTAGCAAATAAAATAATCCTTTGGTGACCTTTTCATACTGTCGAATATTCTACCAGTTTTCCCATATATAAGCATACTTTATTTCTCAGTATGTATTACACAGTTACCCAGTCGATTGGTGGGGGGATGTAAAACACACCGACTGCATCTCTGTAGAGGGGCAAGACCCTCCCCCAACGGGTGTCTTGGATGTGATAATAAAGAATCTGATGGTGAGGTTCGAGTAATGCTAGAGCTTTGGGGAATGGGGAGAACTCTTTCATTGCCATCGCTCCCAGGTCAACTCTGTCCCGGAGTGGTAATATCTGATTGCGTTCTATCTATTGGTCGAATAGAATTAAACTGTGTACTGATGCAAAATTGAATTATTTGAAGTGGAACTGTTTTCAAATTTAAACTGGGTACTTATGCTAAACTGAATTGTTTGAAATGAAACTGTTTTTGTATGTTAAACTGAACTGTTTGAAATAGAACCGTTTTTGGCATTGAAACTGTACTTACGCTAAACTGAATTATTTGAGATAGAACTGTTTTGATATTCAACTGTGTAAATAAAACTATACTTATACTAAACTGAATTATTTGAATCATAACTTTTAGACTGAACTGAATCGCTTGAAATAGAAATGTCTTTGACAATTAAACTGTGTATTTATGCTAAACTGAATTGTTTGGAATAGAACTGTTTATTTGTATAAAATGGATTTGGCATTAAATAACCCACAAAGTTTGATATGCCATAAAACGCTAACAAACAAACAAACAAATAAATTACACAGTTTTAATGATATTTATATTGATTTTCTTAAGCAGTACCCAATTAAGTATGTCACGAGCCGCAACTGATCAACATTAAAAAAAAATTAAAACTATTTAACTTATTTTTTAATTGCTTTTTATCATAAAGTACTCAGTCTGTCAACCTGCAACAATATCGAAAAAGACCGAATAGGAAATGAAAAATGGTAAAGTCTGTGTGAAATCCAAATATGCATCTTCTTTGTCTCCAGAAATCCTGCTTAAATTCCTCGGCTGTTTGAAATTCGTGCAAGGAATATTATTTATTCATTTTTCAGAAAAGTAGAAAAATTTCTGGAGTATATTTTATAAATTCAGTTGGACTCGCCACTGGTATAAAATTGTTACATCATTTTTTGTTCATAGCCATTTGAACGTATTCATATTTACAATGGTGGTAAAAATGTTTTAAACTACATAATATAAATACGATCTACCAAAATAATTGAAAAAATAAACACGAACATTTATTAAATACGTATTAGATATACAGCAAACTTACTAACATTACTCAGTATCTTGAATAGTTGACAGTATTATTAGTTATTTACAGAGTACTGGTATCATTTTTGCTGCGATTCTATGCATACAAAAAATGAAGGGTTAATATTTATTTAATTTCATAATAAATCCCATTACTGACTTTATGCGCCGCATAAACATTTAATATATATATATATATATATATATATATATATATATATATATATATATATATATATATATATATATTCAAGACCCTTGACTTTCCCTCTCCATCGATCCCCATCGTTCATCGCTCCTGAAATATCCTCTACAGTGCATCCAATATATATATATATATATATATATATATATGTTTGTGTGTGTGTGTGTGTGTGTGTGTGTGTGTGTGTGTGTGTGTGTGTGAAATTAAAATACCTGAAGAGGCTCTAGATAGCTGAAACACGAATATTAAAACAAAGACATGATAAATAGAAAAAAATTATATATCTTAAATATTCAATTTTCTGTCTTTTAAAATGTCAAAACTTACACACACACACAAACACACACACACACACACACACACACATATATATATATATATATATATATATATATATATATATATATATATATATCATAGTTTAAATATTTTTCTCAGTATTAACTATTTTTTATACGCAGCACCTTTTTTTGTCAATCAGTTCACATCATTGTGTAGAAAAAAATCTTACTAAATAAATGAGCTTTTCCTTTCATTTTACTGAAAGCATTCCTGAAAAAGCAAAAACTAAAATACTGTTGAAAAAAGTTACATTAACTTGTCCACTCTATTTAAGAGCTCTTCAGCTTCATTTTTTGAAAAAAAAAGATCTGTGTTGCTTTTATTTAATCGAAATCTAAATAATATCATTAAATAAACGATTCGAAATTTTTAAAAAAAGTAAAAAAAAAAAAAAAAGAAGAAACACAAATAGACTGAAATAAAGCAATATATGACGAACTTTTTTTTAAAAAAGGACATATTTCGTCATATTGATAGCAATAGACATCGGTGGTTTCGTTTGATTTCTGTTTATGGCATATCAACCTTCATGGGTTATTTGATGCCAAAGTTATTCTTGTGTATTTTTACATACCCCTCCGCGCGACCGGGATGAGACACAAGTTCATTTTTAAGCCAAATTTAACAGGTTTGAATTCAGAGTTTTCATTCCGATAGACTGGTGGCCTAATCGCTTACCTAAGACTCATACATTTCCCAAGGGTATGTGAAATGCAAACAGTCGAGTCCAGGGTTTGAACTCGAGGCACCAAGTCCATTTCTTTCAACAGTATCCATTACATCACGAACACTTTCTTGTCGACGAATTGCAGTGATATTACTTAACCCATTAGCTAAAGAATGTGGGGTTCAGTACATTTCCTAAGGATATTAGCCTGAAAGTGAACGTAAAAGCGCGATTGGAGTTCAAACTCACTCTCGTTCGAACTCTAGCCATTACGCAACTGGGATTATCCGATGACTTGATCATGATTGGTAATCTATGTTTACCAAGCTTGTATTTCATAGTAAATAAGATCTAAATCATCTAAAATAAAAATGAAATCTATTTTTTTCAATTTATGAATTTATTCTAAATTCTAGAGCGTTGACAAGGAGGATAATAAACGTAAAGTTTGTTTGTTTTATGGCATATTAACCTTTGTAGGTTATTTAATGTCAAATCCATTTTTATACAAATAAACAGTTATATTTAAAAAAATTCACTTTAGCATAAGTACACAGTTTAACTGGCAAAAACATTTCTATTTCAAGCTATTCAGTTTAGGAAAACAGTTCTAATTCAAAAAATCTAGTTTAGTTTAAGTATAGATTTTGTTTACACATAGTTAAAAAACATAAAGTAGATATTTACTGAGAATAACTTTGTTCTGCAATGATAGCAAACTAAAAAGAAAGGCTGATTTCACAAGACTAGCAAATAGTGAGTAAGTGATAAACGTTCGCTCTATACTGGGCTTTATTTGTCTCTGCCTTCCACAAGGGCTCCAGTCGCGGTGAAATAATTTACAAGCTAGTATCACAGATCCAATGGTAATGATGAAAATGTCCGATCCTCCCAAATTGACTTCGACCAAATCTAAGATTAGCTTACTTTTTAATAAATCACAGTCAAATCAAAGCTTGCATGCTTGTTTAAGGTAAAACTTAGTAAGTTCTAGAACTTATGGTTAAAACATAACGTAAGGATCGGTTCCCGCTAGATCATTGAAGTTAAGCAATGATAAGCCTGTTCAATACTAAGTTGAATGACCCTTTTGGAATAGCAGGTACCCGAAGCAAACTGAGGCTTGTGTGCTCGTGAAGAAAAGCTTAGTAAATTCTAATCTTATACTTAAATCACTCTGAAAGCACTGTTTCGCGTAAGATCACTGTAGTTAAGCATCCATAAGGCCGTTATGTACTTTCATTGGTGGCCACAAAGTAACAGTAGTTACTATGCTCGACTTAGTAAAATTTAGTAAATAGTAATTTAGAATAGGTTTATCAAAATTAACGTAGCAAAAGAACTTCTGAAGAAAGTGGCTCAAAACTCTGCCCTATTTGAAATATTATAGATCGAACGGTCAAGGTCTTGGATTGACCAGTTGGATTTCAGCCAGAATGATATTACTTTTATTTTGGTAATCCAAGTAGCAAAAGGAAATATTTTTCTGAAAAGAACAGACACAGGATTGTAAAATTGGCCGAATTGATATCTAGTGACATTAACAGTATTTGCTACGGCTTTTAAGATGGTCATTGATCTTCATAAGATGAAGAAGATGATTTACGAGGATGGGCTGGCAAACCTCCACTCCAGAGTAGGTATTTACGATACTCAATTTCGTTTATCAGAAAACGTTATTATTTTCATTTTTGTTTTAAACAAAACTGTTCCTCGTTCGAGTGTCGGCTGAAAAGTTCATTAGCTGACCAAGATACTTTAATCGAAAGTGACCAAATCAGATTTGTTTTTCAACATAGTTCCCGTTGCGTTCCACATATTTCTTCCATCAGTGTTGCAGTGCTTGGATGTCATTGTTCAAGAAAGTCATCAACAGTAGATATGGCGGACTTTTCAGCCCATCCTCGTAAATCATCTTCTTCATCTTATGCGCATCAATGACCATCTTAAAAGCCGTAGCAAATACTGTTAATGTCACTAGATATCAATTCGGCCAATTTTACAATCCTGTGTCTGTTCTTTTCAGAAAAATATTTCCTTTTGCTACTTGGATTACCAAAATAAAAGTAATATCATTCTGGCTGAAATCCAACTGGTCAATCCAACACGTTGACCGTTCGATCTATAATATTTCAAATAGGGCAGAGTTTTGAGCCACTTTCTTCAGAAGTTCTTTTGCTACGTTAATTTTGGTAAACCTATTCTAACACACGCTTGCACTTTCTGAATTATTTGGAGAAGCTTGAGCACCTACGAGAATAATTTAGGCCATCTGTTGTCTTACTTCCGTTTCAAATTCCTCCAGATGAAATGTAGAAAGTATACACTGTTAAATATACAATTTAAATTCAACTACAATTTCCTACGGAATAAAAGACTTTTATCTCAACAAAAACATAAAAGAGCCAAGTAAGCTTCAAAGACATTTATGAGATTTCCTTGGTCTTTGTGCAGAACTTGGCGTTGAAAACTTAAATCATCTTAAAAGCAATTGCTAAGGGCCAAAGTAATGTTTCTGGAAAAAAAAGTGGCGTGATTTATCTGGGGAAGTTTCAATGTCGATGAATTTCTTGAAGAATCTAATTTCAAAAATTAATAATTGGCCAAATTTTATCTGAAATAATTTATTGGTCCGAATAATGTTTACTCTATCCCATTTTCATAGAAACCTGATATTAAATTTAATCATGTGTTGTGGAAAATAGTTTACAGTTGTCTACCGTATTTTGCCGTGTGGATACACTGTTATGATAATAATATCATATCTATATTAATTCTAAAGTTGCCTAGATTGTTACACGGCAAAGACTGATCTTTATCGAGTAGGACGTAAGGTGGTTTTACAAATTAGATTTTAAAAAAAGACAATAACTAAAAACAAAAACCATAAAAATAAAAAATAAAACAACAGAAACAATAAATAAAAAAATACAAAACAAACACACACACAAAAAAGAAAAAGTACGTATTTGTTTTAAGAATACGGTGATACTTTCAAGGTTTATTTTTCTATCTTTTATTTTATTGTATATCAAGAAGGTTTCTTTGCTCTGTAGGTGGGGCTTAGAATATACTGATAGCATTCCCCGTAGATGGGTGAGATCCCCACCCCTTAGTGATATCCTGAATATTTCAATAAACTACAATTGTTGGTGAGGTTTCAGTTGTGAAGATCTGTGGAATGTAGAGTTCACCTTTATTGCCATTTCTCCCAGGTCCATTCTGACCCGAAATGGTGGTATTCGTTAGGGTCCCTGTTGTGTTCTGGTTAGTGAACACAAATAGTAATAATAATAAGACAAACCACGATATGTGAGGGAAATAGTTATATTTACAGGAAAGAGTATTTACAAGAGAGAGACTGTTAGTATAAGACATAGGATTAGTGATAGAGTAATGTTATACTTCAACAATAGGAACGGCTCTTCTGGTCAGACTCGTAGGCTTATTCTTCCCAGACTGATCTCCGCTACTACCATATATGGCAGATGGAACAGATCATTATGCTGAAAAGGTAGGTGATACCCAACAGTCCCATCAATGAATCAAATAGATCTGTTTGAAAATTATTTCTATTTGATAAGCATACTTGATATCCTATATGTGTAAGTTGTTTATATGAAAAGTAGTAACTTGAAACTAAAATTATTTACGAAGAGCTATTTTGATCATTAACTTGAAACTATATCACTATGTGCCAACAAATTATTATAAAATGGAAATAGTTACTTGAAACCATATAATTGTATATAAATTACTAGTATTAGATAGAAAGACTTGATACTTTATAACGGCGGGCAAATTATTTGTATTAGATAGAAATACTTTATACAGTATTACAATAAATTGTTCATATCACGAATAGTCACTTGAAACTCTAATTATTTACTAAGGATGATAATCATTTATTTAAAAACATATAATTGTGCGCTAACAAATAATTATCAAATTGAAAAAAGTTATTTTAAGCCATAAAATTGTGAATAAGTTATTTGTATTAGAAAGGGATACTTGAAACCATATGACTGTATAAAAGTTATTTGCATTTGATAGAAATACTTGATATCATATAACTGTGTGCTAGCAAATGTTTATAATAGACTAATTGAATATATGATTATAATCAAACATTTAGAAATTAATCAAATAACCCCGAAGGAGTATATAAGCCTTTAAACAATAAAATAAACCAGGTTTTGTAGTTTTTACAATCGTGCAGTGACATAAAGATTATCATCTTAGAAAAGGAACGCCATAAATTGAGTTCAAATCTCTGTTGATGTAATTTATGTACATTTTCTATTTGCGTCATTGCAATAGCGAATATGGTGAAGGATTTTGCCGCCAGAAGGGGAGTATAACATTATACAGTTGAGACAATGACTTTCGATACCTAAGAAAACTGATTCAATTTGGGCTGTTGGCGAAATAATCGAGATGAATTATCGAGATATGTTGTTGTTCGGTGAAGAGATAATCTTAAGAAACATCTACTTGCTTCTCGTGTCATATAATAATCTGTGAGGATGGACGTTGCGTTCATCATTACATAAGCTATTTGTTAATTATTCGGTTCAGGTTTGTTAACGCTAGAGTTGAAAACGTTTATTGGCCTATTGGATTGATGGATGGTTGGTTGGGTTTTATGGCATATCAATCTTTGTAGGTTATTTAATGCCAAATCCATGTTTATGCAAATATTCAGTTCTATTTCAAACAATTCAGTTTAACATGAGTGCAGTTTAATTGTCAAAAACATTTCTATTTCAAGCTATTCAGTTTAGTCAAGCAGCTTTAAACAATTTTTGTCCACAGGCAGTTAAATGTCAAAACAGTTCTATTTCAAATAATTTAGTTTAGCATAAGTACACATTTTAGTTCTATTTGACCCATTGATAGGACCCTATCAGGTGCTACCACTCTGGGCCAAAGTGGACCAGGGAGCGATGGCAATGAAGGGGTACTTCGCATTCTCCAAAGCTCCTGCATTACTGGAACCTCACCATCAGATTATTTAGTGTCATATCTAGGACATTCGTAGGGGCGGTCTTACCCCTCTGCAGAGGTGCAGTGGGTGTATTTTGCAGCCCAAGCTGACTGGGCCATGGTCAGATTTTTACGCAACACATTAATACTCATGGAAAAGAATCAACTTCTATGAGCTATAGTTTTCTTTCCAAATATCTTTGTGGAAGTATCACATCACTGTCATGTCACGATGATTCCTTCAAACAAGTTATGAGTAGATAAGTGAGCAACCGGGGAAAACCTTTCATCTCACCGAGACAATGACAACAAATGGCTGATAGTTCTGCTGTCAACCTTGACAAAACCTAATAACCATATTTACCAACCCCTCCACTCGGGCAGGATATGACACAAGGTCAATTTTTAAGTGGAGTTTAACATGTTTGAATTCAGAGTTTTCCTTCTCCAAGACTAGTTGCCTCATCAAGGCTGAAGAAATCAGTCTGCCCTACTATTTACCCATAGCTGGAGGGAGAATAATTGGATTCATACCTTTCCCAAGGGTATTCGTGCTATGTGAAATGCTATCAGCCTCGTCCAGGATTTGAACTCGCATCGCTGTGTCCATTTCCTACGACGATAACCTCGGGCACCTGATAAAACCTAATAACATCTATTTTTATTTCTGCTTTGATAATCACTGAGATCTATTTACAAACTCTTGTCAATGATTGGGTGCGTTGTGTGATATACTGATTTGCAAGCTCGGCTATTATATCATTCTTAAAGAATTCTCACATTTTTCTGGCCTAGTTGCAAGCTAAGTCAAGCTTAATAAGTGAAAAATTTAGTCTCTGGCTTTAGATCGAAAATATGAAAAAGGAAAAATCTCGGTTCCGACACAAAGTAGAATATTCATTTTCTTCATGATCTTATAGATCATGATTTCTATCGTTTTGTAAACAGAACTTAGAATGCATCAACTGCATCACTTGCACCGCTGCAAATATATCAACGGAGTCATAAAAATCAGTGCAATCTACACCACCCTTCCCAGAAAGCCTTACAAACTAAATAACCTTTCTTCTCATGACTCACAAACAGTATATATAAGGATACCCACCACATAAGAGCCACTTGGTCTGATGACCACATAGGCAAGAATATGGCAGTCTCCAAGGGCCGGTGACTATTTAAATTTTGATCTCTCTGCCAGTCTTCTGTCTGTCTGTTTGTCTGTCTATCTCCCTCACAATCTCTCTCTCTCTCTCTCTCTCTATATATATATATATATATATATATAAAATAAAGTTAACAATTTAAAATATGAAAAGTGAGTGTTCAATATCGGCTGACAGAGTTGGATAAGACCCAAAATAACGAGGCTCGCTCACCCATCTTTAGTTGGTCCATTACTATAAGTTTCATGTAATCTTTTTTGAGTGCATGATAAAAATGTTTAATCTACAAATGAGAGCAGTTTGGCAGTATATATATGTAGAGGGGAAATATTTTTTGGAGTTCTTGCTCGCTGCATGACAAACTTTCTGATGAAAAATCATTATATCAATACATCTATCCTGAAGGCTGGAATACCTGGCTTCCCTGGATTTCTGGAACATTCACAAATGATATGAAACTCAATGCTCTCAGCCAGAGACAAAACAAAACTACGTGTAATCTGGCTTGATCTTGTCAATGCATGCTGTTCAGTTCAACACCACTTAATTCGGATGACCCTCGATTTTTTCACATTTCCTATCAAGGTTAGGGAAATTATAATGAAATACTTCAATTCACCCTTCATGAAATTGACTGTTAAAGGTTATACCACAAAGTGGCAGGCACTTGAAATCGGCATGATGATGAGCTGTGTGATTTCCCCTCTTCTTTTCGTTCTGGCCATGGAACTCATATTACGAGGAGCAGCAAATACGTCGAAAGGAGTAATGACAAATGAACAACTGACTCTTCTTCCTTCCAGAACATCATCATTCTCGTCCCGTCCAAAATCACGGCCGAGGTCTTACAACAAAGGTACTATGACCTTTTTCCCATGGACGAGAACGAAGGCTAAGCAAAAAAAAAAAAAAAACGTTGATGCCTATCGTTAGTCGGAGGATCAGCCACAAAGATCCATTTCAAAATTATGGGTGATACAATCCCAACGGTCAGGAAGAAGCCGGTAAAGAGTCTCGGACGTCTTTATTCAATCCCACAGACTGATCGACATCAGGGTATAGAGGTCCAGAAAGTAGCCTTGAAGGGTCTTAAATCAATTTACAAAACCTGTCTACCCGGAAAGATGAAGGCTTGGTGTCTTTTGTGGCCCGTAGAGTTGTATGAGATTGCGCTATTTCGCATTGAGAGGATTCAACAGTATAGCAACAAATACCTGCGTAAGTGGCTCGGGGTTCTTCCTTGTTTGTTTTTTAAATAGGTTTATATACCAATTCTGGAAACCTACAGCTTCCAATATCTTCACTTGTAGAAGAATTCAAAATTAGGAAAGTACGCATTTATATGATGATGAAGGACTCAGCCGACAAGGCCAGTCGAAAGGCGTATCCAGAAATAAAATCAGGTACGAAGAGGTAAGCCGTTAGGGCCGCCCAGGAGACGGAATGCAGCCTACGAATCAAAGACATCATAGGCATAATTCAAACCAATCGAGCTGTGCTGGGTAGCACCAGCAACAAGGTATTCTCCAAAGTGGGCCCAAAGGGGAAAAGAGACATGGTGAGCGAAGAAGTCAAAATGTTTGAGGAGGAGCAAAGAACCGCCACTGCTGTTATTCAGGCCAAAAAATGTGCTTGGACAAAATGGAATGATATTGAATCAATCAAATTATCATGGAAATTCTTAATTGCAATGGAACCACGGGCGATATCATTCCTTCTTCACTCTACCTTTGATCGCCTACCAAATGTGACCTACCAAAAATTATGGGGATATACCAATTTGGATCTGTGCTTTTCGTGTAAAAGTGATTGAGGTACTTTGCATCATGTGCTATCTTCATGTCCACAATCGCTTCTAAGGTACACATGTTGACATAACAAGGTGTCGGAGGTCGTCATAGAATGTGAGGCAGGAAACCAGCAACCTTTTCCAGCCAAGGAACCTATAATTCAGTTTCACAAGGAAGGTGAATGCTCTGTGATGAAACAAAAAATTCCAATATGAAGCTACTGAATGGAGTTAGTTACTGGAAAGTTTCAGTGGATCTCAAGACATCTCTACAATTTCCAGTTCACATTATTCAAACAGAAAATTTGTAGCGTGGTCCGATTCAAAGAAGAGTGTTCTCCTCATAGAATAGACTGTCCCCTGGAAAAAAAAACCCAGGAGGAGGCACACGAGCGGAAGAAAAACTGATACGAGACACTGCGTGCCGACTGTGTAGAAAAGGGTTGGATATGCCTTGTGAATCCTGTTGACGTTGGTTGTCATGGTTTTCTAGGGCACTCAGTCATTTCGTTTCTTTCAAAAATAGGAATCACTGGCTGCTGTTTGAAAGTTGCCTCATATCTTCTTCAGACCACAGTGCAATATGCATCAAGTTGGATTTGATCGAGAGCGAAAAGTCTTCAGCATGAATGAAATGAACGCAGAATCACTATTCCCGTGTGATTACGTAACATCAAGAAACAGTTACCGTAAGTGTATAATGAATCAACGGCCAAACATAAACACGTTTTGAAAATCACAAACTGCACTAAAAATGAAGATGAAGGTACAATGTAATTTTTCCTTTTAGTTGATCTGGCATATATATATATATATATATATATCCTGTCCAGTAGAAAAAGCTGCTTGGTAGCGCCAGGAGTGGCAGCACCACGTTGAGCTACCGAAACTGTGTTATCACTACTGGTTAGCAGCTGATGAAGGCCGGGTATCGCACGTGCTTTCACACATTGTATGATGAATATATATATATATATATATATATACAGTGACATGTATAAGTATTGGATACATGTTATTTTCCGTTATAACACTACTTTATGTTCGCTATTTTGCCTGATATTTGGTAAGTAATATCTCGTAAAGTTGTTTTAGTTGTATGTGGAAGGAAAATTAAAAACTCATGGTTGAATCCTTTTTTTTTTTATCAAAGTTCAAAATTACCCCATGCAAAAGTATTGGATACATGATACTTTTTTCAAATTTCCAATCGAAAATTTGTATTTTAAAAGACTTTAAATATTCAAATTTTCGATTGTATTGGAATGTTATCTCTGACCAATCAGAGAAGCACACAATTTTTTACAAGATAGTGCAACTAATCAAAGAAATGAATCTAGCACTAAGTACAGTAGGAAATATCATCAGGAAGTATAAAAAGTATGGCGACGGTACAGCAAACCTTCCAAGAAATGGAAGACCGAGAAAAATAAATGAGCGTACTTCAAGGTGGATCAGTAGAAGTGTGCAAATAAAACCCTTCATTACTCGTTCGGAAATTAAAATTGATCTTGAGGGTGCAGGAATCAATGTAAGTAAGGATACCATTAGCAGAGCTCTATATCGTACAGGCTTTCATTCAAGATCGCCAAGAAAAGTGCCATTACTGAAAATCAAACATGTTAAAGACCGATTAGAGTTTGTCGAAACTTATGAAAAGAAAAAGTATGCAGTTTTGGGAAAAAGTAATCTGGTCGGATGAAACGAAAGTTGAACTATTTGGAAGGAATACAGCAACAAGAAAATGACACTGCCTTCAAGAAGGACAATACCATCCCCATAGTTAAGTTTGAGGGTGGTTCCATAATGACATGGGGATGCTTTTCATCCAAGGGCACTGGTGAGTTACAAGTTATCCATGGTAGAATGAATGGTTCCATGTACAGGGAGATTCTAGAGAAGGACCTTCAGAAATCTGCAACTTCTTTAGGACATGGTCGGAATTTCTTGCTTCAGCACGAGAATGATCCCAAACATACCACAAAACTTACAAATGAATGGTTTGAAAATAATGGTATTAGTACTCTCAATTGGCCAAGATAGTCTCCTGACTTGAATCCAATTGAGAATTTATGGAATACTTTTAAGGTTAAAGTTCATAAGCAGAATCCACAAAATATCAAGCAATTAGAGGAATTATACAAGGAAGAATGGGGTAAGGTAACGCTGGATCAGTGTGGAAAACCTGTAGCCTACTATAGAAAGCGACTGGAAGCAGTAAAACAAAACAGAGGCTACGCAACAAAATATTAAATTGATGTATCCAATACTTTTGCATAGGGCGATTTGGAACTTTGATAAAGAAAATTGGATTCAACCATGAGTTTTTAATTTTCCTTCCACATATAACTAAAACAAATTTACGAGATATTACTTACCTAATATCAGGCAAAATAGCGAACATAAAGTAGTGTTATAACGGAAAATAACATGTATCCAATACTTATGCGTGTCACTATATATATATATTTATATATATGTATATACTGATTTGGATCCACTGCCTGGTATTATATGCATTAACTTTGTGCATAGAAATAAGTATCAAATAAAATCATTATTGCAAAGTCGCAATACTTGAAACCATTTAACTGTGTTCAAAGAAAGGATTTTATACTAAATAGAATTGTTAAACTTAAATGACGATATTTGAAACCAATTAACTGAGTTCAAACGAATGAGATGTAAACCGTTCAAAAATAAGGTTACCAACAAACCATTTGCTTACGAATCTTATATATATATATATATAACAGGATTTGACATTGAATAAACCACAAGGGTTGATATTCCATTAAAGCAAATAAACAAACCATACCAAAGACAAGTCGTTTCTTGCGAAACTATTTTTTGCTGTTTTTCTTTAAACGTTGTGGAGTGAATGACTGTAAACCTCTTAATCCGACGATCATTGTTTGGCTTTGACGTGACCGTAGTATTTGTTTTGATAAGTACAGGTAATACGAGGGGTCATTCAATAAAAAAGATGGATTTTGCCAAAGGAGTAGTCATTAGGAAGCATTGTTTACAGTTACACTTTTTAAAAGAAATTAATAATGGTGGGTCTTTGTATGTCCCTAAATACTGTCAATATAACCTTGTTTACTGACCATTTTATTGTTTATTTTTACTTGAGAGTCAGTGTATTCCCACTCAATGGAATTTCTTTCTGCTTCAGACTTGTCGTAGAAAACCCATGTTTAGTTGATAGAGAAATATTTTTTGACTAAAATATATTTCTCCATACACATAATATATTCTGCAATAAATGTCACATGGTTTGCACTTCTCAGCCACCAGAAATTAGATGAGAAACCTCGTAGAAGTCAGAAACACTCTTTGATTTTTTAAATATTTTGAATTGTTGCAAAACAAATATTCTTGTGAGATTAAAATAATTTTTCCAGTAAACGAATTCTGAATGATGCAAAAGTTGAATATATTGAACAAATTCTGAAATATAACTTAATTTTTTAAAAATATTCCGTTATTTATTGATTGGTTTGATTATATATTATGGCATATCAACCGTTGTGGATAATTTGATGCTAAATCTTGTTTATATATATGTATTATAGATATATGATTTAAGCAACATATTTAAACGAGTTATTGCTCATTAGTTTGCACACTTTTAAATGGTTCCAAACATTGCTATTTATTGACTGCACATAGTTAAAGGGTTTCAAGCGTTGCTATTTATTGACTGACATAATTAAAGGGTTTTAAGTGTTGCTATTTATTGACTACACATAGTTAAATGGTTTCAAGTATTGCTATTTAACACTAATAATTATATGTAATATTTATTATAATTCCACGTAAAAGAGGTCAAATATTGTAATCTAATACTAATAATTCTGTTCAAAATTATTCATTTGTTTGCGTACAGTTAATTGGTTTTGACTATTTCAGGACAGAAGGCTCACCATCAGGTAGTTTCTTGTCTTATCTAGGACATTTGTTAGTGGGGGGTTACGATTCCTTAGAATTATAGCCCGTGTATTTTACAGTCCCAGTCGACTAGGCTGCTTATCTATTGACTGACCCTTTTAGATAGGTAGATTTCTCTTATTTATTGAATAAGCTTTGTATTAGGACCATGATACTCAGAGTGGCCTGGAGCTTATATCCTGAGTCAGTTCAGGTATTTATATAAAATGTAGATTGCCTGGCGGCTGGGGCGCCCTTAACAGGGAATGCCGAATACTCAAATGCTTTCTACGGCACACTATGTCCATGTGACCTTGTGTCACATTCCAATATTATGGGAGTATGTGAATAAATATCGTGAATAGGCAATACTTATATATATATATATATATATATATATATATATATATAGAGAGAGAGAGAGAGAGAGATAATATCTTACACTCATTCATAGCTCCAGGTCAATATGGAATTCACATCAATTTTCTTCTCTTCAAATTTCTGCAATATTTTATCATAGGAGTCGGTGTGTTTGTACCATTAAAGAGACCACTGATTTTTATCCCAAATAGGGAATCAATAGAATGCGTCCGGAAAATATCGATTATTGATCTAATATATGAAAATTTAAATAGTTATTCTCATGTTTAAAATTCTTGTTGCTTTTTTTCTTGTCGTTTTCATTCAAGTGACACTCGTCCTGATTGACGTATGAATAATCTATTGTTTGAAACCAAAAACGAAATTGCCTTTAGGAAATACGTATCTGAGAAGTTGAAGAAAAACACATCGCATTACACACACACACACACACACACACACACACACACACACACACACACACACACACACACACTATCTCTCTCTCTCTTTCTCTCACACACATGTACAGGCACGTTGACACTGACGTGGGCCAATACATACATACCTGCTTACATACACGTATACACACTTGCATACACACATGTATACACACATGCATACATGCAATCATACATTCATGCATACGTACACGCATACATACATAGGTGCATAATACGTAAATGCAGACATAAATATATATATATATATATAGATGCATAAATACATACGTACATGCATACATGCGTGTATACACACTTGCATACACACATGTATGCACACATGCAGAATATATTAATGCATATATACATACATGCATACATACCTGCATACATACAGAAATGCACACATACATATACAGAAGTATAAATACATGCATACATACATGAATACACACTTGCATACACACATGTATACACTCATGCATAAACGCATACATACATACGTACACGCATACATACATAAAAGCACACATAAGTATATGCACACATACATAAATGGATGCATAAATATATACATACATACATGTATACATGTAAACACACGTGCATACACTCATGTATACACACATCTGTACATGCATACATACATTCAACCATACATACATACCCACATACATACATGCATACAAACGTAAATGCACACATACATATACGGATGCATAAATACATATTCCTATATGCATATATACACACTTACATACACACATGTATACACACATGCTTACATGCATCCATACATTCATGCATACATACACGCATACTTACATACATACATGCATACATACATAAATGAACACATACATATATGGAAGCATGATACATACATACATACATACATACACATACGGATGCATAATATATATACATATATGCGTACATACATTTATACACACTTGTATACACACATGTATACACACATGCATACATACATTCATGCATACATACACGCATACATATATACATACATGCATACATACGTAAATGCACAAATACATATATAGATGCATGAATACATATATACATACACACATGTACACACACTTGCATACACACATGTATGCACACATGCATACATGCATACATACATTCATGCATACATACACGCATACATATATACATACATGCATACATACGTAAATGCACAAATACATATATAGATGCATAGATACATACATACATACATACACTTTCCTACACACACATATGCACACATGCATACATGCATACATACATTCATTCATACATACGTACACACATACATACAAGCATACATATTTAAATGCACACATATATAGATGCATAAATATTTATATACATACATACATGCATGAATGCATATATGCATGCATACATACACACATGCACACATACATGCATACATACGTAAATGCACCCATACGTATATGGATGCATAAATACATACATACATGCATACATACAGTTATACACACTTGCATACAGACATGTATACACACATGCATACATGCATACATATATTCACGCATACATATATACATACATGCATACATACGTAAATGCACACATACATATATGGATGCATAAATACATACATACATGCATACATACAGTTATACACACTTGCATACAGACATGTATACACACATGCATTCATGCATACATATATTCACGCATACGTATATACATACATGCATACATACGTAAATGCACACATACATATATGGACGCATAAATACATACGCACACTGTCACAAGAAGAATATGACTTAGTTGTCTGAATTTCTGAGACGAAGCTTGATGATTTTTATCATTAAGGGTTTTCGGACTATTGCCTTCATATTCATTGTTATTTCCGTCATGTTTCGGCTGATATGTCGTCCGGCCTTCTTCAGGCGATTGTCGAACTTGGGAACCTACACGGAACATCGAACTACGTTTTTTATTGAATCCACGGGCATCACCTGTTCTGATTCCGTTAAACATAACCGGCTACAAATGTTAAGTATTCTTGTATTGTGATTCGCATGCAGTCAGGATTGAACCAGCAACCTCCAGATGATTGTCTTCTTAGAAGCTTAGGGAACCAATGCCTATAAGTGTTACGCTATAGCAAAAGAAAATATTTTCTGATTGTCACACTGACCAAAGTTCCAGATGCAGTTTTGTATCACACCTAAGATATTTGTTTTTGTTGAGGTTACTTCTTAGCAGGGGAATACAGTCAACATATTCTAAGCCCCACCGACAAGGCAGTTTGGTTTGGTTTGGTTTTATGGCATATCAACCACTGTTGGTTATTTAATGCCAAATTCATTTTATACATACAAACAGTTCTATTTTAAACAATGCAGTTTAGCATATGTACACGGTTTAGTTTTATTCAACCTATAGGTAGGACCCTATCAGGTGCAATCACCTGAGTGGACTTGGTGTTATATACTCACATAATAAATATACACATATACATGTTCATGCAGCATCATAACAACACAATGAATAATTAAACAGACGCACAATGATAAGGTCGCAAGAACAAACGACGCAGGCAAGGAAAACGCAGGAAGACTTCTTTATAAAATATTTTACCTCTCACTTTATTTGTAAGGTTTCGAAAAGGGTTACTCAAAGTTTGCGTGTGAGAGGGAGCTGGAGACCGAACATAACTGAAATATTTTGACCCCGAAGTTATGGCCGTCAGCGTTGTGTCTTTCTCGTTCTCCATGGCTGCTCAACCGAGCACGGGCTTTCCTTACTACATATCGTCCACCCCCACTCCAACTATACTGCTTGTCCTCAACTCTACTTGCCTCTGTCTACTGGCTCGTTGAACTCAACTGTCCTCTGTTCAATTCGTCGCCTTTATATTACCTTCATACTCCCACACGGTAATATGGACACGCCCCCACGACTACTTCCGATATCTGGGGGCCGGGATGTGTCACTTCCGCTTTCTTTGGAATGGCCTGTGTGATCGTCATCGAGCGGAATTAACTGTCATTCAGTTCAGAGGTCACTCTCTTCCGGTGCGACAGCCTATGAGAGTATAATGGGATTTTTTTTTACCTCGTCCCATTTCATCAGCCAATTTCCACCCACGCGATTTCCTCTCATAACTGCCACTAGAATGTGTCACTTCCTTCCAGTGCATCGCCCTGAATGGCATTTTTGGCCGGGTCAAAAGGTCAAAACATAACACTTGGGAGCTATGGCAATAAAGGTCCAGCATTACTTGAGCCTTACTATCAGACTGTTTAGTGTTATACCCTGGGCACTCGTTGGTTGTGTCTTACCCCTCTGCAGAGATGCAGTCGGTGTATTCTGCAGCCCTAGCCGACTGGGTCAACAACAGGACATATTTTACTAAATGTAGACAATTGGTGGGTAAATTTTGATGCAGCAACGAGCTTTTCACCCAAACTATTCTCGACAATCATCTTGTTAACCGAGTATAGAACACATTGACTGTATCCAAAATAGGGGTGTCCTGGGGATGATGTTAAATCGAATCTAATAATGAGACTCCAGTTCTGTATATCTGGGTAGAATGGAGTACTCGTTCATTATTTCTAGGTCAACTCTAACCCGGATTGGTACGACTTATTAGGGTCTCAAATATGGGTCAAGTAGATCTGCTTAATGATTATTTGTATTCTTTATGACCGTGAGAAAAAAACCAGCAACCAAAAAATGTTTATATAAATGTACAATGAACGCGATTCCCTAACCCTTACGTATAAAATAATCCCAGACGGAGTAAAATGCCGTTAAAATCAATCAATACTCTCAATACACACATACGGTGCATTTAATACATGTATATTTAAATTTAAGTTTTAATTTTAATATTTTAAGAATTTATTTTTCTGAATTCTATTTAATCGAATATCAGGGAATATCTTATTTCGATAACCAAGAATAACTTGATTTGTTTAAAAAAATCATAATTTAATTAACAATTCTTATCTCTTATATACTGCAACTATTTTCTTGTTTGATTCAAATAGACTGATGCCCAAGTTAGACACGATAAAAAAATGTCACCTTTGATTCATTTCCTAAAAAGTTTCAACGTTCTGATTCGCATTGAAAGAAACGTTGTAAAAGTGTTTTGCTTTTTAGGAAGAAATCCGATTTTTCTCAAGATTTATACATTCAAAGAATGGTTCGTCGTATTTACACACGCTGTCAATTTTACTAAGAGTTTTCTTTCTTTCGTTTTTTTAATCAAAAATCCAATTATGACACGTTGAATGATTATCACGTGATATATACACATCATATCGGAAAAAAATAAATGCTAATGAATATGTTTAGAAGCCCACGCATCTTAACACCAGGGTGTCTGTTGTTGAGTGAAATTGAATTATAACAAGAATAGGCAAATATAATATGCACACGGAAATTTCATTCATCCTGCTCGGAGAAGTGATTGTCAATGTATGCAGATGATTAAAAATCGTATATAGTTCTTGAAGTAAGATAAGAGATAAGATGATGTGTACGATTTCATGAAGGGTATCAATTTAGAATAAACCCAACTCTTTACAAATAGAATATGTTAATCTCTTTCTCCGTCTTCGTCTCTATTAACTTGTCTCACTTTCGATATGGGTGAATTCTCATGGCTTAGAGGCTAATTTCCTCAACTGTAACATCACAGCAACCGTTCAAGGAGTCTCCGTAGCGTCATGGCTAAAGTGCTAGAACTCGGTTTCGAAGTAACCGAGTTCAAACTCTAATCGCGCTATTACTTTCACTTTCACTTTCGAATCAATACCATTGGGAAAGATACAAATCTGATTATCACTCAAGCTACAGGATAAATAGTACCACTAATTCTCTTCTGCAATGATTGGATTTGGCATTGAATAGCTCATGGAGGTTGATATACTGTTACAGAAAGAAATCAAACCAACTTTCATTTTATTTTGCTTCAACAGATTTTAATCTGAGGTAAACATGTGTCTACGTTCATCCTGTAAACATCCATCAATAAACAAATCTACCAACAAATACACTTGTTTGTACATACAATTAGCTATCAGGTAGATAATGGGTGACTTATTTTAATGGCATGTCAACCCACTTGGGTAATTTTATATATTCTTAGTTCGACCACATTTCCATTATTTGTCCAATTGTTAATAATGGGTAATTACAACATTTCATTTTAGATCATCAGACAAGATTGAAGGACACATCAACCGAAATTATCAAGTAAAAAATATTAAAGGTATACCGTATATACTCGTGTAAAAATCGATCTTCTGATTAGGCCGACCCTTGATTTATGAACATGAAATTGTTAATTCATATGGAATTCATTTTTATTCCCAGTTTTCCAAATGATGTTTACATTTCAAACTTACAAACTTTTTATTAATGCGTATGATGGAAGGATTGAACTTGGATGTACATATTTAAATTTTTTGTCGATGTTTAAGTTTTTTTTTGCACACGGTTCAATCAAATACGAAGTTTTTTTAAACAGATCTTATGATCCACAGAGAGTACCCTAATATTTACCACCACTCAGAATCTGAATGAACCTGTTGAAGTAGTCACAACGTAATCTGCATTCTTCAAATTTCCAGAAATTGGGCGTCAACATTGAATGTAATTTAGTGCCATAACCGAGACACAGATAGATAAGGAAACCCCGACAAACTTATTGCAATAATTATAATTAAGAGAGGGTGATGGGAATACAAAACTTTTCCATCCTCCATATGGGACCTGTTCAGCCCACTTTAGTTGTGACCTCTTTTGCAGCATGGCATCAATGCTTCTATGTATTTACCCAATACTTCCGGTACGAGTTAGACACAGCACAAAGTCAAAGTTTATGCAGAGTAAAGCTGATTTTATTTGATATATTGTTCTCCTAGACTGGTTGTCTAACCAACTCTAAAGAACCTAGTCGGCCCTACTATTTGCCCATTGGAAAAGATGGATTCATGCTACTTCCAAGGGCATTAACAAGAAGGGAAATGTAAGTGGGCTCGTCCAAGATTTGAACACAGTTCACCGATTTTATTTCCTATAATGATAACTGTTACGATACCTGTCCCTCCAACAGCGTCAATACTAGTAGCCCTGGTTAATCTAAGGATCTCTGTCTTAGGCATGAAATAACTGTAATGTAATCTTTGAAATATACAGACGCAAAATTGAATAAAGTCCACGCGTAGACGTATGTGGCGCTTGTATAAAACCTATAACTCGTCTTCATATACCTCTCTTCATGACCAGAATGTAACATATGGACAAATTTTAAGCGGAGTTTAACAGATTTGATTCAAAATTTTCCTTCTGCTAGATTGGTTGCCTGTCTGCCTTACTATTTACCTATATCTAAAGGGAAGATAGTTGGGTCCGTACCTTTCCTAAGGTTATCAGCACTATGTGAAAATGCGATCAAACTTGTCTAGGATTTGAACTCGGGTTACATCACCAGCGCATCCAACATATCTTGCTCGTCTTCATATAGAAATGTTGCCAATGCAATTGATTGGCAGACTTTTAAAACGTATATTCTAAACTTCTTCTTTCTCTTGACAAGTTTCTGTTATCTACAAAAGACACTTTATCTTAGCCAGTCACTATTTACCCAGCCTCTCCGTCCAGGCAGGGTGAATCTTCAAGGGCAGCTTAACAAGTTGGGATTCAGAGTTTTCCTTCTAGACTGGCTGCCTAACGAAGGCTGAAGAACCCAGTCCTTTATTATTTATTTACCCACTGCTGGAGGGAGAATAGGACTATTCACACCTTTCCTAAAGGTATTTGTGTTTTGTGAAATGCAATCAGTTTCGTCCAGGATTTGAACTTGTGTCACCCGGTCCATTTCCTACGACGCTAACCATTACAACACGGGTACCTGTCTTAGCCAGTTTGTTTTTACGTACAATGTTCTGTTTAGGTCTCGAGAACCAGTTATTTTTTTCTCTGTCAACGATGGATAACTTCTTTTTCAGACTGACTTTCATAGCGAAACTTGTTCTAACCTTTTTTTTTTTTTTTTGCTGGTCAGTCAACACTGGTGCGTCTATGTGTTGAAGTTCATTCGAGAACGTAGTTCATAAGTTTATTTTTACTTTTCAAGACGTCCTCAGCATGCCTTTATCGTCTTATTTGGATGGCTTGTGAGATGGGAGGTAAGTGTAAAGAGAACTGCTGTTTTGTCGTGTGCTGCTTCCAGGATTGGGTCAAAGATTGTCTTCAGATTATTAGTATTAGACAGGAGACTTAAAAACTCATAACTGTGAGAAAATTATTCATGTTAGATGAGAATACTTGACATTGTGTACAAAAAAGCTCTTCAGAAACAATGTATCTTATAGTAAGTAAAGTAAAGTTGGCGACTGTAGTTGGAGCGACCCGAAGGCTCCCTTTTCAATAGCTACTACACTGAGGTGTAGGGGAGGGCGCTACTCCTTTCCCTGGATTGCTCCACTTTACTCTTGATACGTACCTTATATTGCTGAGTGTTAAGCAAGGAGGTATCAAGTACCATTCTTAAGGTCTTTGGAATGACTCGACCTGGGATTGAATCCAGGTCTCCCGGACCATTGGCGAACACTCTATCCACTACGCGATTCTTAAGACACAAAATAACTTTAGGTGGGTTTAGATACTGATAAAATCAATAAAACCTCCATAAAACAGATAAATTGGCACCCCAACTAAAACTAATAATACTACGGTGAGTAAACAATTTAAAAATATTTTGGTACCTGCTAGTTTGCGACATTTATATCACGTGATCGAAGCAGTTCAAGCCGTGGTAGTTAGTATGCTTACACGTTGTGAATTATTTCAGTTAGTGTGTGATTTGAAAGCCACACTGATAAACGTGTGATATAGTTTGATTCGAGAACTTCACGTGTTCAAAATGGGCCATGAAACTGCGGAAGCAACCAAAAACATTTGTAGTGCAAAAGCTGAAGGTGCAGTTGATCAGAGGAAATTTCTTCAAATAGATGATTGAAAAAATTTCCTTCGGGTTGCAACAACCTTGACAATCTGGCAAGGTCAGGTAAGCGAAAAAGCATAGATTCCGAGGCCGTGATTCAACCCGTTAAGGTAAATACAGTGAGTAGCACTCGGAGAGTATCAGGCGAGCTAGATAGCTCACTGTCCAGAGTAGTTCGTCACTTTCCCAATCTTGGTAAAAGGCTCTGGAGGTGTTGAAATATTGCAAAATTTTTGACTCGGTATAGTATTTGTTTGGAAACCAAATATTTTAACTCGGCATAGTATTTTTCCGGAAACTAAGTCATTGTTCTTTCGTCATGAATTTTGTTTCCTTTTTTATCGCAACGTACATATCAGTTTCATATTCTTTGAGTATTAAATACCAATTAATCCAATCCCTTCACCACAGACAGGACGAGATTCAAGGTAAGTTTTTAAGCAGAATAAATATGGTTTGAATTCAGATTGATTGATGTTAACAGCATGTCAACTAGTTCAGGGTTACTTTATGCCGAGAACTTAGAGAATCACGTTTCCTTTACTTTTAAATTTATATCAACTTTTGTCTCCCCCTAATAAGACTGGTTTAAAAAAATAATATATAAAGATCTGCTAATCTCTGCCGTTTTTAAATTTACTTAACACGAAATGAGCATTTTAATGCTATAGGATAATTCCATTGCAAGACAAGACTATACAAATTCCCGTATGAATCATATACTATTTGTTCTGGTTGAGTGTTCGCGGCTTTGAACAACTTTGAAGATATATCACATCTATCAAAATAACTTATATAACTATTCTCTTCCATAATGGAACATCACTAAATTATTATTTGTAGTATCTTTTTCTATTATTTTTTATGAAACTTCCATTTCCTAAGCGGAACTTTTGACGGGTGAAAATAACAAATCATTCATTGATTTCCTTAATATAAAAACGGTGGTGGTCGGGAAGCTGTTAGACTGCCAGGCGAGAACCAGCAATCCAGTGTCAGCCATCAGAAATGCAATGATTCACATCGAACACCACCAGCTTCTGCTGCAACTGTCTGATTGGCTAGCAAATGAAACGCCTTGACACAACTTCCGACCCGGTAGATTCTCTACAATTCGAATTGGAATTTATAATAGGAAATCTAGAATGATTGGGTAACGTCATTTGCAAGGGAAAATATTTCAACGGCTGAGACATCAACATTTGGAAACATGTTTAAGACGCCAAAAACAACAACAAAAACGTCAATAATAATAATAATAATAATAAAGCGGAAAACGACAGATAATGGAAGGAATAGAACTAAAAAATCAAGTCAAAATAAGTGCACTCAGAGAAAAGGAAACATACAAGTACTTGAGAATATTGGAAGCGGACAACATCAAATAAGCGAAGACAAAAGAAAAAAAAAAAATTAGAAATGAGTATCTCAGGAAAACGAGAAAACTACACGAAACTAAGCTATATAATCTCATCAAAACGATAAACGCCCGGGTTGTCTCCCTAGTAAGATACTAGGGACCATTCTTGAAGTGGACGAGAGAAGAACTTAAACAATTAGTCCAGAAAACAAGAAAACTAATGACAATGCATAGGTCTTAGACCCCAGAAAAGATATCATCATCATCATCATCATCATGTCGTGCCGCTAGCACGGATATCCTTGACCCTCTCTCGCCACTTCTCCCTATCATTCCTCGCTTTTGGCAGGTCTTCATGGTTACATCCCGTATCCTCACATAGCTGCTGTATGTATGTTCGAGCTGGTAGTCCTGCTTTTGCTTGGCCATATGCGGGGGTCCATAGGAGTACATCACTGATGAGTTCGTCCTTGCTTCTCCAGCAGTGTCCTGCGTGTCTGGTTCGTCTAACTTGTATAGTTTTCGTGATGGGAGGCAAGTGGCCGTATAGTTGGTGTCTTGTGGGATGTTGTCGCCAGAGATAGGCTATATATGTCCAAAAAAGGAGAAAGGACTTGCCAACGTTAAAGAGAGTTTCGTTATATTGATAAGACGACTCGAACACTACACAAAAATGAACAAAGAAAGACTAATTACAGTGACCAGAAACAATACAGACAACACAATGATCATTAGAACAACAATGCCTAGGAAACAAAAATGAAGAGAAAACAATTGTATGGATATTTCAAGCGACAAACAAATGAAATCTCACACAATAAAACTTAGACATGGCTAAGGGAAATCTTAAGAGAGAAACTGACTCTTTTCTAATAGCAGCACAAAATAATGGCATGAGGACAAACTATATTAAAGCAAAAATAGAAAAGATGCTGGAAAATATCAAATGTTGGTTATGTAGTAGAATGGATGGAATGATCAATCATATTATGGGCGAATGCAGTAAATAAGCACAAAATGAGTGTAAGAGTAGACACGACTGGGTAGGAAAGGTACTATTTACCAACCCCTCCGCTCGGGCAGGATATGACACAAGGTCAATTTTTAAGCGGAGTTTAACAGGTTTTAATTCAGAGTTTTCTTTCTCCTAGACTAGTTGCCTCACCAAGGCTGAAGAACCTAGTCCGTCCTACTATTTACCCATAGCTGGAGGGAGAATAAGGGGGTTCATACCTTTCCCAAGGGTATTTGCCCGAAAGTGAACGTAATAGAGCGACTGGAGTACGAACTCGCGTCCTACGATTCCGCAGTTCATCGCTTTAACCATTACACCACGAGGACACCCCAAACGAACAAATGGAATATGCAAAAATCCTGAATCCATCCTGAAGAATCAGATGAACAAACTTCTTTGGAATTTTGGGATACAGACAGATCACGTAATCTCGGCCAGACGACCAGACCTAGTGACAGTCAACAAAAACAAAAGCAAAAAATAAAAATAAAAATATTAAAAAAATAAAGAAAAGAAAAGGAAAGGAAACGTGATGATCTAGATGAAACGATTAATCAACAAATAACTGAAAGTTTACGCAAAAGAGTATAAAACTAGACATGAATGGGTCAGAAAGTTAATCCTCAGGGAATCGTGAAAAAATTTGAATTCAACCATATTATTAAATGGTATATGCACAAACCAGAATCTGTCCTGGGGAATGAGACACATAAAATTCTCTGCGATTTTGAGCTACAAGCAGATCCCCTAATTCCGGACAGAAGATCAAACCTAATGATAGCTTACAAAAAAAAGGGGAACCAGCAGAATAGTTGACTTTGCCGCCCTGGGGGACCACAGAGTGAAAATCAATAAAAGAAAAACTAATACATAGACTTTTCTAGAGAACTAAAAAGCTGCGAAACGTGAGGGTAACAGTGATTGGGATTGGTGCGCTCAGAAGATCCCCAAAGGCTTGGTAAATGGTTGGAAGAGTTGGAAATCAAAGGACGTGCAGAGACCATCCAAAGTACAGCATTGCTAAGATCGGTTGAGAAGAGTCCCGGAGACTTGAGAAAACTTGTCACTCAGACTCCTGTAAAAGACCCTCAGTTAGTTATGGTGGGAAAAACTCGCAAGGAGTCATTGAACAATAATAATAGTAACAGCAAAGAAACAGTAAGAGTACGTCAAAATAGCAGGTTAACCTTTTGAAACCAAACCGCATTAATTATCTATTACAAGGAATGAATGTACAGGAAATGGTCTGGACATGGTTATGAAGAGGCAACATAAAGAGTGATACTGAATCTCTAATCATAGCAGCTCAGAATAATGCCTTTAGTATTAATTAGCAAAAATTGACAATACGGAGAATAGCTAGGGTAGGTTGTGTGGTGACAGAGATAAAAAAAATTAAATCCAATTATAAGCGAATGCAGCAAACTATCACAAAAGGAGTACAAGTCTAGTCACGACTGGGTGGGAAAGGTGATCTACTGGGAATTGTGCAAGAGATTGAAATTTGAACATACAACCAAATAGTGTATACACTAACCAGTATCTGTCTTAGAAAATGAGATATATAAAATTCTCTGGGATTTGGAGATACAAACAGATCACCCAATCAGGGCCAGAAGATCAGACCTAGCAAAATGGATTACACAATCCAGGCCAAAAGACCAGCCCAAGCAAAATAGATCACCAAATTTCGACCAGAAGACCAGACCTAGCAAAATAGGACACCCAATCCCGGCTTGAATACCAGGCCTAGCAAAATGGATTACACAATCCAGGCCGGAAGACCAGATTTAGCAAAATAGATTACCCAATCCTGGCTGAATACCAGACCTAGCAAAATGGATTACCCAATCCCAGCCAAAATACCAGACCTAGCAAAATATAACACCCAATCTCGGCCAAAAGACCAGACTTAGCAAAATAGAACACCCAATCATGGCCTGAAGACCAGACCTTGTATTAATTAACAAGAAGGAAAGAACTTCTCAACAAGCGGATTTTGCAGTTTCAGCTGACCATTAAGTGAAAATGAATGAAAGTTAAATGATCGACAACTACCTGCATCTTGCCAAAGAGCTGAAAAAGCATTGGAATATGAAGGTCAGAGTAATATCAATTGTAGTTTTTTCCTACCGACGGGACATATGTTATGTCGGCCGTAGCCACAGCTATCCAGTATAAGAGGAATGGTTCCTGTTCTTTTCTCGAACGAACAGTGGTATCCAGCTGCCCAGAATCTCAGTCTGTTAGGGCTGTAGAATACATCGACTGTATCTCTGCAGAGAATTTAGCCCCCCCCATCAACGAGTGTCCTGGATATTACACTAGACTGTATCTGATGGTGAGGCTCCAGTCCTTGAGTCTTGGCGAATGTGGAGTACTACTTTATTACCATTACTCTCAAGTCCACTCTGAACCGGAGTGGCAGCACATGATAGCATCCTATTTGTGGGTCAAATAGAACTATTTGACATTGAACCTGTGAACAAACAAATGACATGCTTAATTAAATAGTTAGAAATAGAACTGTTTGATCATTAAGCTGTCGGGAGTTATTTAATTTTTCATCAAATCAGATTTGACATGAAATCATTTTATGATATTTACCAACCCCTCCGCTCGGGCAGGATATGATACAAGGTCAATTTTTTAAGCGGAGTGTTAACAGGTTTGAATTCAGAGTTTTCCTTCTCCTAGACTAGTTGCCTCACCAAGGCTAAAGAACCGCGTCTGCCCTACTATTTACCCATACCTGGAGGAAGAATAATTGGATTCATACCTTTCCCAAGGGTATTAGTGCTATGTGAAATGCAATCAGTCTCGTGCAGGATTTGAACTCGTGTCGCCGTGTTCATTTCCTGCGACGATAACCATTACACCACGGGCACCTCCATGAAATCATTTTATAGTGGGTGGGAGCATGCACAAATCGAGACTCGTGCTTGGCAGTTTACGAAAAATGCTTCCTCACCTTAGCGTTTTCCTTCGGATGGTTTGGCTTGGTTTCTTTGTTTTATGGAAGATCAACCTTTGTAGGTTATCTAATGCCAAAACTATTTTCCTAGAAGAACAGTAGTGGTACTATTTAACCCATAGCTGAGAAGATAAGGGGGTTCATAGCTTTCCCTTGGGTATTTGCTCGAAAGTGAACGTAATAGCACGACTGGAGTACGAACTCGCTTACTATGATTCCCCAATCCATCGCTTTAACCATTACACCACGAGGACACTCCCCTCCGTTTTTCTTCAGAAGCGCCTCAGGCTGTGTATAATAAACTCAGCCATGCCCACAAGGGAGGGCTGTCTGGATGGAATAACACCTAGGACAAGGCGATTAACTTTGAATCACACAACCAGATTTAAGAGTAAACCGTCTAATTCGTGACTGTAGCATCGTTGACCAGAAAAAGCAGAAAAATGATGACTTCAAAATCATAAAAGATATTCATTAGGAACAATGCAAAAGATATGGGTTCGGTTTAGTTTGGTTTTGCTTCTTTGTTCAATGGTATATCAACATTTGTGGGTTATTCAATGCCAAAGCTATCCTTGTAGAAGAACAGTAATGGTGCTGTTATATTGTCATCTACAGCATCATAACGACACAATAATAAAGACGCAGGAAGACTTCCTTATAAATATATGTACCTCTCACTTTATTGTAAGGGTTCGAAAAGGGTTACTCAAAGTTTGCGTGTGAGAGGGGTTTTTAGAAGGAACAGAAACTTCAATATTTTGACCTCCACTCTTATGGCTGGCAACGTTGTGTCTTTCTCGTTTTCCTGATGCTCAACCGAAGGCCCAGAGGCCCACTCTGCTGGGTGCTGGCTTTCTTTACTTCATCTTATCAGCAACTTCTCTGTACCCCAACTCATCAGGGCCCCAAGGCCTTTTCGGCTTGATGTGACTTTCCCTACCACATCTCGTCTCTCTCCATCCGATCTCTAACTGCAACTCTTGACTTCTGTCTTGACTGAGTTATATAATAGTTCAACGCCCACTCAGTCGCCTACTCGATTTTTAGAATCGCATGTTGGATCATCATCAAGCGGAAATAACTGTCATGCAGTTCACAGGTCTCTCTCTTCCAGTGCATCAGTCTATGAGTGTACCATGGGATTTTTTTTTACCTCGTCCCATTTCGTAAGCCAGTTTCCGCCCACGCGATTTCCTCTCATAACTGCCATTAGAATGTGTCACCTCCTCCGGTGCATCACCTTGGAATGGCATTTTTGGTCGGGTCGAAGACCAAAATACAACAGTGCTATTTAACTCTTAATTGGGGTAGGTAAGAAGCTTCATACCTTTCTCAAGGGTATTAGTCTGAAAATAAACATTATAGTGCAACTGTAGTTCGAACTTACTGATTACGATTTCGCAGTCCTGCACATTAACCACAACGTCACAGACACAATCCCCTTGGATTTGGTCAATTGCACAAATAGTATATATGCCTGACCTGCAAAATAAAAGTCATAAATAATCTGTGATATTGACATCCAGACCAACCACTCCATCAAAGCTAGGCGACCAGATATAATAGTCATAAATAAAGAAAAAAAAAGAACCTGTTTGATTGGGGCGAAACTGTGAGGGAAGATGTGAGGAATTGGCAAAATTTTAGATCCTTGTCCAGGAATTAAAAAAAGATGTAGACTATAACACTTAGTATACTTTTCATAATAAAATCGTACCAAAATTGTACAAGTTGCAAAATCAAGTAGGAATTGAAACTGCTGAGATCATGGCATTTCTGGGTTCTGTAAGGGTACTGAGAAGGGTGTTGGAGCTTTTCTGCTACTCTGACTACAGCGATGACCACCAAACATCTGGTGTGAGCATGCAAATACTTTAATGATAATAATAAATGGTCCACTTAGAACGGTCCCCAAGGATTTGGAAAGGGGTCAAGAAGATTTGTAAATCGGAGGACGAATTGAGACAATCCAAACTAAAGCAATGCTGAGATTGGCTAAAATACTGAGAAGGGTCCTGGAAACTTGGGAATATTTACTGTCACCAGACTCCAATGAGAGATCATAAGCAAACGCTGATATAAAAAACTTGCTAGAAGTAATAATAATAATAATAATAAAATAATAATAATAATAATAATAATAATAATAATAATAATAAGAAGAAGAAGAAGAAGAAGAAGAAAAGGAAACTTTAAGAGAGAAACAGAATCTCTCCTAATAGCAGCACAAAACAATGCCGTAAGAACCAATCTTTCCAAAGCGAGAATAGATAAGACGCAACAAATTAAGGCTATGCGGTGACAGAGATGAAACCATCAATCACATAATAAGCGAATGCAGCAAATTAGCACTGAAGGAATCTAAGACTAGACATGACTGGGTCGCCAAGGTGATCCACTGGGAGATGAGAAAAAAAATTAAATTTGACCATACGGACAAATGGTATATGCACAACCCAGCACCTGTCTTAGAAAATAATACACATAAACTCCTATGGAACTTTGACATACACACGGATCACATAATCTCGGCCAGAAAACCAGTCCTAATAACAATCAACATAAAAAAAAAGAAAAAAGAGAATTTTCAAAATTGTAGACTTTGCTCTCCCGGCTGACCACAGAATAAAACTGAAAGAATGTGAAAAGAAGGATAAGTACCTCGACCTTGCTAGGGAATTGAAAAATCTATGGAACATGTAGGTGGCAATTATACCAATTGTAATTGAGGAGACTTGCTGTCACTCAAACTCCAGTGAAAGACCATCAGCAAACGCTGATATGAAAAACTCTAATGAGTAAATAACAATAATAATTATCATTATTGTCGGCAAATATTTCTGTTGATATCATACCGACGGGACAAGTTAAAATTGTTTTATCGATGATAGGATTGAGGAAGCAAAAGTTTTAAAATATAAAAAATGTAAGTAAAAATAACTGAAACGCAAAAATAAAAAAGGCCCTGAAGAGGAAAGAATGGTGTTATTTCCCGATCCTTTCGCTAGGATGTGGTTCAAGATGCAGCTGAACTGAATCCAGAGTTTTGCTGCATTCTGTTTTAAACAAATCATAGAAGCAGCAATCTACAAAACAACAACTGTGTGGTTACTAACCTTCCATCTCACAAACCATTCAAGACGATCAAGACATGCTGGGTCACAACAGAACGATCTTATAAGAGACATTTTCCGAAGGATTTCTACACATGGACTACTAGAATTGGTCGACCAGCAAAAACCTTAAATTCATTAGTTCTGTGCAGACACTGGACGTCGTTTAGACGACTTACCAAGGGTGATAGTCGATAGAGACGGATAGTGAGAGAGAGTAGAGGGAATCCGTGCTGTCGACATGCCTTGATGATGATGATCATCATCATCATCATCGGTTGCCTAACCAACGCTAAAGTACCTAGTCTATTGTACACTTTACCCATTGCTGCAAGTAAAACAGATGGATCCATGCTTTTTCCAAGATCATTAACAAGAAGTAAACCGCAGAAAGCGTCGTCGAGGATTGGAACTCGAGTCACCGATTCCATTTATAACGATGATAACCATTACGCTAAGCGATGGAAATAGAGATCTTATTCAAATAGAACTATCACATGAAACATCTACCATAGTATTCTAAGCTTACGTTCGGGACAACAAAGTAATTGAAATAACACGAAATTAGTAGAACAATTTCGTCGATTACCAAAGAAGCAAACGAATACTACAGAGAATCAAATCTTCAAGATGAAAACGATATATAAGCTGACTGAGTGAATAAAGCAGCCAAGTAAGTAAGCATCAAAGCCAAACAAGAATGTATCAAAACTATACTTAATCAATGGCAAAAGAAACCTCTGCATGGCCAACACCCAAGACGTATCAAATTAACTGGTGTAGACAAAATGAATAAACAAATAAGATAAAAAAAACATATATCAGTGGTTACGAAGCTCTAGGCTAGAAGTTGAAACAGAAAGTTTCATAAAGTCAGCTCAAGCCCAAAAGTTTATGTAAAAAACAAAAACAAAAAACAAACAAACCCCAAAACAAACCCATCAAGCAAACATAAAAATGTTGTTGACGCGAAATGTAGTCAACGTTATAATAAAGTAGAAACAATCGATCATTGAGTTGTAGATATTTTCTCTGCAAATAAATACAATTTGAAAAAAAAGGCGAAATTGGACAATACAAACACTTGACCCTCTGCAAACAGTACTAGATTTTCCAATACTCACTGACAGAAATATAAATATTGGCTGTCCAGGGGTATGAAAATGGAGAATTTTAAAGGATAAGACACGTCTCTAAATCAATGTCTGTTTTACCAGATCGAAATATTTCTCTGAAAGATTTCCAAATATACATATGTGGAATTAGAAATTAGCGGAAAATGTTATCAAGTAAAAAAACAAAACAAAAAAAAAAAAAGAAAAAAAAAAGCACCAGTTGTTGTTGGAGCTGTAGGACAACTCGAAAAGAAGATCGCTGAAATGGTCAACAGCATGTTTCGAGAGCCTAGCATAGGTGAAGAGAAGAAAATTACTCTCATTTCTACTGTTCCGGAAATTTTCTTTGGTTATAAATGAAGTCAAAACAGTTCCATGCTTCTGTATATGGTTTCAGTATTTAATGTCATATCAACTTTTCTGGGTTATTTAATGCCAAAGCTATCTATGTAGAAGAACACTAATCGTAGTATTTAATCTATGTATAGGGAGATAAAAGGTATTCATACATTTCCCAAGGGTATTAGTCCGAAAATAAAAGTAATAACGCGACAGGGTGTCGAACTCGTATACTATAATGTTACAGTTCAGCACGTTAGAATTTACACCACGAGGACTTCCTCTGCTTCTGTATACAAAACAAAATTGCTTGAGTTTCATTTTTGATTATGGTTTCCTTCTCCAACCGAAAGGATATCACGAACAATCGTTGGGACTGATTGACTGATTGCGCATCACAGATCAATCTTTTGCAGGTTCAACTGAATGAAAGAAATGAGCACTTATTTCATTGGCTGTAATGAGAATGTACAGAGAGTTAATTTAAATACGTTAAGAGAAACGGATGTATATCGGGAGGATCAAACAAGATATCAATTAGGAGTGGGTTACAAGTTATAAAAGAATTAAACTCTGACCCTAATCCTCCCTGGGGACTAGAACCAAGATTCGCAAAAACACACCCACAATTCAGGCATTTTTTATTCATCCAATCCCACTGCTAGTGACAGGATAGGATACAAGATCAATTTTTAAGTGGAGTGAAGCTAGTTTGAAGTTAGAGTTTTCCTCCTCCTAGACTGGTTGCCTAAACAAAGCTAAAAGAGCCCAACCAGCCTCACTACTTACTTATAGCGTGTGAGAAAGATGGATTCATAATTTTCCTTAGCATAAAGAGAAAAAAAACAGCTTACGTGGTGCTTTCAATACGTTTCAAGCCTTTTTTGTAAAGGCATTTAAAATTGTAGTAGACACTTGAAAATTCAGCATGTGATTGCTATACATCGTATGAGATGACTGACCAATTTTTATGATTTCAGGTTCAAATGAACAGCTACAGCAGCAATTGGAATACACCCTACAAAAGCTGGCGAATTTCAAAAATGCAATCTGGACGTGAGGACACCTTAGAAAAAGGATATGCAAATAAAATTCTGTTTTAAACTTGCAAAAGATGCCACAGAAAAGTATGGAATGCTTCAGACTGCTTTTGGAGAAACTTGCATGAATCGAGCATCAGTTTTTGAGTGGCATAAGAAATTCAAGGAAGGCAGGGAGTCTGTGAGGGATGATGAGAGGTGTGGGAGGAGTAAGGAAGTCAGAACATCAGAGTTGAGTGGCCAAAGGGTTAGGCTTAGGGTTTGGGTTACTATGTTGAGGTTTTAAGGGAGTTCAGGAAGAGATTCCCTGGGAAGAGGCCAGCACTCTTCAAAATCGGGTGAGTGGCATTTCCAGCTGGACAATTCACCAATCCACAACTTCATCCTTGTCACAGACTATTTGACGAAGATGGGCATCAAGACAGTTCCTCACCCTCTCTATAGTCCAGACCTTGCCCCCTGTGATTTTCAGTTATTCCCTAAACTCAGAGGCTGTCGTTAAGAGACAATTGAGGAGATAAAAGCGGCTGTGGCGAAGGTCATTGACACGCTCATTCATGTGTGTACTATCAATAAAAGTGCCCATACGAAAAAAGTCTGGAAACTTATTTAATGATCCTCGTAGTCCAGGATTTGAACTCAGATTGTTGGTTCCTACAACGACAACCCAAGTACTTAATCAGTACATCACGTTTTTCCTTGGAATGTTTCTATTTCTCTTTTCTATTTAAGTATTCAGCTGCTGTAATTAGGATGCCAGTATCAGGCTTTCCATATTTAAAGCTTTCCTTCATCGGCTGTATGAAAACCATCTCGCATTTTCCTATTTATGAGACCTATTTGAAAAGAACGTTTAACACCCAGAATAAAAGGGAATAGTTGTTTTGCTACAACTTGTTTCTTTATTTCTTTCATCGCCGAAATCAAGTGACAACCTTTTTCATCTACTCTGCCTCGTCACCTGGTTCGTCATTCCAACTTTTCAAACCATCAATTACGTAACATTCACTCGTATGGGAATGATATATGTGATACCGAAGCTTTCATTATTGGTGGGCCATAGATTACTCTACAAGCACTTTCTCCTCAGGAACGGGGAAATATCCTCGACAAAAAAGACGGGCTCCTTGGCTATGACACTAAACCAACTGATGGTGAGGCCTCAGTTATTGAAATCTCCAGACTGTGCAGTTTCGATTCATTGCTATTACTCCGAGATAGTACATTTTGGGTCTTATCTACTCTCAAAATATCTTTTTAAAAAGTATTCGTGTACAAAAAACTCTTACGAAATAATTGCACAAGGTAAATATGAACGTGATTCTATAACCCTGAAACCATTTAACTGTGTGCAAACAAATAACTGATGTTAAATATATTATATAGCTATACTTTGAACTATTGAACTGTGGGCAAACCAATAAAAAAATTGAATTGAATTATTAGTGTTAAATAGCAATACTTGACACCATTTAACTGTGTGCAAACGAATGGTTACAATTAAATTCGATAGAATCATTGATAAATAGATTTACTAATCTTTAATACGAGGGTGATTAAAAAATAATGTCTTTTTCTTTAATCAAGAATAATTACCGACAAAAGAACACGTATCATACATCAAAATGGAGCTGTGGATCACATCCCTACTTCTTAACATAGTCTCCGTTTCTCTCAATGGCCATGTTCTAGCTTTGAATGATAGCACCTATCCTTGCTTTGTAAAATTCTGTGGACTGTTCTTTCATTCACTTCATCACTGCAGTTTTCACTTCCTCGTCACTGGTATAATGTTTGCCTTAAAAACCTACTTTCATAAGGCCGAAGAGATGATAGTCTGAAAGCGCTAAATCTGGTGAGTATGGAGAATGCATTAAAGTTATCCACCCGATTGAGGCGATTGTCTCCCTTGTCCTAATGGTTGCGTGTGGTCGAGCATTGTTATGTAAAGGAAGAACATTTTCGGTTGGCAAGATTTAGCGCCTTCAGACTACCATCTCTTTGGCTCCTATGAAAGAGGTTTTAAGAGAGAAAAATTTTGCCATAATTGAAATAATTTAAACTATTAGTGTTTGATAGTAATATTTGAAATCATTTCACTGTGTGCAAACAAATGACATCTGGCATGTTTAAAATAATGTTACCGACAATACTTACTGATTTGGCATTCAGTAACGTGTATAATAATAATAATAGTAGTAAAAAGAAGAAGAAGAAAATGAAGAAGAAGAGGGGATGACCACGTGGAGTTGTCACTAAGGTGCTAAACTGCTATTTCATAGTAAGTGAGTTCAATCTCCAGTCGTGCTATCCTGTTAACCTTTGGACTAATATCCTTGGGAAAGTTATGAACCCACTTATCCTCCCAGCTATGGGTTAAATAGTACCATTACTTTTCTTCTAGAATGCTTTAGCATCGAATAACCCATTAAGAGTGATGTGCCATTAAAGAAAGAAACCAAACAAGAAGAAGAAGAGGATGAGGATGAAAACTATCAAAATAATTATTGAATATATATATATATATATATATATATATATATATATATACCCTCTGGGTGTCTGTAGCGAGGAGGAAGAATATCACCCATCATACTTGCTCAAACGGAAATGACTTGGTTATGTTCCCGCCTACAACGTGTGATTGCGGCAGAGAACTTAACAGCTTGCGAGGGTTACGAATCCACCAGGTACGCTGGTGTAAACGACGTAATTCTCTTGAAGACATTCCTAGGAAGCCAAGAATTCAGTGTTCAAAAGGTAATCAGATAGCTACATGGACAAATTTAGACCAGGAACTTTCTTTTTTACTCACCACCCATCTTAAGGGTCCCATTGATCAACAAATGACATCATTCAGCCGAATTATATATGACGTTTTTCTGGAGTAGTTTGGTGTAGTAACGCATAAAAAAACCCCGAAGAGAAACGATCGAATAGACGAGAGATACAGAAGGGAAAATTAAGATCGGAACAGAGAATGCTGAAGCGCCGTTTGACCACAATGCAATACGCATAAAGTTGGATTTGGTCGAGAGCGATAAGTCTACAGCCTGAATGAAATGCACGCGGACCCACCATTCCCATATGATTATGTAACATCAAGAAATGGTTACTGTAAGCACGTAATGACATCAAAGACCGACAGTAAACGCGTTTTTAAAAATCACAAACTGCACAAAAAATGGAGATGAACATACAATGTAATCTCTGATTTTAGTTGATCTGCCATATATATATATATATATATATATATATATATATATATATATATAATTCTTTTGAATACCATGTCCAGTGGCAAAAGCTGGTTGGTAGAGCCAAGAGTAGCAGTACCTTCTTGAGGTACCGAAACTGCGTTATCACCCTTTGTTGGCGGCTGATGAGGGCAGGGTATCACACGTGTTTTCACACGTTGTATGATAAAAATTAAAATATAATCGACGTTTTGGAAAATAAGAATTAAATATTAATTGAAAAAATTGCAATAATTCCTTTTTCTTTGGATACATTTGGAAAGAATAGTTTCAGATTTTCTGTCATGACAATCCCTAGCATCTCAATTGAAAGTTAAATAAAATTTTATTGACTTACACATTTAATCTAGTGTACATAGTCCAAAGGAAATATATATATATTCAACTCCGGTCACCTTCCAATAAATCGTTTTGACAAAACCCATTTATTGGCTCAAATCTTTTATTAAATTCAATAAATCTTAGTCTACTCTAATAGGTGTGTTCAAAAACTATAAGTACCTTCATTTTTGAAGACGAGAGATTCAAAAACACAATAGAAAACCGCTTAAAAAGAAAAAGGTTGGATCAAGCAGATATCTAATCATTGATTAATTCTAATGGCATGTCAACCCGTCTAGGGTTATTTTATGTCAAGAGGTTAGGGAATCATATTCATTGTACGTTCATGTTTACATTTTTTGTGTAGTTGTTTGATACGATGATCATGTATTCTCAACAATGAACTATGACTCAATATTGGTTATTTTTAAGGATGGTTTGTATAATCGGACAAGTGCGTATTCGGAACTTTTACTTTATACGCAAACGCGCATTTTCAAAATTTTGTATCAATCATATTTACGATGTTTTGAAGCTGATAGTTTATCGAAAAATTTGTTCGTGCAAATTTATATGCGGAAGTGAGGTTCAAACTTTAAAATGGCTTTTCTAATTCAGGTGTATATATTTCCCAACCCTCACGCACGAACAGGATGCGACTCAGGGTCAATTTTTAAACAGAGTTCAACAGGTTAAAATTCAGAGTTTTCCTTTTCCTAGATAGGTTACGATACAAATATTAAAGAGCTCAGTCTGGCCAACTATTTACCCATCACTGGAGGGAGAATAGTCTGATTTCTATCTTTCCCAAGAGTATTAGCAGTTTGTGAAATACAAACAGCCTCGTCCAGGATTCTATCTTAGGTATATGTTAATTTAAGAAAATAAATACCACAATGGTTTCAAGATATATTCAATGGTTTAAAGATATATTCTTAATTTTTGGACTGATTGATTTAGTAATATGTTTTTATGACTATTTCAATAAAATTTAACTTTTTATAACCAGACTTAAAGCATCACACTTAAATGCCTATTGTTTGGGTAAAAACAAAACAAAAAAAAACCGAAGTATTTTCTCTATATTTGAAAATATAATGAAAAATCAAAGGTACAATACACACACACACACACACACACACACACACACACACACACACCACTTACCTAGGAAGCAGCGTCGAATCAACCGAAAAGGACATCGACACGAGGTTAACGAAAGCATAGACAGCTATCAATAGGCTATCGATTATATGGAAATCAGACTTAACCGATAAAATGAAACGCAGTTTCTTCCAGGCAGCGGTCACATCGATACTGCTATATGGCTGCACTACATGGACGCTAACAAAACGGCTGGAGAAGAAGCTAGACGGCAATTACACAAGAATGCTACGTGCAATCTTGAACAAGTCCTGGCGGCAACACCCCACAAGACACCAACTGTACGGCCACCTGCCCCTATCACGAAAACTATTCAAGTTAGACGAACCAGACATGCAGGACACTGCTGGAGAAGCAGGGACGAACTCATAAGAGATGTACTCTTATGGACCCCCACCCATGGCCGTGCAAAAGCAGGACGACCAGCACCAACATACATTCAGCAGCTATGTGAGGATACGGGAAGTTGTCCCGAAGACCTACCTAGGGCGATGAACGATAGGGAGGAGTGGCGAGAGAGGGTCAGGGATATCCGTGCTACCAGCGCGATATGATGATGATATTCATTTCGGCAAAGAATATCATAATCTTCGTCTCTTCAGATGACTTTGAAGCCTAATTTGAGGGCGAAAGACAAGAATATATATATATATATATATATATATATATATATATATATATATATATAACAAAACTGACATGGTATCTCTTTAACGTAATTTCAGTTAGTTCTACTTTGGTTCTTTGGAAAGTATCCTTAATAAATTTTTTTTTTAAATTGCTAATATTTTGTTACTAAAGTTGATTTCCCGTGTAAATATAACAAATTAGCAAAAATAATCGTTTAATAGGATGAAAGGGCTCCCCACCATCTCTAGATTTTGGTCTTTATTTCACGTTGAATATTGAAAATGATTGATGTGGAGGTAAATATGTCCAACTGGTCTTGTACTGTAGATTTATTTAAGAAAACAAATTTGCGTTTTCACGTGTGTGAAAAATCTACTAAATATTACATTATTTCTAAAATAGAACTATTTAAAGGTCATAAATTAATTTCTGGTGAGATTTTCACCGATATGTGCCAATTGTCTGGTTTATCATATTTTTGACAAATCTACAATGTTCCAACTATAATTGTGGATACTTTTTTTTTCCTAATTCAGTTTTTTCAATTGTGACATAGTGGCATTTGAACTTCATGATTAAATCTCGCACGCAGCAAAAAGTAGCAAAGTTTTCCTTTTTTTTTTTTTTGTTGAACAGACTATATCAGTCAGTTTTAAAGCGACAATATATTGAAGAAGATCTAATTAAGAAGTTTTCACTTAAAAGTAGTGAAAGCTTCTTAATTAGATCTTCTTCAATGAACTTACTGTGATTTTATGAAAGTTGCGTTAGTCTCGAATCTGAGAATAGTCTAACGAGGAATTCTCTTCGGTCAATTTGCTACTGAGAGTTACTGAAATACAAAAAGCCACCATTTCCCAGAGGATGAAACTTTAGGCTACAGCATTAAAACGAGCCAAGAACGGATGTTCCAGAATGATACTAAATGACTCTCATAGAACATGTCTGGAATTATTTGGAACCATCAAACAGGAAAACGTCCAGACAGACTCCTACGAGAGAAGTGCCGAATTGCATTGTGTTTTATAATGGAAAGCACAGTAAATTTTAATCTGCATGATAGAATATTTATTATTTGTCTAGATCGTTGAAGAAATGTATTGTTAAAAAAAGTGAGTATTTTTGTAATGTCTGTCTCTATCTTCCATCAAAAGAAATAATATACATATATATATATATAACATGCATATATATATATATATATATATATATATATATATCATAATCCTGTCACGCTATCAGCACGGATATCCCTGACCCTCTCTCGCCACCCCTCCCTATTGTCCATTGCTTCCAGTATGTCTTCAGGGCTACATCCCGTATCGGCACAGAGCTGCTGTATGTAGGTTCGAGCTGGTCGTCCTGTATGTGCCCGTCCATGTAAAGGGGTCCATTGGAGTACATCACTTATGAGCTCGTCTCTACTTCTCCAGCAGTGTCCTGCATGTCTGATTCGTCTAAATATATATATATATATATATATATATATATATACACGTTTATAAGAAGGTGCTTGTATTGCAATGGTTATCATCATCGGAAATGGATACTGAGAACCGAGTTCAAATCCTGGATAAGGTTGTTTGCATTTTACACAGTGATAAGCTTTGGAAATGTATGACTCTTATCATTTTCCCTTCACCAATGAATAAATAGTATGTCAAACTGAGCACTTTGACCTTGGTATGGCAACCAGCCTATGAGAATAAAAACTCAATTCTAACCTAGTAAATTCCACTGAGAAATTGACCTTGAGTCAAATCCTGCCTTTGCGGAAGGGTTGATAAGAACGTATATCTATATTTGATAAGAACGTATATTTATATGTGTGCATGTATCTTATAAATAAATGGAGGTGCCCGTGGTGTAGTCGTTATCGCCGTAGGAAATGAACACGGCGATACGAGTTCAAATCCTGGACGATACTGATTGCATTTCACATAGCACTAATACCCTTGGGAAAGGTATGAATCCAATTATTCTCCCTCCAGCTATGGGTAAATAGTAGGACAGACTAGGTTCTTCAGCCTTGGTGAGGCAACTGGTCTAGGAGAAGGAAAACTCTGAATTCAAACCTGTTAAACTCCGCTTAAAAAAAATTGACCTTGTGTCATATCCTGCCCGAGCGGAGGGGTTGGTAAATAGTATCTTATAAATAAATATATATATATATATATATATATATGTGTGTGTGTGTGTGTGTGTGTTTATATATATATATTATATATACGTGTGTATGTGTGTGTATCTTATTCTTTCTTCTTTTAAATACCCTGTCCAGTGGCAAAAGCTGCTTGGTAGCGCCAGGAGAGTGGCAGTACCGTCTTGAGCTACCGAAACTGTGTTATCACTCCTGGTAGGCTGTTGATGAGGGCAGGGTATCTCACGTGCTTTCACCCGTTGTAAGATGAATATATATATATATATATATATATATATACACATATACACATACGCATATATATATATATATGTGTGTGTGTGTGTGTGTGTATGAGTGTATATCTTATTATGGGAGAAGTAGGATTGACAGCCTGCAAGAAAAAATGTTAAATATGAGTATAATCTGATTGGTCATTATTGTAATGAATCATCAATATTTGCACCAATCAAAGATCGAGTAACCGATTAGAAGAAGACGGAACTAGGTTTAATTTCGTTATTGAATAGCATATCAACTTCGTGGGTTATTTAATAGCAAAGCCATCTTTTTTGAAGAACAGCATTGATGCTATTTAATCCATAACTGGGTGGATAAGGGTGTTCATACCTTTCCCAAGGGTATTAGTCCAAAAGTGAACGTAATAGCGTGACAGGAGTTTGAACTAGCTGAATTCAAAGCCGCAGCCATTACGCCACGTGGAGTAATACTTACCAAAAGTAAGGTGTTGAGAAGAATCAGACATGACTTCAACAGGAGCTGATACGTTGAAAAATAATAGTTTTGGATGAGAAATAGAAAGGATGAGGTTTTACTTTTCTTAGGAGAAGTTAAGTAGATAATCCTTTGTTCAAAGATTTTTAATGGAATATTTTCTTTTTCCCTCGGCGAAATATTTTTTTTCTTTTTGCAGTGATGCTACACTGGAATGGAAGTCTCTTAACATCTCAACCTATTGAGGAGTGCTGGATGGATTCCATATTGAAGAAATTGAATTCCAAAACACAGGAGTTCTTACGCCTTCGAAAATGACCGAGGATGGTCGACAGTACCCGCACTCATACTACATAAATAGAGACACAAAAAAGAAAAGTTAAGTAAAAAGCTAAAAACTGAATCCTTGTTTGTCATTTACAATAAAATATGCCAACAATATATATATATATATATATATATATATATATATATATATATATATATAAGGTTTAGTTTGGTTTACTTTGGTTATATGCTATATCAACTATTGTAGGTTATTTTATGCATATGAACAATTCTATTTCAAACAATTCACTTTAACATTAAGTACGCAGTTTAAATGACAAAACAGTTCTATTTCGGACAATTCAGATTAGCATAAGTATACTGTTTAGTTCTATTTTACTCATAGATAGGATCCTATTAGGTGTTACAACTCCGAGCCAGAGTTGATATGGGAGCGATGGCAATAAATGGGTATTCAACATTCCCCAATGCTCCAAACTTACTGGAGCCTCACCATCAGATTGTTTTAGTATCATATCCAGGACACTTGTTGAAGGAATCTTATCACTTTGCAGAGATACAGACAGTGTATTCTGCCGCTCCAGCCGACTGTGCCTATATATATATATATATATATATATATTAAGTGAATAAATGACTATATAATATAGTTATACAAATTTAATAAATCTTATTTCTTCAACTTGAGAGAAAATTTGTTGAAAAGAACAAAATCTACTGTCTCTTTTCTCGCTAAGAAAAATGTAATATTATTTAAGGTATTACTACTCTCCAACAGCAGTTTGCATTGTTTTAAAAATAGGTTATATATTTTGTTTGTGTCAAAGATCTAGGTGTATATCATTATTTTGAACAATATATATTTATACGCTAATATTTATGTGTAATTATAAGCTTAATTATCTGTAGAAAGGAATACTATGTCAACATAAGCAGCCCTATCGAAAGTTAAACAAAAAGTTTTTTTCGCTTGTAGAAATAGTTAACCGATGTTGAAATTAAATGCATTTATGAAGGAATTGAGTTTTGGAAAGTAACTGAAATTCCCTCATTGGAAATAATGACGAAAATCATGTAGCTATAAAGGAAAATATCTATTGCATACATAAGTTAGTCTTTATTATCACTTTATTTATAAGATTTAGATAGGCTCCAAATTTTATGAAAAGTAGAATAATATATCAATGATTCTAATTAGTTAAGAAATTTATTTTTGATAATCTAAGAGAGAAAAAATTCTTAAATTATTCTGTTTTGCGGGGTAAATCAAATATTATCGCCTCAAATCTCAAAGAAATGTCGCACTACGAATGAAGGCACTGATTGGTAAAAAATGCCAAAATAGAGATTCCGATTTCAAAGCTTCTGGGAACCTTTCTTTGTTTTGAAAAGAATTAACACGTTTGTTTAGTATGGAAATCAATCGATTTCCCGTTTTTAAAGATATCTTTAAACGAAGAGAAATCGGAAGAAATATTTTTAAGATGTCTTCTTCGGCTTTCTCTTCCTCTAAACACACACACACACACACACACACACACATATATATATATATATATGAACACTGACTGATCATCGTGGCATAAGCAAAATCAGTGAATACAATAGTTTTGCAGCCTAAAATTTAGATATTTCTCATTTAAAGAAAAGAACAATTTACGTTTCTAGGTTGCCATAATCGAATATAAGCGATGACCAGCCAGCAGACAATTTCTGATGGACATATCGACAAGAATGATCAGATTACTTGCTAAGCAACTACTCCTGCTTAAAAGCTTTTACAGAAAACCGAGAGAAATACCGAGCAAAAATACGAGTGAGAAGCCGAGGGAAAGTTTATCCCGAAAAGTTTCAAGGTCGATTATAACGTATCCAATCTGAGAAATTACTGTCAACAAATATGAAGGAAGACATCTCCACTTCTAAAAAATTGTCACAACTCTGACGTGTATATTATTAGTAAACTTTTCTCGACAGGATAAATGCAGCGTTGCGGGGTCTCGATCAACGTTGCCAGAAACGAAGATGAGCTGAAGAGATGACGACAAGATCAAGGGAAAGAAAAAAAAATCTGACCTGTGGCCAAAGAAAAAAGCAACATTAACTTATTATTGATGTTAAAACTTCCTTCTGAAATAGGCTTAAGTAGTATTTTCGAGTCGATGAAAGAAAAAGCGATTGTTATACAAATCGTAGCCCACCTCAAAAGGAGCTTTGTTTTCTTTTGCTAGTCCCGAAATTTACATCATTACTTTCGCTATCTCGATAACTAACTGAATGATCCATTTTTAAAGATCCTCGTGTCATGTGTGACTGTCTTTTGGACATAAAGCAAGAGTTTTCGTCCTTGACCTTTTGTTTTCGGTCACACCGTCGAGTTCCAGGGTCACTGGTTGTTGTCGGGGGCACTCTGGTGAAGGAATAAATATATATATATATATATATATTGTCATCCACAGACAGACTGTTTCGTTCTATCAGAACTCTTCACTGTGGCTAGACATGCAGGACGCTCGAAGCCGGGATCGAAACCCATCTAACTTTACGTTAGACTAAGTCTCAGACCTCTCGGGCCACAAGCGGACCACGTTGGCTAAGGAAATTTTAAGGTATTTATTTAGCAACAGCCGCAGCGTCTGTTTCTTTACATTTTTATACCCTATCGGCTACCAGAGTGCTCAATTCTTTCGAAGAGCTTTGCATTATGCGAGCGGCGGTCGACAATTCCTTCGCCAGAGTGCTCAACCCCCATGGGGGAGCGTATATATTGTCATCCACAGACAGACTGTTTCGTTCTATCAGAACTCTTCAGTGTGGCTAGACACGCAGGACGCTCGAAGCCGGGATCGAAACCAATCTAACTTTACGTTAGACTAAGTCTCTGACCTCTCGGCCAACAAGCGGACCATTTATATGTCTATGTGTGTTTGCGTGTGTTTATGTGCGTGTATCTAATGAACTTTTTTTCCAAAACACTCAACTCTCTTTTGTGACCGTTTCTCACACCTACCGTGTGAGTTCTCGTGATTGCCAATTTGTTATCGGTCATACCGCCTGGCACCTGGTTCACCGGTGGTTGGAGGTGGCTTTTAAGTCTAATCCATCCAAGGAGAAAAATGTTCAGTGCTATTTTTTAACCAATGTTCGCTTCATTGATGATGTTAAATGCATTACTCTGTTTGAAGTAATAATCATACTACCTGTTCACAACGCCTCATAATCCAGAAACATCTCTAATTGCCAAATTTGAAAGTTTTTTTAAAGTCAATTTAAAGATGAAATGAGCCAATATGAATTTGTATCGCAATCGAAAATTCCATCTGTTGGTTGGTTGGTTAGATTTAATGGCATATCAACCTCTATAGGTTATTTAATGCTAGAGCCTTTTTACACATATATCATATATATGATTTGTAAATGCAAATGTTTAGGTCGGTGATGGTTGGGTTTTATGGCAAATTGACCCCTTAAGGGTCATTGAGTGTTAAATTCTGATATGTATGTGTGTGTATATATAAATGTCAAAGCTTTTTGTTTGTATAAATTTGATGGTCGAAGGTGTTGGTAACAGTTTATATCTTAAATAGGAGGCCAATTGTTTTTAAGAAGTTGATAATGATTTTGAGAGCAATTTTTTAAAATAGTTCCTTCATGCTGTTCGCCTTATAAAACTTTTTCCTGGTGTGGTTTAGTTTAGTGCATTCTATCAAAATGTTGATTGAGTATTGGTTTCGACATGGACATTTTGAGGGTGGTTCTTCTTTATGAATGAAGGAGTGAGTCAGTCGAGTGTGTCCAATGCGTAGTCGAGTAAAGGTAGTTTCTTCTCTTCTGGTATTATTAGGATCCAGCTTCCTTTCTTTTAAAATTGTAGAACATACTATTAAATGCTCTGTCGATTTTGGAGCATAGGATATAAAGATACTTAGGAAGAGATTTTAAGTCCTAATCACCGGTATTTGCATTCATGAAATTTAAGTATATGATTAAAAAATGTATTTTAAAACAAATGAAATCAAACAAACGAATCTTGTGGAACAGTTTTAGTCTATCGACACATATTTTGTAAAATAGTATAAAAAGTAAAATACAGCAGTTAATATTGACACTTTTCAAGTCAGTTTGGACAAAAAAAGATCTACATTTAACTAATCTGTAATAAATTAGAAATCAGACTCATCTTACTGAAGGGGGTGTCCTCGTGGTGTAATGGTTAAAGCGATCGACTGCGGAATCGTAGTACGCGAGTTCGTACTCCAGTCGCGCTATTACATTCACTTTCGGGCAAATACCCTCGGGGAAGGTATGAACCCCCTTATCCTCCCAACTATGGGTTAAATAGTACCACTACTTGGAGAATGTATTTTGGCATTAAATAACCTAAAAAGAGTTGATATGCCATTAAACAAAGAAACCAAACCAAACCAAATCATCTCACTGAAATGGTCTGTGCTCACTAGAAGTAGCCAATCTCAAATAATCTTAAGACATAAAATCAACCGTTATCGAGGTTTATTATACGCTGACTGTAGCCCATGCTGAGAGCTATAACTCCTACTGAAAGGGTTCTTTGGAATGTCATCAGCATCTGATGGTGAGGTTTCAGTTCTGGTACATTGAGAAGTGTGGGGTACCAACTCAGTGCCTTTAATCCCAGTTCCCCTCTAAGCTGGAGTGGTAATTCTTACTAGGACCATATCTTTGCGCCAAAATGATGTTTAAAAATTCTACCTATTCCATAAGACCACGTGAAAAAATCATAAGAAAAATGTAAACATAAACGTACAGTGCACGCAAACCCCAAATCTTCCAGCTTAAAATAACTCGATACGGGTTGATATGTCGATAAAATCAATCAATCAATCAACCATTCAATCATTAGAATAGACTTTTTCACTGTTCCTTTATCACAATGAATGGGGAAATCAAAGGTGCTAATATAACCAAACACAAGATTTCTAAAAGTTAAAAGGTTATCCTCAAAGACTTTGGTATCCATATTTTAACCGACCACAAAGTTATTAAGAACTTTCTAAGAACCTTCATGGATACAATGGAAGAAAAAAATCGATGATATAAGTCTTTGAAGGCTGGTGTGATCCGTCGGAAAGCACGTAAAACGTTCAAAGGATTGAAAGCCGGCTGAGAACAATCTGAAGTTATCTTTCAACGCGTATCCTACGCTGCATAATAAACTAAGAAGGTTAAGGAAGAGCCCATTGTTGAAAAAGAAAAAGATAAAGAAAAAAAGGAACAATTCATCTTTGCCAAAATAGTACGAGGACAAGCCACAATCACTTTTTGGGTAATGCTTTGTGAATATACGAAACTAAAATAGCTTATTTTTTTCAATGCACACCCTCGATTTGTTTATAAACAATGAAATGAAAGCTATGAGGAAAAGAAAACGAGGAGCATCGTGGCGTACTTGTTATTTTATGAGGTTGCCTAGCTGCTTTTGATAGGTGAGGACATGAAAATAAACACCAGTCTAATCGGCTAGGGCTGTAGAATACACAAACTGATTCTCTGCAGAGGGGCATGGCCCCCTCCAACTGACGAGTATCCTGAACATGACATTGAACAATCTGATGATAAGACTCCAGTAATGCTGGAGCTTTTGGGGAATGTGGAGTACGCCTTCATTACCATTGCTTCCAGGTCTATTCTTGCTTAGACTAGTAGTACCTGATAGAGTGTGATTCAAATGGAACTGTTTGACATTTAAAATTAGTTCAAACAAATAACATCTTAAATAGAATTGTTAAAAATAGAACTGTTTGATGATTTAAATGTGTCTAAAGAAATGACTGATGTTTAATTGAATTATTAGTGACACATAACAATGTTGGATCTATTTAACAAATGAGTAATGTTGAATTGAATAATTAGTGTTAAGATTAATACTTGAAACTATTTAACTGTGGGCAAAGGAAAAGAATGAACTCAGGCTCGTTTAAAATGTTATCAACAAAATCTGTGTACAAATCATATATATTTAATATATATGTATAAAGATGATTTGACATTAAATAACCTACAATGGTTGATATATCATAAAACAAACAAAATCATTAAAAAAAGACAAGCATGAAATCTAAGGATGATCCAAGTGTTTGAAAAAGAGACGTGCAACCTTGAGTAAGAAAAGTGTGCTTAACTCGATCACTATGAGTTCTGAACAATGAGCTTGGTTGAGACATTGACTATTTTTAAAGATCGAAAAAGAAAGCTCAGTTTGATTCGATTACTATATATTTTCAAGAATGAGCTAGGGCCAGACATTGGCTATTTTTGACGATTGAAAAAGAAAGCTCAGTTTGATTCGATTACTATGTGTTTTTAAGAATGAGCTAGGGCCAGATATTGGCTATATTTGAAAACTGTCTGTGTAATAGGACATGTGCATATTTTAATCTTGAATTTTGGGGCAAATACACGTTTTTAAATTTTCGTTGCTGTAATATTTTTGTTTAAATTTACACAATTCTTAAGTTGGTTGTTTTATCGAAATAGTAATCGTCAAATTTGTGCTTTCAAATTTATAATCGAAATTTTTCTGCAATGTTTAAACGGTTTTTTAGTTCGGGTAATTTAAGACAAAATACCCCAACAGTTTGCTGAAATGTTTTGATTTTTTACATTAAAAGGTTTAGTAATGTATTTAATGACTATTTCAATAAATGTTTATTTTTTATAATCAGATGTTAAGGTAAAAATTTTTAAAATGCTTATTTTATGGGTAAAAAAGATAATCACCTTTTTTGTATATTTAACTATTCATATACGAGGGGCATGCGATAAGTTTCCAGACTTTTTTCGTATGGGCATTTAAAATTGGCGTAGACACTTGAAAATTCAGTATGTTATTGCTATACATCTTATAAGATTACTGATTTTTTTATGATTTCAGTTTTAAATGAACAGCTACAGCAGCAATTAGAATACACCCTACTAAAGCCTCCTGATTGTCACAGCTGGTGAATTTCAAAAATGCAATTTGGATGTGAGGACACTTTAGAAGAACGACATGCAATAAAATTCTGTTTTAAACTTGGAAAAATGCCGCACAAACGTATGGAATACTTCAGACTGCTTTTCGGCCATCTTGCATGAATCGAGCATTAGTTTTTGAGTGGCATAAGATATTCAAGGAAGCCAGGGAATCTGTGAGGGATGATTAGAGGTGTGGGAGGAGTAAGGAAGTCAATACACCAGAGTTAATTGGCCAAAGGGTTAGGGTTAAGGTTACTGTGTTGAGGTTTTAAGGGAGTTCAGGAAGAGATTCCCTCGGAAGAGGCCAGCACTCTTCAAATCGGCTCAGTGGCATTTCCAGCAGGACAATGCACCAGTCCATAACTGCATTCTTGTCACAGACTATTTGACCAAGATGGGCATCAAGACAGTTCATCACCCTCTCTATAGTCCATACCTTGCTCCCAGTGACTTTTAGTTATTCCCTAAGCTCAGAGGCTGTCGTTATGAAACAACTGAGGAGATGAAAGAGGTTGTGGCGAAGGTCATTGACACGCCAACACAAGAGAACTTCTATGGGGCCTTCCGGAAGTTATTGGAACAGTACAACAAGTGCATTGCATCCGGAGGAGATTACTTTGAAGAGGACTAGAGTTTCATGTGTACTATCAATAAAAGTGTCCATACGAAAAAAGTCTGGAAACCTATCGTATGCACCTCGTATATACTGTCATCCACAGACAGATTGTTTCGTTGTATCACAACTCTTCAGTGTGGCGAAACGTTCGAGATTCTTCAAGCAGGGTTTGAAACCAGACTGACTTTTACGTCAGTTGGTTATCTTACACTCAGAGGTGCCTGTGGTGTAATGGTTATCATCGCAGGATATGGACACGGTGACACGAGTTCAAATCCTGGACCTGACTGATTGCATTTCACATAGCACTAATACCCTTGGGAAAGGTACGAATCCAAATATTCTCCCTCCAGCTATGGGTAAATAGTAGGGTAGACTAGGTTCTTCAGCCTTGGCGAGGCAATTAGTCTAGGAGAAGGAAAACTCTGAATTAAAACCTGTTAAACTCCGCTTAAAAATTGACCTTGTGTCATATCCTGCCCGAGCGGAGGGGTTGGTAAATATGATCTTACACTTAAGCCTTCGTCACTCTCTGCGTGAGTGAAGGAATTTTTTATTTATAATTCTTTTACGTATACGTTATCGTCTACCAGGAGTGCTCAATTCATGTGAAGTGTTATATATGTTCAGAAATAAGAATGTACATGCTATCTTTTCAAAGTAATTTCATTCAGTTCTGCCTCAGCTCTTGAGAAAACATACATAATTCCTATTTTCTTTAAGTTACCAACATTTTGTCATCACATTTGGTTTCTAGTATAAATATCAAGCAGACGGCATATATAATTTTATAGTTAGAAACACAAATCAAAACGGTATGTATTCATTTCATTTAGGTTGATACAGTCATGTACCATAAATACTCTTTCAAAGTCTTTTTTTTTTTACTTTGTGATGTAATTAAAATTTTTTTTTAGCTTTTACGTGTTTATCAAAAGTCTAATAGTTAATAACTTATTTCCAACATAGGGCTATTTTGAGGTCATGAATAGATTCCTAGTGAATCTCTGCCCCATAAAAATGTGCCCCTTTGTGAGGTTTGACATATTTTTTAAGAAATTTGCAATGTTCCATTTAGATGGCTACGAAACAGCATTTAGCTCACTGCGGTATTTGTCAGAACGCCTGAGACCTGCTGAACGATGGAAATTGAAAACAAAGAAGAAAACACATCTCACCTCTCAAATCGTATTATATTATTCATATGTATCATTGTAAGTTGTCAATCTGCTCCGACTCCATTCATAATTTAATTTGCTAATCCTTGTAAACTAAGATAAAATAAAAGAGTTGATTGTAATGAAGAATAGACTAAAACTCAGTCGGGTAATTTACCCAAATCAGACGCCTAAAGCACAAAAATGGTTAAAATGCAGAGGAAAAAATGGACTGTTTCCAATTTGCCAGAAATTATTATTGAAAAGGTGTGATTGAAATTATTTGAAGAAAATTGAAATCTGCTCTTATAGAGCTAGTACTGGACATTGGCCTAGCGGTTAGAGTGTTCGCCAATGGCCCGGGAGACCTGGGCTCAATCTCAGGTCGAGTTATACCAAAGACTCAAAAAATGGTACTTGATGCCTTCTTGCTTAACACTCAGCAATATAAGGTAATGATCAAGGGTAAAGTGGAGCAATCCAGGGAATGTGTAGCGCCCTCCTCAACACCTTAGTGTAGTAGCTATCGAAAAGGGAGCCTTCGGGTCACCCTCGACTATGGTCGCCAACAACTATTATAGAGCTTAATCGTTTAACCCATAGCTGATCGATAAAAAACTACATATATGAAAAAGTATAGATTAAAATTAAAAATAGATATAAAATGAGCATCTATTTATTTACACTCAGTTTTTTTTTATTTCGTATTTGTATTTAAGAAATGATAAATTTCTTACTCTTCAAAATAAAAGACTTTATTTGCATATTTTATTCTATTGTGCAATACAAGGGCTATAAATATGGAGCATCTAATTAGAGTCGGAGAAGTAACAGTCTGCAAAAAGAACTTGTTAACTATTGCCTGGTGGTGTCCTCGTGGTGTAATGGTTAAAGCGATTGACTGCAGAATCGTAGTACGCTAGTTCGTACTCCAATCGCGCTATTACGTTCACTTTCGGGCAAATACCCTTGGGAAAGGTATGAACCCCCTTATGGGTTAAATAGTACCACAACTGTTCTTCTAGGAGAATGTAGTTTGGCATTGAATAATCTAAAAAGAGTTGATATGCCATTAAACAAAGAAACCAAACCTAACTATTGCCTCACTTCGAGAGACAGAAGATATAAATCGATATTGATTAACTTTTGCTCGGTTTCTTTGTTTGATGGCATATAAACTTTCGTGGGTTGTTTAATGCCAAAGCCAGAGCAGTGATACTATTTGACGCATAGCTGGCGGTGGGGAGTGGATAAGAGGGTTCATACTTTTTCCAAGAGTATTAGTTCAAAACTGAAAGTAATAGGGCGATTGGAGTTCGAACTCGATTACTTCGATGCAGATGTTAAGCTCGTTAGCCTTTACATCACAGAGACTTTCCACTATGAAGATTAAACTCAAAATAAAGGAAAAGGAAATGTGGTGAGAATGCACAATTTATTATGGAGGGATAGAAAGTCTTCTATTGTTAATCAAATTAATTATTTCAATATCCAAGTCGTTGCTGTCAACGGAAATACGTGTGTTGTTTAAGTTTGAGAAAAGAGAAGGTGAAATCTTAGTTATTAATATTTCTATTATCCATAGGGTGCAACAACTGACGTTACCATTGATTAAACGCAGTGTTGTGTGAAGAACAAAGAGAATAGTGGCTATCATACCGCAGGTTACACCTTGTAGATATGGTGTATTTTGCACACACACACACACACATGATATATATATATATATATATATATATATATATATATATATATATATGCAAACACATGCACATACACACATTTATAGACCCACACTTATATACGCACATATACACAAATACATATACATACACATACATTCTCATTTACAGAAAACATTCACACTCATACACATATGCACATTCTGTGCTGCTCATAAGTATTTAAACAAACAGACGATTTGTGTTTAATCTCATTGTCTTTGAAGTTAAAAACAGAAACAGTACAGGTGCGCATAGCGTAGTTGTTATTGTCGTAGGAAATGGAATCGGCGACCCGATTTCCCAACCTGGATGAGGCTGTTTACGTTTCACTTAGCACTAATGCCCCTGGGAAAGGCATGAATCCATCTATTCTCCTCCACCAAGATATGGATTAATAGTTGGACAGACTGAGTTGTTTAGCCTTAGTTCAGCAACCAGCCTGGGAGAAATACAAAGCAGATTGACTCTGCTTAAAAAAATGATCTGGTTTCATATCTTAACGATGTTGGAGGGGTTGGATAAACACACAAAAAAGAAACAGAAATATTAGGTACTCTAAAAAAAAAAACAACAACAAATATAACAATCAACATAAAAAGGTATGTTTGTAACAAGTAGTAGATAATTCAAACTAAGGCCTATCTGACAGAAAAAGCAAAAATAACGATAGCAAAACAGTGCTGGCATCTAGTCATACTTTATGGTTCTAAAGGCTGAAAATATATTTAATTTGGTTTGGTTTGCTTTGGTTTTTGGCATATCAGCCTTTGTAGGTTATTTAATGCCAAATCCATTTTTATACAAATGAACAGTTCTATTTCAAACAATGCAGTTTAGCATAAGTACACAGTTTAATTGTAAAAAAACAATATATCTATTTCAAGCTATTCAGTTTAGTCAAACTGTTCTAATTCAAACAATTCAGTTTAGTAAAATATAGTTTTTGTTTACACACAGTTAAATATCAAAACAGTTTTATTTTAAACAATTCAGTTTAGCCTAAGTCATCATCATTATTATCTCGCGTTATCAACACGGATATCCCTGGCCCTCTCCCGCCATCCCTCCCTATCGTCCATTGCTTCCGGCATGTCTTCAGGGCTACATCCAGTATCGGCACAGAGCTGCTATATGTAGGTTCGAGCAGGTCGTCTTGCCTTTGCTCGTCCATGTGAAGGGATCCACAAGAGTATAACACTTATTTGCTCGTCCCTACTTCTCCAGCAGTGTCCTGCATGTCTGGTTTGTCTAATTTTGATAGTGGGGTGCTGCCTCCATGACGTGTTCAATATTGCTCGCAGCATTCTTGTGTAGTTGACATCAAGCTTTTTCTCCATACATTTAGTTAGCTTCCATGTAGTGCATCCATATAGCAGTCTAAACACAACCGCTGACTGGAAGAAACTGCGCTTCATTTTATCGGTCAGGTCTGATTTCGATATGACCAATAGTCTTTTCTAGTCGCGTGTCGATGTTTTTCTCGGTTGATGAGACACTGCTTCCTTGGTAAGTGAACTTGTCAGCTAGTTTCAGAGAGCTGCCATTTAGTGTGGCAATGTCGCCTGCTTGATTAAAGCACATATATTCCGTCTTGTGTGCATTGACATGGAGGCCGATACCTGCAGCAGCTCGTTCCAGATTATGTAACTGGGTTTCGGCTTTCCTCTGTGAATGGAGTCAAAGGCCTTAGTAAAGTCGACAAATATATTGTTGCCTCTTGGTTTTTGCGTGCATACCTTCAAGAATTCGACTGATAGTCCAAATTTGTGACGTCGTGGATCTAGTTCTCCGGAAGTCATTTTGGTTCTTCCAATGTATGTTCTCAATTTTGGGTTCTATGCGGTTACGTAGCAGGGCATTGTAGATTTTGGCCGCTATGGACGTAAGTGTTATACCTCGGTAGTTCTTAGCTAATCCGAGGTCGCCCTTTTTAGGCAAGGGAAGGATGCATCCCTTCATCCATCAGTCCATAGGATTTTGATTATATACGGCATTGTCTGGTCTTCCACACCTCTGGGGGTATTTCATCAATTCCTGCTGCTTTTCTATTTTTAATTTTTCTCAGTACCGAGTCGAGTTCTTCTTGAGTAAACGGTCCTAGCTTCATGTCTTATTGCTTACTTATAATTCTCGTGAATGGTTCATGAGTAACTTTCGGAGGGTTTCCGAGTAAATTCTCGAAATGCTGTTTTCACAGGTGTATTCGATCTTGTTGGCTGGTAGCTTTCAGTTTAGGTTTGGCAGTGGTCTTCCTTCTGCTCACTTCGTTTATCGTTTGCCATGCTATCCTAGATTGTCAATCTTCAACCGAGTCTCTAATCTTATCGATCTGATTTTGTATGTATTCTGTCTGTTCTTTTCTTTCTTTTTCTTTTTTCCTAAACAATTCAGTTTACCATACAAAAACAGTTCCATTTAAAACAATTCAGTTTAGCATAAGTATGCAATTTAGTTTTATTTGACCCTATCAGGTTCGACCACTCCGGGCTAGAGTGAACTGAGAAGTGTTGGCAATGAAGGGGTACTCCACATTCCCCAAAGCTCCAGCATTACTGGAACCTCACCATCAGATGTTTTAATGTTATATCGAGGACACTCATTGATTTTTTACCCCTCAGCAGAGATACAGTCGGTGTGTTGTACAGACCAAGCTGACTGGGTCACCAGGACACTCGTTGGGCGAGTGTTACCCCTCTGCAGCGAAGCAGTCGATGTATTCTACAGCTCCAACTGACTGGGTAAGAAAATATATTTAATTTATATAATTAATATTTTAAATGAATCAAAGAAAAGTTGTTTTCTATCCTCCTAAACGCTTCCGAAGAAATGACCAAACATTTTCTGTTTAAATACTTATGAGCAGTACAATCTCTCTCTAACCTTTATAAACATTGCTATAAAGTTGATGCGACACGATAAGCTCTTCTATTCCCGAGTGCACAAATTAAGATGTAATCATGCAAATCCATATAGGTGCAAGTGTATTTATAAAAGTATGTACGAGGAGTTAATTGTCGTCTAAATTTCACCGTAATGAAATTTACTCTTTATCAAATATATTTACAAAAATTACATGAAAATATCTTGAAATAAGTAAAGTAAATTTGGCGATCTTAGTCGAGGGGGACCTGAAGGCTCCCTTTTCAATAGCTACTACACCGAGGTGTAGGGAAGGGCACTACTTCATTCCCTGGATTGATTCACTTTATCCTCGATACTCACCTTGTAGTGCTGAATGCTAAGCAAGGCGGCATCAAGTACCATTTTGTGAGTCTTTGGTATGACTCGACCTAGGATTGAACCCCGGTCCCGAACCATTGGCGAATACTCTACTCATAAGGCCTTTGGTTCTACGGCCTCCAGACGACTAGGGAATCTCCTGCTAGCTTTTCCGTCGGTCTCCTTGTTTAAATTAATACATCCTGCTGTCATCCTTGCCTTCTGGTTATCTTTGGTGCAGCACAATTTTTTGTTGGTCTGTCGCTTAACCGAGCCGCACACATAAGAACCAAGAAAATTTCCGTATGAGGAATTAAACGGTCAGATAAAAGGGATGATGGGGTCACTGGGATTTTCTCTCAACCAAGACTCAGTTCTCCTGCTTGTGTGGCATAATACACAGTCCTGTTGTAATACGTAGGGTATTCCATCAGCCACCTTCTTTCGATTCAGGTAAGCACTAAATCTTCCAGGCACTTGATGTTAAGTCTGAGGACGTGCAGGAAAATGAATGGAAGCATACTATCCTTGCTAGAGACCAACCCCAACATCATGATGTGGACTGGGTGTTCGGCTTTCATCAATATGAATATATATCTGTCCCCACATTGACAACACAATCCTCTGAATCTTCGAATTTGAGTATACTGTCACGTGATAGCCCACGGAGACGATAGAAATAAGATTAATCCTATCCTCCCGTTGAATTAACAGTATCTAGCCGTCAAACAAGTGACCGTTAAGAGAGAATGTGCGTCACAGAGGGGGTGTCAACAGGTGTTGGTACTTAGTAACCTCAGGTCGCCGGACACCAAGGGGGAGAAGAGAGAAGCCAAATGATTGGCTGGGACCCCAAAACGGAAGTGGGCACTCCTTCCCCTCAGCGGAAGTAAATAATAAGAAAGCCAGTTTTTGAGCAGGGTTCGTAGCGGGCAGACGAACCATAGCCATTTTACTCCGGGTTGAAGACAAAAGAATAACTGAGACACGAGCGACCCCAGGTTCTTCAAGCCAGTGAAAAGAAATAGAACAAAGTCTATTAGCCCGTGAAAGAAAAAAGATTCTCCAGTGGAACCCCGTCGAAAAATAAGATAAGTAACTTTGGGGACGTATCTCCTTTATACCCAAATTTTGTATACCACTCTCTCTCTCTCTCAACTTGAAGAAAAACAAAAGTCAAGAAAAGACATTTATATTCGTGGACTGTCCAATTATTATATGTTTTGACACTTTGAAAGTGTATATAACTGTAGTAAAGGAATTCATGTATTCTTATGTTACCAGGTGGTCTATGTTGTTACTTCATGCTTCCCTTTCAGCTTCTATTCGCCTTTTGTTATCTTGCTTAGAATTGTCCTCTTAATTCCTTAACAATATCACACGGGAAACCGGAGTAGCCGACTACTACAATATAATATTATTACGACTAAAACCTATAGGTCCATATTCTTCCATTATCTTGGGGAAGGAAGTGAAAGCGGCCTGGTGGGTGTGTGGATAGTGTGAAATTTGGAACCCCTTGCCAGCGGCGGTCAGTCTGGCCCTAAATTAATCCCTCACGTAATATGCCAGTTCTTATATGCCTGAGAGAAAAACTCTGAACGAGGACTTATTATGTAGGGGATCAAGTGCCAACCTGCCCCGTCTTCACACGTGCGAACATAAAAGTCCCGTTTTGGGATTTTAGTCAATTTGCCGTCACAATACCAATCGGTAGAGCATACCGTTTGTAGATTTCTGGAGGAGTGAATTGCATCGTTATGCCACTTTCCTCTCAGGTAAAATCCAACTGCTCTTGTTTGATGTACATTCGATAAAACCTAAAACAAATAAAAGCGAATGCACAAAATTGATTATTAAAAATGGTGACAATTCCCCAATTGCACCTTATATATGTATAGACGTAACGTTGGTTGGTTGGTTAGTTACTGTTTTGCTTTACGGCGTATCAACCCTTTTCGGGCCATTTTGATAAAAGTTTCAAACAATTCACTTTAGTTATTCATTTATACATTGTTAAATTTCAAAACAGTTCCATTTCAAGCAATTCAGTTTGACATAAGTACCAGTTTAAACTCACAGTTAAATGTAAAAACAGTTAATTTCAAAAAATTCAGTTTAGCCTAATTATAGTTTAGTTCTATTTGAATCATAGGTAGAACCCTATCAGGTGCTGCCATTCGGAGCCAGGGTTGACCTGCGAGCGAGAGCAATAAAAAGATACTCCGCATTCCCCAAAGCTCCAGCATTAATGGAACCTCGCCATCAGATTGTTTAGTATCATATATCCAGGACGCTCGTTGGGGGGTTTCTTACCTCTCCAGAGACGTAGTCGGTGTATTCTATAACCTCAGCCGACTGGGCCATAGACGTCGCGTATATGTACATATGTGTATATGGGTGAAAGAGTATCTGTGTGGGTATATGAAGCGTATATGTATGTATATGTGAGTGAATAGACCCATGGAAATGATAGTCTAACAAGTTATTATAATCAACAGATTTTTATGGATGATGAAATAAAAATAGAATGATTTCTCGATGGAGATGAAGGGGTTAATTTTGTAATGTCCGTAATAGACAGAAGACTTCCGTGCTAGTACGGTAAGAGTTCAGTGAATAATTATATTCTTTTTTTATAATACATTAGCTCTTGTGGCCCGCGCGGGAAAGGCAGCTTTCTTTTCCTAGAGCTTGGATCCCATGTACACAAAGAGACAATCAAGAGTTAAACAGAGGAGCTGCGAAACAGGCGAGAGGCAGCCTAGAGCAGTGACGGTTCGGTTGGCGGTTCGGTTGGCGGTTGGACTAGAATTCCCCCACCATCCACCATAGTTGGTCGCAAGCAGAGCCAACCAAAGAAATCAGTGTTATGGTCAACTCAGGCTGAAGAGCTTAGTGTTACATATGGCCGATTCATCGTTGGAGAGAAATTGTTATCAATAAAAACGGCTATACGTTTTTACTCTCAGTTGTTTTTTTGGGGGGGTGCTTGTGGAGTTGTTCTGTGGCTTATAGAGTTTCAATCCATCCCAGTGGTCGATAGACTTTTTAAATAAACACAACGTGGTAAGGGAGACATCAGTTGTGTAGGTCATGGACTATACCGCCACATATGAACAACGATTTATTTTATTGCAAAATATAGAGTTGTGTTCTGTTCAATATAATATCACAATACTCTGTCTGTTTGTATCTCTCTCTCTCTCTCTATATATATATATATATATATATGTGTGTGTGTGTGTGTGTGTGTGTGTGTGTGTGTGTGTGTGGAAATACGGTTTGAATGACAGTCGTGGAGCGGTAGTGTTAATTCTACCATATGGATGCACCACATGGACATTGACTAAGCATATAGAAAAAAAGCTAGACAGGAATTGCACAAGAATCCTATGAACTATATTGAACGAATCTTGGAAGCAACATCCCACAAAACAGCTGCAGGGCCACCAACCTCCAATTTCTAAAACCGCCCAAATAAGATGGACAAGACAAATGAAAAAGTTAGGACGAACTCATAAGCGACATTCTCCTGTGAACTCCTTCACACAGACGTGTAAGTGTTGGCTAACCAAGTAGAACTTATCTGCAACAGCTCTGTACGGACACAGGATATAGTCTAGAAGACCTGCCGGAAGCGATAGATTATAGAGACAAATAGCGAGCGAGTGAATCAGGGAAATCTGTGCTAGCAGCACATGATATATTGGCTCCATTGTTTTATGTTGAGCACTTTAGTAATTGTAGCATTGCAGCATTCGCGGAGGGTTTTTTGGTTTTCTTTTGGCCACTGACTAAGTACCCCTTGATTTTTTTCAAGGAGTCGGACGAGGTTGGTCTTTTCTTTCTTTTTTACCCAAAAAACTTTTTTCTTTTTCCTCTGGGCGGTGATTCGAGATATTTTGATCTCTTGTTCCTGGCCAGGGTTTTTTTTTGTTTTTTTCTGGTACCGTGAATACTGGTAGATATTAGATTAGTAAATATTGAAGCTCTGGTGTTTGTCCATTGAGCACTTTCTCTGCTCTTGTTACTATGGAGAGAGCGAACATAAGTTATTCATACAAGAACATACCAATACCTGATAGGCATCAGTATAAGTTAGTTCTGTTGAGGAGGATAGAATCCTTTATAAAAAGTATGATGGAAAGCATATTTTTTTCTCAATACAATTAACTGTACAGAAAAAGAGGGAAGGGAGAAATATGGGTTTAAAACTACGAAGCCCCCCCATATCAAAGAGATGGATAAATTTGAGGCTGAAATGATAGGAATTGTTAAGTTGATAAAATTTAGGAAAATGCGCAATAATATTCAGCAAAAAATGTATGAGGATATGAGGAGATTTAAGGAGTCCGAAAAAATATTTGTAAAGTCAGATAAGTCGGGCAATTTATATAAGATAGAAAAGGAAAAATATAGGCAAATGATATTTAAGGAGGTGGTTAAGAATTATAAGAAGGCACCACCTGATCTCGAAAAAGAGTTAAATAATGAAGCAAAAATGTTGGTGCATAAATTAGGTATTGTTGATAGAGTAGAAAAATACAATACCAAGAATTGTTTTATTACTATAAAAGACCACAAAAGTAATTTCAAGACGAATCCGGAATGTAGGCTCATTAACCCGGCCAAGACGCAAATAGGTAGGATTAGTAAAATAATAGTACAAGAAATATGTGAATCACTTAGGTTGGCATTGAACATCAACCAGTGGAGGAGCACTAATGTATTAAGTGGATTTTTATCCTTCAATAACAGAAAAGACATTGGATAGAGCGTTAGATTTGGCTAAAGAATATATGGTTATACCTCTAGATAAGGTGGAAATAATCAAGCATTGTCGTAAAACATTGTTATACTATGAAGATAGCGTATGGATAAAAAAAGGGGAGGGTGGAAATTTTGACGTTTCAATTGGGGCATATGATGGTGCAGAAATTTATGAGCTCGTCGGGTGTGTATTACTATATAGTATTAATAAGATTATGGACCCTAATAACCATGGGCTTTATCATAATGACGGACTGATTATAGTGGATAAAAGTACACCGAAGAAGTGTGATGGGATTAGAAAAAAATTGTATAAGCTGTTTGAGGACTTTGGATTTAGGTTAGATGTAACAACAGATTTAAAAATAACAGATTATCTTGATATTACTTTAAACTTATATAGTGGAACAGTATCTCCATTTAGAAAAAGGAACCAGGATCTGCGTTATGTAAACAGGGGATATAATCACCCAATACAGGTGTTTAAACATGTACCTAAGGGAATAGAGCATAGATTATCTAATAACTCCTCCAACAGGGAAATTTTTGAACGAACTAAGCAGGAATATGAGGAGGCTCTAAAGAATGACGGATATAGGGTCAATTTAGAATATAAGAATAGGGATAGAATTGGAACACAAGGTAGGAGAAATAGACCTAGAAAAATCTTATGGTTTAATCCCTCTTACAACATGGAAGTAGTTAATAACTTAGGAAAGGAGTTCTTCAAGATATTAAAAAGAAACTTCCCTAGTGGGAGCCAATTACATAAGATATTTAATAAGAATTGTATTAAATTAAGTTACAGTTGCATGCCAAACATTAATGGAATAATAAATAGGAGTAATATAGCTAAATTAGGTACAAAGAAGCATAAGGTGATTGATAAATGCAACTGTAGGGATAAGGTTAGGTGTCCCCTCGAAGGCAAATGTAAGCAGGAGTGTGTAGTGTATAAAGTAGAAGTATATAGTGATTCGAATAATAAGAGAGATAAAAAGATATATTTTGGCTCGACCCAAGGGGATTTTAAAACTAGGTACTATAACCATAGAACAAGTTTCTCGCACGAGAGATATAGGTATAGCATTATTTTATCTAGTTATGTGTAGGAACTTAAGGAAAAACAAGGAGTAGATCCGATAATGAAATGGGAAGTAATAAAGAAATGCCGCAAATATAGGGCAGGTAATAGAACCTGTAATCTTTGTATGGAGGAAAAATTGGTAATAGCAAATTGTAAAAGCAAGAATATGCTAAACAAAAGATCGGAGGTGTTAAATAGTTGTAAACACAAAAGGGCGTGGTTACTATATAATTAGGAATAGGTTATAGAGGCTTTTTTTTTTTGTTATGCAAATTCTAGGATAGGTGGGGGTTTTTGGTGAATAAAGCAAAGCAATTTAAACTTCCTGATGATCCGTTAAGGTGAAACTTTAGTAGAAGATTTTCGACTAGCGATTTAAGTTAATTCTATATATATATATATATATATATATATATATATATATATATATCGTGTGTATATATGTGTGTGTGTATCTTGGCAACATATTTTCTTGTATACATATTTTATTAAAGATGACAGAAAAAGATTTGAAGTTACTTTTTAGCAAATGAGTATGAAGGCTGTTTAATAATAGTCTGTGATCAAAATTTTGTTCACGTACTTGGATCGTAACATTAGAAATTTCGGACAATTATTAACCGGTTTTCATCCTCATTTGTGACATTTCACTCGTGAAAGAAAAGGTTAATGGAAAATTCAACTCCAAATCATTGTCTGTCCTTATAATAATAATAATAATAATAATATTAATAAAAATAGTAACAATAATAAGCGAATGCGGCAAATTTGTATAGACGAGACACAACTGGGTGGGCAAGGTGATCCACTGGGAATTGTACAGAATCCGTCCAAGAAAATGAGAAGCAAAAACTCTTCTGGGATTTTGAAATACAAACAGATCAACTAACCTCAGCCTAATTAACTAGACATAATAATAGTCAACAAAAAAAAGAGAACTCGTCGAATTGTGGACTTTACTGTCTCGACTGACCACGGAGTAAAATTGAAAGAAAGCGAAAGGAAGGATAAGTACCTGGAGCTTGCAAGGGAATAGAAAAAATTGTGGAACATGAAAGTGACGGTGATTCCGATTGTAATTGGTGCTCTGGGTACAGTCACCAAAAGATCGATACAGGGACTAGTGGACTTGGAAATAAGAGGACGAGTGGAGATCATCCAAACTACAGCTTTATTAAGATCGGACAGAATACTGAGAAGAATCTTGGAGACTTGAAGAGACTTATTGTTACTCAAACTCCAGTGAGAAACCATTTTTTTTAACACTGGTGTGAAAAACTCTAAAAGAGTAATAATAAAACTAAAAACTATGTGGAACATGAATGTGACGGTGATATCAAATGTAGTTTGTCCACTTGTAACAATCCCCAAAGGATTCGTAAAGGGACTAGAAGACTTGGAAATCAGAGGTCAAGTCGAGATTATTCAGACTACAGCATTATTGAGATCGACCAGAATACCGAGAAGAGTCCTGGAGACCTAAAGAGACTTGCTTTCACTTGAACTCTTGTGAAAAACAATCAGCTAATGCTGGTGTGAAAAACTCTCCAAAGAGCAAAATAATAATACACAGACACGCACACACACACATATACAAATAGATTTATTTAAGGAAGATAAAAACGCAACATCCTAAATTTATATACAGATTTTCATCTTGGTTCAATATATGCATAGCTTTGTGTATTGTTTATACACCTGTAATTTTAGAATCTGGGATTGTATTGATATTCATGTGATCATCTGCTGAAAAATATCTCTGTTATCGTTGCATTTAGTTTTCAGTAAATTAAAATAGATATCAAAATAGATATCAAAATAGATATCTAATGTGTTACAATTTTATCCCCCCTCCGTGTATACAACTCCCGGCTAAAATTTGGGACATTACAACTTTTACAGGATGTTTATTTTTTATTTTTTTATTTAGCAGTTCCTAAACTGATTATAGATAAGATGTAAAAGCATTTCTTTTATTTAATAGCCGAGTATTCTTAATTCAATAATTATACTTGAAACAAAACCAGATTACATTATTTAAATTAATGGTACATTTTTATCACAAGTTATGCAGAAGAAGATCTTATGGAAAAATCCAATATTGAGGAAGAAAATATGGAATTAATTGATAAAGAATTAGAATTGATATTTACTTGTCTCTTCTCGAGTTTTTATGACAGCCTTTATTCTTTCAGGCATGGATTTTACTAATTTAAAGGAAGATTCTTCATTCAATCGGTTTCATCTTTTCCGAATGGTAGTTAATAGATCTTCCATGGTGGGGCGGGGGGAACATTTTCAGAGACCATCTTTAAAAAAATATTTCGCCCAAAGTCTTCTTTTGGGTTTAGGCCAGGCCTGTTCGCTGGTAATGTCATTGATTTTATATACCTTACCCAAAGAAAAGTTTTAATCCATTTTGCTCGGTGACAAGATGCATTATCGTCCTTGAAGATGACTTCATAGTCGCCTAACCAATTTTCTATCAATTGAATAAGAAAATCATCCAGAATTATACCATTAATATGAATAATATAATTTAGTTTGATTAAGGCATATTTTATAAAGTGAGAATATTCTACTTGTATATAAAATATGTTTTGGGTCTGATCTGTAATTATTTTAATTTCTATTAAATAAAAAATATCAGTAAAAATCTTCCAAGCGTGCTAATTCCACAATTTTCGCCATTGATAGTTTATTTTAGCTCATTTCTGGTAAAAAGAATCAGAAATATTTCATCCATTGAAATTCCATTGTTGAAATAACTAGAAAAATAAAAAATTAAAAATAAAACCTCCAGACAGTGAACAAAAAAAGAAAAAAAAAAGAAAAGAAAAAAAAGTTTATGACAACTTTTTAAAAACTTAAAAACTTAATTAACAATCATTGTCATTCGTATTCTCTCTCTCTCACACACACACACATGAATTCACATATATATATATATGCATATTGACCTAATGAGTAGAGTGTTCGCCAATGGTCCAGGAGACCGGGGTTCCGTCACAGGTCGAGTCATACCAAAGACTCAAAAAATGCTACTTGATGCCGCCTTGCTTAACACTCAGCATTATAAGGATCAAGGGTAAAGTAGAGCAATCCAGGAAATGGAGTAGTGCTCTCCCCTACTCCTCGATGTAGTAGCTATTGAAAAGGGAGTCTTCGAGTCATCCTCGACTAAGGTCGCCAATTTTACTTACATATATTGAAGACAGATATACTGTCAGACAGTCAGAGAAATTGTTACCTCTCCTCATGTCAGCTTCAGTACTAGAAGTTTCATTAATTTGAAAAAAAAAAAAACAACAAATCTTCAGATGAAACCTGAACGAAATAAAACAAAAGGAGATGGTATATTTATTTTGTGAAAAGTTTTTTTTCAAATACAAGAAACTTTTAGTATTGAACATGACATGAAGACGAGAGATAGCAATTGATTTCAGGTATTATCCTCCTCTACTGGTTCGTGTTTGAAAACTTACTTTATTTAAGAAAATAGTTTTTATGGCGATTTGTTCTTGAGCTTCAAGCATTGATCTTATGCTGGAAAAATTAACGTGTGATGCGCAGAACCGGATGATGGAATTCTCTTATCTTCAAAAGACTTTCAAGCTCTGAATTATTCTCGGTTTATTGAGAAAAGAGAGCATCATAGAAACGATGCAACTAATCCTTTTTAAGGATTAGTTAAATCTTTTTTGTGATGTTTTCGTTGGAGATGTTACATAACCCGAAGAAATGAATATACATGGAGTGACCATAACGCTTGGTTATAAAAATATAACTCTTACACTTTATTCTCGAAAGGGGTTAAATCTTCGGTAGGTGTGTGAGAGACAGAGACAGATGGAGACAGGAAGGGCAAAGATAAACTGCTATTATGACCCATTACTTCTTCTTAGCCGCTCTGTGTTATCTTCAAAGCCTTACGTTTTCTCTTCCGAGTAGACGTACTTAACCGGTCACCTTCATGTACCACAGTTTTTTTTCAGCTCTCCGGCTAGGCCCTAGTATTTGTCTATCTTTAGCATTCCTTTATCTGTGGATCGCCGGGACGGCAATGTCGACCATTCGGCAAGTTCTTATTTTCTTGTTGAGTATAACTAGATGTGGTCGTTTGGTCGAGCTTTGGTGATCTGTTTGCATTTCAAAATCCCAGAGAACTTTGTCCGTCTCATTTTCAAGATGAATTCCGGGTTGTTCATATTATGTTCCTCCTTGAGAGTTTTCCCATTAGTGTTATCTGGTAGTTTTTTTATTGAAATATGAGTGATAGCAAGCCTCCTAAGGTCTCCAGGAACCTTCTGAGTATCTTAACAATGCTGAGGTCTGAATGATATCGATACTTTCTCTGATTTTCCATTCTTCCGTTCTTTTTCCTTGTTTTTGGTGACCGTTCTTAGTGCACCGATTACAATTGGTGCCACCGTTACTCTTATGTCCCACAGTTTCTGTTTTAGTTCTTTGGCAAGATCCAAGTATTTTTTATCTTTTCGTTTTCTTTTATTTTCCCTCCGTGTTTCGTCGGAACAGCAAAATCCGGAAGATGGCAAATTGCTTTTCTCTTATTAATTAGTACTGTGTCGTGTCTTCTATTATTATCCTTGTCATTATTATAATTAGATACTTGAAACCGTTTAATTGCTTGCAAATTACTGTTGTTCAACCGAAATACTTGATACGATATATCTGTATGCAAAGAAATGATTATTATAGTCAAATAATCTTGTTAGTTAACAATTAATTAATGTTGTTATTTTATTTACTCCTTGAGAGGTTTTTCACAACACAGGAGTTTGAATGACAGCAAGTCTCCCCAAGTCACCAGGACTCTTCTCAGTATTCTGGCCGTTCTCAATAATGTAGTAGTTTTAATGGTCTCTACTCGTCCTGTAGCTTCCAAGTCCTCCAGTCCCCTTTATAATCTGCTGGTGACTGTACCAAGAGCAACGATTACAATTGGCATAACTGTCACTTTCAAGTTCCACAGTTTTTTTTTTAATTCCCTAGCAAGGTCGAGGTACTTATTCTTCTTTTCATTTTCTTTCAGTTTTACTCTATGGTCAGCCGTGACAGCAAAGTGCACATTCTACAATTATTATTATCATTATTATTATTATTATTATTATTATTATTATTATTATTATTATTATTATTATTATTGTTGTTGTTGTTGTTGACAAACAATAAAGACCACGTAGATATATAAAAATATAATATATATTTTTATTCTTCGACGGCGACGTTTATTGAAGAAGGAATACAGTTTGAAAGAGCTCGCACATATCTTTCTTCTTTGGCGGAGACCCTTTGTGAGTATTAGAGCGACGGCCGGAGAACACATACGGGGGAGCTGACAGGTTTACTTGAGTGACCAGTGGGTCTCTGTCTCAGTCCAAAATTGTGGACCTTATATTGTCTTTCAAGTCCCACACAGGACTATGAACACGCCTCCCCGCCCACGTATTTTCTGTTTTTATACTTCGTTTTTTTTTCCGATAATTTGTTGATCTTATCTGCGAACGGAAATATCTGTCATTCTATCCACTGGCAATGAATTACATCCTCCTTTATTTTTTCTCTTTCCGGTGAAACCACTTTGTTGATGTAATCATGCGACCGCATTGAATCTGCTAAGTTCATCCACGGCACTCCGTTGCCAGCTAAGCTAGTATATTACATTATTATTATTATTATTATTATTATTGTTGTTGTTGTTGTTGTTGTTTACTCCTTTAGAGTTTTTCACATCAGTGTTAGTTGATGGTTTTTCACTGGAGTTGGAGTGACAGTAAATCTCCTCAACTCTCAAGGACTCTCCTTAATATTCTGGCCGTTCTCAATAATGTTGTCATTTGGATAGTCTCCACTCGTCCGCCTACTTCCATGTCCCCCAGGCCCTTGAATAATCCTTTAGTTACTGTGCCAAGAGCACCAATCACAATTGGTACAATCGTCACTTTCATGTTCCCCAATTATTATTATTAATATACTACTTCTTGTGAGTTTTTCCCACTGGTGTTTTTTTTCACTTGTGTCTGAAGTCTCCAAAATACTTTTGAGTATTTTGGCTGATATTAACACTACTAACAGAAAGGATGGTCTCAATTCAAGGTATTTGGAGACCGTTCCATGGGCCCCAACCACAATTATTATTATTATTATTATTATTTACTCCTTTAGAGTTTTTCACATCAGTGTTAGCTGATGGTTTTTCACTGGATTTTGAGTGACAGCAAGTCTCCTAAAGTCTCCAGGACTCATCTCAGGATTCTGGCCGTTCTTAGCAATGCTGTCGTTTGGATAGTCTCTACCCGTCCGCCAACTTCCAATTCCTCCAGGCCCCTCAATAATTTTTTAGTTATTGTGCCTAACGCACCAATCACAATTGGTACACTCGTTACTTTCATGTTCCACAGCTTTTTCAATTCTCTAGCAAGATCGAGGTACTTATTCTTCTTTTCACTTTCCTTCAGATTTATTCTGTGGTCCGCCGGGACAGCAATGTCGACAATTTTGCAGATTCTTTTTTTTTTGTTGATTATTATGAGGTCTGGTCTTCTGTCCGGGATTAGGTGATCCGTTTGTATGTTAAAGTCCCATAGGAGTTTATGCGAGTCATTTTCTAGGACAGGTGCTGGGTTGAGCATATACCATTTGTTTGTATGGTCGAATTGAAATTTCCTGTACATTTCCCAGTGGATCACCTTGCCGACCCAATCGTGTCTCGACTTATACTCCTTCTGTGCTAATTTGCTGCATTCGCTTATTATGTGAGTGATCGTTTCGTCTCTTATTCCATCAAAAACGGTTCCCTACTTATTTTCAGTAATTTTAAGAGCAACAAACCATAATTTCTGTGAGTTCTTTTCAGAATTCTAACGGATTGTAATCTTTTCAATGTCTGCTTGTTCTATTTAATGCACTTTTCTTGTATGATTCTTTCAAAAGATTCTTTTGTAGACTTTGTTACCTTTAAATTCTTCCAGCTACTTTTATTCTCCTTTCTCTCCTCAGTCTGTAATTTTCTTGTCGGGTCTCAGTACTAGTAAATTTCATCCATTTTTTTTTTCACTTGATTTATCTTTACTTGCTGTCGCGTTATCGTTGCTCAGTAGAAATATTGGCAGTAGCCGTAGCATTGGCGTTGCTGTCTAACTCCACAAAAGAGTGCTGGGAAATGGGAAATGATATTCGATTTTTCATTAGTGTTCCTCCTGAAAGCTTTGCAGTGTGAAAATTTTCCCTCTGAGGTAAGGTTTCCCTCTCTGTCTATCTCTCTCTCTCTTTCTCTGTATGTCAGATAATGACATTAACAAAAAATAAATAAATAAATAAATGAAAATAGAATAAATAAATAAAAAGAATCTCTCTCTCTCTCTCTCTCTCTCTCTCTCTCTCTCTCTCTCTGTTTCTGTCGGTCCGTCTGTCTGTCTACGCCATATTCACTTACTTCTCCCATTCCTCTTTATATCCATAAATTCTTTACTGATCAAGTTCTGCATGGAAACATTAACTTCAAGTGACAGAAGGTCACAAAAGGGGTACATGTAATGCAGATCGAAATTTTGTTGGTTGGAGAGTCTAGTGTAACGTAATGCATCATCGAGTATATAACCTGGTAACAAAATTTGACCCGGAAGTCAAACACCTGCGGAGGTGGTGAGTGACAGCAGGGAGATCAAAGGTCTTGTGCTAGCATGAGAACTGAATAAAATAGGAAAACTAACGATTTGGAATCACAGATGTGAGTAGATTGTTGGTTCAAAAGAAGCCAGCAAGAAGAACAAAAAAAAAATGATTCATTTGTAAATGTTTGATTATTATCATCTGTATTTATACCTTCAATATTCGATTAAAATTATTTTTTATAACTTTTCTATAATAATCATTTGTTTGCACACTGATACAAATAATAGTTTGATTTGATCTATTTGTTTAAAGATACATCAACTTCTTGTCGATTGGGGCTGTAAAATATACCGACAGCTTCTTTACAAAGGGACAAGAACTCCCAACGAATATTCTAGATATGACACTAAATAATCTGATGGTGAGATTCCATTAAAGCTGGAACTTTGGGAAATGTAGAGTACCCCTTTATTGCCATTGCTCCTAAATCCATTCTGGCGCGGAATGGTGGCACCTGATAGGGTCCTATCTATGGGTCAAATAGAATTAAAGTGTGTACTTATGCTAAACTGAATTGTTTGAAATAGAACTGTTTATATCTATAAAAAGGGATTTGGCATTAATAACCTACAATGTTTGATGTGCAATAAAACCAAATCAAACGAAACCAAAAACCTTGTGGGTTATTTAACATCGAAATTTGATTCATTTGTAAATATTTAATCATAACTGTAATTTCCATTTTTAATATTGCAATTTGTGTTTATAATCATTGCATTCAGTCATATGGTGTTAAGCATTCCTACCTTAATTTTCTCGCACTCTGTAGTTTCAAGTATTCCTATTAAATACTACTAATTAATACACAATTCTATAATTTTAAGTTAATGTTCCTATTTAATGATAAACATCATATGTTTGTATAGTTATATAGTTTCAAATGTTCCAATGCTAATTATTGTGAAACAGATTTATTTCACCAATAGATGGGACCCTAATAGGTTCTACCACAGCAGATCAGAGGGAACCGGTGAGTAATAGTAAAAGTTATTTTGGGATGTTATGAGATCGATAGAAAAGTCGTCGGGCGTGTTTTTAGGGTTTGAACGTTTAGAAGCCCTCCATTTTGAGGGTTACAACAAAATCCGAAAACGATCCATTTTCTAAGCTTAACTTTGCTGGGTGTGTTGGAGTCAACTGCACCCCAAAACACATTTTCATGACTTTAGAAAGACCAAGATACTTTAAATCATTTATAATACAACTATAGTTTCATTGGGGACATCTACAACGGAACAGTTTATTCACAGATTTTACTCTGAAGCGTAAAAACGTGTTTATTTTTGGATGGGTAGGAAAGAAGTTAGATTACTTTGATTTAGGAGCACCACGGAGGCACGCTTAACATAACAGTCATCGTCATAAGAAATTAAAACAGTTACCCGAGTTCAAATCTAGAACAAGGCTATTGGCTTTTCAGCTTGCGCTAATGCCATTGAGAAGGGTATGAATCCATCTTTCCGCACCCAAACTATGAGTAAATAGTTGGGCAGACTGGTTAGTTAATCAGTAAAGCAAAAGGAAAAACTCTGAGTTCGAACCAGCTTCAAAATTTCAAACCGGGATGATCTTAAACTTGGACAATTTCCACATCAAGTAATTACAATTACACAAAGAAAGATATGGAGGTGCTTCTGATGTAACGATTAGCATCGTAGAAAATAGGCTCGACGAACAGAGTTCAAATCCTGGACAAGACTATTTGCATTAAACATAACGATAATATCCTTGGGAAAGGTAAGAATCCAAGTATTTTCCCTGCCGGGCAGATTGGACTCATCACCTTTGGTATAGCAACAGGTCTAGGAGAGGGAACACTCAAACCTCAGCTCCGATAAAAAAAATTGACCTTTTGTTGCATCCTGTTCGTGGCGGAGGGGTTGACCGCCTCATTGACTGTAAAATTTTCAAAGAGTTAAACCATCTGTAAATATTTTTGTCAAATTAAAAAAACAACAACCTGGTTATGCATCATATTGCCACAAAGTGCTGCCGAGGGATGAAAAAAAAAAAAAAAACAGCAAACAAACAAAAACAAAGACAAGAAAAGAAAGACCTGTTTGATCACTAAATTTTTCAGATTTTTAAACCCTGAGGACTTTTCTGGTTCCCGAAACTGAAATCAACCTTTAAGGCAGTCGTTTTCCAATAATGGAACAGATAGAAGGAAATGTATGATCAAATCCCCTTCGATCATCCTTCAAAACAACTTTTTAATAATCATTTTTTGTCTCCATAGCGTTTGTCGTTTATTAGCACAGAAAAATACTAAAGCAAAGTGGAAGTGTTTTAGAATATTTTTAATGTAAAGTGACAGCGGTGAAAAAGTACTTCGTTCAAATGAAGTCAACAGTAAAAGACAGCCGTGATTAATGCTTCAGATTTTCTTTTCCCACTTGAATTGATAACATCAGTAGATACGCAAACATTAAAGTTTAAATTTACTTATTGAATAGATTATGCAAATGATACCACAAGTTCAATAAACAACATCTTCATTATTCAAACGCACACAAACACACACAAACACAAATAGAGAAATTAAATGCTATCGTTATCATTGTAACTCTTTTATTGTTACTTCATTGTTTTTTGTTTTGATTTGCTTTGTTTTGTTTTTCAGCCGTAACATTCTCACAAACTGGTTACATTAACCTCATTTGAGTTGAAACCCTTAAAAAGTTGACTAAATTAAAAAAAAAAAAAAAAGATCAATATAGTTACTTCTAAAAGTGAAGAACTTTACACAACTGAATATTCAATTTTTCCAATCAATCTAAGGAAAAAAAAGCAAAGAAAAAAAGAAAGAAAAAAAAGAAGAAAAGAAAAAGAAAAGGAAAAAACGAGAAAGAAAAAAAAAAGAAAAGAAAAAGGAAAGGAAAAAAGAAAAAGAAAAAAATTGAAGTAAAATATGCAAAATCAGTTGGCGAATGAAGAAGAATCGCTACTTTTTCACGCTGCATAGAAACTTGTTTGAGCTGTGAATAAACTGTCATTTTAGCAATATTATTTTATGGTGAATACGAAGAAATAGGCAGAAATATATATATATTTCAAGAAAAACAAAGAGATGTACTCTTATGGACCCCCACACATGGCCGTGCAAAAGCAGGACGACCTGCACGAACATACATTCAGCAGCTGTGTGAGGATACAGGATGTTGTCCAGAAGACCTGCCTAGTGCGATGAACGATAGGGAGGAGTGGCGAGAGAGAGAGAGAGAGAGAGAGAGAGTCAGGGATGTCCGTGCTACCAGCGTGACATGATGATGATGATGAGGATTATAAATTTATTTCCATCCCGCTAAGAGCATTGATATGAATCAACTACTCCAACAAATTTAACTGGACTTCTCCAGATCCAACATGGAGACAAATGAATCTGAAGAAGTCCTTTTAAAATTTTGGGAGTTGTTGATTCATATCGATGCTCTTAGCAGGATGGAAACAAATTCATAATCCTAATGTGACCGAATTTTTTTTTTTTTTTTTTTGAAAGAATATTTGCTCTATGATATCATTTACATTGAGCTCTTTAACAGAAATATTTAAATATTCAAATTTTGAATAATCTAATTGTCCTGACGGAATTGTTCCCTACTCCGGATTTACTGGATTGAAGAATACCTATATATATATATATATATATATATATATACTCTTTTAAGTTGATATGGAAACTGGTCCAAGCAAAAGAAAACTCAGAATTGAAACCTGTTAAACTCCGCTTAAAACATTTACTTTGTGTCACATCTTCCTCGTGCAGAAGGGTTGCTATATATATATATATATACACATGTTTAAAATTTTTAAATACAAGAATTATATATTAAAAATTGAATTAACAGGAGGTACCGAGTAATCTGTAAGAGTACGGATGTAACTACAAGACACATCAGGTTAAATAATCGCGCGTTTACCATGACTAGTTCGTTTGGCAGCGCTGGTGTGAGATGTGGTAGAGTATTGGCTCTGCATTCTGTGGACACTGGTTCGATCTTCAGTGGGAGAGATCACAGTATACATTGCTGATGAGACCTAATATGGTCAAAACAGCTGTGTAGTGTTTTCGTATATGTCACGCAGTGCTCACCGGATTTTCTGGTCATGGTAATTATATATATATATATATATATATATATATATATATTATTCAGTCCAGATAAACCAGAGTCGGGAATAATTCCGTCAGGACAAATTCATTCCACTAGAAATTAAAAATTTTCCTGGTAAAGAGCTCAATGTGACTAATCACAGAGCAATAATTTCTTTAAGAAAAAACAAAAATCGGTCACATTAGGATTATAAATTTATTTCCATCCAGTTATGGGTATTGATAAATATCAATAACACCAAAGAAAACAGGACTTCTTCAGACCCAATGGATAAATTAAATGACATACAGAATAGACAGAGGAGGGAAGGGTGGGAGGTGCTAGAAGAGGGCAGAAGAGTTACCTCCCCGTTTTACTCCCCCCCGTTTTTTTTTTTTTATTGCCGGTCGGAATCACAGTAAATTGATTTTAATCTTTTATTCTAATTATATTTCAAAGTAAATTTCCGATTCAATAATAATTTAGGGAAGTACGACATGCGTTAATAACCTTACGTAAGTATCCAGTATTCCTTATCTTCGATTAATTTCAAAATTTATTCAAAATTCATCTTCCAGTCTATTAATTCAGTTACCTTTTCATTGAAAACAACATCACATGTTACATACTCATCTCTCTATTTTATCTTATATTAATTATTCCACCACAGGATGGAAATAAATTTATAATCCTAATGTGACCGATTTTTGTTTTTTCTTAGAGTAATTATATATATATATATATATATATATCCAGTCAGCGTCCGAAAACAATGGGAGTGGATTATTCGCTTATTGAATATTTGAGGAATTTCATATAAAACTATGGGAGTGCTCGATGTATGGCTATTGTTATAGATTCCCGATCCAGTTTTATATAATAAAACTCACATACAGAGCGTATACAATGCAATTAGAAGAAGACTCAAATCTGTTTTAAAAGTCATGATAATTTATTTCGGTGAAGAATATCATTATACTCTTTGTCTCGTCAGATGACTTCACAGGTTTAATTTGAGGTTGAAAAACAATAAATATGGATCCTTCCTTTTTTTTCATTCATACATATATAGAGACTGTAATCCATATTTGCTGTTTTTTAACCTCAAAATAAACGTGTTAGGTCATCTGTTGAGACGAAGGATATAATGATATTCTTCCCCGAAATAAACTTATAATGACAATTTAACCAGGTTTGAGTTTTCTTCTAATTACATTATATATATAATCTACGCACAACAAGGAAAAACAAAAATACTGTTGGCAAGGGTTATAGAATACGCCGACTACACATCTGCAAACGAGTAAAAGCGTTAAACATGGCCACCTGTTTGGTGTGGGCGTCAACCCGGAATGCTTGACGGAGTACTGGTAGCTGAGTAGTCGGTGACCGAGCAACTGATGTGGCCAAGTGACTTGCAAGATTTCACTTTGGCCCTTATTGAGTAGATGAGTGATCGGAGAGACCTGATCGAATAAGTCGGCTGGTCAAGTCCTTACACCTATAAGAATATCCCGACAGTATTCTTCAGAATGCTTTTGTGACAAACGAGCATTAACCTTATTTCACCTCAAAAGTGCTAGAATGCGGTGGCTTTGAGGAAAGTGCGTTGAGATAGCAATGTTTGAAGTAATTTAAACAGTGTTCAAACAAATGACTAATATTAAATAGAATCTACAGTTAGATCGTAATTGCTTGAAACCATTTGAATGTGTGCAAGCGAATGAGCTCTAGAATCTTGTTTAAAAATAAAGTTACCAACAAACTTTTCTCTTAAAAATTCCCCCACATACATATGTGTGTGTGTGTATATATATATATATATATATATAAACATCATGCCATTAAACCAAATAACCAAAACAAACCAAACCAAAACAAAAATACTTAAAATTTGAAAAATAAATGAAAATCATTTTATATATCACCATCATCATGTGCCGCCAGCACGAACTTAACCGACTCTCTCTGTTATTTATCATACGTCCCACCGACGTACGAATGTAGCACAAGGCCGTTTTTAAGGAGGGTCCAGTCACAGAGCCGTAGCCCACACGCGTCCGGCAAGGCCAAAAATACCTTCGACTATCTCTCACTATTCGTCTCTATCGTCCATCACTTCCGGTAGGTCTTCCAGGCTACATCTTGTACTCGTACAGAGCTGTTGTAGATAAGTTCTTGCTGGTCTTTCTACAAGATATTTGACTCCATACGGAGAAGGAAGATGGATTAAATGATTCTAGACTACGGTCTCCCCAAAAAACGGTCGCAGCCATAATGATGCTGTATAAAAACACAGAAGTAAAAGTTCGCTCACCGGACGGAGACACCGACTTCTTTGACATTGTCGCAGGTGTGCTTCAAGAGGACCCATTAGCTCCATATCTATTCATACTCTGTCAATGCCATATGTATATATATATATATACGTGTTTCCTCAAAAACACCAGAATTGATATTATTAGGTATCAGGTCTGTTCTGTACAAAGATTGATATGCCCTAAAACAGAAACCAGAATTAGTTGGGATATTTCCTTGCTTCAACTTCCAGTACAACCTGTTACTTGTTTCGTGGAGAGGAGATTAGCACTAACAAGTTGCTCCAAGAGATGCCATGAAGGAGAATTATTCAGTCTGGGACGCGGATGACCTAATTAATCATTTTTTGGTAGAACATACCATTTCAAAATAAAACTAGAAAATATTATGAGGCTACAAAAGATTGTATCCAGTATTCGCTTAAAGGCTGTGCTCAGAGACCATTAAGTCCAGGTGCTTGTAGTGTAATGGTTATCGTCGTAGGAATAGGACACGGCGACACGAGCTCAAATCCTGGACAAGACCGATTGCATTTCACATCGCACTAATACCCTTAAGAAATGAATGAATCCAATTATTCTCCCATCAGCTATGGG
>OY757919.1:69773342-69858342 GCA_963585895.1 Sepioteuthis lessoniana
TATCTCACTTATGTGAATTTGCGAAAGCCCTTATTATTTTAAACATTGACATGACTTACATGAAATGTATTACTCTGTTCCGAATGGCCGAGCCGGCAAATCTTTTGAAATTCTTGTGTATTTTTAATGCTTTTTTTACCAATAAAACTTCCATAGCGTTGCCAACCTTATTATTTCCACGTCACCAGTACAACATCAAATAAATGTGTTTCAATGTTATTTTCGATAACATGAGTTTTGTGAATAAATGACTTTTTTCTTATTTTTAAAAAGCTCAACACGTCACATGTCAGGAAACATGGTTTTACTCACAAAGAATTAAAGTTTTAAACATGAGAAAGTGAAAAGGGCAAAAATATGAGAGTGAAAACGACAATTTTAAAAATTAACCTCACCTATCTACGATCAACTCAGTAGACATATATGTTTATCTCTATATAAATAGACCTACTTGAATATACGATGAAGTGTGACGTTTAACAGTTCAGAAAATAGAACCGGCGAAGTGAATTAGTCGAATGCTCTTTCAGGTGAGTATACGAATATATATCTTTAGTGAAAGCATACATCGTCATTCCCCAGCGTTCTGGAAAAAATTCTTTTTGCTGATATGTCGCAAAGGTTGGTTGAAATGAGAAAGATTAAATTTAGTTTGGTTTCTTGGGTTAATGGTAAAACAACTTTTGTGAGAAATATAAAATAATTACTGTGATGGTTAATTGAACCAATTATTTTATTATTTAATTTGGCCAGGTCAAGAATTATTCAGGGATCTTTAAGTTAGTTAAAATCATTGAGTGGAAATGTTAGTCAAATTGGAACGGTCAAACGCGTGCGCAGTGGGGCTGATGTTTAACACCTATCATCTTGGGACAGGAGTGCCAAATGTAGATAAAATGGATTCATGTCGTGTTATAAGTTTGATGGGAATTAAATAAAAACATAATGAAAGTTAAGGGCACGTGTGATGATCATGATGATATGACGCAATAACTTAATGAGATGACATCACACTAATGATATACTTAATTTTAGAATATATAGAAAAATTAGCGAATTTCGAAAAGTAGTTTGTTGATAGTTGTCAGTTGTCAACCAAGTTCGAGTCGAGTTAGTTACGGAGCCCTTGGGACAACGACAGTGGGTGGTGGATGTCTCGGTTCCTATACCCTTACAAGTTCTCTCTCTCTCTCTCTCTCTCTCTCTCTCTCTCTCTCTCTCTCTCTCTCTCTATACGCTCTTTTTCTCTCTTATGCTTCGATGACTGCTGGAAAACTCTATGCAGTCTGCATTATAATAAACACCATTTTATCAGAAAAATAAAGCGACAATTTCTCTCTATAAATATATTGGATAAATTATTCTTACACCAATACGTTTCAATAAAAAATTCTAATTGTTAACAGATCGTTTTTCTTGTCTTTGAGTTACCAGCACCCAGGCAGCTTGCTCCAACGAACCATCCCAACCGTCAGAAGAAGTTCCGGATGGATTGTGTCATTCCTAATCTGTGGATCTTTCAAACCCAGCGTGAGCATGGAGGGGATTGATAAACAGACTGGAAACACTTGCGATAGTCACGGAACCAAAGTCACAATAAAGTATCGTGACAAGCATAATATCACAGTAATCTAATTTCAATGCTATCCTTGAAGAAGACTACTTATTAACCGATAGCTGGGGGCATAAGGGGTTCAAACATTTCCTAAGGGCATTTGTCTTAAAATGAACGTAAAGGCACTGCTGGAGATCGAACACGCTGACTACGATGTTACAGTCCAGCACGTTAACACATACGCCAATGAGAATCTGCCAAATGGTTGAGTGAAAATTTGAGAAAACTGTTATCCTAGAAGGCGCTTTTATTGTAACGGTTATCGTCATAGGAAATGGAATCGGTGGCCCGAGTTCAAATCTTGTTTGCTTTTCTCTTAGCGCTAATGTCTTTGAGAAGGGTAGCGCTAAAATACATTTAAAAAATGAGATCTTTATATACTGAGCACTAACCCTACTATCACCAAACGCTTCACTCCTTTATAGCTGTGGAGAGTCTCCGTGACGTAATGACTAAAAAAGTGGATTGCAGTTTCGAAGAAAGCGAGTTCGAACTCCAGCCGCGCTATTACGTTTACTTTCGGGCTAATACTCTCGGTAAAAGTATTGATCCTTTCCTATCCCCAGTTATGGTTTAATAGTATCATTATTGTTCTTCTACAAGGATGGCCTTGGCATTAAGTAACCCACGAAGATTGATATGCCACTATACAAACAAACCAAACCCAATCTTTATAGCAATAAAAAATGACCTCTTCATTCCCATAGAGAAATCCCTCTCTTTCTTTTCTAATACTTATAAAAATCTGCCAACCCCAATAACTTTATCACCTCTTTGAATCATTACATACATACATACAGACAGACACCATGGAGACGCCCGTGGTGTAATGGTACCATCGTAGGAAATGGACCCGGAAACGCGAGTTCAAATACTGGATGAGGCTATCTGTATTTCATATTGCGCTAATACCCTTGGGAAAGGTATAAATCCAACAATTCCACTTCCAGCTATAGATAAATTGTAGGGTAGACAGGCCTCTTGATATTGCAACCATTCTAGGAGAAAGAAAAACACTGAATTCGAACGTGTTAAATTCCGCTTAAAAAAATCAACCTTGTGCCTTGTGCCTCCAGCTACTCAAGCGGAGGGGTTGGGTACATGCACGCAACTTTTTTGCTTATATACACACATACGTATACATTCGAAACCAGATGGATCATTTTTAAGATGTGAGGTAAGTGTCCGTACAGTTGTTCTTTCGAGGGGGGTATTGCTTCCAGGATTTGTTCAATATAGCTCGTGGCATTGTTGTGCAGTTCCCATTCAGCTTTTTCTCTATGCGTTTTTTCAGTGTCCATGTGGTGCATCCATTTAGTAGTATTGACATAATCGATACTTGAAAGAAACTACGATTAATTTTATCGGAAGAAGTGTAAATTTTAATGTTTTCATCTGTATGAATACATGGGAACATAACATTTAATTTAATTAAAACATTCATACAGTACAAAATAATAACAGAATATATATATATATATATATAGAGAGAGAGAGAGATGAAGAGAAAGAGAGAGAGAAAGAGAGAGTAAGTTGGCCGACCTTAGTCGAGAGCAAGGCGAAGGCTCTCTTTTCAATAGTTACAACGCTGAGGTTTAGAGGAGGGTGTTACTTCTTTCTTTGGATTGCTTCACTTACCCTTGGTCCGTACCTTATAATGCTGACTGTTAAGCAAGGAGGTATCAAGTACTATTTTTGATTCTATGGTAAGATTCGACCTGAGATTGAACTGCGGTCTCCTGGACCATTGGTGAACACTCTAATAATTATGCCAATGAGCAGCCCATTGGACTGATAGGTAGAGTGTTCCCCAATGGCCCTGGAGACCAGGGTTCAATCTCAGGTCGAGTCAAAGATTTAAAAAAATGGTACTTGATATCTCCTTAATTAACACTCAGTATTATAAAGTAAATATCAAGGGTAAAGTGGGGCAATCCAGGCAAAATTGTTGCACCCTCCCTTACACCTTAATGTAGTAGCTATTGAAAAGGGAGCCTTCGGGTCACTACTGACTACGGTCGCCAACTATATATAAATTTCTTGTCATTATTTTGTGCTATATATTTATATAAAGTTTCTTTAATTTGACGCATTTAAATTTAATACGATCTTTATATGCAGCCTGAAGTAAAACTTCTTTTCTATATCTTCAATATTTCAAGCTAATTTGTTTGTAAGACGAGTCCATGATTTTATAATTGCAAATTAATTCTAACGAAGGATAATAGAAAGATGATTTGAAAAAATCTAGAAGAAATGATTAATGGAAACTCCTAAAGAGGGCTTAATGGTGTCTTGGAGAGAAAGAATTGAAAGAATTTAAGCAGGAAACGAAGACGCAGATTTAGTTAATCCACCTTTTGCATTGATTAGCCATTTATTTGTTACTGCTATTTCTTCCTGTAAACATTTATCCGTGCAATTATAAGCAAAAACAAAACCTGAACGAACAGAAAATTTGGTGGCCCATTAGAAATTAGTAAAAAGATAAATAAAAGAGCAAAAAGAAAACAATTTTTAAAACGTTTTTAGAGCTCAGATCATTAGAATCAAAACGTTTTGGTTTAAAAACATTAAAATATCAAATATCAAAGATTAGATTTTGTTCAATGTTATATATAGCTCTCATTTACACAGAAGAGATAACTCCTGATATTTTGATATATCATGTGCTTAAAAAAGAATTAAACTAGACAGTTCATGAAGTAGAAATGCGTCATCTACCAAAGCAAATAGACAGCACACATTGACTATGGGAAGGATGCGTTAGGTTAGTGACAATAAGTTATTACACAAAAATGAGTTTTAAAAAAAGCAATATTTTTGTAACGTGGGGCAAAATTTGACAGCTCTAGATGCCTCTTCAGAGTTTGTGAAAGTGACGAAATGACACTGGACTCCGAGATTGCCTGATACTCTCCGTATGCTACTCGCCAGATTTGCCTCAATGTCTCGGAGCATCACCTCGGAATCTACGGTTTTAGGTTTACCTGATCTTGAGTTATCATTAAGGCTCATACAACCGGAGGGAAATGTCTTGAACCCTCTCGTTAATGTACTGTGATCAAGTAAGTTTTCACCTTTCGTACAGCAAATATTTTTATTTGCTTCCGTAGCGTTATCGCCATATCAAACTAGTAAAACATCATCATCATCAAGACGAGCTGGTAGTATTGGTTTCCTCGAGTCTCTCTCTCAATTCATCCCTATCATACATCGCTCCCGATAGATCTTCCAAAGTACGAGGTGCATACGATAAGTTTCCAGACGCTTTTCGTATGGGCACTTTTATCTATAGTACACACAGGAAAATCTAGTCCCCTTCGAAGTAATCTCCTCCGGCTGCAATGCACTTGTTGTACCGTTCCAACAACTTCTTCAAGGCCCCATCGAAGTTTTCTTGTGTGAGCGTGTCAATGACCTTCGTCACAGCCTCTTTCATCTCCTCAATTGTCTCATAACGACAATCTCTGAGCATAGGCAATAACCAAAAGTCACAGAGAGCAAGGTCTGGACTATTGGGAGGGTAAGGAACTGTCTTGATGCCCATCTCGGTCAAATAGTCTGTGACCAGGATGGAGATGTAGACTGGTGCATAGTGCTGGTGGAAATGCAACTGACCCGATTTCAAGAGTGCTGGCCTCTTCCCAAGGAATCTCTTCCTGAACTCCCTTAAAACCTCAACATAGTAACCCTAACCTAACCCTAACTCTTTGGCCAATTAACTCTGGTGTATTGACTTCCTTACTTCACCCATACCTCTCATTATCTCTTTCAGACTCCCTGCCTTCCTTGAATCTCTTATGCCACTCACAAACTGATGCTCGATGCATGCAAGATGCTCCAAAAGCAGTCTGAAGCATTCCATACGTTTCTGTGGCGTTTTTTTCCAAGTTTAAAACAGAATTTTATTGCATATCGTTCTTCTAAAGTGTCAGATAGCATTTTTGAAATTCACCAGCGGTGACAATCAGGAGGCTTTTGAAAGGTGTAATCCAATTGCTGCTGTAGCCGTTCATTTGAAGCTGAAATCATAAAAATTGGTCAGTCATCTTATAAGATGTATAGCAATAACATAGTGAATTTTCAAGAGTCTACGACAATTTTAAATGCCCATACGAAAAAATCTCGTATATCCTGTGTCCGCCTAGAGCTGATGAAGATAAGTTCTTGCTGGTCGGTCAATACTGGTACGTCCATGTGTAGGGTTCCATAGAAGAACATCACTCATGAGTTTGTCCTTGTTTCTCTTGCAGTGTCCCGTATCTCCTAAATTAGACTATGTTGCACGTGCATCAGTGCACCTATCAAATTACACATAGAATGAAACAATGAACAACATGTTAGGGCATCATCTACCACGTTACTACCAACAACGGCTTCAACTGCTTCAACTCACGAGATATACGCGCCAAAAACAAGCATGTATTAAAATATTGCAAACGTTTTACGCATCATGATACAAACCGAAGAATTGTTCTTTGTTTTCTTGTTGTTTTTTTTTCAACGGAAACAACAGTGAATAAAATAAAGTCTGTAGATTCAAAAAAATTTATATTCCATAAAACCATCTTCAGTTTTGACGAGGAGGATCGACGCAGCCTCTAAAGAACTGTAGGCCTCTAGGTTTTCAATCATGGCCAGCATATCCACAATAGTGGGTCATTTTTGTTGTGACTCCGATGGTTGTTTTCCCTATTCACTAAGTCCCATATATAGACGTTCCAGACGTAAAAGTCCCTGACGTAGACATCCAAGTCAAAGACGTCCAACAGATTAAAGCCAGGAGACCTAAAAGTTGATATGTTGGATGTGAAATGTTTGTGAAAATTTCCGTGCTGCATTTTCTGAGTCATTGGCACGTCTATATGTAGGGGTCCATAGAAGAACGTCACTTATGAATTCATCCTTTTAAACAAAAGATATCAGGAGTTTATTCAATTATCACTATTTAAGAAGCATTGCATAAACAAGCCGATATTTTGTAGGAATTCTTTATCTCATCTCGGCAGATTGGTTTAATAAATATATACAGAAGATTCGTTGCTTCTGATGTTAACAACACCACATACGAGTTTAATCTTTCATTAATAATTAATTAATCTTTCATTAAAAATTAATTAATAATTAATTAATCTTTCATAAATAGTTAATTAATAATTAATTAATCTTTCATTAATAATTCAAGAATTTTCTCCTTTTCACCGCCCTGTCAGCAGTTCTTGGACGAATCTGACTGTTTTCCGCCTGAAGGTTAAGATCCTCCCCAACACATGTAAGTGTCCTCGGTATAAGACTAAACTGCATCTGATGGTGACGTTCTAGTTCCTGAGAACCGAGCAGTATGGACCTCCTTGGATTGCTATAACTCTAAGTTCCCTCTAACCCACATATGGTTAGAGGAGTCCCCCTGGCATATTGGTTAATGTACAAGACTGTGACATCTTGATAATCGAGTTCAAACAACAGTTTTGCTATAGCGTTCACTTTTGGACTAACACCCTTGAGAAAGGTGTGAATTGGTTAAATAGTAGCCCTACTGATCTCCTACAAGGATGACTTGGGCATTAGATAGCCCACGAAATCTGATATGCCATTAAAGAAAGAAACCAAACAAATTGGGGGTGGTAGTACTAGTAATAGATAGTACCTATATTTAAAATAGATCTGTTCAAAAATTATTTGTATTAAGAGAATATTCAAAAACGAAACTTTTAACTACTACACAATGATATAACTATAAATGCACAATGAACACAATTCCCTAACCTCATTGCCTAGAATAATCCAAGAAAGATTAACACACCACTAAAATCACTGATTTAATGAATCAATTATTTCAGCATTTCATTTAAGAAAGGTTTCGCTTTGTTATATTTTGACCTTTGACCCGGCCCAAAAATACTATTCCAAGGTAATACACCGGAAGGAAGTGACACATTCCAACGGCCAGTAATCGAAAGAGATAACGTGGGCAGATTAAGGCTTATGATATGGGACAAGGTGAAGGTCCCATTGTGCCACTACAGTGATGCACCGGAAGCGAGTAACCTCAGAACTGCATGACAGTTATTTCCGCTTGATGACGATTAAACATCCGATTCAAAGATCCAGTAGGCGATCGTGTGGGCGTTGAGTTATTATCTAACTCAGTTGAGTTTGGGGTGCCAAAGCAGTTGCCAGCAGACTTCCAGACAGTAGAGACCAGATGTGGTAGGGAAGGCCACACCCGACCGAGGGGGACCTCGGAAACCCCCGATGCAGTTGCCAGGAGAGATCCAGACACCTAGAGACCATATGTGGTAGGGAAGGCCACACCCGACCGAGGGGGCACTCGGAAAACCCCCGAAGCAGTTGCCAGCAGACTTCCAGAGAGTTAGAGACGAGATGTGGTAGGGAAGGCCACACCCGACCGAGGGGGACCTCGGAAACCCCCGAAGCAGTTGCCAGTAGACTTCCAGACAGTAGAGACCAGATGTGGTAGGGAAGGCCACACCCGACCGAGGGGGCCCTCGGAAAAGCCCCGATGGAGTGGACCCCAAGGCCTCTGGTTGAACATCAGGAGAACAATAAAGACACAATGTGACGGGTCATAACAGTGGGGTCAAAATATGAAGTTTATGTTCGGTCTCCGGCATCCTCTCACATGCAACCCTTCAACAACCTTTTCGAACCCTTGCAATAAAGTGAGAGGTGCATATTTTTCTAAAGAAGTCTTTTTGCGTCCTTTCTTCGTGCGGCTGTCGTTTGTCATGCGTCTGTTATCATTGCGTCGGTATGTATCCAGAATATATATGTATGCAACAGCTTTGTCAAATGCAAATTGCCAGTTCAAATGCTTCGGAGGTATTTTTGAATTAAAACTCATTGTCTCTTTCTGAGTTGATAAATAAAAATCGCAACAAGGGAAACAACTGAAATTGAAACCTTAGATAAGGGGACAACGTCAAATAATTGGGTCTTTAGTTGCGCTTGCAAGCCAAACAAGTCGTTGAGAAAGAAAGAAAGAAAGAAAGAAAGAAAGAAATCAAATTAGACATGTGTAGATTGAGATAGATATTGATAGACAGACATTGATTGATAGATAAATAAACGGGTATACAGAGATATAGACAGACAGATAGATAGATATGAACAGATTAAGATCGATATGGATGAAGGTAGATGATGTCAAAAGTGATGAAAGTCTGAAGAGCTAACAAAATATTTAAATAGTCGAGTAGAATTAAGACATTTTTGCCAGAGATGAAGAGGAAGGAATTGTAAAAAAAGAATTGAACGGTGCTAATTGGTATCAGGGAAGGTGGACGCACGTAAGACATGCTTGCTCAATCATCCGAGATGATACATCATCACTTCAAATAATTGCGCCTCCCAAACGCACGCCGTTTTTATTCAATTAGGCTCCAAAAAGATTTGCATATTTCATGAACTAATCAATGTGTCTTTTCCTGGGTTCTGTCTCATTAATTTTCTTAATTGTCTAGTTATAGTCGAGTTGCAGACACAAATGGACTTTAGACTTTGTTAACACTTTTATTTATGCAATATTATCGTGGCATCTAGCTTGTAACATTCAGCATATTATATGCAGTAACAAAAAGAGCAGTAAATATTTTTGATCAGTGTAGGTGGTAAGCAAAGAATCACATAAAATGATTGTAATATATATATATATATATATACTTAGAAGTAAAACCGACGGTATGAAAATATCATCATCATCATCATCATCATGTCATGCCATCAGCACAGATATCCCAGACGCTTCCTCGCCACCCGTCTCTATCGTCCATTGCTTCCGGCAGGTCTTCAGGGATACATCCCATATCGCCACAAAGCTGCTATATGTAGGTTCTAGCCTGTCATCTTGCCTTTGCTCGTCCATGGACAAATATGAAAAAACAAGTTTCTTCAAAGGATGATTTTATTTATACAGTGAATTATTTGTCAACGTTTGATGCTTCGGTTTTTGAAAATTAAACTTTCACTGAAGCGTTTAAACGAATTCAGAAGATACAAAATGACTTATTCAAATGCTCTGATGAAGGTTTAATGTTAAAAATGAAACGCCTAATGTAGGCAAATAATTCAGACTATAAATAAAATCCTCCTTTAGAAACTTTGTGTTTTTTCATATTTGTGCACTTTCACGAGTATATATATATATATATGTATGTATGTGTGTGTGTGTGTGTGTGTGTGTGTGAGAGAGAGTGTATGACGGGATGTAATGAGTAACATATACATATTTATATACATTTATGTATAATGAATAATAAATAGCATAATGAATAATATATAATTGTATTTGTGTGAGTGCGTGCGTGTGTATTAAAATTTTTAAATTCCATTATAACGCTCGATAATCAGAATTGAAAAAAGGTTTTCATACACAGATCCTTTCTTTGCGTTACTGTTTGATTCATAGGTTTTTTTCAATCATCAGACTCGTAATGTAATTCTTTTATTAAGTTACTGGTGATTGAAAATATCTCATGAATCAGACAGTAATATGAAGAATATCCTTGAGTATAAAACCCTTTGTAAATTTATGTTTTTTTTATAATGCTCGAAACTATTTCTCGTCGCCACTTTTGTAATGTTCCATGAGGGGGGTAATTTTGGCCGATATTTATCATCTATTTTCTCTCGTCTGATGCCGAATACTGAGTATGGAATGCTAAACAATACTAACTCGCAATGTTATATTTCACATCTATTTTGCATACTCACGTGTCTCTCTACTCATCACACATCACACATCAGATCTCTGACTGTCCCATTTATATATCTACTATTTCTAGTCACGTAAACTCCAATAGCACATTCCATTTCAACACTTGTGTTTATTGGCTAGAGATCCGTGTTCAAATCCCACATTCTTCTACATAACAGTTTTTATCGACGTTTTTAACAGTCATTTAAGTTTTTAAACCTAGATGTGGATTCATCTTTTGATGCTTAGCACAGTAATAAAAAAATAACAATTTATCTTTTTATTATCTCTCTACATCTCTCTTTGACTCTTTATATATATATATATATATATATATATGTATATCAAGGACTAAAATACAAAAGAGAAAAGTGTGTAAAAAGTTCTCAATGTAAGCAAAGCATTCTTTCAAACATAAAATATTAAAATCTTTCTTTCACTTAGCTAAGTCAGTTACTCGGATTTTGATATATTGCACACAACTATCTGACGGAAAGAGTTTTATTTTTATTTTTTACATATGAAAAAATAAATTTTCCATCTTATTCTTTTGATTATTGTCTCTTTTTTATCTTTAGCAAAAATCGTGTATTGATTTTGGATATGTGTTGGAATGTTTTTAGTGAATAGTCAAAAGCAGCCACTTATATTGCGGGATTTTCAAAGATTTAAAAAATAAATAAATGCTCAACTAAATAGGTTTGGTTATGTTATTTGGTTTAAAGACATACCAAGCCTTGATGGTTATTTAAGACCAAATCCAGTTTATACATATATAAATATGTTATATGATTTTTTAGTGATAGTTTGTAGGTAACATTATTTTAAAACGAATTAGAGTTCATTTACACATAGTTAAATTGTTTCAAGAATTGCTATCTAACACTAATAATTATATGTCACACGAATCATTTGTTTGCATATTGTTAATTATTTTCTAGTATTGCTATCTAACGCTAATAATACTATAATATTAATAATTTGTTTACACATAGTTAAATGGTTACAAAAATAGTCAACTAGATAATTCTACTTTATCCATAGGAGTGGGTAATGGCAACGAAGAGGTACTCCATACTCTCAAAAGCTTAAGGACTGAAGGTTCACCATCAGATGATTCTATTTTCACAAACAGGACACACTTTGGAGGTTTTTTTTAAATCTCTTTGCTGAGATACAGTAAGCGTATTCTTCAATCCCACTCGACTGGGCTGTCAACTACTAGAACGAAAATTAAAACTCGTGGAGACTAATAAAAAAATACTGGCGAAAGAAGGAAAACTAAAAAGATTCCGAGACAGGACCAAACAATACAGACAAAATAGGATGTTCCAAAACAACGAATGAAAATTCTACCGACAAGTAGGGGAAGAATGGGCGAAGTCATACCAACAACCGGATGTGAAAGAGGCAAAAAAGTTTTGGAGTAAAATATGGGAACGGAAAGACCATAATAAAAAAAACCGAATGGATAGACAACATGGAAATAGACTTATTGTTATGGGACCGTTATCTACCCATTTATGGACTCTTCCAAATCCTATATTTGCAAAGTACTCTCGTCGGTCGGTTGGTCGTCGTGAGATTGGATAGAGACTGGATATTCGACTGACAAGTAAGCCTAGCTTACGCCAATACTTTTCTCTGTATCTTGTTACTTCAATATATCCTTAAACTGCGTTCTGAGTTCTTTTTTCCTGGTCCCAAACTGGGCCCACATCAGTTATGAATGCTCGAAGAAGGCCCTAAGGTAGAAATACACCCCATCGCATTCAAGGCAACTCTTAAAAAATATAAAACTGGAAAACCCCTGGCCTAGATGACATACACGGATTTTGGTTTTAAAAAATCACCTCCATCTACGAAAGACTTGCTACCGTAATGAATAAATGCATACAGAAAACTGAGATACCTGAATGGATGACGAAAAAGAAGACCACTCTGATTCAAAAAGATCACCTCAAAAGAACCACCCCAAACAACTATAGACCCACAACATGCCTACCGATGATACGGAAAATTCTAATGGCACAAATTAAGGAGGATATCTACTACTCATTGATAAAACGTGGAATCTTCCCTGATTAACAGATAGGATGCTGCAAGAGACTTAGAGGCACAGAGGAACTACTATATATAGATGGAAACATCCTCAACGAGAGTAAGACGAGACGGAAAAATCTAGCTAGGGCCTAGATTGACGTCAAAATGACTTACGATATGGTCCCCCAATGCTGAATACTCTACAGTCTCAAAAATGTACAAAATACCGACCAAGTCGTACAGTTTATCAAAACACCATGGGAACCTGGAGAGTGGAATTGACTGCAGGAGGAAAAAGCTTAGCAGAGGTAAAGATCCAAAGAGGCATATTCTAGGGAGATGCACTATCGCCATTACAACTTGTAATAGCGATGATGCCACTCAATTACACCCTTAGGAAATGCACAGCCGGATACAAACTTAGTAAATCGCAAGATCAACCACTTGATGTACATGGACAATATCAAACTGTTTGCCAAAAACGAAAAAGAATTGGAAACCCTAATACAGACTGTGAGAATATATAGTCAAGATATAGGAATGAGATTTGGCATAGAAAAATGCACCATGCTTGCAATGAAAAACGGCAAATGACACATGACCGAAAGAGTCTATCAAACAAAAAAAATCAGAACGCTCGGGGAAAAGGAAACCTACAAATACTTGGGTATATTGGAAGATGACACATCAAACAAGTAGAAATGAAAGAAAAAATTTAAAAAAGAGTATCTCAGAAGAACCAGAAAACTACTCGAGACAAATCTCTTTTGCAGAAACCTTGTCAAAGGGATAAATACCTAGGCTCTCCCCTCGTATGAAACTAGACGGAAATTACACAAGAATGTTGAGAGCAGTATTGAACAAGTCCTGGCGACAACACCCCACGAGACACCAACTATACGGACACTTGCCCCCCATCACGAAAACTATACAAGTTAGACGAACCAGACACGCAGAACACTGCTGGAGAAGCAAGAACGAGCTCATAAGTGAAATGGATCAGAGAAGAAATCAAACTAATGGAACAGAGAACAAGAAAACTAATGACTATGCATAAGGCCTTGTATCCCAGATACGACGTTGACAGACAATATGTGTTAAGAAAAGAGGGAGGAGGAGGAGGAATTGCTAGCATTGAAGACAGCATTGACGCCGTGATACAGCGACTCGAAGACTACATAGAAAAACGTGGAGGAAGACTGCCACCAGAAACAATACTGACCACACAAGGATTAGAAGAACGGAAATAACCAGAAAACAAAAGTGAGAAGAAAAACAACTTTATGGACGTTTTGAGCGACTAACAAGCGACATCTCACACGAGAAAATGTGGACGTGGCAAAGAAAGGGAAACCTCAAGAGAGAAACTGAATCTCTTCTGATCAACATCATCATCATGACTTGTCGCCAGCACGGATATCCCTGACCCTCTCTCGTCACTTCTCCCTATCATTCATCGCCTCCGGCAGGTCTTCAGGGTTACATCTTGTGTCCTCACATAGTTGCTGTATGTAAGTTCGAGCTAGTCGTCCTGCTTTTGCACGGCCATATGTGGGGGTCCATAGGAGTACATCACTTATGAGCTCGTTCTTGCTTCTCCAGCAGTGTTCCGCGTGTCTGGTTCGTCTAACTTTTATAGTTTTCGTGATGGGGGGCAAGTGTCCGTATAGTTGGTGTCTCGTGGGGTGTTGTCGCCTGGACTTGTTCAATACTGCTTTCAACATTCTTGTGTAATTTCCGTCTAGTTTTTTCTCCAGCCGTTTAGTTAGCGTCCATGTAGTGCATCCATATAGCAGTATCGACACAACCGCTGCCTGGAAGAAACTGCGTTTCATTTTATCGGTTTTATCGGTTAGGTCTGATTTCCAACTGCGTTTCATTTTATCGGTTAGATAGTAACACAGAACAACCCCCATAAGGACTAACTATTTCAAAGCAAGAATAGACAAGACGTAACAAAATAGTATGAGTAGATTATGTGGTGAAAGAAACGAAATGATCAATCACATAATAAGTGAATGCAATGAATTCGTGAAAAGAGACTATAAGACGAGACACGACTGGGTGGGAAGGTAATCTCCTGAAAATTGTGCAAGAAGTTTAAATTTGACCATACGAAAAACTGCTATATGTATAACCCAAAATCCGTCCTAGAAAATGAGATATACAAAATTCTGTGAGATTTTGAAATACAAACAGATCATCTAATCTCGGCTAGACGACCAGACCAAGTGATAATCAACAAGAAAAAAAAAAAGATCTATCAAATAGTGGACTTTGGCGTTCTGGCTGACCACAGGGTAAAACTGAAGTAAAACGAAAGGAGAGATAAGTACCTGTACCTTGCTAGAGAACTGAAAAAACTATGGAACATGAAGGTGACGGTGATACCATTTGTAATTGGCGTGCTCGCTACAGTCACCAAATGATTGGTACAGGGATCGGAGGGCTTGGAAACAAGAGGGCGAGTGGAGACCATCCAAAGTACAGCATTGTTGAAATCAACCAGAATACTAAGAAGAGTCCTGGAGATTTGAGGAGAATATATTGGAAAACCATCAGCTAAGGATGGTGTGAAAAACTCTCAATGAATAAAATAATGAGTAAAATGATTATAATAATCTTCGTTTATATCTGTAAATTGTTACTTGTTTGTAAATGTTTCCAAAATATATCTGTCGTACTATCAAAATAATATTCAATGTTTTCCTTTTTAATCTTAATTTATTTTTTATCTAGATGTATTGTGAAGAAGTGGAAAAGAACATGAAGTAAATAAATTTTAATTGTAGCAGTGTCCTCTTCTATTTCAAAGGGATTAGAACTCTTTTGACATAAAAGCCGTTTGACAAAGAACCATTTGATAAAAAAATTGACCTGTAGGGATGGGTTAAATGATTTGAAATACTAGAAACGTTGATCAAAAATAGCATAAAAAAGCAGAGATTTGAATGACTAAACAGTAGTATCAATTATATGCCAATCCATGCATCAAGTAGCAGCTTAAGTAATGAATGAATATTTCAACCAAAGAAGTTTAAAGGAAGGTGATCATTGAACTTCGTGAATTTAAAACCGGAGCTACTTTTGTGACCCGCTTCAGTGTCCTCTTTCTTGTGAGAGTATCTGGTCACATCTGAGACGGAAGCCCAGATAATAATCAACCCCTGGGTCTGGTATAGTCACGATATAAGTAAGTAGTAAAGTTGGCGACCATAGTCTAGGGTGACCCGAAGGCTCCCTTTTCGATAGCTAATACACCAAGGTGTAGGGGAGGGCGCTACTCCTCCCCCTGGATTGCTCCACTTTACACTTGATCCGTACCTTATAATGCTGAGTGTTAAGCAAGGAGGCATCAAGTACCATTTTTTTAGTCTTTGATATGACTCGACTTGCGATTGAACCCTGGTCCCAATCTAATTTGACGAGGAGTCCAGGCAACAGGCCTGGGTGTTACGATCGGTAAGTCCTTCTTTGATAGCCAACAGGGATGCACTGGGAATCCTGCAAATGTTGGTTATTCTAATTTCCGGTACGCAAAGAACGACAAAAGCAACTGATCAACTCAGAGAAAACCAATAGAAAAAAAAACAAAAACAGACTATTGAAGACAACAAAATTTATTTAATTGTTATTTTACGAACAATCCTACTCAAAGAGGCAATAGAAAAGGAATGATTGAAATTTGAGCAGATTCCGCTAGATTTAATATAAGCCAAAGACTTGCTTACCTCGCGAGAAAAATAATAAGGAAAGGCTTGTTTTCTGACTTTGAAATACTAGAAATGTGTGAAAAAGTAAATAGTGAACAATATGAACAAGAGCCCTCTACTCAAATCTGAACACAGGATACTGAAAACGGAAACACCACACACAGCAGAACCACAAAATAAATGCTAAGACCAGAAGCAAAATAAATGTATAGTTAATAAAGAAAAGCATGATTGAAAAGAAGACGACATTTACATCCTTCAGGAACCAAGACTGGAAAGAACGTCACAGTAGAAACCGAAAAAGTAAACTAATTATTGGCAAATATCCATCACTGAATTAAACAAACCAATTTATGCAGGAGCGAAACTAGTCTGTGATAAAATCGGTATTCCCAAAGAAACCTGAACATAAATACAAAACCAGGATAGGAAATTAGACGAGAAGGACAGGTAAAGAAATTACAACAAGCAAGAATGTTAAGTTGGGAAAAAGCAGTTGGAATGAAAAGACCAAAAGAAAACAAAAGTCAAGTGTGAAAATTCAACTTGAAGAGATAAATCAAAAGATATTGGCAAAAGAAGAGACACTTAAAATATACTGATACAGGGTCAAGAAATTCAAACAAAACAGGGTATTCAAAAATAACGAAAAAAAATTCTACGAACTAGAAGGAGGATAATGCACGATGACAAACCAACACATGGAGAGCAAATCAATTTTGGAGTAAAATATGGGAACAGAAAGAACGTCACCGAAATACCGAATAGATAAATAACGCGGGAAAAGAATTTCATGGAATTGAAGAAGTCTTATCGGCAGATATATGCTAGGAATCATTCAGAGTAACACTCGAAAAAAAAACCAAATTGGAAACCACCAAGCCATGATGGCATACATGGATTCTGGTGTTTAAAAAATTCAGGTTCATTCACGACAGACCGAATCTTCAACTTAGTAGAGGTCTCGAAGAAGTTAATAATCATGTATGGATGACTAAGAGAACTTCTCTGTTCCAGAAAAAAAAAACCCTAAAAAGCCATATTTCTAGTAATTATAGACCGATAACGTGTCTACCTATAGTATGGAAACACCTAAGAACATAGATTAGGGAGAGCTATAAGTCGCTAGTATGCAGCGGACTGATTCTGTAAGAAAAGAAATTATGCCACAAGAGAAGAAGACGGGCTGGTAAGTTACAATAGATTGATCAGAACAATGTACTAATTTTTAACTGCTACGTATGCCTATTTTAGTCAATACAGGGGTGGGATACAAGGTCATTTTAAGTGATTTAATGTTGGTTTGAATTGAGTGTTTTCCATCTCTTAGACTGGTTGCCTAACTCTATCTAAAGAACTCTGTCTACTCTACTTTTACTCAAATAAGTGAGATAGGTGAACCGATAGATTCATGACTATTTCAAGTGTATTAGCGTGAAGTGAAGCGCAGTCTCGTTTAGGATTTCAAATCGGGTTGCCGATTCTATTTTATATGTCCAATCATTATGTTAAGCATCGTTATGTTAAGTGGAGGTGGCCGTGGTGTAATGGTAATCGTCGTTGGAAATGGACACGGCGACACGAGTTCAAATCCTGGACCAGACTGATTGCATTTCACATTGCACTAATACCCTTGGGAAAAGTATGAATCTAATTATTCTCCCTCCAGTTATGGGTAAATAGTAGGACAGACTAGGTTCTTCAGCCTTGGTGAGGCAACTAGTCTAGAAAAGGAAAACACTGAATGCAAACCTGTTAAACTCTGCTTACAAATTGACCTTGTGTCATATCCTGTCCGAGTGGAGGGGTTGGGTAAATATGGTTATGTTAAGCACCCACTGATAACAAATCTTCGGTACGTCACATAACTTTTATCGCAGCATCGAATAAAAACAATGAATAAAATTACGCTCGATACCAAATGCAGTTTTAGGCAAACGATGTGATTCATACACACAAACATATATATATATATATATATATATATATATATATATATATGTATAAATTTACACACATTTATACAAACACACACACACACACACACACACACATATATATATACATTTACACACACACACACACATATATATGTATATATACATTTACAGGTACATACAGGAACAAATATATATAAGCACACACACATGCACACACAATGTATATCTATATATATATATACATTTACATACACGCATGCACACATACACACGCATATATATATATATATATATAATGCGATTAGAGAATATCACGACTGAAGTTTTAAAATTCAATTAAAGACGAGGTGTGCTAACCAGAACAACTTAGTGGTGTAATGGTTAATAAGCTAGACTAGCAAACCTTCTCGCGTGAGTTCGAGTCTCATTGCGTGCCCAATTTATACGGTCGTGTACAACATCTAAGCAAAAAAAACTTTGTAAATGACTACTTTTCAAGTACAAGGTCGCCTCGCCTGGTTTCGTGGTTAGCAAATCAAACTAGCAAAATATTTCGAGTGAGTTCGAGTCTCATGTGGTGCTCCATTCACACGGCCTTGTGCTACATCTAAGTTCTTTAAAATACCTATATACTAAAGTGATAATGTTTACACGTTTAGATGTCTACAGTTAGTCTAGATGTCTACAGTCCGTCTAAACAAGTCAGTTTCAATTTGAAAAAAATATTAAACCATTTTTGATAAGAAGTTTTTGGTAAAACTCAAGATTGTACAAGAGAAGCATTACTTATTCTCTTCAGATTGAGCTCCGTATTACCTTTTTCTTATTTTCAAAACTAAAGATTCGGTTATCATTTTCAACAAGAAATGTATACTCGCTTTTCTTATACTTTCAATATCTTTTTTTTTAATTGTAAACGCATATATGCAGCATTTTTACGTTACGGATTATCCATCTATGTTCTTTATCTTTTATTCCAACCTGTCCTCTTAGTTAAGATGTATTTAAGAAATAAGAAAGGCGAGATTTATTTCATAGTCCCCTTTAAGGTGGTATAAGAAGATCTAATGTTGCATATTGACCCTTGACCGAGTCGTTAATCAGAAATTCTCTGCCTAGGACGCACCAGTGAAAATAAGCAGAAGCGGAATAAAAAAAAAAAACGGAATCAGTCACGTGGTTAAACGAAAATGTGTGGGTGCTATGAAATGATATATACAGATGCCCACGTGAGATACAGGGCAGTGTGCGTTTTGAGTGAGTCAGCTCTCGATTAGAAGATAACGGTCAGTCACGGGCGCGGCAGCGAGTGGCTTGGCGCCTCACTGGGGCAGCAGCACACAAAGGGCCTCTGGTTGAGCTATTTCGGCCGAGAAACCGAAGAAGTGCTAAGTGGTACCTTGAAAATAACATAGCGTGGTATAGTCACGAGAAGAAGTTATGGATCAATATGGCTGTCTGTTTCCTCTCCCTCCGTCTCCGTTTGTCTCCGCCTGTCTCTCTCACACCACCGAAGCTTTGACTCCAAGAAGAATAAAGAGAGTTATATTTTTATAACCAAGTGTTGTGATTTCTTCTTACTACACGGCTACACAACACCAATCTTTGAAAAAATAGTACTCTTATATCATTTTGACATTTAAATCTTTACAAATTATATCTGAAGGATACGGTAGAATATAGGTGTAATAGTAAATGATTTATTTTGACTGATCAACTTTTGATGATTTTTAGTAGCATCGTGAGCCCGCACACGCGCACACTTATACACATATCATCTATTTTTATTATCTAAGATTGCTGGGATTATGTAAGTTTTTCATCGACGAGTTGTTAAATGTCGAAATGAACTAACAAGTGAGGCAACTTTTCCAAAATGAAACTCAAATTTACCTTTTCAATCGTTTTGATCGTTTAAGTTAGATATTTGAAAAAATATCATGTAAAGCGTTCAAACCATACTGAAAGCGAAAATTCCCATCACTTATTTTAAGCGAATGCGGCTATCTGGTACAAAAAAGTATGCAAGACTATGCATGACTGTGTAAGAAAGTTAATCAACTGGGAATTGTGTATATGCACAAACCAGAATATATCCGATAAAATGAGGCCTCTGAAATTCTCTATGCGTTTGAAATCCAGACGGATCCTCGAATCTTGGCTAGAAGACTAGACCTAGTGTTAATCATCATCAACAACAACAACAACAACAACAACAAAAAAGAGCTTCTAATTTAGCGGGTTTTATGGTTCCAGCAGACCATCAAGTGAAGAAAGCAGACTGGTAGACATATACTTATATTTTGCCTGAGCGTTGATAAAACCGTTGAATATAAGGGTGACGGGCATACCATTTGTAATCGATGCGCTAGGAACGGTTCCCAAATACCTTGAAAAAAGAATGGGCGAATTGAAGATCAGAGGAAGAATCGAGTTCATCCCAGCCACAGCATAGTTAAAATCGTTTAGAATACTTCAAAGAACCTCGGAGACCTGAGAGACTTGCTGTTCTCAAACTTCAGCGAAAAACGAACTGTTCGAACTGGTGAAAAAACTTGCAAGCAAAAGAAAAAAAAAATATAATAGTCGTCTAATGATACGCTAAATTTTGTTATTTATTTGAATGTAAAAGTGACTGAACTTTTATTAAGTTTTACGTTGAATTTAAAATTAAAAAAAAAAATACATATATATACATATATACATAAAGTTGCTTTTGTCCGTGGGTTTGCATATGAGAAAAAGTTAATAGCATTTTTCCTTCTCTTTTTAGTGTGAGCAGGTCTGGAATGTATGCCTGAGTAAAATACGCCCACAACCACAATAATGCGTTAATAAGACGAGAACGAAATAACAAAAACCTTAACTATAGCTGCTTAATTAGCGGTGGAATCATTAACATCTTTTATCATAATTTTTATTTTTCTAATATTTCACACTTGAATTGTAATGATTACTAATAATGAAAAGTTGAATATTCAATCCTGTTGAGTTTAATAATTACTATTTACTGAACTGAAGTTAGCACGGCTCAAAGGCCAAGTAAAGTAAATGAAAGTATGTCGTGAAGTCTGCTATAAAACTGTAGTTTCTAAACTTTTATTGCTTGAATTGTAATTCAAAAGCAATTAAAATACTACTATTTTCCAAGCACCTTTGTCTCCAGTTGGTGCCATCTTCTGGGAACGAAGAATGAAATGGCAAACACAATGACGAGTCATCTACCTTCATAAAAAAACATAAACGATTCATTCAAAGACTTGAACGGATCAGTCGCTACCATTCCGAGCCAAAGTTGACCTGGGAGCGAGGCAATGAAAGGTTAATGTTCTGGCATTACTGGAACCTTACCATCAGATTGTTCAGAGCCATATCCAGGAAACTTGTAGGGAAGTCTTATTCCTGCGCTGAGATGCACACTAAATGGCTCCAGCTTATTGGGCAAATTCCATAATTTTTGCAAGTGGTATTATAGCGGCTGTGCTAGAAAGAGACACTTTGGTGTGACAGTTATCATTATTCTTCATCTAAATGAGTCATCAGTAAGTTTATCTGTCATTTAATTAGACAAATGGAGCCGTCATAAATATAACAGAATACTACTGTAACATACCCATTCATGAATATGCGAAACATACATTGGATGTTCATAACATATATACATAGAACATAGGAATACCGAAACACGAAAAACACGTAACGACTTCTTAGTTCAGGTACGAAACCTTTTATTACCTTTGAGTTGAAGGTTTCGTCATAAGGAAGAGAGATACACAATCTTTCTATGATGACATTTCCATCTGACCCCCCGCATCATGTGCGGCGCCCGTAGCGCAAAAATTCGTCTTGCCTCAGCGAGCTCCGAAAGTCGAACCTTCCCGTTCGGAGTCTAGTTCTCAATTACTAACTTTTTCAAATCTCCCAAAATCGTCCGCGCACGCTTCCGGTGCATGACGTCATTCACATCCCTGGTCATATCCTCTCTCTGGGATTTTTATTTTGACAACTGTGAACGACACATCCTCCCCGCGCGCGCGTCAACGCCTGTGCTCAAGTTTGCACCTAACTAACCCATGTGCTGAGCTGAAAGGTTCTCAGCCTAACTAAACCCAAAGGCAAGATATATAAAACGAAATCCCTAGGCCATTATATTACACTACTACTTCCGAGTTCTAGGAGTACCATATTTTTTACCTTGTACCAGACTAATCCAAGTTTCATAGTTATTTGTCTTTTGTTTAATTGGGTCATGTATTTTTTCGAAAGGTGCTTGCAGTTAGGGTACGTGCTAAGGGAAGCGTCCTTTCAAAGATCTAGAAGTTAAATATTGATATTTCTTTCTCTCCACGTGGACAGTATATAATCTCGAATACTTGGGTGAGTCAAAAGTCTTGCAATGCTTTCGTAACTTGAGACCCAATTCGGCAGCTTCTGGTGCTTTAGCTGAGGTCATGAAGGTGACGAATCACACTGGACTGTAAGATTCGAAGCTCGCCTGATACTGTACAGTTTTTACGTATCGGATTTGCTTCTATGGCTTTGAGCTCGGCCCTGGAATCCACTCTATTATACCTACCAGATCTTGCCTGATCATCAAGTTTCTTGTGATCCGAGCGAAATTTCTTGTGCCGTCTGGTTACAGTACGGTAATGCGCAACGTGTAAGCGCACCAACTACCACGATACAACAAACTACAGTGGGTACCTTCCAAGTTTGAACTGATTCACTCACATGATATACGAGACGTAAACTCACAAAAATATTTGCAAAAATTTCAACTCATTCTATTCAATTTTGTGGCTACGTGTTGATTTGTTTGTTATTTAATGGCATATCAATCTTCTCGGGTTATTTAATTTCAAATCTATCTTTTTTAGGACAGTAGAGGTATCATCTAACCCTAAGGTAGGAGGATAAGGGGGTTCATACCTTTCCCAAGGGTATTTGTCCAAAAGTGAACGTAATAACGCGACTGGATTTCGAACTCGCTTACAACGATTCTGCAGTCCAGTGAATTAACCATTACATCCCGGCTACATGTGGATATTTTTCTCAGTTTCTTAAGCCTTCTTCTTTAGAGGCACCGTAAGCGTCAATGAGTGTACCTGACTATGCCTATGGAGTTTGGTTAGAGCTGCCGGTGGTACGCCATCTTTGTTGATATTAATTTAATATAATTTCGGCCACGAAAAGCTGGTGGATACATCAGTAACCGTAATGACAAATAAAAGCTACTAATAAATGGCGCGCCAAAAGATAATCAAAATCGTGCGTGTGTTGTTAATCTGAGTGATTTCTCAGTAGAGACACTTTCAGGACAAAGCATTGTTTTGAGCTCTTCTCTCAGAGGAAACGAACAAACGTCGATGTGTCGTTTGAGTCTCAGACAATGGAGATAGAGAGAGAGAGAGAGTGTGTGTATGTGTAAACAGATCTAAATCAAGCTCCTGTCCCGTTCACCCAGTTAAAACTGATGTTAATGGTCCTCCCTATTTCTTTAATGTAGGCATCTCGAGAGAGAAATTCACTAACAGCAGACTGAGTTTATTACCTGCGAAAAGCGTTGGTCTTTTACGTTGTGCGAAACAGACTGCATCTAATGCGACAATTCGTTAATTTACAAGCAGTGATGCCCGCTGTCGCCCGGAAAAAATTACTTCAGCTATGATAACACAGTTAAAATATGCGAATTAATATCGTTCTACTTGCTCGACACTAACCAAGAGTCTTTTTTTTTTTTTTTTTTTTTTTTTGGAAGTGGGTTTGAATCTTCCGTCTCAAGAAAAGCAAATTCATTTTTGTGTTTTGCTGAGACGTATTGACGTAACGGTGATTGTTTTCGAAAACGAAATCGGCGATATGCGTTCAAATCCTTGACGAATCTATTTGTGTTTCTCTTCGCACTAATAACCCTTGACAAAGGCATATATTCATATTTACCAACCCCTCCGCTCGGGCAGGATATGACACAAGGTCAATTTTTTTCAAGCGGAGTTTAACAGGTTTAAATTCAGAGTTTTCCTTTTCTAGACTAGTTGCCTCACTAAGGCTGAAGAACCTAGTCTGTCCTACTATTTACCCATAGCTGGAGGGAGAATAATTGGATTCATAACTTTCCCAAGGGTATTAGTGCTATGTGAAATGCAATCAGTCTCGTCCAGGATTTGAACTCGTGTCGCCGTGTCCATTTCCAACGACGATAACCATTACACCACGGGCACCTTCTAAAAAAGGCATATATTCTGTTCTTCCCCCTCCAATTATGCAAAATAGTAGAGCGGACTTGGTTTAACCTGTCAAGAAGGTCAATTCTTAAATTCTTAAATCAAATCAGCGATATTCTGCTTTTTTTTTTCACGTTCAGTTTGTTTACGCGATTAAGTAGATTTTTACCCAAAACTTATTTAGATTAAAGCAGGAGAATAATCTCATGAATTTAAGAAATGTTAAAATTAGAGCCTGAAATTTGTCCTTCATTAGGTATGATAATTCTTACTGAAATCCAATAATTAATTGATACTTTGTAGAATTTTAAAATTAAGGTGATTTTCTCTTATCAAATCCGGGGATGTCCTCGTGGTGTAATGGTTAAAGCGATGGACTGTGGAATCGTAGTATGCGAGTTCGTACTCCAGTCACGCTATTACGTTCACTTTCGTGCAAATACCCTTGGGAAAGGTATGACCCCCATTATCCTTTATGGGTTAAATAGCACCACCACTGTTCTTCTAGGAGAATGGCTTTGGCATTAAATAACCTACAAAGGTTGATATGCCATTAAACAAAGAAACCAAATCAAACAATCTTATCAAATCCGCATACAAATTGTTTGTATCAAATTATTTTTCAAACACAAATATATCTCGCCCTGTCACTGGGGTTCATTATTTGCCGACAGTATCCTTTGAAGGAGAGTAAGACCCCACCGAAAAGATCTCTTTGATATGAGACTAAACGGAATCTGATGGTGACAGTAGAAACTGTGTCACATCAAATCAGAAAACATAACAGTCGGCTAAGTTAAGTCAAGAGAATTTTGCCTGTCGTCAACGTAATTTTAGTGAGAACTCAACACTCAAGCATATTGCGAAGTGTCACATACCCGTCGTCTGTTAAGTGATACATCCTCAAGCTTTTGTTTCGTCCTTTTTCTTCCCTTATCGACCTATCTCAAGCTCGTGGCACTTCGATTCAAACAGAGAAATTGCCAGTTTTTATTTCTCTAAGATACCTAAAACAATATCACAATAAAATTTAACTCTTTTAAGTCACAGCATGAAAGAAGTAAATGAGAGGCCTGCGCATAAAACTCACACACACACACACACACACACACACACACACACACACACACACACACACACACACACAACTGGTTTTAGCGTCAGGTCCTTCCATTACTTTATTTTGTTCAGTCTCTGCAGCTGTCTTATTAGAAAAAATGAACAACGGATCCATGTGGAGTAAACTTCAACGTTCTCCCAGGAACAGGACAATTCTACTATCTTCTTTCCTCGCTCTCCGTTTATGCATCGTAGCCACCAAATGAGAAAAAGGAGACCAAATTACAAAATCCGTGATATATATATATATATATATATATATATATATATATATATATATATATATATATATGTGTGTGTGTGTGTGTGTGTGTAAAGAAAAATTAATAACAAGGTAATCCAAGTAGAAGGAGAGATTTATTGAGAAACAACGTCGACACTATAGCGTTTCGGTTCTTCTGAACCATCATCAGGACTATGAAGGGTTATATTAGTGATGTTAAGTTAACGATGGATATGAAAAAAGTGTAAAAATATATAAAGACTTTCGAAAATTTGTATAACAAGAAAAATATTGGGTGTTTATGACAAGAAAAATTGGCCGTTTGATCAATGAATCAGCGTTTGTTGCTTTAAACTATGTCACCTGACCTATTAGAAACATTGTCCAGAATCCACGTTCCGTTCGTTCATCGAAAGATTTCGAATCATTCCTTGTTTTCAACGAAGTTCAAATCCTATAAGTCTGTTTTTTTAAATGTATATGCATCGGAAGATCCTAAAATGCGAATATTAGCTTCAAAGCATAGACTTATGTAATCCATTATTTTCTTCCATATATATATATATATATATATACTGAGGTCACAGAACTCTCCACTTCCACTTCCGTTTTGGGTGGGTGATATCTTCCGGTTCCCTTTACCACTTCGACACCGAGTGCTCGATCAAGCGTATCATGTTATACCTAACCCATTGGAAGAGATGTTTAACTTTTATTTACTTGTCTTTCTTTCGGCTGCTGGCTTTTTTTTATAGCTTACCTGTTCATGCCCGACACCATTTGCTTACAATGCTACTGTCTTATGATTTCCCATGACAAAAGTACGTCTGTTGCGTTGTCTTTTTTGTGTGAAACTGATCAGGAAAAACACACAAACAGAAAACCCATTTATAAGTACTAACAAAAATATGCACCCTATGGTCACAAGTATTGAAGTTTTAATGAGATAAAATATGTTGAATTAAAAATTCTAATGAAAGTATATGAAAATGCATTTAAAATATTACACTTGTTACTATTTTATTTTAATTGATTTCTCAATAAAATTATTCATACTATTGCTTGTTAATACGTTTAAGAAAAAAAAAAGACAACAATATTTGAAACCAATAACACTAAAAAATTCTTTTATTTTATAGTATTGAATGAATTTAGAAGGCTATTGTAATGCGAAATAATAATCATTATTTGAGTCTAATTAATTTCAAAGTAAAACTGCATCGTCAGAGACATTTTTTTTAATAAATGAACTCTTTATTTCTATTTTATATAAAATTGTGGGCACGAGGCCCAATGGTTTTGTGGGGGAGGGGAAGGGAGCAGTCATGCCATAACTATGTTGTCTAAGGGGCCCTAGCTAGCCACATTCACCGACCCATTCAACAGTACAATATATAATCAACCATTCTTCACCAAGCGCGCTGCAGCCACCAAAATACCACACTTGCTCTGTGAAAAGACCTACTTAAAACCCCGAATGGAATATATGATTTTATTTACACAAATGATTTTATATGCAAAAATGTGGTGTGTGATAGGGATGGGAGAAACACCGCAAAAAAATTCCCCGTTTGGTTGCCCTCCCACCCCTTCTACGACATGGAGGCCGACTGTTTTTCGGTGTCCAAGAACACCGAAAACAAGCCGGACCTACGCTAAATGGGAGAGGGATCTAATATACTGGGACAATAAGAAAAAGACAGCGTTGGGCGCGGTGAGGACAGGTAGCATGAATTTATACCAGTGAGATTCCAAGATATTCAGAAAAGGCGGGCAGGAGTAAGGGTTAGGGAATAAAAACAATAGGGATGGGGAATATTTTGGAGACTAACAACTAGGTAACGAGAATGATTACTCACAACATACTGCTAACTAGGGTTGAAGGGCAAAATACCTACTTACCCAGAATGGGGTCCCCAAAGACCCGGACCGTAGACGCCATGCGCAGGAAAAGGAGGCAAGGATGACTCCAACATTGCCCCCTTTCGTATGACCAGGCTTGCGTCATTCACCCACCTTTGTCGAATGTTATGCGGTCCAAGCGTTTTCTATGACATCTGATCTTGACCATAAGCTGATGCGTAAACAACAATATCGAATCACAATGAGAAAAGTTTGCATCGTCATATAATTTCTTCTTTTGCGTCGTCCAAATCATCATTCTGGCAGCAGCTAGGTTCGCGAGAAACACCACATAATTCTCATCCTGAAACGGAGCCAAAACTTTGTCCACGACGTAACCAACGTCGAGCAGCACGAGCTGTTTGGGTTCGATGCAAGCCGTGCACTCCCAGACGTGATCCCAGAACGGGCGAACCCGCTCGCAGTTGTAGAAGGTGTGCTCAGCCGTTTCTTCCAAGCCACTGCTGCAGCGAGCGCAATCAGTCAACGTGTTTCCTTGCAAGCTGCCAGTTGAGCGAGAACTCGGAATTGTTCAAGAAGCCCGAACCTGGCACCCAATTCCAATAGGAGCGGACCTTCTCCGTCGTCCAGCCGTGCCGCTCACGGGTCCGAAGCGGAGCTCACCACCAGTTCCCGATACAGTTCTTTCTGGGACTGTTAACGGTCACTGGACCCGGGAAGGTTACGAAGAACCTTACGGCATTCGCGGACAAACGGTGTTGGGCCCATCGACCTACATCGACTTTCGGCCTTTGTGTCTGACTGGAGGCAAGGAAAAGTCCTACTCCCTTTTCGCCTTCACACCGCGTTCTCGCGTGTGCGAGTTTCTCAGCGAGCCAGTGGCTCTCCAGATCGGGCATTCCCAGACCCCCCCATACCCAGACCACCATTGCTTGTACGTTGAATGCAGATCTGACTACGGACCATCGGCCTTCGACCTCCCCAGAGTAATCTGGTGGGGGATTGTTGCAGCGCCAGCCGACGATCCCTAGGCAGAGGAAGTACAGACAATCGGTAGAGAATCAAGGGAAGATGTACACAGCGCAAACCTCCGCCCTGCTCTTTAAGGACAACCTCCTTGGAAGCCTGGTTCCCACCTGGGCATTCCCCTTAGCCTGTATCTCTGACCAATTTCACTCTAGTGGGAGGTCAGGCCCGAATCTCACCCCGAGGATGCGGACGAGTTCGTCACTCCAGCGGAAGGGCCCTGGCACCGAGCCGCAAACCTATAAATGAATACGATGTTGAAGGTTCAAAATTTTTAAACACAGTGTCATGTGGGATGTTAGAACGCCATGCGAAGTAGACGTGACTTCGGTTGTCCTAAGGAATTTAATTTAATTCAATTTAATTTTTTTAAATTTTTATTTTATCAAAACTTAAATATTTATTTAAAATGTGCATGTTAATTAATGATATATTCAGTATTTAATTCTAACCTATTGTTAATCTGGGTGTGTAACTTAGCTATTCATAAAGCTTCCTTAATTCTGAGATTACCAACATCGCGTACTTTTTCTTAGTGCAATACCTGCTTGGCAGAGGTGAGTTCATTGCTTGGCACCCGAGGCGCTCCATTATGGGGACTGCTGACGGTATCAAGCAATTTCGTGACACCCACGTATGTCCCCACCTTATTAAGATGATCTTGTTTCAAATCCTGACTTAGTGGGAGGTCTGTTCAATACCTTAATAACATGGTCTGTTTCGAGGAAAATCTCACTCAGCGAGAATTTAATAGAGACATTGTTAATAAATACGACTCTTAATAAAATCAAATAATGATTGTTTAATAATCCCTCAGAATATAAGGTAAATAACTAAGGGGATTGTGACGTCTGTGGTGACGAAATTTTTGTTACAGACACATAATCTGCATAATTGTAATTGAATAACAGAGAATCTATATACACATGGAAATGTTCTGTTTTTAGAAGACTAAATTATCCGTTGGATACTGACGAGGAAAAAAATTATTTGTTGTTGGTTCATGTTTGAATAAAGGCAATTTATTCTTACTCAGTTTCGACAGTATACGAGGTGTTAGCAAAACGCTTTGGAAATTTCACTAGATCAATCAATCAGTTCTCCTGTCAATTTACTCAGCGTTTCTTGGGTACCTCCAGGCATTTTACACGCTTCTCGAAACAATTCCACCGGGAAATAAAAAACCACTAGTATTATCAACTCTAGAATCATTTCGCACCTTAATATTGACGAACGTTTTGGTTGTGCCTGGTATATACGAGTATGTTTCAATCCTTTCTCTCTGCCTGCCTGTCTGTCTGCCTGTTTGTCTGTCTCTTTCTGTCTCCCTCTCTCTTTCTCTCTCTCTCTCACTCTCTCTCTTTCTCTCTATATATACCCCGTTTATGTTAGCCCAATCAACTGGGGCTGTAGAATTCACCGACTGCATCTTTGCACAGGGGTAAGACCTCCCCAATCGCCAACGAATGTCCTAGATATGACACTAAACAATCTGATGGCGAGTTTCCAGAAATGCTGGAGCTTTGGGAAATGCGGAGTACCTCTTCACTGCCATAGCTCCCAGGTCCACTCTGGCCTGAAGCGGTAGCACCTGGTAGGGTGATATCTATGGGTCAAATACAACTGTTTAACATTTAAACTTGGCGCAAACAAATAATTATGCTAAATTGATTTGTTAGAAATAAAACTGTTTTATGATTTAACTGCGTGTAAACAAATGACTGATGTTTAATTGAATTGCTAGTGATACATAGCAATACTTGGCACTATTTAATTTTGTTGACTAAATTGAATTGTTAGAAAAAGATTGTTTGATCATTTAACTGTGTGTATCTACAAAATGTGTTTACATATCATATGTTTAATATATATGTAAAAACAGGATTTAGCATTAAATAACCAACAATAGTTGATATGCCATAAAACCAAACCGAACTAAATAGTATATGTAGCCCGCTCCATATTTTGATCTTGAGCAATGAAATGAAAAAAAACAGGAAGTTTGTAATCCTATCTATCTATCTATGTATCTTGCTCAAGATGAAGACATGGAGCTATATATCCTGAAGATATATATATATATATATATATATTGATATAGATAGATCATTAAGCATTTATACAATCTGAACTAAGCAAGCTGATCCTGTCTGCCGGACTTTTCTCTCTCTCTCTCTCTCTCTTTCCCACTCTCACTCTCTGTCTCTTTCTCTCTCTTCCTCTCCGTCAATCTATCTCTCTCTATTTATAGGATTGAAAACAATCTGCAATTTATTGGTTATAGGGCTCAACATTTAAAAAATCGTGTCATGTGTATTGAATATATATATATTTGAACAGTCTCATTGGCCCAGTGGGTAGAGTGTTCGCCAATGGTCCGGGAGACCTGGGTTCAATCCCAGGTCAAGTCATGCCAAAGACTTTAAAAATGGTACTTGAACCTCCTTGCTTAACACTGAGCAATATAAGGTACGTATCAAGGGTAAAGTGGAGCAATCCAAGGAAAGGAGTAGGGCCCTCCTTTACACCTCGGTGTTGTAGCTGTTGAAAAAGGAGCCTTCGGGTCGCTCTCGACTACGATCACCAACTTTACTTTTATATATATATTTAATTAAAGTATGAGGTTTAACCTGACAAATATGTTGTATTCGTTCAAATAACTATTTTGAATTCATAATTCTCACCCTGAAGATGACAAAAAACACTTTATACCTGAAATTTTCGTATTTTCCTATCTTAAATAATCCATGTCGAAACGCGTTGGTTGAACCAACTCGTTAATATTTTAGTAATAAATTTTTTCACATTCATTTATATGTATTTTTTCATTTTCTTTATAAACACACACACACACACACACACACACACACACACACACACACACACACACACACACACACACACATTAATATAGATATAAGATAAGACAAACTCGTGATCCATTTCTTTATATATATGTACGTATAAAGAAATGGATCACGAGCTTGTCTTATCTTTTATATAAAAACATAAAGAATTTTACTGGTTTAACAGATGTAATGATGTTTTAGGAAGCAATGTAGCTAATGTCTTTAATCAAATATTTTTTAGTTTTATAAGTTTTTTCTTTTATAACATATACTCTAAAATCGGACATCACATTAGTTTTATCCAAATATATCATCTCAAATCTCTGTCTTTTCTCACTTTTTTCTTTCTTTCTCTATCTCTCTCCCGCTATATATATATATATGGGTGAGTGTGTGTGGTTAATTTATAATGTATAAATACAAAAGCTATATTAAATAAAGGATTAATAGTCGTGCAACTCGCCTTTTTTGTAAACAGGCATGTTGTGTCTTATCTGATGGGATCATTTTTAACAAGGGATTTTTCATAGATGTCCAATAATTAGCTCATTAGAAATTATGCCTATTACTAGAAATCAATTGTTATTTCTTATTGATCTAATAGCAAAGAAAATCTACGTATATAAATCAATCAGGAAATGATTTCAACTTTTAAAAAAAATCGTCATCGACAAAGTATAAAAACATTTCAAGAAAAATAAGTAATAATGAGACTCAGAGGAAAGATAATTTGAAAAATTCTAAGTTTTATCCCACGATTGTTTTATACTTATATTCTTAGCATTCCATATGCATTTATTTGCTTTTATTGTTCGTGTTGCATACATATATATACTGGATACATACCGACGCAATGATAACAGACGCGCGCGGAAAGACGCAGGAATAAAGGACGCATGAAGGAAAACGCAGGAAGACTTATTTAACAATATTTTACCTCTCTTTATTGCAAGGTTTGAAAAGGGTTGTTCAAGGGTTGCATGTGAGAGGGTGCTAGAGACCGAACATAAACTTCATATTTTGACCCCACTGTTATGACCGTCACGTTGTGTCTTTCTTGTTCTCCTGATGTTGGGGTCCACTCCATCGGGGGTTTCCGAGGGCCCCCTCGGTGGGGTGTGGCTTTCCCTACCACATCTCGTCTCTAACTCTCTGGGAGTCTGCTGGCAACTGCTCTGGCACCCCGAACTCAACTGAGTTAAATAATAATTCAACGCCCACACGATCGCCTACTGGATCTTTGAAATCGGATGTTTAATCGTCATCAAGCGGAAATAACTGTCATGCAGCTCAGAGGTTACTCTCTTCCGGTGCATCACTGTAGTGGCACAATGGGACCTTCACCTTGTCCTATATCATAAGCCTTAATCCGCCCACGCGATCTCTTTCGTTTACTGGCCATTGGAATGTGTCACTTCCTTCCGGTGTATCACCTTGGAATAGCATTTTTGGGCCGGGTCGAAGGGTCAAAACATAACATTCGTAATATGAAGAAAATACTTATCATGCTAAAAACTTTAAGACAACTTTATTGCCTTTGGGGACCCAAACAAATAATAATTCTTGAGAAATATATTTGACAATATAATTCCTGGTACTATTTTTAATAGTGAAAGAAGGCATTCTGGAAACTAATAAAAACATTTCTGCAAACGTTTAATTTGATAGCATTAATCATCCTAAAAAACCTGGCCATTGACCTCATGAGTAGAGTATTTGCTAATGGTCCAGGAGACTGGGGTTCAATCACAGGTCAAGTCATACCTCAAAAAATGGTACTTGATGCCGCCTTGCTTAACGCTTAGCATTATAAAGTAAGGATCAAGTGTAAAGTGGAGCAATCCAGCAAATGGAGTAGCGCCCTCCCCTACACCCATGTATAGTAGCTATAGAAAAGGGAGCCTTCGGGTCACCCTCGACTAAGGTCGCCAAATTTACTTACTAAAACCCGAAAAACTTATACCGAAACCTAATATCCTAATATCTATTTAAATATATATTGTCGTTTGATGATAGTAAAACCTGTTAAAATAGTAAGCTGGCAACTTTAGTCGAGAGCAACCCGAAGGTTCCCTTTTCAATAACTACTACACAGAAGTGTGGGGAAGGGCGCTACTCCTTTCCATGGATTGCTCCCCTTTTGCCTTGATACGTACGTTATAATGCTGAGTGCTAAGCAATGAAGTATCGAATATCATTTTTGAGTCTTTCGTATGACTCGACCTAGGTTTGCACCTCACCCCTTCCAAACAATAGACCGCGGAAATATATATAAATATGTAAAGATGCATGCCACTATATGCGCAAATATACGTACATATGTATGAACGGGTACATACACAAATATGCTAACATTCAAAAGCACACAAACTTAGGCACACATACACAAAAAGAAATCCCCCTTGAAGCAAAAAATTAACCATATTAATCGGTCTTTTTTGAAAACCTTTCACTCTGTATGAAGAATGCATAAAGCATGGAACCCAGGTTTACAGACACTACCATGTAATATATATATATATATATATATATATATATATATATATATATATATATATATAGTATTATTCGGTCCAGTTAAACCAGAGTTGGGAGTAATTCCTTCAGGACAGAAACAGAAAACAGGATGGAAATAAATTTATAATCCTAAAGTAACCGGTCTTTGGTTTTTTTCTTAAAGGATATATATATATATATATATATATATATATATATATATATATATATATATATATAATGTGACCTATTCCGTCAGACTAAATTTTATAAGGTTTTTTTCTCTTAGTCCTTTGAGTCGTAAACACCTGAACCTAAATTTATCCTCCGCTGTTTGAGCCTGATCTCAACACCGATAAACCGGTGCTACGGTGTGTATAGGAGAAATAAAAGTACCACCGGTATACAGGATTAACCGTAAAGGATTAATGGTCCAATCATCTACATTGAATGGATTAATCTTGACCAATAAGAATAAAGCAGGAGAGTATAAATAAGATTAACAATATACAAACTAGTTAATCCCATTTAAACTTTCGAGTCTCATTGGGTGCACCATTCATATGGCCTTGTGTCATATCTAAGCAAAAAGCTTTGTAAATTACTATCCTAATTAAACATGGTCGCTTCGGGTGGTGTGCTGGTTAGCAAGTTTGATAAACAAACCTTCATGAGTGAGTTCAAGTCTCATTAGGTGCCCCATTCATATAGCCTTGTCCCACATCTAAGCAAAAAAACTTAGTAAATTATAATCCAATTTAAACATAATCGCTTCATATAGGGTAATGGTTTGCAAGATTGACCAGCAAACCTTCATGAGTGAGTTCAAGTCTCATTAGGTACCCCATTCATATAGCCTTGTCCCACATCTAAGCAAAAAACTTGGTAAATTACAATCCAATTTAAACATAATCACTTCATATAGGGTACTATTTACCAACCCCTCCGCTCGGGCAGGATATGACACAAGGTCAATTTTTAAGTGGAGTTTAACAGGTTTGAATCCAGAGTTTTCCTTCTCCTAGACTAGTTACCTCACCAAGGCTGAAGAACCTAGTTTGTCCTACTATTTACCCATAGCTGGAGGGAGAATAAGGGGGTTCATACCTTTCCCAAGAGTATTTGCCCGAAAGTGAACGTAATAGCGCGACTGGAGTACGAACTCGCGTACTACGATTCCGCAGTTCATCGCTTTAACAATTACACCACGAGGACACCCGCTTCATATAGGGTAATGGTTTGCAAGATTGACCAGCAAACCTTCATGAGTGAGCTCAAGTCTCAGTAGGTACCCCGTTCATTCAGCATTAGTACCAGCTCAGAGCAAAAAGCTCAGAAAATTAATTATTACATTTAAGGGCGGTGTAATGGTTAGCAGGCTTTCACAAGTGTGTTTGAGTCTTATTAGGTGCCCGATTCATACAGCCTTCATCCGCATTTGAGCTGAAGGCTTTGTAAATTACTAATCACATTCAAACGCTAATAGAATTAATACTTTTCCCTTTTTTGTAACGCGCTACTCTGCTGCTGCAGCTGATAAGTAGGTGTCTGACCCCAGTAGTACATATGAACTAAAACTTTTCTATAGACTCACCATACTAAACTTTGGTAACTGAATCCAATGGTGCTAATATTTCTTTACCAGTTTTCCAGAAGTTTCAAATACTGTACGGAGCAGTTTCGAGCCCTTCGCAAAGCAGTAAAAGACATGAGTGTAGTAAGCTTGTCGCAAAGTGACCAATCCGCTTACAGGGCCTTGGACAAAGATGCGCTATGAGCAACAAATTCACTTGTCTGCATAATGTTGGCAATAAAAAGTAGAACCAATAAATATATCCTCTCTTCTGGGACAATCCTTTCGTGTAACATAACTTGTTACATAATAAAGTGACATTTTAATATCATCGGAGATGCTGGTTTCTTGATCTGGTAAGTGATCAAATATTTAGCTTTAGCATTTCATCAAATGAATATTAACATTTTGCGTAATTGCATCCTGGATCAAAGTTACTCTCTTTAACATGAACTTTAAAATAAAGTATTTTAAATAATAATAATAATTAATTCATAGTAGTAAGGAATAGTTACTAATTTTCTGGTTATTGGATATCATTAATAAATCCATTGCTAAATATTTTATTGTATAGGTACGTTGAAATTTAACCATTACGTACACGCCTTCGGTCACAAGCTCCAGATGCATGGCTGCCAGGCTCTCTGTTAAGTATACATATAATTGTATGAAGTACTATAATATCTGTAGGCTCTGTAAAAACTGATATTTAGAAAATGTCACATCAATTATGTTTTATCTGTAAAAATGTTTTTTGCTAAATTTCTGAAATGATTTGTTACTATTATATATTGATTCTCTTATTGTACTATTTGGACTCTAACGAAACGCACTGAGAAAAAGATATTAAGACGAGATAGCGCCATCATATGAACTCAAATCTATGGTTAGTTGATTGCGTTTAAAGGCGTATAAACCCTTGTAGGTCATTTAAGGCCAAATCCTGTTAATACATATACATTAAATATATATATGTTTTATTAGAGAATAGTTCATAGTTGAAAGACCTCTTTTGTTTGTACACAGTTAAACAGTTTTAAATATTGCTAACTAATGCTAACAGTTTAGTTAATATCAATCATTTTTTTGTTCGCAGTTAAATGGTTTCAAGTTGAGTAAATAATTAAACAGTCCTATTTGGCCCATGGATGGGAGCCTAACAGGTACTACCACTCCGGGTAAGAGTGGACGTGGGAGTAATGGTAATGATGTGGCATTCCACATTACCCAGAGACTAGCCTCTCAAAAATAGATACTTCAATGTTATGCAGGACACTCGCAGCGTGTGGGCGGTTTCTTAACCTTCTGCAGATATGCAGTTGGCGTATTCTGATTGGGCTGTTCTGTTTTATTTAAATTCTGTTAGCGACCAGTGTCTCTTGTTTTTTGCTTAAGTTTATGCAGCAGAGATTCGGATTTTTTTGTCTGAACGATTTTCTTCTATCATATTCACCAGCCCCTCCGCTCGGGCAGGATATGACACAAGGTCAATTTTTAAGCGGAGTTTAACAGGTTTGAATTCAGAGTATTCCTTCTCCAAGACTAGTTGCCTCACCAAGGCTGAAGAACCCAGTCTGTCCTACTATTTACCCATAGCTGGAGGGAGAATAATTGGATTCATACCTTTCCCAACGATTTTCTTTTATAAGATCTATTGACATTCGTAAGTGTGTAATTTCGGCACAATAGAAATGGTGCCAATGTATCTCCGTGCAAGACACCAGCGACAATATCAAAGATATCAGCATCACCATCGGATGAGAGAACAATTGCTTTGTTTATTTTTTTGGAGAGCATCATTTTAGAGGTAGAATTTTCTTTTGAAAGACTATATGATTGTAGGATTTGCTCCATTCTTCCTCTGTCTATGGAATAAAATCCATTGAATAAATCTACAAACAAGGGTTGCCTCGAGATTTTTTGCACTTACTCCTTCGATGATTTGACGAATAATCTGAATCTATGTAGTTTTGAGTCGATTTCTCCGAAAACCATTTTGGTTTTTCCTAAGAATTCCCACAACTTCAAATCGGATATGATTGAGAAGCAGGAAATAATAAACAATTGCAGAAATTGTTATAGAGTTATAGTTCGTAATTAGTAATTCCAAGGTCGCCTCTTTTCGTGAAGGGGAGGATGCAATCTTTCATCCATTTCTCGATACTGCTATGGATATATATACGTCGAAAAAATATGTCCTCAAATTTTCTTGTCTTCCATACATCGGGAGGTATTTCATCAAAATCTGTGATTTTCTTTTGCTGTTAATTGTTTTTAGAACAGTATTAGATTAATCTTCTATGAAATGTCCGAATTTAAAGTTTAGTTTGCTATGAATAATTTCTTCAGTTAGTTTGTCTGTGATTTCAGGAGGGTTTCCAAACAGATTCTTGAAATGTTCTTTCAACTTTAAAAGTCTTTCTTCTTGACCGACAACTTTTAGTTTTGCTCTCAAAGTGCTTTTCCTTTCGCTTACTTCATTTACTTTTTGCCATGCTAATTGGAATTGTTTATTTTTGACAGAATTTCTGATTTTATTGATTTGACCTTTAATGTGTTCAAATTCTTCTTTTATTATGCTATAGTTCATTCTGAGCTTCCTTGAAGTTCTCATTAATGAGCTATCTGTTAATGGGAAAATTTCTGTTAAAAGCTATCTGAGAGAAAATTCAGATTGCTGTATTTTGAATTATTCAAATCTTTTTTTAGCCGTGTCTTCCTCATTAATTTCTTTGGGCGGAAATTACTTTTGTTTTTCTTAATTCTGTGGAGTCCACTTATTATGCCAAAGTTTCTTGGCGTAGAAGTGTGGTTATTTTTTTCATTGAAACCCACACTGATAATTTCTTCTTAAGATTCTACCCCCGTATTAAAAGGATACACCGTTGAAATAATGGATTCCTGTTGGTGTTAAAGTGCTGATGAATTCTCAAGAAACCGTTGAGTTAGAAAACATTCAAATAAAACTGAAACCTTTTAAACTCTGATAGAATACAAATAGAAAAAATAAAGAGTATAATTTCATGTCAGTTGGATACAAATGTCAGATAATCTAATGAAAGAAAATGGTTTCTCACTGAAAAAAAAGTCAAGAAGCTGACGATATCCAGCAGAAATTGTTACTAATGCAGACTATGCAGATGATCTTGCACTTCTTGCTACAACACCCCCTCAAGCCTAATCTCTATTGCAAGTCCTAGAGCTGGCAGCAGAAAGCATCGGTTTCTATGCAAACTCAGATAAAAGATTTGGTTGGTTGTTTGGGTTTTATGGCATATCAATCCTCGTTCGTTACTTAATGCCAACTCTATTTTTATACAAATAATCTACTTAAAACAACTCAGCTTAGCCTGAGTACACCGTTCAATTGTCAAAAACATTTCTATTTCAAGACAATCAGTTTTGTCAAACAGTTCTAATTCAAACAATTCAGTTTAGTATAAGTATAGTTTTTGTTTACACACAGTTGAATGTCTAAACAGTTACATTTTAAACTATTCAGTTTAGCATAAGTATGTAGTTAAGATTTCAAAACATTTCTATTTCAAGCAATTCAGTTTAGCCTAAGGACGCAGTTTAGTTTTATTTGACCCATAGATAGGACCCTATCTGGTGCTACCACTCCGGGCCAAAGTGGACCTGGGGGTGATGGAAATGAAGTGGGACTCCGCATTCCCCAAAGCTCCAGCATTAATGGAACCTCACCATCAAATTGTTTAGTGCCATATACAGGACAATCATTGTGGGCGTCTTATACCTCGGAAGAGAAGCAGTCGGTGTATTCTACAGCCCCAGTCGACTGGGCAAGATAAAACAGAGCTCATATGTTTTAAGAATATTGCCTATCATTAAATGGCAAGTCACTTACATTTGTAGACCAGTTCAGACACCTTGGTAGCAATATATCATCTATTGGAAGTGATGGCAACATAAACATAGGTAAAGCAAAGAGGAATCCTCGTAGCATATTGGTTAACGTGCTGGACTGCGATATCGATGTAACTGAGTTCGAACTTCAGTTCACTTTCGGACTAATACCTAATGAGAAAGGTATAAACCGTCTTTGCCTCCCAGAAATGGGTTAAATAGTATCATTCTTGTCCTTCTATAAGGATGGCTTTGGCATTAGATAACCCACGAAGATTGATATGCCATTAAAATAAAGAAAGCAAACAAAACAAAACGAAAACATTGGCTGTTACCGACAGGTTATCAACCATATGGAAATCTGACCCCTATGTTTTTATCATTAAGGGTTTTCGGACTATTGTCTTCATCTTTATTGTTATTTCCAATGGAAATAACAATAAAGATGAAGACAATAGTCTGAAAACCCTTAATGAAAAAAATCATCACACTTCATCTCCGAAATTTAGACAACTAATGATCCGTATGTGTTATGGGGATACACCCCATGACGTCACTACATGGATCCTCCCTGACACTATAAATAATGACTGGCTCGATAATCGAGGTAAGCGAGTATAATCAGTTATCGGTAACTGTTACTGTCTTTATTTTCGTAAATATATACAGCTGTAAACCTTACATGTCATTGTGTGGTTCATTTCTGGTCTTCAAGACAACAACACATTGATAAAACGCTGGCTGTAGTCGTTTCAGTACTATTGTATGGTTGTACCAATTGGACTCAAACAAAACGCCCAGAAAGAAACCTAAATGGGAAATACTCAAGGAAGCAGTGAGCTGTTGTGAACGAATCCTGGAAAAACACTTTTCAAAGCAGCTGTGTGGCCACTTACCTACCATCTCAGTAAAACGAACAAGACGTGCTGGCCACTGCCGTGGAAGTAGAAAAAAATTCATCTATGACATCAGTGACCGATCAGTAAAAAAACTTCGAGTGAGGACTTTAGACGCCATGTGGAGGATTGAGAGAGAGAGAGAGAGAGAGAGAGAGAGAGAGAGAGAGAGAGAGAGAGAGAGAGAGAGAGAGAGAGAGATCTGTGTTGTCTGCATGCTTGATGATGATGTGTATTTTCCATGCGTAGCTGAGTACTGCACAAATATACGGTAGTATAGAAACTTGTGAAGATCAACCTTACTCCAAAAGTAATTAGGTATGATGATTTGGTATAAAAATTGTCATCCAATGACAAAAAAATTATAACCCAATGAAAAAAAAAATTGTCTGCCAATGAAAAAAAGTCATCCAATGACAAAAAAAAAAAAATTATCTTCCAATGACAAAAAAATTATAACCCAATGACAAAAAAAATTGACAGCCAATGAAAAAAAGCCATTCAATGACAAAAACAATTTGTCATCCAATGACAAAAAATATCCAATAAAAAAAAATCATACAAGGACAAACAATCATCATCCAATGGCCAAAACAAAAATTATTATCCAAGGACAAAAAATAATTCATTCACAGGTAAGGAATAAAATAATCAATAGTATTACAGATCATTAAAAACAAAAATGAGGAGTCTCATGGAAATAATTTTATTTTGTTAAAAACAAATATTAATAACACAGCTTAATTCAAATATCAATGAGTAATTAATGTGGTGAGTGTATCCTTTTTTTACTTTAAGAACGCTTCTGTTCCTGAGATTAAAAAAAAAGACAACCATGCGAAGACGAAATTTACCTCCTCTTTTGCAGTTTTCTTCTAAATCTCGCACCGTCGGTGTTTCCAAGAACTAGTTTCGTATTTGATCTTTACTGGAGAAACTTGCCACGAGTACTACTTGACTTATGTACAGACAGCTATATCAACATTTATTTCCGATTGGTTGCTGTGATGGGCAGTTGCCACTAATAATTGAAGCTTAGCTGCGTTTTTAAAATTTCAAAATGGCAGTAGGCGTAGTAAATTCGTGGTATGCACATTGGTGTCCGAAATACCCAGACGAGTTCAGCAAAGTGAAGGGTCTGATGTTGAAATCCGAAACCCCTTAAGACCTTTTGCTATACATCATTGAGGATGTATACTACAGCATTGTTACGTATCTCACACCAGTCGAAATAATACATCATCATCATCATCATGTCGCGCCGCCTGCGCGGATATCCCTGACCGTCTCTCGCCATTTCTCCCTATCATTCATCGCCTCCGGCAGGTCTTCAGGATTACAACCCGTGTCCTCACATAGCTGCTGTATGTAAGTTCGTGCTGGTCGTCCCACACTTGCACATCCATGAGTGGGGGTCCACAGGAGTACATCGCTTATGAGCTCTTCCTTGCTTCTCCAGCAGTGTCCTGCGTGTCTGGTTCGTCGAACTTGTATAGTTTTTGTGATGGGGGGCAAGTGTCCGTATAGTTGGAGTCTCGTGGGGTGTTGTCGCCAGGACTTGTTTAATACTGCTCTCAACATTCTTGTGTAATTTCCGTCCAGCCTCCTCTCCAGCCGCTTCGTAAGCGTCCATGTGGTGCATCCATATAGCAGTATCGACACAACCGCTGCCTGGAAGAAACTGCGTTTCATTTTATCTGTTAGGTCCGACTTCCATATGATCGAGAGCCTATCGATAGCTGTCCATGCCTTCGTCAGTCGTGTGTCGATGTCCTTCTCGGTTGATGAGACGCTGCTTCCTAGGTAGGTGAATTTGTCGACTAGTTTCAGAGAGGCTCCGTCTAGTGTGGCAATGTTGCCTGTTTGGTTGTAACACATATATTCGGTTTTGTTTGCATTGACATGTAGGCCAATGCCAGCTGCAGCTCGTTCCAGACTAGACACACTAGCCCCGTACCTCTTTATCATCTGTCTAGACTATGTGCTTAGGACTTCGATCGACAAAATCAGAGAAAATGGCTTTGAGCTGACTAAGAGAAGAAGCAAAAGGTACCCCGCAAAAACAATCACGGACGCCGACTACGCTGATGACTTGGCGTTACTAGCGAATACGCCTAATCAAGCAGAGACACTACTACATAGTCAAATAATACATATGTGTGTTAATGTGAGGCAGTCTATATGAGTATGCGTAAAGGTAAAGCGTCTATTATAAAAAATGAAAGCGAATGTTACAAGACTGCAAATAGATTATGTACTGTTCATGCCAGGATCGGCTAGTTTTGATTATTGGTTATGCTAACCTCACTTGTCTGAGAAAAAATTGGCTGGGGAATAGACCCGGATGCGCATTCCTGGGAAGAGTCAGTCGAGGAGGAATTAGACTAGAAAGAAGTCCGGATAAAAAGAGATTACACCGAAAAAAATCCTATACTTCAAAAAGTTACATCTCACGAGACAACAGTTGTACGGCCACTAACCACCCAAGTCTAAAACCATCAAAATAAGACGAACAAGACAAGCGGAACACTGCTGGAGAAACAAGGACGAACTAACAAACGATGTTCTCCCATGGACCTCTTCACATCGACATACCAGTGTTGGCCGACCAACAAAAACTTAACTACAACAGCTCTCTATGGACACAGGATGTTGTCTAGAAGACCTACCGAGAGCGATGAATGAAAGGGATTGAAGGAGAGAGAGGCAGTCGATTAGACTGATGAAGTCCTCTGGAAGCAGCAATATTGAAGAAAGAAGCGAAGATGCTCGACGAAACGATCCACTTTCAACAAAATCAACCCATATGAAAATCGACCCGAACGAAAGTTTACAAGAACGAAAATCAACGAGAACGAAAATCTACCCGAACCTCTAATGTAGCAACAAGTGACTGTAAATCACAACTTTTCCACTTGTGTAATATAATTAGGGACTCCGGTTGATTGATTTAATAGTAAATAGTTACCGAGCAAGATTTACAGGTCGACCACGTGACGGTGGAAAAGGAAGGACATATATGAAAAAGAGATTCGTGACAAAGGTTCTAAGGGAGAAACCAAAGAGAAGCTGAACCGGGAGGGCGTCTCCAAATCTAGGTCGAGATAGCTGCGGACGACTGGGTTAAAAATAGAAATGTATCAGTAGCAAATCGGGCGGTGGGCTCTGATTGGCTGAAAGAAATTCAAACAGAAGAGCTTTTAGTGGAGATGCAAGATAGAAAACAGGAATAAAAAGGCAGTTGGATACTAGTCACAGAGATGTGAAAACGGGCCGAAAATTACGACACCCATTTTGAGTGAGCTCCGCGAAGGAGTTCCACATCCGCCGCAAAGCTGAGAACACGGAACCAGCTAGCAAGCACGTGCGGGAACTACAACAGAAAACGAGAAAAATAATATCAAGGTCTGTGTCTGCTCTCTCTTTACTCACGAAGGTTTGTTTCTTCTTGTTATTCTAAATCGGCTGGCTCGTTTTTCATTCTCAAGGAGGGAAGTCGTGAGTAAACTTTTGTATTAGCGAACTAAGACGAAGTTTTGTGTGTTCGTCACTTTCTTCTTACAGCGAGGTTACGAGGGTTCTACTAACACTTTAGGCGTAGTGCTTCACTTATAGACCCGTTCGAACCGTAGTGGTACAAATGTCTTTGTAGTACCGGAGCGATACAAGGTTCTGCTGAAAACCGTGTTGGTACGAACGTCTATTTAGTGACGTTGTATTACAAACATCAATTTGAGAACCGTTGCGTTTCACTTGTTTCCATTAAACTGAAGAAAGTAAACCAGAGAATAAAATACAAAAGGTTCGGCATATCAACTTCGTGGCTGATTTAATGCCAACACCCTCCTTGCAGAAGAAAGATATTGGTACGATTCAAACCTGAGTGGATGGAATAAAGGAGATTCATACTTTTCCAAAAGGTCTTTGTCCGGAAGTGGACGTAACAGTGTAATTGGGTTTCGAACTCACTTTCTATGACGTCGCAGTCCAGCATGTTCTCCCAAAAGCCTGGGGTATTCTCCGAAAAAAATAAGAGCTATATTGTTATTTTTTGTGATAACAGTCACCACCGCATATAATTGAGAAAGTGGCCGTCACTATGTAACATCATCATATTTACCAACCCCTCCGCTCGGGCAGGATATGACACAAGGTCAATTTTTTAAGCAGAGTTTAACATGTTTGAATTCAGAGTTTTCCTTCTCCTAGACTAGTTGCGTAACCAAGGCTGAAGAACCTAGTCTGTCCTACTATTTGCCCATAGCTGGAGGGAGAATAATTGGATTCATACCTTTCCCAAGGGTATTAGTGCTATGTGAAATGCAATCAGTCTCGTCCAGGATTTGAACTTGTGTCGCCGTGTCCATTTCCTTAGACGATAACCATTACACCACGGGCCGTCACTATGTAACTTACTTATAATTCACAAGATGTCCATCAGTCTGTGTATCTATATGACAAATGAAATGGGTGTGCTATTCATCACCAGTGAGCCTAGAGCCCGGTTGTGTGACCGACAATCAATCACACAAAATATTGCAGTAGATGCAAGAAATAGTCACTCGCTATAGCTTTTTCAGGGACAAACAGTCCACAAGAAGTACAACTGAAATTTCGGGGCTCGCCAAACTGTCACTACATATGGGGTGCTGGCAGCCATTTAAGAATTCTTTTATTGAGTCAAAAATATTTCTTCAAGTCTACTTGATTTGTGACCGATGTAGAAGCAGGTTGAAATACAATAATAAAGAGAGTATTATTTGTCTGTGACCACAGGTCTGACTTTTCCTTTCCTATAAACTTGTCGTCGTCTCTTCATCTTGTTTTTATCTTTGGCAACTTTCGTCCACGCCCAGCAATACAACACTGAGCCTAATTTTTACCCAATTCCCAGTAATTGTTTTGCCTTGTCAGCTGAGACAGTAGAATACACCGACTACTTTTCTGCAGAGGGTTAAGACCCCAGTGCGAGTGTCCTGGTATGACACTGAACAATTATGTAATAGGAGGTGCCAATGGTGTAATGGTTATCGTCGCAGGAAATTAACACGACAACACGAGTTTAAATCCTGGACGAGACTGATTGCATTTCACATAGCACTAATACCCTTGGGAAAGGTATGAATCCAATTATTCTCCCTCCAGCTATGGGTAAACTACTAGGGCAGACTAGGTTCTTCAGCGATGGAGAGGCAACTACTCTAGGAGAAGGAAAACTCTGAATTCAAACCTGTTAAATTCTGCTTAAAAATTGACTTTGTGTCATATTCTGCCCGAGCGGAGGGGTTGGTAAATTTGGATATGACACTAAACAGTCTGATGGTGAGGTTCCAGTAATGTTGGAGCTTTGGGGAATGCGGAATACCCCTTCATTGCCATCGCTCTCAGGTAGAAAAAAGTTAGATATTCGTGTAAATTATATGGTAATTCGGAAAAGAGAAAGTTACACTGTATGTAGAATAAATGTTGGGATTTTTTTATTGCTTTTGGTAAGTTACAGATAGTTTAAGTAATGTACTGAGATTACACTAACTAAAATAACAACTAAAAGAAAGAAAAATGCATTTAATCATTTTCATTTGACACTTTTTTGTCGATTTACCAATTTAAGTAAACTTTGCCTTTAATTTATAAACATTTGTTTTTATTTTATATTTTCCTCCTAGCTTAGCTTATAATTCTGGCAAAATCAAAATAAAGTAAAAAAAATTCAGAAGAATATTACAAAAAATCAAATACTTTTAACAACAATGTGTTGAAAGGGTGTAAAACTTCTGCATTTAAAAACTAAACTGTTTTTTGTTAGCAGATTGGAATTTTTCATCCGAAGTAATAATGGATGATATGTAATTATTTTAAATACCTTGCTTATATAGCTATTTATAAACCCAATGAGTAATGTTACTTAAAGGTGAATGATACCTTAGTATAAGAGCTAATCTGTTACTTTTTTCTTTTGAAGTTTTGTTTTTATGTTTTTCTTCTTAAAATTTACAACGTCCTATTGATGGGGCTTAGAATACGCAGAATTCACCCCCTGTAGAGGGTAAGATTTAGCCCAGTGGGGTATCCTGACCATGACACTAAACTGCATATGATGGTTGGTCTCTGGGAAATATTAAGTATACCTTCATTGCTACTACTCCCAAATCCACCGAAGCCTGGTGTAGTAGTATTGATTATTGTCCAATCTCTGAGCCAAATAGATCTGTTTAAAAATTATTAGATTTTAGTAGGATTGTCTGAAAAAAAACTCTTAAGAAATAACCAAGCAAAAATGTAAATATTTTATATATAAAATAACCCTGGACGATTTAATATGCTGTTAAAACCAATCAATTAAAATTTACACGAGTTATATTGTGGAGAACTCAAATTTTTAGCCTAAAAGATAAATCCCCATAAAGAATATTTACCAATAATATCTTTTTATGTTCTGGATTATTATCTAGTTAACATACTTCCGTGAATAATTCCTAAGGAATTTTTTAGAGTTGAATGATTTTATGAGAGTATTATGATTTTATTAAGAGATGTTCACATTTTCGTTTTAATCCTGACTCTTTATCCGAAGTCATACAATCCACCTTATAAACATCAGTAACTATAATAAAAGCTGTATGTGATATGGGTAGGTACTTCTGGTTTTAGTAATATCTCGACACGCTTCCATATTTTCTATAGCTGTATATGAGAGTTCGTGCATTAGTAGTTCAATCAGACAAAATCCAATAAAGCAGAAAGTTTTATGACTTTGAATTCGAATGAAACAATATAAATTATTTGTTAATGGCCCTTGTCAACCTTTAAAAGCCGAGAATGAAACATGTTTTAAAAGGTCAGCTAATGTTTTAAAAGGTCAGGAAATGTATTGTTTCACTTTATGGTCATCAAACTTCCTGCTTCATCTTATGTGTTGGAAATCCAATGATATAAACACTGATTTTTAGATTGATTTCTACGTCTCTGCTTTGTTTCTCCTGAGTTATTCAGTGAATGCTGTATAACTTGGTTGGAATTTGATGCAGTATTACTGACAGACTAGTTGACTAAGATAATTTTATGATTTGCTTGGTTCGTTTTTTTGTCACTTATTTAATGCCAAAGCTATCCGTGGAAGAGAAATGCAGTGATACTATTAAACCCTTTCCTAAGGCTATTAGTCCAAAAGTGAACATAATAGAACGACTGGAATTCGAACTGGCTTACTTCGAGGACGCAGTCCAGCACTTTAACCAGCACGACAAAAGGACTTCCCCCACTGTCATAATCTTCAGTACATGCTATACTTTTTGTCAATAAAACATGTTTTATTCGGGTATCTTTGGATTCAAACTAAGGCCATTATTATTTTCATAATCATTAGCGGCCTGGACAAAATGTGATATTTGGAAAAAAATGTGTCTAATGTGGTGTTAAAAGATAAAACAATAATATTTTCATCAATTGATAGTATTTTGCAGTATTCTTAGAATTGACTCAGATTTTGCTCTGTTCTTATTCAAAGTAAAGTGCTTGTTTTTTTCCGGTTTAGCTTCAAAAATTTGGCGGGAAATGGGGTTTTCAGAGTGACTTGATCTTAACAGTTTTATAAAATGTTATACAATTAAAAAAGAAAGATTTTTATTTGAATGGCTGCATTTTTTTGAAGACTTAGTAAAATGTTAATTTGATTCTGTTCATGAATGTATTTATTTGATTTGGTGCGGTTTATTTGTTTAACGGCATATCAATTTCTAAAGGACAGTTTAATGCCAAAATTCGATTCATTGAAATCATAACTATACTTTCAATGTTTCATTGAATTTTTCAAAAATAGAATTTTTTTAATTTATCTATTTTCATTTTTTGCACACCGCTATATGGTTTCAATTATTCCCGTCAAATACCAATAACTACAGCAATTATATGATTTCCTTTTTAATAATCGTCAATTTATATTGTTATATAAGTAAAAGTAAAGTTGGCGACCTGAAGGCTCCCTTTTCAATAGCTATTACACCGAGGTGTAGGGGAGAAACGCTACCCCATTCCCTGGACTGCTTCACTTTACACTTGATCCATACCTTAAAATGCTTAACGCAAGGCGGCATCAATTACCAATATTTTGAGTCTTTGGAATGACTCGACCTGAGATTGAGCCCAGGTCTCCGAACTATTCGCGAACACTACCTATTAGTCCAATGGCCCAGTATAGTTTCAAGTATTTTAGTCTAATACTAATAATTTGTATCAATTATGTATATGGTTTTAAGCATTTCAAAAAGTGATATGGTTTTAAGTTGTCATTAATAGATCTAATTTTAATGCGATCTTGGTTTAATTAAAAAATATATTCTCATTAATTCCTTGGTAATACTGATAATATAGGTATGATCTGAATTTTCAAAAAGTATATCAACTACTAATGGGTTATTTAAAGCCGAAATTTGATTCATTTGTAAATGTTTGATTATAATTATAACAATTTATATTTTCACCATTCCTTTGAAATCATCTTTTAATAAGAATTTCTTATTTGTCAATAAAAATCATTTGTTAGCAAAGTTATATGGTATCAAGTATTCCAATTCAATACTAATAATTTCTGAAAAGAAATTTGATTCTCTTATAAGTTTTTGATTATAATCATAACAATTTATATTTTCAACATTCCATTAAAATCATTTTTTTAAATGGCACTTTTTAATTTCTTTCAAATAACCACTTGTTTGCACAGAGTAATATGGTTTTAAACATTCTTATCCAGTTGTAAGTAAAAGTAAAGTTGTCTCCCTTTAGTCGAGGGCAACCAGAAGGCTCCCTTTTCAATAGCTACTACACCCAGTTGTAGGGGACGGCGCTACTCCTTTCCCTGGATTGCTCCACTTTACTCTTAATACGTACCTTATATTGCTGAGCGTTAAGCAAGAAGTTATCAAGTACCATTTTAAAAGTTTTTGGTATGACACGACCTGGGATTGAACCCAGGTCTCCCAGACCATTGGCAAACACTCTACCCACTAGGCCAATGAGCCAGTTACTAAATCCAGGAGTAATAACTTTCAAATAGATTTATTTGACCCATAGATGAGACCCTAAAAATAACAACCACTCCATGTCAGAGTAGACCTGAAATTAATGGAAACTGAGTTCTTCAGTAATGGCGTTTGGCTACCAGATGCAGTTTAGTGCTATACTTTCTTTTTTTTTTGTTGTTGTGTGGGGGTCTTACGCCTTTTCGATCCAGTCGGGGTATTCTAAACCTCACCGACATCTCAATCAACGAAGGGTTGCGCACCAGAATAGTCAGGGTCAGCCAGAGGCCATTCAGCAAGTGGGAGTCGAGATAATTCTGCACTTGCTAAAGTAGAGAGTTTGGTGACGAAAAACAGAACGATAGTCAGCAATATTCTAAAAGTGAAAAAAAAATAATGTCATATCTAGATAAGATAATCACTTTTTTATTGGATAGGGATGTGTTTATTTTACCCACCCCCTCTGCACGGACAGGAAGTGAGACAAGGTCATTTTTGAGCGGAGTTTAACGGACTTTAATTCAGAGTTTTCACTCTCCCAGACTGTTTGCCAAAAGAACCCAGTTTTTCTTACTATTTACCCATAGCTGCAAGGAGAATAATTGGTTTCATACCTTTCCCAAGGGGATTTGGGCCATAGGAAATATACTCAGCTTCGCACAGGGTTTGAACTAGTGTTCTTATGACGATAACCATTACACCACGAGGTGGGCTTGTGATCTTACTCCCCTGCAGAGGATGCATTCATCGTCTTATGAATCCCACCAACAGATCGTGTTAAAGTATTGAACAGTTTTAATATTCATAGCGCGATATAAGCAAATCTTCCTGTCATGCCTTTCACAGAAACGCTTTTAAAGCGATTCCGTACTTCTGACAACATTTTTTTTACAAAAAATTACTGGAACTGAATAACGTTTAATGATATATCTGTATATTATACTTTATTTTAACAGATCGGAAATTGGCAGTATTTTCTTTCAAGTGTTTTGAAGAGGTATCTAGGGAAAATCTTTCAATTCGATATGACAGTTGTTGCATAATCTTGGCCTCTTTGGCGTTTGCAGTATGAGATACTATTTACTTTTGTCCGCTCGATAATTATCATTTTAAAAATAAATCTTTGTTGCTAGGATCATGGAGTTCTTTGAAAAATCATTTGAGTGGCTTCATTTTTCTCTTTTGTGAAATCGTTTATCTTTGTGGTCTAGCGCTTTCATATGTAAAAACGCCCAAGATGTTCAGGTTTACATATGCACATCAAACATCCATGAACATCTCAGTGGTTGGATTTTTGCAAAAAAAAAAAATGTTTTAAAAGTTATCATTTTTATTTACCTAGTACTTTTTTCTTTCTTTTTTCTGAGATTTGCCATGTCTTTTTTCGGCAGTCTACCTGATGTAATGGCTTCGATTTCTAACGATTCCTACACCAAAAAAATTATTTTGACCAAATCCCTATTGTTAATGCCAGAGAATAAAATAAACCCTAACTCATCTATTCACCCCCCCACACACACACACATATATATATATACTTGTGTAATGAATAATATTTTAAAACTGATGTTTTACTTCAAAACATTAGACAAGATATGTTTTTGAAACGCCGACTCTTACTTTGTCTCTCGGCCTAATCTTGCTGTAAGTTTGATCTAAAGAGTCTCCATTAAACAAATAATAAGATAATAAAGTTTTCACTTAATATTGTTTGTTATTTACAGCACATATACGTACAAATGTTATAAACAATAAAACATAAAAACTTCACGAGTTTTCAAGTAAACCCAGTAGACTACATCAAGGTCAAGACTACATTGCTTATTTAAGGTATTCTATAGACTTTGATTGTATTACAGTAGTTTTGAAAGTATAAATGAGTGTTTGAATATTTTGTTTTCCTTTTATTGGATGGTGAAGAAATATTTTGTTGGGTAAAGTAGCCAACAGTTGGGGGTCGTACATCATACACAATATATGATAAAAAGACATTTTTGCAGATAAAAATTAGGGGTCGCTTATAACACGAAGTATATCAGTATTCAAACACACACACACACACACACACACACACACACACACACACACACATAGGTTATGGAAGCAAAGAATGTGATAATTTTTAAAACGTTAATTTTTGTCTGATTAGTCCAAATTTTGAAAAAAAAAAGAAAACCACCATAAATCTAAATTTTCATGATTAGATCTATTATTCAAGCACTTAAAAAAAAATATTCACCCCAATATGACTGAGCAAGAAAAGAAATGGCAAAGAATCAATGATTTGCTCTACACCAAAACCAAGCCCACCAAATTTTGGAGCTTCTTTATAGCCTCCGTTAAGCCCGGTCCTTAGCCTCCTTGATTACGTTATATGGGGCAAAACTCATATAGCGTCAATACTCTTGGGAATAGTAAGCCTCCAAAAACTCTCCCTCCAGTTATTGGTAAATAGAAAGCAAAACAGATGCAACTTCCCATTCAAATATTGGTATTCTCTAGACAGCTATTGAGGAGGAAGGAAAAAATGTCTGAAGAATTTATTTTCAAGGCATGCAAATTGTTTTAAAGGCTTGTTGAAAAAACAATTGAAAAAAATGGTGGCCATTTTGAGTAAATTAACTATTTTGTCTCTATCTTCTTATTTTATTGTATATTTTTCAAAGTTAAAATTTATCTGGTTTTGTTTCATATTGACCTTTGACCGAGCTATAAATCAGGGATTTTTGGGAGGGATGTTCCTGCGATGTAAACAGGAAAGCAGCCCATGTTGGTTGACAAGCGGAAGCACATCACGTGAATCACGGACCGGAAAAACTATAGGCCTTATGAAATTATGTATACCCTGGTATCCACAGACGGACAGAAAGTCACGGAGAGTGACGTCAGCCAGTAAGAACCCCAACAAACTCTGAACAAAAGCCGCGATGGGCGCCACCATTGACAGGGGTGGGCAGCTACTCTAGCGTACCCCGGTTGAGAACCTCTCGTCAAGGAAGCAAAGACGTACGGCCCTGAATGCGGAATCATAATGTGGGTTAAGAAAATGTCAATATAGCAGTCCTCTGCCAGTCTGTGTCCGCATCCTTTGTCTCCCTGTCTCTCTTTCTCTCACATTTACGGCCAGTTTTGATCTTTACGAGAAATAAATAGAATGATATGTTTTTAAAGAAAGTCTTATGATCATTCATTTCTTCATCGTGTTATACAAAAGCTTTATAATAAAATCGTTTATTATTATTATTATAGAATATTCCCAATTTTGCTTTCGCACCCTGTATGAAAAATCAATTAGTTTCCTCTCTAAACAAAAGTGTTAATTTTTGCACAAAAAAGAGGTCCCCAAAAACTTTAAATTTGAATCTGTATTTTTTAATTTTTGACCAATCAGTGCCATCATTTAGAACACTGCTTGTCTTTGAGCTTGCAGACGGTACAATTTGATTTATCTTGCAAAAACTCTGAAAGATCAAAACCTAGATTAATTTAAGTAATTTTTTCCCTTTTAGATTATTAAAAGTACATTTCTAGCCAGTTAGAATCATTGATAAATTAATCCATTTTTGATCTAATTTGGAACCAATCTAATTCTTATAAATAAATACATAAAATACGCAATCATTTGGTACACAATAGAGATTTGTCACAATAGAAGCTTAATTTTCCTATTTATTCTTATTGAATACATTTAAATTACTATCCAGTATTCTATTTTTTTCAGACTTTAACTTCAACATGGCTTAACTCCTTCTACAAGCAAAAATATATCATATTCGTGGTGTAATAGATACCGTCGTAGGCAATAAACCCGACGATCCGAGTTCAAGTCCTAGACGAGCGTTTGCATCTCATATAGCGTCAATACTCTTGGGAATAGTAAGCCTCCAAAAACTCTCCCTCCAGTTATTGGTAAATAATAGGTCTGACTGTGCTCATTAAAATTGGTTCTTTGGGTTTTATGGCATATTAACCATTTTAGATTATTCAACGCCAAATCCACTTTTATACAATATAATCAGATCTATTTCAAACAATTCAGTTTAGTATAAGTACGCAGTTTAGATGTAAATTGACAGTTTAATTGTCAAAAACATTTTTATTTCAAGCTATTCGGTTTAGTCTAATAATTATAATTCAAACAATTCATTTTAGTATAAGTATAGATTTTGTTTACACACGATTAAGTGTCAAAACAGTTCTGTTTCAAAAAATTCAGTTCAACGTAAGTATGGTTTTAATATCAAAAACACTTCTATTTCAATCAATTTAATTTAGCATTTGTACGCAGTTTAAATATGAAAACAGTTCTATTTCAAGTAATTTAGTTTATCATAAATACGCAGATTAGTTCTATTTAACCAATAGACAGGGCCCTGTTAGGTGCTACCACTTCGGGGTCAGAGCGAACCTGGGAGCGATGGTAATGAAAAGATGCTCCATATTACCCAAAGCTCCAGTAGTACTGGAACCTCCCCATCAGATTATGTTATATACTCACATAATAAATATGCTTATATACACATATACATGTTCATGCAGGATACATACTGACGCAATAAATTAATCAGACGCAGTAATAAACGACGCAGGAAGTCTTCTTTAACAAAATATTACCTCTCACTTTATTGCAAGGGTTCGAAAAGGTTGTGTGGGGTTTTACTGTGAGAGGGAGCTGGAGACCGAACATAAACTGTAATATTTTGAACCCACTGTTATGACCGTCACGTTGTGTCTTTCTTGTTCTCTAGGGCTGCTCAAACGGAGGCCTAGAGCCTACTCTGCTGGATGCTGGCTTTCTTTACTGCATCTTATCAGCATCTTCTCTGGCTTTCCCTACCACATCTCGTCTCAAACTGTCTGGAACTCTACTGGCAACTCCACTGGCTCGTCGAACTCAACTGAATTATATAATCGTTCGACGCCTACTCGATCTTTGGAATCGAATGTTTAATCGTCATCAAGCGGAAATAACTGTCATGCAGTTCAGAGGTCACTCTCTTCCGATGCATCAGTCTATGAGTGTACCATGGGAATTTTTTTAGCTCGTCCCATTTCATCAGCCAATTTCCGCCCACGCGATTTCCTCACATAACTGCCATTGGAATGTGTCATTTCCTTCCGGTGCATCACCTTGGAATGGCATTTTTGGCCGGGTCAAAAGGTCAAAACATAACAATTGTTTAGTGTCATATGCAGGACACTCGTTGGGGCGGGGTCTTACCCCTCTGCAGAGAAGCAGTCGGTGTATTCTACTGCCCCAGCCTACTGGGCAGCATTAAACTTGGTATAGCAAAGTGTTCTTTGTATATATGTGTGTAAGGGAGGCTCGGAAAGCAAGTGGTCAGCACTCATGAAAAAATTTCAGAACCGTTCATTTTCGCAATTTCCTCCATAAAAACTATAACGTTAGCAAGAATTTTTTTCTCCACCTTTGATATATTTCCATTGTAAATATAAAGTTGACGACCTTAGTCGAGAGTGACCCGAAGGCTTCATTTTCAATAGCTACTACGCTGTAGTGCAGGGGAGGAAGCAACTCCTTTCCATGGTTTGCTCCACTTTACCCTTGATCCGTAACTTATAATGCAGAGTGTTAAGCAAGGTGAAATTAAGTACCATTTTTTGAGTCTTTGGTATGACTCGACCTGGGATTGAACACCGGTCTTCCGACGAACACTCTACTCATTTGGCAAATGGACCACTGAAGTCAATCGAAATTTCGTTGTTCTGTCATAGATTAACGGACAGTCTTCGCCAACAACAATTTGATTCCGGCAAGTAAGTGCTTTGCGTCATTTACTTTATTTTCTAAGCTGACACAAGTGTGTTTCAGTCACGTGTTGAAACACGGTCAGACCACGTAAACGACATTATGCGTTCGGTGATAACTGCGTGATCGAAGAGGTGGCATTGAGTGCTTAGGGGTTGGCGTATCTGAAATGTATGTAAACAAAATCGTCTCAAAAAGAATATATCGCAAAGAAGAAACAAGTTGAACACCTGTGTCATAGAGTTTATATCGATTTGCCCAAAAAAACAATAGTGTGCTAGTTGGTTCAATTCCTGTGTGTCAATCTTCCTGTCTTTCTATTTCTTTCTCTCTCTCTCTCTCTCTATATATATATATATATATATATATATACAAATGTAAACAAACGAAAGCTACTACATAATGCCTTATAATTACCGAGCTGACGTGGCTGCTTGCAGGCTGAATGATATGATACTGAGTCTAACGTGAAGTTGGGCGGGTTTCGATCCCAGCTTCAACCATCCTACGTGTCTAGCCACACTGAAGAGTTGTGATAAAACGAAACAGTCTGTCTGTGGATGATAATATATATATATATATATATATATATATATATATATATATATATATATATATATATATTTGTGTGTGTGTGTGTGTGTGTGTGCGAAGCAAGGGTCCGGGTGGCTTAATAAAAAGAAGTGTTGAGCTGCAGCCTCGAAGCGCTAATTTACTAAGCCTTTTACTTAGATGTAGTTCAAGGCCATATAAATGGAATACCCGATAAAACTCGAAATTACTCGTGAAGGTTTATTGGTCTAGCTTGCTAACCATTTCACCAACAGAGGCGCCCTTGCAGCCTCGAAGTAAGCGAATTCGATCTCCAGTCGTGTAATTACATTCACTTTGGGACCAATACCGTTGGGAAATATATGAACCCCTTAACCCTCCTCCACCAATGAGTTAAATTAAATAACTTCTGTTCTTATGTACAGATGACTTTGGCATTAAATGACCCAGAAGGTTCATATGCCCTTAAATAAAGAAACCAAAAATATATATACGAGGGTATTTTAATAAATTTGCTGACTTTTTCCATAGAAGTTGGCATTAGTAAGCATTGTTTACACCGACAACTTTTCCAAGTAAATCAAATGTCATGAGGCTTTTCATGTCCCAGAACACTGCAAGTATAACTTTCTTTACTGACCGCTGCGTTTTCTTTATCAGAGAGTCAGTGGGTAACCCCTCTATGGACTGTCTTTGATTCAGGATCGTAGTGGCAGACATATATAATCTATTAAAAGTTTTTTGACTAAAAAATACTTCTCCGTACATAGCACACATTCTCTGGTAAATTTAACATGCTTTGCCCTTCCCAGCCACAAAAAAAAAAGAAGTTATAATAATTTCATGTCAGATCTCTGTCTAAGCCTGGAGCACTCTCTTTGATTTGCAACAATTTTGAATAGCTTCGAAACATTTTTGCAAGATTAAAATAATTTTTGCGATAAACAAATTCCAAATCATGCAGAGTTTTCCTTTACGGAAAAAATTCTAAAAATAAATCAATTTTATTGTATGACCCAACGTTATATATATATATATAAATTTGATAATGGCAACAAGCAGGTGACTCAAACCTCTCGAAAGATCAGGAAATTAAGCTTTATCATTGAATGCAGTTTAGTGTCGTACCCACTTGACCATTTGGAAGCTTATCGCGTCTCTACAGTGGATTTAGGGGTTATATATATATATATATATATGAACTCAAGACTTCTGCATGAGCAGGATTTAAGAGAAGGTAGCTCTTTAAATAGAGTTTAACAGGTTTGGATTCAGAGTTTTCCTTCTCCCATACTGTTTGCCCTACCAAGTTTAATGAGCCTAGTGTGTCCTACTATTTTTCCAGAGCTGTAGGGAGAATAATCGGATTTGGTAACTTTCCCAGGGATATCAGTATTATGTAAAATACAAACAGCCATGTCCATGATTTGAACACGGGCCGTCGTGTCCATTTTCTATGACGGTAACCATTACACCATGAGTGCTTCTATTGTTAACATCCTCCACTAATAGATCGAACTTAGCAACTTGTTTTTATGTTACGCTTGTAGCCTTAGACTAAGCTGTTTTGGTATGTAACCGTTTGGTGGTTCCATCTCATAGCTTTTTGGTAACAAAATTTCCTACAATAATAACCACTTAAGTTCCAGGGAGGCCTACCCCGACAAGTACCTAACTCCTTTCGTAATTTTCGATAATTTCCATTCACAGCAGGTGATTAAGTCATGTATGTATTCAACCTATACTGTTACGAATAAAATAAAATTTTAAGCAGCACACAGCTAGTTTGAATTCAGAGTTTTCCTTCTCCTAGACTGGTTGCGTAAACAAGGCAAAGGGACCCAATATCCCCAATTATTCACCAGTAGCTGAAGGGAGAATAATTTGATTCAAACCTTTCCAAAGAATATCAGTACTGAGTGGAATGCAATCAGCCTGGTCCAGGATTTGAACTCGTGTCACCGTGTCCATTTTCTTACGACGATTACATGGACACCACGGTCTCCTCCATCAGTTGTCGTACTAAGGCTAATGGACCCAGTCTTTTGTACTAGTTACTCACAGCTAAAGGTGCACAGAACAGATAGATCCATATCTTTTTTAAGGGCATTAACACGTAGTGAAATGCAAACAGCCTTCTTCGGGAAGTGAACTTTTTCGTTGAGTCCATTTCCTACAATGATAGACTTTTCACTATATGAACTTTCAGTTATGTACGCATGTACATATGTATCTATGTACGTATGTATGTAAGTTTACTTTCTTTGTTTACCGGCATACGAACCTTCGTGGTTTATGTAATGCCAGTCATACTTGAAGAAGAAAAGCTAGAAGGATAAGACGGTTCATACTTTTCTCAATGGTATTAATCCGAAAATGAACGTAATAGCTCGGCCTACGCACTTACGATGGTATCAGAGTCTACTGTGTTAACCACTACGGCACGGGAATTCCCCACATTATCGGTTTGGTTAATTTTTTTTGTTTGATTGCATATTAACCTTCGTAAATTATTTGATGTCAAAGTTGTGCTTGTAGAAGTATAGCGGTGATGCTATTGAATCGATTGCTGGTGAGGTGCTTTGGGAGGGAGGGTTCATACTTTTCTTAACTGTATTCGTCCGAAAGTAAACTTTGCACCAAGTGAGCCGATGAGCAGCATAGACCAGCAGGGTTTGAGTCTCGGCTCGTTCCTGACCTCCCCTCCCATTTATCTCCACTTTAATCGGTCTTCGGGCTTTTGACCTTGTGTCAAGCCGTGTCTGATGGAAGGCATTGGCAAATTTCGAACCTTTGAGTGTGACTAGAGTTCGAACTCGGTTTCTACAAAGTCACAGTTCAGCTCATTAGTCACAACACAAAGAGGACCCTCTTATAGATAAGTAATATTATATGTAAAATATTACCGACTACTTCGACATTGTAACAGGTGTGCTGCAAGGAGACACATTAACCCCATACCTCTTTATCATCTGTCTAGATTACGTGCTTAGAACGTCTATTGATAAAATGAAAGACAAGGGTTTCAAGCTGACAAAGGAAAGAAGCAGAAGATACCCCGCACAAACAATTACGGACGCTGACTATGCCGATGACATAGCGCTTATGGCAAATACACCCGCTCAAGCCGAAACCCTGCTACATAGTCTGGAACGAACAGCTGCAGGCATTGGTCTCCATGGCGATGCACACAAGACGGAATACATGTGTTTTAATCAAAGAGGCGACATCTCCACACAAAACGGTAGTTCTGTGAAACTAGTAGACAAATTCACTTACCTATGAAGCAGTGTCTCATCAACCGAGACTGATATCAACACGTGATTAGCAAAGTCATGGATGCTATCGATAGGCTATTGGTCATATGAAAGTTAGACCTGACCGATAAAATGAAATGCAATTTTTTCAAGCAGCGGTCGTATCCATACTGCTGTATGGATGCACTACATGGACGCTAACTAAACATATGGAGAAAAAACCTGATGGCAACTACACCAGAATGCTGCGAGCAATATTGAACAAGTCCTGGAGGCAGCACCCCACAAAGCAGCAGCTGTACGGTCACTTACATCCCATCATGAAAACTATCTTAGACGAACCAGACATGTGGGTCACTGCAGAAGAAGTAGGGACGAACTCGTAAGTGACGTACTCCAGTGGACCCCCTCACATGGACGAGCAAAGGCAGGACGACCAGCTAGAACCTACATACAACAGTTCTGTGCCTATACAGGATGTACCCTTAAAGACCTACCGGAAGCAATGGACGATAGAGAAGGGTGGCGGTAGAGGGTCAGAGATATCCGGGCTGATGGCGCGACATGATGATGATGATGATGATATATACGTGTAATAATATGTAGGTTTTTTGGTGATATAACTTCATGCAATATTTATATTGAATATATATATATATATATATACATTTAAGAACACAATGTATGTATATATTACTGATTATACATTTTTTGTTTATGCATATAAGTATATGTATGCATTTATGTATATTATTAATAGAATAATATAAATTCATTCCACATTTACACACACACACACACACACACACACACATATATATATGTATTTATAAGTTTAAGAATACAAAATATATGTGCTCACAGTTTATCCTATTTACCCAACCCCTCCGCTCGGGCAGGATATGACACAAGGTCAATTTTTAAGCGGAGTTTAACAGGTGTTAATTCAGAGTTTTCCTTCTCCTACAATAGTTGCCTCACCAAGGCTGAAGAACCTAGTCTGTCCTACTATTTACCCATATGTTGGGAGAATAATTGGATTCATAACTTTCCCAAGGATATTAGTGCTATGTGAAATGCGATCAGTCTCGTCCAGGATTTGAACTCAAATCGCCGTGTCCATTTCCTGCGACGATAATCAGTACACCACGGGCACCTCCATGTGCTCACAGTTTATATATGCAAATATTTCCATATACTTCCTTTCGCTAAACACTTAAATTTATCATACAACGTGTGAGAACACGTGCGAAACCCTATCCTCATCGGCTACCAACCAGTAGTGATGTTACAGTCTGGGTGGCAGTAGTACCACCGAAGTTGTGGCGTCACCACTTGTTGGTGGCTCATGATGACAGGGTATCACACGTGTTCTCACACGTTGTATGATAAAATTTGAGTGTTTAGCGAAAGGAAGAATATAAAAATATTTGCATATATGAATTGTGAGTACATATATTTTGTATTCCTAAACTTATATCTTCACTGTGAATATAGAATAAATTCATATTATTCTATGAATAATGTATATCAATGCATACACATACTTAGAAGTATAAACAAAAAAATGCATAAGCAGCAGAAACTACATACATACATTCATACATACATACATATATATATATATATATATATAAGCATACAGGTTGATGGAAAAGTAACACACTATCTTGAAATTTTATAATTCATTTCTTTGCTATAATTGTTACCAGAAATGAATTATAAGTGTTTTAAAATAGGAATTTACTTTTTAATCACCCTATATATATATATATATATTCTTTGCGTGCACACACGCACATACAAGAGTACGTGTGGACACATATGTACATATACACTGTTTTGTGTTATATATATACATCATGAAATAGATATAAGATGTAAAAACCAATTGTGTTTGAGTGTGTTTATATATATATATATTTTTTTTTTGCGAAATTATTATTTGAGAAATAACTTACAGAGGGAAATAACATTATCACTTCATAAATACTGCATCAAATTTGTTTTTCCTACTTCTTTCTTTTCTTTCGGTGTAATATTTTACACACACACACACACACACACACACACACACACACACACACACACACACACACACATATATATATATATATATATATATATATATATATATATATATATATATATATATCTGACGGAAATGTTACATTCTGTGGTAAGGTTTGTGTACTTTTGCTGCTTTTATAAGTAACAGTTATATGAATGCATGCATATATGTATATGTGTATCCATGTGTGTGTGTGTGTGTGTGTGTGTGTGTGTGTGTGTGTGTGTGTGTGTGTGTGTAAATATAAAAATATAATCAGTTATTTAGAGGATGATTTTACTCAGTAAAATTGAATAAATCTATATAATTCTATGATTAATATACATAAATGCATACACATACTTGTATATATAAACGAAGAAATTGATAAGCAGCAGTACATACGTACATACATACATGCACACATCTATCTATCTATCTATCTATCTATCTATCTATCTATCTATCTGTCTATCTATCTATGCATATGCCTTCGTTCAATATTTCGGTTTTTATATTAACCATCATTAGGGAAATATTGATATGAATTATATTTAATTTTAAAATGAAGCAAAGAAAGGAGAAAAACTTTAGCATTCTACTACAGTTAGTAGCGTTCTGTTTGAAATCGTTATGACGTAATTAGAGATCGAAATTTATCTTAAAGCTAATCATATTTGATATATATATATATATATATATATATATATATATATATATATATATATATATATATATATATACCTTTTCCATCACATCCTTCTCTTGAATTTTTTAAATCTATCTATCCATGTGCAAATAGCACATAATTGTATAGCAAATATAACCCTGTATTTAGTCAAATTTACATTAGGTAAAAGTTTAAGAGGAGCTACAGCTGAGTTTGAATTCAGAGTTTTCAGGTTACTGCATCAAGGCTAAATAGCGCAATATTCACTTCTATATGTCTGAATTTCTGAGATGAAGCTAGATATTTATTTTTACTTCGAATATTCGGACTATTGAGCTCATATTGATTGTGATAAATCATGTAGAACTCCATACAGAATCCCGAACAGAACTCTTTATTTGAACCACAGGGTAGACTGTTCCAAATCTGTTAACCATGATACGGGTACAAGTGTTAAGTTATAGTAAGTATTGTTAGTCTTATCGGTCTTACCGATGATTTCACTCAGAAGCAACTCAAAACCAAACGCCTTATCCACTGCGCTGCGTGTCCGTCGTGATTATAACAATAAAGATTAGGTTACTAGTCCAAATACTCTAAGTAATAATAATTTTTCTTCAATTTACCCATACCCAGGAAGAGAAGAGATGGATCCTTGTCTTTAAAAAAGCGTCTACGAGAAAAGAAACACAAATAGGCTCGTTCAGGGTGAGAACATTGCACACCGACTAGATTTACTACACCGATTACACTCACATCACACGAGCAAAAATGCATCACTGAATATATTCTTATAAAATCTATTTGCAATCATATCACTATATTATATATATAAATATATTATACACATATACAATATGTATAGATAATATATATGGTATATTCTATATAATATATATCATAAATGATATAACATATATCATATAAAATATATTATGATATGATATATTATCCTTTATCTATGGAGAAGTCCCGGAGGCATTGTTGCGCTATTACTTTCACTTTTGCATTGATATCTTTGGGAAAGGTATGAGCTCCTTTATCCCTACAACAATGGGTTAAATAGTTCCACTACTGATCTTCTACAAGGATGGCTTTAAATAACCTACAAAGGTCCATATTCCATTAAAAAGGCATTATCTATTTATACCTCATAAACTCCTATAAGTCACAAACGATTTTTCCTTAATAAATACTTTCTTCTTTTTGTTGATTGCCCCATTACTTATGCCCTACATATGTATATTTTTTGGATGTGTGTATGTGTATATACTTGTGCGTGTACGTGTTTGTGTGTATGCACGCGCACACGTACGTGTTAGTGTAGGCATGTAATAGTAATACCATTCATAGTTAACGCTTTCAATACAAATGTTTCCATTTTAGAATTCATTCAATTTACTTAATGGATTTTTCAAGCAATCTTCTTCTTCTTCTTCTTCTTCTTCTTCTTCTTCTTCTTCTTCTTCTTCTTCTTCTTCTCTCTCACTCTCTCTCTCTCTCTCTCTCTTAAATTCTTCGTCACTTTTTCTTCACTGATGTTGCTATGGATGTTGATATCTAAAATATTTTTTAATTTTTTTTTTTTTGGTTAGTTTTGCATGTAAATCGAACCCTCTCCAAAATATTCCTTTCAGTTGCTATACAACTCTTTGAGACACATTAACGTCAACAGCATTAAGTGCTAATGTAATCGAATTTATTTATTATTTTATTCAGTCTGTGTTAATTTAATTGAAGTGTCTGTAGCTCTGCTGATGCAAATTTTTGAAAAAAGATGAAATTTTTTTTAGCACTACTCTCAATTCAACCTACTGATGATATCAATCGCTTATATTTTAACATGGGTAAGTAAAAATCTCTTTTTTTCTATAAAGAAATATAACATCTATACGTTTCAGAGCCATTGCTCTTTGTAGAACCATTGTATAAAAAAAGAAAATTAAAGGAAAATAAAATTCAATGTTATATGATCAGGCACAATCTATCGGGCACATGTTACAGATCCGATCATATGTTTGGTTTGGTTTGGTTGAGCTTTACAGTATATCAATCCTAGGGGGTTAATTAATGCCAAATCCTGTTTAAACACACACACACACACACACACACACACACATATATATATATATATATATAGTGAGTAAAATTGGCGGCCGTAGTGAGTGGTAACTAAAGGCTCCTTTTTCAATAGCTATTACACCAAGGTGTAGTGAGGACACAACTTCTTTTCCTGGATTGTTAATCAAGGAGGTATCAAGTACCATATTTGAGTCATTGGTAAGACTCGAGCTCGGATTAAACCATCACTATTGCTCGTTATACATATATATATATATATATATATATGTGTGTGTATGCGTTTGTATATATATATATATTACATGGTAGTGTATGTGACCCTGACGAATGCGTAAAGCAAGAAACCCAGAGTCACAGACACTACCATATAATATATATATATATATAAGCTCTATCACTGATATTGAGGACTATTTAAAAATACTGAAATATTTGGTCATCCATTAACTTACCAAGTGAGCTCTTGAGAAGCATAAACCTTTACAATATATATATATATATATATATATATATATATATATATATATCAGGGGTGGAGACGGGAATAGTGCTACTCGTGCCCGGCACGACCAATAACTCGGTCGATGTTATTCAAAATGGATTAAAAATCATCCATTAATTTCAAGCAAACATACTTAGTCTGATCTCAGTTAAATTACGTATCTATTCAAGTTTCGATAACTAAGTAGCCAAAAGTTCATAAATACATCTGGGAATAATACAACGATGCTGTTTTGAACGGATGGCCTTTGTCCGGCCACCGTCAGATTCATTGAACATCCCATAAAATCGGCTATAATGTTGAACGCCCGATCCGTGCCAGGCACTAGACCCTTATAATAACAGTAATGTTAGAGAAATAAGCTTTTGACTGTAGTCAATAGCAAGAGCAACCCTTACACTGTGATCAAAAATCTTTGCACAGACTGCTGATAGATGTATTGGGAAGAGGGAGAGGGACCGAGAGAGAGAGAGAGAGAGAGAGAGAGCGAGAGAGAGAGGTAGAGAGAGAGAGAGAGAGTGAGAGAGAGGGAGAGGGGATAGCAGCTTAGAGCCGTCGCCGACGTCATCATCATCGCTATGGTAATTGTTGGTTAAACGGCGTGTTTTAATTCGTTTTTTCACTAACAGGTGTCTATTTCTTTAATGAATGTTGCATATATTACATTCTGTAACTAAAATTTGTTTATTTGAATACATTTTCAACAAATAATCTTTATTTTGAGCGAAATTGAAACTACTAGCTGTGTCTGTGTATATTGTCATCAGTTTCTTTATTCTAATAAACATATTTTTCTCGTCATAGTAATGAACATCTTCTCTTTTCTTCTATACTTTTGAAAGGAAAAAAAATTATCTTATCTACTGTATTAACAAGACTACAGATTATATAGTATCTTGATTGTTTGCAAAAAAAAAAAAACACCATGCAAGGTACGTTTGTCAATCTGTGCTATACAATGGAGAATCACGCAATAGCAACTATGATGACTTACTTTGGGTCCACGGACCACGGGTTGGGAAGTGAAGTTGACAGAGGGCGTGGGGGCACGAGTAGGAAAAATAGGCTAGAGTCGCCACTGATATATATATGTATATATACAGTATTATTCGGGCCTATTAAACCAGAGTTATATCAAACCCATAACAGGATGAAAATAAATTTATTATCCTAATGTGACCGATTTTTATTTTTTGTTTTTTCTTAAAGAAAGTAATTATATATATATATATATAATCATCATAATCATGTCACTCAACAGTACGGATCTCCTTGGCCCTCTCCCGTCACCCCTTTCTTTCGTCTATCGCTTCCAGTAGGTCTTCAAGGCTACATCCTGTATCGGTACTGAGCAGTTGTATGTAGGTTCTAGCTGGTCAACCTGCCTTTGCTCGTTCATATTGTTGTATACTCATATACATGGAGATCTAAGCAGAAACATAATGACGACTTCAATGAACGAAACGAACACACTTCTTTATAAAAATATACCTCTCACACTTTATTCTCGAAAGGGTTGCGAAAGGGTTGATGTTGGTTATGTGTGAGAGGTGAGTTGGAGACGGAGACAGACTGCCACATATTGACCCCAAGTTCCTTTGACCATAGCAGCACTTTTTCCTCATTCTGCTGGGCTGCTCAACCGGGGTCACTGAGAGCCCAAGCCCTCTGTCTGGAGCTGGTGCTCACTTCGCGGGATTCCTATATCCAACTGCGACTGGAACTCACTGCCTCGAACTGACATCCTCGAACTCCAACTGACCCATGTCGTCGGTCGCACCTGGTTATATAATTGTTTGTCGTCCACCTGCTTCCTTTGAGCGTACACATCTGCACCGAATTCAACCACGTCCACGGGTCAAGGTGAATTTCCGACATTCTCGACCGGATGCACCTGTTTCTTCCGCTTATTTACACAAGTGCATCTCTTGATTGACGGCTCGGTCGAGGGCCAATATGTAACAATGTGAAGGGGTCCACAGGAGTAAGTCATATATGTCACTTCTCCAGCGGTGTCCTGCAGGTCTGGTTCGTCTAACTTGGATAATTTTCGTGATGGGTGATAAGTGGCAATACAGCTGCTGCTTTGTGGGTTTCTGCTTCCAGGACTTGTTCTATATTGCTCGCTGCATTCTTGTGTAGTTGCTGTCAAGTTCTTTCTCCATACGTTTAGTTAGCGTCCACGCAGTACATCTATACAGCAACCAACAAACTATTCGGTTATATATATATATATATATATATAATGGTTTGTAAGCGGATAGGTAGTAGGTAATATAATTTTCACACGATATATTGTTCGTAATTTTGTATTCAGTTAAATGGTTTCTAGTATTTTTATCTAACACTAATAATTCTCAAACTTTTCAAGAATTGCTATCAAACACTAATAAATCTATTTAATGTTAATCATTTGTTTGCATACAGTAGAACAGTTTCCGGTTCGGTTAGGTTATTTGGTTTAATGGCCAGTCAACCCTTGATGGGTATTTAAAGCCAAATCACACACACACACACACACACACACACACACACACACACACACACACACACACACACACACACACACATATATATATATGTATATTTATATACATATAATGATTTGTTAGTGAATAGTTTGTAGGTAACATTATTCTTAGACGACGTAGCAATTATTTGCTTGCGCAACGTATAATAGGTTCAAGTTTTGCTATTTTACATTAATAATTCTATTGATCAAGTATTCCATTGGACGTTAATCACTTGTCGGTATACAGTTAAATGGTTTCAAATGATTGAATAGTTCTATTTCATCAACAGATTGGTGCATAACAGGTATAACCACCCTAACATATGCACGTAGTTTCACCGTGTGAAAATGTTTCAATATTCATCAACAAATCGTGCCACCAAACTAGTCAAGATAACACTTCCACCAGAATGTCTCATAAATAGATTACCATTTCAATCATTCTCCACAGCACTGTATATAAGAGGCTACCCACCACGTGAAAAACTTTTGGTTTGATGTTCTCATAGCCCAGAAATTCATAGTCACTGAGCGTCTTTGACTCTTTATACACTTGCATAAAACACACAAACACACGCACAATATATCAAATATCAAAAGCAAATAAGGAGTAAAGCAAACTAAGGTAAACATACTCAAAGAAAAGGAGAGGAGTGACCTCTATAAAACCCCCATAACCAACTGAAAACCATTCAAACTACAAACAGGAGTGAGTTCAAGTCTCATTAATAAAGCCATGTGTCATACATGTTTTCTGACGAAAGGAACAAGCTGGAAACATACACGTATGTAAGATCAAAAAAAAAAAACTCCTAAAAAACTCCTAAAAAATACAAATCTCTTCGTGAACCTAATCATTCTAAAATATTTTATTCTCTCTTTGGACCTACAAGAAAAATTTACATATATATATATATATATATATATATATATATATATATATACATATATATATATATATGATTGAAAAAGAAGAAAATCAATAAGTATATTCCATTATAAATTTATTTCATCTGTTCTTGACGGAATCATCAGATGCATTTGAAAATAATTCTTTTCTTTTAACCGTTAACTCCGGGGAATACATATATAATAAGCTCCATTTTATGTCTACATATATTAAAATCTTTATCATTGGTAATTAGATAATTATGTTTAAGTATATCTATAGAATTAATATATATATATATATATATATATATATATATGTTGACGAATTCACGTACTTCGGCAGCAGTGTCTCATCTACTGAAAGTGATGTTAATATGCACTTAGACTGCTATCGATAGGCTATGGATCATACAGAAGTCTGATCTATCTGGAATTTCTTCCCAATATCAGTTATTTCGATACTACTATACGGATGCACCACATGGATGCTGACGAAACGCAGAGAGACCAAACTGAATGGGAACTGCACAAGAATGGTATACTGAACATGTTCTAGAAGCAACGCCCCATGAAACAATAGCTCTACGGCCATTAACCTCCCATCTCTAAAACCATCCAAGTGAGATGAACAAGACACGCAGACCCAGCGATAGAAGCAACGATAATCTCACAAGTGACGTTTTCCTATGGACTCCAACCCATGGACGTGCCTGTGTTATCCGACCAGCAAGAACTTATCACCATCAGTGATAGACTACATATTGTGCGGACACAAGATGTAGTCTAGAAGACATGCCGGAAGCGATGAATGATAGGGACGAAAGGGGAGGGAGAGAGAGAATCTGGGAAACCCATGCTAGTAGCGTGACTTGATGATGATGATGATTTATATATATATATATCAGCTGGGCATGTGGAATGTACCGACTGCATCTCAGCAGAGTGAGTAAGATCACACCATCAAGTATCCTGGATATGAAACTAAACCATCTGATGTTGGGACTCTATTCCTGGAGCTTTTGGAAATATGAAGTACACCTTCATTGTCATTACTCCCAGTTCCACTCTGATCAGTAGTAGTAGTACGTGTTAAGGTCCCATCTATGGGTCAAATAGAAATATTTAATCATTTTCTTTATCTAAGACCAATTAACTGCGTCCAAATAAATGGCTGTTAAATTGAAATATTAGCAATACTTGAAACTAATTAACTCTGCGAAAACGAATGAATAATTTCTGAAGTTTGGTTTGGTTTGGTTTTAAGGCATATCAACTTTTGTTGGTTATTTAATGCCAAATCCATTTTTATACAAATAAACAGTTCTATTTCAAACAATTCAGTTTAGCCTAAGTACAGAGTTTAGTTGTCAAAAACAGGTCTATTTCAAGCAGTTCAGTTTTGCATAAGTATGTTTTTTTTGTTTACACACGGTTAAATGCCAAAAAAGTTCTATTTCAAACAATTCAGTTTAGCGTAAGTAAAATTTCAATGTCAAAAATAGTTCTATTTCAAAGAATTCATTTTAGCGTAAGTAAAGTTTCAATGTCAAAACAGTTCGATTTCAAACAATTCAGTTAAGCAAAAGTACAGTTTCCATGTCATAAACAGTTCTATTTCAAACGATTCAGTTTAGCATACAAAAACAGTTCCATTTTAAACAATTCAGTTTAGCATAAGTATATAGATTAAATGTCAAACAGTTCTATTTCAAGCAATTCTGTTTAGTATAAGCATGTAGTTTAGTTCTATTTGACCCATAGATAGGACCATATCATGTGCTACCATTCCAGGCCAAAGTGGGAGCTAAGCAATAAAGGGGTATTCGGCATTCCCCAAAGCTACAGCATTACTGTTTAGTGTCATATCCTGGACACTGGTTGGCGAGGGTGGGGGATGTACGTATCTGCAGAAATGCAGTCGGTTAATGCTGAAGAGAATTACTAATGTTAGATGGCAATACTTGAAATCCTTTAATAGTGTGGTCTGGATACGACACTAAACTGAATCTGATTGTGAGACACCAGTCCTGGAGCTTTGGGTAATGCGGAAGACGCCTTCTTTGCCATTACTCCAAGTTCCTCTCAGATTCGAAGCGGTTGTACCTGTTAGGGTCTATATCTATGTGTCAAATATATTGAACGCTTTGACTGTGTGCGAACAAATAACCGATGCTAAATAGAATTTTTAGTTTTAAAAAGCAATATTTGAAACCATTTAACAATGTATCAAATAAATGAGCTCTGCCTTGTTTAATATGTCATCTTCAAATCTTCATAAATCATATGTATATATATATATATATATATATATATATATATATATATATATATATATATATCAGTATTTGACGTTAGATAACTTACACGGATTGATATGCCATAAAACCCAACCAACCAAACCTAAATATCTCAGTTGTTCAATCTATCTATCTATCTATCTATCTATCTATCAGATTCTGTTGATACAACTGTTGTTATATCTGTTTGTTTATATACTGGTTTGGTTACGTTACACGCTATAAAAGATAGAAACCAAGCCAAACGAACGTCAACAAATAGATATAATATCAATAGAATTAGATTGATAGATAGATAGATAGATAGATAGATAGATAAAGATCTTTTTTCCCTTTATATCTATCTTTTTGTCTAGCAAGGTAACTGGCGAGCTGATTCTCTTGATATAACTGCTGTTATTTTGTTGTTTTTTTTACAAATTTGCTTGCTTTGGTTTCTTTGCTTGATGGTAGGTCAAACTTGGTGGGCTATTTAATGCAACCCTTGTTTACACAAACACACACACACACACACACACACACACACACACACACACATATATATATATATATATATATACTCATCTCTTCGTTCATATTTTTCTAATTCTATTTACAACTCCTTTTAATAAGCCTTCTTAATCTTTCCATATCTCTATCTTTCTCTTTCGCTTGCTCTTGGATATATATATATATATATATATATATATATATATATATATATATATATATACCTGCCTGTCTGTGTGTTTTTATTTATGAGGAGACCCGTGGCTTAAAAGCTGCAGTTTTGGACTGCGGCTTCGAAGTAAACAAATTCAAACTATAGTCGCGCAATTACATTCTCTTTGAGACTAAAACCCTTGGAAAAGATACGAGCCCTTTACTCCTCTGTAGGGGTTAAATAGGATCACTGCCGTTTTACACTGATGCCTTTGCCATTGAATAACTCACAGATGTTGATATCCCATTGAACAAAGAAACTACACCCTATAAATATATCTTAGTGTGGTTCAATCTATCTAGTACCTGATCTATGGGTCAACTAGATCTGTTTGAGATTATAGTTCGAAAACAAATAATTAGAATTAGAATTGTTTGATTATTTAACTGCGTTTAAAGATTTTTAATTGAATTGTTTGTCATACATTTACCTTTGCTGACATATTAAATTGAATTGTTAGAAACAGAACTGTTTGGTAATTTAACTCTGTGTATCTACAAAATGTGTTTACAAATAATATATTCAATATATGAGTAAAAACAGGATTTGATATTAAATAACCAACAATGGTTGATATGCCATAAGACCAAACAAAACGAATCGGCTGTAGAATACACCGACTGCATCTCTGTATTAGGATAAGACACTCGAAAGAGTGTCCTGCTTATGACACAAAACTCTCAGATGTTAATTTGAATTATTAGTGCTACATAACAATATCTATTTAAATATGTGCGAATGAATGAGAATAGTTGAATACAATAATTAGTGTTGAATAGCAACACTTAAAACTCTTTAATTTCGGGTCGAAATTGAACTATTGGTATTACACAGTAATACTTGGGACCATTTGACTGTGTGCAAATAAATAAATAGTCTTAAATAGAATTATTGATGCTGGATAGCAATAATTGCAACTATTTTATTTGTATAAACAAATGATTGATATGAAGTGGGATTATTAGTGTAAATAAGTAGTAAAGTTGACGACCTTAGTCGAAGGTGACCCGAAGGCTCCCTTTTCGATAGCTGCTACACCAAGGTGTAGAGGAGAGCGCTACTCCTTTCCCTGGATTGCTCCACTTTACCCTTGATCCTTACCTTATAATGCTGAGTGTTAAGCAAGGTAGCATCAAGTACCATTTTTTGAGTCTTTGGTATGACTCGTCCTGGAATTGAACCCAGGTCTCCAGGGGCATTGGCGAACACTCTACTGAAAGTCATTTAACTGTGTGTAATCAAAAGCAATGATTAATTTTGTGCAAACAAATTAGGTCTAACTTTTTAAAAAATGAAATTACCTATAAATTATTTACTCACAAATCAAATATATATCCATTTAACTGTGCGCAAATAAATGACTGATGGTTGATTGAATTATCTCAGGCTCGTTTTAAGATTTTTATCTACAAACTATTTGTTTACACATCATATTTCTTCTACATGTACTAACAATAAGGTTGATATATCATAAAACCCAACTAACCAAACCAGGCTGTTTCAGGCTGATCTATCTATCTATCTATCTATCTATCTGTTTTGGACTGTTTATATTAATCTATATTTGGAAGTATCCTTTTAGCCATATACATCTATCAGCAGCATATATATATATACATGCAATCGGCATGTGCAGTGATTATTACATGGGTCAGGCGATGTTCATCTCAATACATATTCTCGTTTCTAGCGGGTCGATCGCCATTAAAGAATGATCTTGCTGAGGGAACTAAATAATAAATCACTATCGATCTCCGCCATGTTTAATGAATATTTTTTCTTTGATGCTCTTTTTTTAATTCCAAATCGAAACAAATACGGAAAGGCATTGATTAAAAGAAAAAAAAAAAAACGGAAAAGAAGGTGAAGACGGAAACGAGGCTAGCCCGCCGGGAAAAGTAATTAGATTATGTATAATTTCATACAATTATTAATAATAAATCACCGTGGATGTTATAATTAATAACAGTTTTATAACTCCCTTAAAGGCCACCCTCGATGGTCATTAAGCTTGACGTGTAGTTTTATCAAGTTTATAGAAGTTACAATTTCATATTACAAGCGCTGGTGATACAATGGTCAAATTTTGGAGACGTCTTTTTTTTTACTGACTGATTGATTTTAATTGCATTTCAACCCATCTAGAGTTAATTTATGTCTAGAAAATGTTAGAGAATCGCGTTCATATATACATTTTCGTACAGTTGTTTCTTAAGAGGGTTTCTTTTTTGCACTTGGTTAAACTGAATGCGAATATTTTTTGCACACGATCCTACGCACTACGAATATTTTTTTTTGCACACGGTCCTACCGATTACGTATACATTTTTTGCACACTGTCATACCGAATACGAATGTTTTTTTGCACACAACCCTACCAAATACAAATATTTTTTTTGCGCACGGTCCAACCAAATACGAATATTTTTGCACACGGTCCTAGCAAATACGAATATTTTTGCACACGGTCCAATCAAATACGAATAATTTTGAAACATATCTATTTTACCCATAGATGGGATCACCATCGGTACTACCACAGCAGGTTAGAGTAAAACTGGGAGTTATAGCAATATACGATTACTTTTTACTCCTCTGGTCTCCAGAAGAGGGTCCTCATCACCAGATAGAGTTTAGTGTCACACTCAGGACACATTTTTCTGGCGGGTTTTTACCCCACTGCATTCTAAGCCCTGCCCACCGGTGACAGGCTGTTTGTATTTCAGTGTATGCTAATGCCCTTGGGGAGCCTTGATTTTTTTTCTACTCGGCTATAGTTAAATAGAAGGTGAGACAAAGTTTTCTAGGATTGGTAAAGGAAACCAGATTTGGAGAAGGAAAACTCTGAATTGAAAACCCCAAGCAGAGTGGTAAGGTAACGTTGTTATATATCCATAATACAACTATAGGCAGAAACATAGTCAACAATAATGACGAACTTCAATGAATGAACGGACACGCTTCTTTATAAAAATAAAATCTCTCACACTCTATTCTCGAAAGGGTTGATGTTGGTTGTGTGTGAGAGGTGAGTTGGAGACGGGGACAGACTGTTATTTTAACCCAAAGTTCTTCTGTCCATAGCAGCACTTCTTTCGCATTCTAGCTGGGCTGCTCAACCGTGGGACACTGAGGACCAAAGTCATCTGTCTGGAGCTGGTTCTCACTCCGCTGGCATTTTCTCCAACTGGAACTCGAACTGAGCCAAGTCGTCTGTGGCACCTGGTTATATAACTGTCTCACACCCACCTGCTTCCTGTGGGCGTACGCATCATCACCGAACATAACCACGTCCACAGGTTAAGGTGATATTCCGATATCTTCGACCCGATGCACCTGTTTCGCTGTTCTTCCGCTTATTTACACAGAATCATCTCTTGATTGACAGCTCGGTCGAGGGTCAATATGTTACAATGTGCCTCAAAGGAGATGCTAAACCGAGAGTTCATAAATTAATCTGGTGTTGTATTCAACCTTCTTCTTGTAATACAAACTTCCTCAGTGACATTAAGGTTAAGTTGAATAGAACTTTCATCTTCATTTGGTGTGGTGAAGAGGTGGAGAATAACTGCAGCATTGGTAACTGCCGATTTCCCAACCATCCTGCCAAGTTCTGTGCCACGAGTCGATATATTTGAGTCTGATGGAACATAGTTGATAAGTTTAGAAAGAGTTTGCAGCCATAGGAAATTGAATTGACAAAATAGAACATCTCGTCCGATAGGCAAGTTTTTGCAAGATAAGCTTGATCTAGCGCCTCGGACTCAAAACTGTTAATCAGAACTTAACCGCGTATGAAGTATGCCTCCTTCCATGACCATTTTAGGCGAGGAGATTGATGCTTTCTGGAGGGAAGGCCTTCTTGGAATTGAACTCCTAATTTTTTGAGGTCATCTCTCTTTGGGCCTTACTTCTCACTTTTATTGAAAGTGTGCTAAATAACCGTATTCGTTACAATGCTATCTAGCTTAATCTGATATCTCTAAACCTTTCTGTCTCTTCGTTCGATTGTGTTCCGAGGAAGCGAAACGAATCTTATAAAATTAAAAGAATAAAATTGGTGTGATTTGAAAACACACCTATCGGGATGGAAAGCCAGTATCAATATTAAATAACCAAAGGAACATTTACAAACACCAGCACAGACGGCTGGAGGTGTAGAATACGCTAACTGCTCTTCTGCAGAGGGATAAGACACACCCAATAAATGATACTAAGCCATGTAATAGTGAGGCTTCATTCTTAAAGCTTCGGTGAATGTGGAGTACCCCACTTCATTGCTATGACTCCCAAATCCACTCTGTGGTTGAGAAGTAGGACCTGTTAGGGCCCTATCTATCGGCCAAAAAGAACTATTTAATTATTTACTATTATTTAAAACTAGTTAACTGTATGCAAACAAATGATTAATGTTAAATTGGAGGTGCCCGTGGTGTAATGGTTATCTTCGTAGGAAATGGACACGGCGACACGAGTTCAATTCCTGGACGAGACTGATTGCATTTCACATAGCACTAATACCCTTGGGAAAGGTATGAATCCAATTATTCTCCCTCCAGCTATGGGTAAATAGTAGGGCAGACTAGGTTCTTCAGTCTTGGTTAGGCAACTAGTCTAGGAGAAGGAAAACTCTGAATTCAAACCTGTTAAACTCCGCTTAGAAATTGACCTTGTGTCATATCCTGCCCGAGCGGGGGGGTTGGGTAAATATGGAGTAATGTTAAATCGAATTATTAGTATTCGTAGCCACGCTTAAAACTCTGTACAAACGAATGATCATTGGCTCGTTTAGATATAATGTTACCTGCAAACTATTCGTCTACAAAACATATATTTAATACACACACACGCGCATATATATATATATATATATAGAGAGAGAGAGAGAGAGAAAGAGAGAGTATTTAGCATTGATGGTTTGGTTTGGTTTGTTTGGTTTTATGGCATATCAACCTTTGTAGGTTATTCAACGCCAAATCCATTTTTATGTAAATAATCTGTTCTATTGAAAACAGTTCAGTTTAGCATAAGTACACAGTTTAATTGTCAAAAACATTTCCATTTGAAACTATTCAAACAGTTATATGTAATAATTCAATTAAGTGTAAATACAGTTTTAATGTCAAAAAACAGTTCTATTAGAAAAAATTCAGTTAAGCATAGTTTAAGTTTAAGTACAGTTTAATTGTCAAAAACATTTCTATTTCAAGCTATTCAGTTTACTCAATTCATTTTAGCATAAGTATGCTGTAAGTTCTATTTAACCCATAGATAGGGCCCTATCAGGTGCTACCACTCCGGGCTAGAGTGGACCTGGGAGCGATGACAATGAAGGGGTACTCCGCATTCCCCAAAGCTCCAACATTGCTGGGACCTCACCATCAGATTGTTTAGTGTCTTATCCAGGACACTCGTTGGGGAAGTCTTACCCCTCTGCAGAGGTGCAGTCAGTGTATTCTACAGCCCCAGCTGACTGGGCAATATTTAGCATTGAGTAACTAACAAGAGTTGATATGACATAAAATACAACCAACGAACCAACGTACATGATGAAATAAATCTTAATTTCTACGACGCGTTACTTTGATTTAGTTAAATGTTGGCATGTTATTATGAGAATGAGCCATGCAACCTTTTCAATTAAATTCCTCTTTTGATCCGAAAGTTCCTTGAAGGAAAGTAATAGAAATAGGACTTGAAAGATTTAGGGTAAAAAAACAAAATTGAAAATAAATTTTGCGAACCATATTTTTTCTCTTAAATTAATTGGACTTTCAATCTATTAATTACTTAAATAAAAATGTAAAAATGATAAACTTTGACAATTGAGTGAAAAATTTAAATAGAAAGTTAACGTTTTCGGCAGCAGCGCGTTCTTTCTGTCTTTTATAGCAACTGAAAGAACATTAAAATCATTATCACCAAGTTGTGCCGACAGCATGATTTCCTTTGACGCTCCCTAGCCATCCGTCCTTATTGGTGTAATATAATGGCCGAGGGATTTCATTTTATGCCTTTGGGTTTAGTTAGGCTGAGAACCTTTCGGCTCAGTGCATGGGTTACTTAGGTGCAACGTTAACGCAGATGTTCATGCGCGCGCAGAGCTGACGCGTCACTCAGAGATGTCACAATAGCCCAGATGGGAAACGGGGCTACACAGTGCGAATGGCGTCACGCACCGGAAGCGCGCGGAGGATTTAGGGAATTTTGAAGAAAGTTAGTTGAGTTGAGAACTGAAGGAGAAGGGTTGACTTTCGCTTGCTTGCGGCGGCCATGGGCAGGTGTCGCACGAGGTGAGGTGGGGTGGGGTTCAGATGAAAAAGCCAGAATAGAAAGAATGTGTATCCCTCTCCTTATGTCGAAAAACCTTTAAACTCAAATGTAATAAAAAGTTTCGTACTTGAACTGAGAAGTCGTTGCGTGTTTTTCGAATTTCGAGATTTCTATGTTCTATCTATGGACATTCGATGTACGTTTCACACATAGCCATATCATGGCTATGGTACATTGGCTGTAGAACGTAGTAAGTCATCTAGACGACACCCAATGTCTGCACAGAACGGATGGTTGTAAGTCCAGGCTTATTGGTCAACACTGTTTTGTTCACGTGAAGGAGTCAAAAGTAGAATATCGCACACGAATAATCCCTTACTTTCTCTGCAGTTGCTAGCATGCCTTTCTCGTTTTATTTGGACGTTTAGAAATAGGAGCTGCTGTTTTGTGGGCTGCTGCATCATGGATTTGCTCAAAACAGCACGCAGCATTCTTGTGTAGCTCCCATTTAGCTTTTTTTTTTTTTGGTATTTCCATAAAGTTCAAGTGGTCCAATTGCACAATAGTACTGACACCTCTACTACTAGGAAGAATTCTTGTTTTAGTTTATGAGAGAGAGCAGCTTTCTATATTGTCAATAACCTGTCAATAGGAGTCCCAGCTTTTCCTATGCATATATTGACATCGTTTTCATTTGAGAAGATATTGCTACCGAGGTATATGAACTAGTTTACTAATCATAGAGGCTTGTCAATCAAGGAAGAGATCAAAGTCTCTTGCAGCCTACTCTATAGTTCATTTTCCTTCCAAATTGTTTCTGTTTTGCTATAAATTGTGGACTTTTATTGCTCTTCAATTGCATTTTTAAAAAGTTTCTTTGGGAATTGACGGCAGTTATTTCTTTGCTAAGTTTTATACGTAAATGTTTTGTATATTGCATTGTAGTAGTTGGTATTACTTTTAGTAAAAATTGAATATTATTTATTTCTCCAAGGAATAATTTTTAAAAATATCTATAAACTCAGTCAATGAAACGGTTATGTATCAGGCTAAAAGATGTTGGCACTAAATTTGTTTGTCTATTCACTCGAAAGTATCACGAAGATGCAAAAATGAGGGGAAGGGTGCGCTCGAACACACAGACACAAACTTACTGGCTGAATGTAAAGCAAGACTGTAAATTCGTAAAACTAAGAACGCGACAACTGCTGCTGCTGTTGTTGTTACTGCTGCTGTTGTTTTTACTGCTGCTGCTGTTGTTGTTACTACTGCTGCTGCTGCTGGATGAAGATGTTCGGTTTTGCTTTTTTTTTTTATAAGAGAACGAATGAATTTGATATTTTTAAACATTTACTTCAATGATGAACTGGTTTTAACTGCGTATAAACCTGTCTATATATATTTCATGTTTAGTGGTCAAGGAATTGCATTCATTAAATGTTCCTATTTACATTTTTTCGTAGTTGTTTCTCAAAATGATTTTTCCTATAGACCTCTCGGAAACAAGTAGTTTTAAATCAAGTCTATTTAACCCATAGATATGACCCTCAAAGGAACTAGAAATCCGAGTTAGATTGAGCTTGGCTGCAATGGTATTGAAGGAATACTCCATACCATCGTATATGGGGAATTACAACAACGCTAATGTATAAAAATACAATCTGCTTCTTTTCTTGTTCTTTTTATGCACAGAAATGAATGTATGGGTAGAGTAAGAACGATTCAGAGATTGGTGAAATGCACACACACACACACACACACACACACACACACAAACACATACACACACAAGGGTGACGGTGCGATTTTTAAAACTTCATTGCATTTCTACTTCATTGTCCAGGGTCAAGATTCTCTCCTGGTATATATAATTTTCCGCACACCCACGCAATCCCAGTGGTCACACTTCCCACCTACGCATTTTGCGTGGATTCGCCTCTTGTCTAGCATGCAACCCACGCAACACTTCCACTAAAGAAGCAGCGTCCCGTTTGCATTAAGAAATGTGTTTAGTTTGTTATGCTACCCACACAACTTCTTCAGCATTTCTACTTTAGGAAACATAGTTACATCCTGTTATACCAACCTCGCTATATATGTGGGGTCTTTTCGGTCAATATTCAACAATACTTCCCAGATCTCATAGCCTCATCATCAGATGCCGTTTAACATGGGTAGATTTCTTACCCCTCTCCCGTAGGTGAACATTCAGATTAAGTTTACATTTTGGCAGGAATACTGATTAATTTCATTGATCGATTATTGTAATAACATCTATCAACATAATTTCTGATTAATTTTTAACGAAAAATTATAATTCATTTTGCCTTGATTTTTCTTTGAAAATTCTTAGCATTTTGTTGTTTTAATCATTTATTCATTTATTTATTCTTGGGGCTAAAAGTTTACTTTTATCTTTTAATGGAAATAGATTCGATTTTTCTATTAAAATAGTCAAGTATTAACCCCTTTAGCCACTACCCATGAGTCAAATAATAGCAATAATATTCTTTTATGTGACGTAATGACTAAAGAACTGGTTAGAGTGCTCGCCAATGGTCCGGAAGGCCTGGGTTCAATCCCAGGTCGAGTCATACCAAAGACTCAAAAATGGTACTTGATGCTACCTTGCTTAACACTCAGCATTATAAAGAATGGATAAAGGGTAAAGTGGAGCAATCCAGGGAAAGGAGTAGTGCCCTTCCCGATACCTCGGTGTAGTAGCTATCGAAAAGGGAGCCCTCGGGTCACATTGCGGCGACGGTCGCCAACTTTACTTACTACTCTACATTCAATATCGGACAAATAGCCTTGGGAAAAGTTTGAATCCTCTTATTTCCACAGCTATGGGTTGAATAGTACCACTGCAGTTCTTTTAACGGGAAAGCTTTGGCATTAAATTACCCATAAAGGCTGAAATGCCATTAAATAAAGAAACTAAAAAATTGAAATAGTTTACGGTTACATTCTTACAGGAATATGTATACATTGTTTAAGTCAGATTTATTTTTCTTTGATAATAAAAAGTAAGTAAAGTTGGCGACCGTAGACATAGGCGACCAGAAGGCTCCCTTTTCAATAGCTACTACACGGAGATGTAGGGGAGGGCGCTACTTCTTTCTCTGGATGGCTCCACTTCACCCTTGTTACTACCTTATAATGCTGAGTGTAAAGCAAGTATGTATTAAGTACCATTTTAAAAATCTTTGGTATGATGCGACCTGGGATTGAACCCAGGTCTCCATTGGCAATACTGTAGTGTTAAAGCCCTGCAAAACACTGGACAAAAAAGAAAATTTGGATTGATGAGTAAAAGGAAGTTAAAGAGCCGTGGAGAGAGAGGCAAACAGCAAGATGTGTATCATTATAAGCAAATGGTGCCGGGTTATTTAAAGAAAAACACCTCTAACGGAAGAAAAAATAAGTTGACAGAGTTCAATCTCTCTTTCACCACGCTATGGTAATATGATACGCTTGATCTTGCATTCCGGTACAGAGACGGCAAATGTTGACGGAGACTAGAAGTCTCACTGAGCCGAGGCGGTAGTTTGATGTTGTGTTCTATGAACCCAAGAATATATATATATATATATATATATATATATATATATATATATCACGAGATTTCCGAATTAGTTCTGTCTCTGTCTGTCTGTCTCTTTCTCTCGTCGTTTGGCGGTTGGATTGTAAACGTAGGATGAATATCTGTACGTCCAAAATACCAAGTAGCAACCACGTGATGTCCATTGACAATTTCTTCCTGCTTCCACTGCCTCGGCGACTGAACCGATTGAAGAAAACGATGAAAGGTCCCAGCGACAAAAGGGCAAGATGTATACTGCACTTCCCTAGCCAACGAATAGCATCGCCAACATAGTGGGTTCTCCACTGACCTCGCAACAGACATCCATTCTAGTTACAACGCAACAGATGTTAATTAGATATTTTAAATCAGCAACAGAAAGATATAGATGAAATAGAAGCAGTGAATTTGCTCGTCTTCGAAACGCAGGAAGAATACGGCAATAATCACAAAATCAAGTTAATGCCAGACGTGATTTGGACAGAAAAAGAACATGAGATATGAATTATGACTTGTTAAACAATTGATCTTTTCTTTGATCGATGCTAGAATATGACTTCATAACTTTCTGTCTTTGAGACCAGCCCAGAGTAAAGTTGCATCATCGACAATAAAGTGAGTTTTTTTTTGTGACAAGGTGTCAGACTTTTCCCCTTTCCTGATATAAACACTTTGTCATCTGTTCTTGTCTTTTTCTCCCCATCTTTCTTCAAGGCAACGTAACTTTGCACTCGTCTGGAACAAGGCCAAAAGTATTGGGCATTTATAATTGGTAAATTGGATGACAGGTTAATGATCATATAGAAACCTGTTCTGTCAGATTAAATTAAAAAGGATTTATTCCAAGCATTAGCCGTATGAAGACTATTGTATGGCTGCACAATCTGGAAATGCTTCTTGAAAAAGCCTGATAGGAACTACAGAAAGATGTTGTGTACTGTTTGAACAAATCTTGGAAGCATCAACTTGCATAACAGCAGTGGTACGGCCACTTACCTCCTATCTCATGAACTATTCACTTACGTCGAACAAGGCACTTTCATCATTGTTGGGAAGGTAAGGAAGAACTCATGTGACATTCTCTTATGACCTCCTACACGTGGACACACCAGCGTTGCCGACCAGCAAAAACTTGAATTCATTCATCTGCTCTATGTGTAGGCTAGGAGCCATCTCGATGACTTACTGATGTCAGAGTGAGAGAGAGAGAGAGAGAGAGAGAGTAAGCAATTCGTACACGCCTTGATGATAATTAAGCATAGTTATATAATGGATGCAGGGTCTGAAATCGAACCCAAAAGAGTCGTAATGCTGAATAAGACTAGCTTTTAAACCTCTACTCTAACATTAGTTTTCTAAGATATTCACAAAGTTTAAGTTTATTCTAACACCAGGGCGAATATTGTCGGGTAACCGTGAATATTGAACTCCCAACAGAAATACTGGCAGAATGAAATGGTTTCCTAAATGCTGTTTTTGATTTGATTGTTCTAGAATAGCACGTTGTTTTGAGCCGGAGAATTTTGTTGACAACGATTATTACCACAAGAGACTGTAATAATTCATGTTAAAAAACTGTCGCAGCGTCAATAAATGATCCGCCATCTTTATTAGCAATTGCGTCCCTGTTTTGTCAAATTATGCCCAGGAAAGTAGACAGTCGGAATTCTGATATAATCAACTGGTTCCTTGTGTCTTTAACCACTTCCCTTACTATTGCTACATGAGCTGATTGAAATAAAGAAAGAACTGGAGAGAAAAAAAAAAAAAGAGGGAAACGTTAAGGTAACACCCTTTTTTATACTATTTTTTTCCACCAAGTGTTACCCTTGATGATCCAAATGACTTCTTTTATGAAAAAAGATAAAGCATACATCTTAACCGATACGAAAGTGAAGAAAACTAGAAGTAAACGTAACAGTTTTTGTAAACAAGCAAATCAAGAGTAAAGAATAAGGATCATCATCATTATTACTTTACTCTTTGTGTGTTTTTCCCACCAGCGTCAGCTTGTAGTCTTTCCCTAGCGTCTGAGAGATAGCAAGTCTCTTCCGATCTCTTCAGATATCCAGAGCTTTTTAAGTATTTTAGCCGATTTTGGTAGTGCTGTGGTTTAGATGATCTCGATTCTTCCTCTGGTTTTTAATTCCACCAGTCTTTTTTCCAAACCTTTTGGTACCGTTCCAAGTGAACCAGTCACAATAGTTTTTTTTTAATTCACTGATCAAGTCCTATTATTTGTCTATCGTTTCGCTTTCTTCCATTTTTACTCTGTGGTTAGTCGAAACAGCAAAATCCACTAGATAGCAAGTTCTTTTTATCTTATCATTTAACATTAGTTCTGGTTTTCTGTCCTGGATTAAGTGATCCCATAGTATTTTATGATCTCATTTTCATAGATAACACCCTCACACGGGACAACGTGAACCAGAGAGTAATGGTAATGAAGGGATACTCCCTAATTCTAGGATTGGAGCTACATCCTCAGATGCAGTTTAGGATCATAACCAGACACTTATAATAAAGTGATATATAGTTGGCGCCAAACAAGTCTAGAAAAAAGATAATCATTTTAACGGTAAGATATTGAAGCAAAAAGAATAATTACTTCCTCTGTAACGAATATTTTCAAAAGGTTTCTGATGTGGTAGATGTGCCACAAAAGTAACGAGAAAATATGTCCTGGTGACGTAGCATATCCATTTGAGTTTGTCATTAGGTTTGGAAGAAGCACTTTTCAAATTAGCAATGGCTGATCGGCTGGTTTATATGATTATATGGACGTTTGTGATTACCAAATTTTATTCCAAGGCAGAGTGATTAAGTTTCCTAGTAAATACAAATGATGCGTATCTTTGCAGACTTATCAATTTGTCTTCTTTTTTTATTGATTTTGTGTTTATATCTTTTTCAGCCTTTCTATTATGTTGAATTTTGCATCTCTGGAAAAATAAGGATTTTGTTCGTAAGAGTCGTTCTACAAATATTAAATTGCTATGATCCATAGATTTGATTCTATGTCTATAGTTATCTAATCTAAAATAAAATGGCCATTCTCACAATCCAATCAATAATATATATACATGATATATATGTATAGGCAGTCGGATAGATAAATTATACTTTTGCTTGTACAATCGTAGTAAATTTTAAGTTTTTTAGTTGTAAAACTAGTGAATGATTTAGTTGACTTGCGGTGTTTGTTGCAGAGACTGTTCTTAATGTTAAATGGTTGGCAACATTTAATGGATTTCATTTTGGGCTTCACGTGGAATACTTTATTATTTGATAAGTTTTCGTTTCGTATGAATTCTCTGGAGTCATTTGGTCGATGACAAGTTAGTATGCCTTGTTCTCAAAAAAATATATTCTAAGTTTGGGTTTACTTTCAAAATGGCCCGAAGGTTCTTGATGATTTGAGCTAGTGGTAGGAGAGTGTTGTTAATGGTTATTACGAGTGGGATACAATTCATCTCCACTTTTGGTTTTAGTTTAGAGTAGCCAGCCTATGGGTGGAAATAGCTTTGGTTTTCTGATTTTCAATTACCGTATAGCGATATCTATCTATCTATCTATCTATCTTAAACAATAAATTTACTAAAAAGAAAAACTGATAAAATAAGCAAATTCATTATTTTGATTTTCCTCATTTCTTGATCATCAGTAAAGATTGGTAATCAAAAAGGCATATCAATATAATCCTCCCATAATTAGTAAAAGTTCTGAGGTCACGAGACAATATCGCCTTAGCAACAGTACCAATTGGCATATGATGCCTTGTAAGAACATCTTGATACCACTACCTATTAAGATAAATTTATAGAGGTGCCCGTGGTGAAATGGTTATCGTCGTAGGAAATGGACACGGCGACACGAGTTCAAATCCTGGACGAGGCTGATTGCATTTCATATATCCCTAATACCCTTGGGAAAGGTATGAATCCAATTATTCTCCCTCCAGCTATGGGTAAATAGTAGGACAGATTAGGTTCTTCAGTCTTGGTGAGGCAACTAGTCTAGAACGAAAACTGTGAATTCAAACCTGATAAACTCTGCATAAAAATTGACCTTGTGTCATATCCTGCCCGAGCGGAGGGGTTGGGTAAATAGGATTAAGATAAATTTATTCATTGGATATCCGATGATCATTTACTTTTCCCCCTTAGACACTTTTCAGAGAGTTATCCACTTTATTTTGTGGTTCTGTTCAATTTCTCTGTTTGTACTCCCACACAAACATGGTGTTATTGTTACGTTTAGTTCTTTTTAATTTTCTTTTGAAACGATATGTGACAATCAAACTTCTCCTATACTCTCAACGTTGATCAAAGAGCAGCTGATTGAAATACGATAGTTTTAGTTAAATACTTTCCCTCTAAAGGGCACTCAAAACACACACACACACACACACACACACACACACACACACACACACACATATATATATATATATATAAGTGTGTATGAGCATTTACCCAATTTCACCACCACTAGAAGGATATGACACAGGGTCTACTTAGGTTTGAACTCAGTTTTTTTCTCCGATACCGGTAGCCATACCAAGGCTAAAGATCTCAGTCTGCCCTACTGCTTACCCATACTTGGAGAGAAAATAGTTGGATTCATACCTTTCCAAAGGCGATTGGTGCTATCTGAAATGCAAACAGCCTTATCC
>OY757919.1:69860842-69923342 GCA_963585895.1 Sepioteuthis lessoniana
AACAGCTAATCAGACGTATTGTGTGATAGTCTGACAGACAGATAAAAGAAGCTACATGTAATTCTTTTCATGGCAGTTCTGTGATAAACTATTTATCACATTTGCGAGGAATTAAGAGAGAGAGAGAGAGACAGAGAGAGAGAGAGAGAGAGTGTGTGTGTGTGTGTGTGTGTGTTCTTTATTCATCGATGGAGTGGTTTCAAAGGGTTTCAAGGGTGAGGTCTGGTAGGACACAGCACAGACGGGATAACTTAGTAGATTAGCAGGTTGATTAACCGATTCAAAATCTCCCAAACAATTCGGTTATTTTCACTAAAGCAATAAGCAGTTGCTTGAGCTGATCAGCGCAAAATAAACCCCGAACTGTTATTTCCATTTGGTTTCATGCTCATGCTAAAATCCACAATTTGAAACCTTTAAATTAGAACTTTTCTTAACTAGGCAGCAATCCCGTCAGCTGGGGTTGAAGAATACGCCGTCTGCATTTTTGGGGAATGGTAAGACCACTCTGCCCACGAGTGTTCTGGATATGACACTAAACCATCTGATGATGAGATTCCAGTTTTGGAGCTTTGGAGAATGTGGGGTACTCCTTCATAGACATTACTCTCGGGTCCACTCTGACTTAGAGTGGTAGTACCTGTTAGGGCCCCGTCTATAGGTTACATAGAAACATCTAATCATTTGCTGAAGTTAAAACCATTTAACTGAGTGTAAACAAATGACTGGTGATAAATTGTATTAACAGTATCACATAGCAAGTCTTGAAACTATTTAACTGTGTGCAAGTAAATAAGCTCCGGCTCGTCGAAAAATGTTACCAAGTAACTATACGTTTGCAAATATACTTGATATATATGTATTAGCAGGATTTGGCATTGAATAACCTGGCCATGTGCGCTGGAGCAGTAGAATACACCGATTGCTTCTTGAAATAGAAGTGTTTAATCATTTAACAGTGAGTAAACAAAGGCATCAGTACGCGACTAACAAAGGCATAGACAGCTATCGATAGGCTACTGGTTATATCGAAGTAAGACCTGACCGATAAAATAAAACACAGTTTCTTCTAAGCAGCGGTCGTGTCGATACTGCTGTATGGATTCACAACATGGACGCTAACTAAGCGTATGGAGAAAAGGATTGACGGCAACTGCACAAGAATGCTGCGAGCACCCCGCAAAGCTGCAGCTGTACGGCCACTAACCACTCATCACGAAAACTATCAGAATTAGACGAACCAGACACGCGGGACACGGCTGGAGAAGTATGGATGAGTTCATAAGTGATGTACTCCTGTGGACCCCTTCACATGGACGAGCAAAGGCGGGACGACCAGCTAGAATCTGCATACAGCAGCTCTGTGCCGATACGGGATGTAGCCTTGAAGAACTACCGGAAGCTATGGACGATAGGGAGGGGTGGCGAAAGAGGGTCAGGGATATCCGTGCTGATGGGGTGACATGATGATGATGATGATGAAACAAATGTCTGATGCTTAATTGAATTATTAGCGATTCATTGAAATACTTGGAACCATTTAACTTTGTTGACATGCTAAACTGAATTGTTAGAAATAGAACTGTTTGATCATTTAACTGTACGTAAACAAATGATTAATGGTCAATTGATTTATTCGTATTAGCTAGAAATAAGTGAAAGCATTTAACCATGTAAAAATGAGCTCAGTCTCGTTTCAAAATATCATCTTTAAAATGTGTTTAGAAATCATATATTTAATAAATATGTATAAAAAGAACTTGGCATTAAAAAACCTCCAATAGTTGATATGCCATAAAACCAAACCAAATCAAACCATTAAATAACCTACATATAACATAACCAACCGAAAATAAGGGAGTATTTTGATTGAATTTTTAATATGCGAGTAAACCTGGATGCCATTAAATGTCTAATATCTATGATTAATTATAGGTCACTCCACTCACTCATACATCAAAATCTAACCAAATCAACCTTTTTTCCACCAAAATCTGACAAAATATAATAAAGGATATAAAAAACCCATACGTGAAACAGTGAAACGCACACAAAAGATAAAACCAATCTAGCCCTTTCTGGCATTAAATGACCCCTCAGTAGTGGATAGGCCGTTATGTTGCATATTGACCCTTGCCAGAGACGTTAATCGGAGATTTCTCTGAACAGGATGCACCAGTGTAAATAAACGGAAGCAGTCACGTGGGCGAGCAGAAATCGTGGGCTTTATAAAATGATATATGTAGATGTCCGCGTGACAGTCGGAGTCAGTTGGAGTCAGTATGAGTCTTGAGTCAGACCCAGCTTGTAGTCACGGAGAACGCCCCCGACCAAGAAGCAGAAGTGTTAAGTGGGAATTAGAAGGTAACAGCGTGGTACGGTCAAGAAAAGAAGTTATGGGTCAATATAGCAGTCTGTCTTTGTCTCCCTGTCTCCGTCTGTCTGTTTCTCTCTCTCTCTCTCTCTCTCTCTCTCTCACACTTCAGAGATTTGACTCTTTACGAAAGAACAAAAAGACATATATATTTTTATAAAGGCGTGTGGTGGTTCTTTCCTCATTATGATTATATAATAGTTATATAAAATTTAAACTCAAATTTTCGGTGCCAAGTTAATTATCATTTCGTAAAAAATATTTGATTTATTTCCCTTGGTAAATATTTGATTCTACTTTGTGGAAGAAATGCTGTATACGATAAAAGCCTCGTGTTCTTGCTACTGGAAGCCATTTCGATATGAATAACAGAAGTATTTAACATAAAAAACATGAAACTAGATGTTGGATTGTTTTCGACACAGGTAGATATCACAGGTATAGTGAAAATTGTAGCTACGTGAAAAATTTAGCTGGGGGTGAGGTGAGAAGATGTATTCATGTTTTATTTTATTTCTTTTGCACGAAATGAAACGTAACAGATTTCGACCAGATTTCCATTTTCTTACGAAGATCACCGTCGCACTAAATGTTTCTGTAAACTTCGTTAACCTTTATAAACCTTTACTATTCAGTTGAAAACGCATCTGTAACCTCTAGGCATAAAACAATCCTAGATGGGTTGATATGCATTTAAATCAACCAAGTAATTATTTTCATTGTGACGATCACAATTTAAAAAATAACGCAATACTTTATCATTCAATTCAGTTTTGTAGCCCTTTTAATCCAATTAATGGATGTCAGTCTTCATATTTCAGGTAGAATATAATAATTTACAAAGCTTTTAGCTTAGACGTAGCACAAAGCAGAATGAATAGGGCATCATGAGATTCACACTTACTGGTCAAGATTTGCTAGTCTAGCTTGCTAACCATTACACCATCTGAAGTACCCGCAAAAGAAAAAAAAAGTTGTAATTTACTAAACTTTTTGTTTAACCATTACACCACCTGAGGTGCCTATCTCAGGTGGAATATAATTGCAACTGCCATCATGGTGCACAGTTATATTTGATAATTGCTGTGCGCATGACTAGTGTAGAGCCAAAACGAGGCTGAAACCGCGTTTCAGCAACGGATAGAATCTAACTTTGTCACGCAGAAAAAGAGTCATCAGTGCAGTGAAGAGAGACGCTGTAGGCCAGTTTAACGTTATTATATATCCCCGTGGGGGATATTGGTGACTGAAAAACGAAAAAGAAACGGAGGCAACAAGTTTCTACTTCTTGTCTTTTCGAACACAAAAGAAAATCGATAAATGTAGCCAAAACATATACTGTGTTAAGATGAAGCCTCTTTTAATGATAATCTTAAAAAAAAAAAAATAGAACTGAAAAGAATAAAAGAAGACACTAGTTTTCTTACTTGTCATTAATTATATAAACTAGTCTAACATGTGGAAATTTTAGGCCTTGATTTTTATATTCAAATATTATATACAATATTTTATTATACCAACCGATCATTGAATCAGTTGGGTTCCTATAGCAACAGTGATTCAGAATTAATTCTCCTCTATAGAAGGAGGGACGGATTCTAATTAGCATTTCATTTTTAAAAGTTATCCATGATGATATTGACGCTTCTACTTAAAAAGGAGTGAAATATTCTAATCAGCAATTGATAACTTATAGCTATCCATAATGATATTGATGCTTCTATTTTGGTAGGATTGGTTTGGTTTGTTGGGTTTTATGCATATCAACCTTTGTAGGTTGTATAATACCAAATCCATTTTTAAGTAAATAATCTGTTCTTTTTAAAACAATTCAGTTTAGCATTAGTACACAGTTTAATTGTCAAGAACACTTCTATTTCAAACTATTCAAGCAGTTATATGTAACAATTCAGTTAAGTATAAATACAATTTTAATGTCGAAAAACAGTTCTATTTCAAACAATTCAGTTAAGCATTAGCACGCAGTTTAAATGTAAGTAAAGTTGGCGACCTTAGTCGAGGGTGACCCGAAGGCTCTCTTTTCAATAGCTACTACACCAAGGTGTAGGGGAGGGCGCTACTCCATTTCTATTTCAAGCTATTTAGTTTACTCAAACAATTCAGTTTAGCATAAGTATGCTGTTAGTTCTATTTAGCCCATAGATAGGGCCCTATCAGGTGCTACCACTCCGGGCCAGAGTGGACCAGGGAGCAATAGCAATGAAAGGGTACTCCGTATTCCTCAAAGCTCCAGCATTACTGGAACTTCACCATCAGATTGTTTAGTGTCCTATTCAGGACACTCGTTGGGGGCGGGGTCTTACCCCTCTGCAGAGGTGCAGTCAGTGTATTCTACAGCCCCAGCCGACTGGGTAATATTTAGGTAGGAGTGAAAGATTATAATGAACATTTCTTTATTAGCGGCTGTCCATGATGATATTTATGCTTCTATTTGGAAAGGAATTAACTACTCCAATTAGCATTTAATACTTAACAGCTATCCATGATGACAATGATACTTCTATTTAAAAAGAAATGAGGGAGTCTAATAAGCATTTTGTAGTTTTCTCAGTTATATAAGAATATGGATAATTCAAAAATAGCTTTTAATGCTGACAAGAACAGCAAAAAAATTGAGAATTTGACAGGAAATTGATTTATGGCTTAATTTAGAACATATTGATAATATTGGTCTAATAAAAATCTTGCTATGATGTGCCACTTTTGCTGGGTTATGGTTACATCCAGACCCGAAGAAAATTATATATATAATCATCATCATCACGTCGCACCACCAGCGCGAATCTCCCTGACCCTCTTCTGTCACCCTTCTCTATCGTCCATCGCTCCTGGTAGGTCTTCAAGGCTCCATCCTGTATCAGCACAGAGCTGTTGTATATAGGTTCTTGCTGGTCTTCTTGCCCTTACTCGTCCATGTGAAGGGATCCACGATGCAAATCATTAATATGATAATATAAGTAAAATAAAGTTGACGTCCGTAGTCGAGGGCAACCAGATGGCTCCCTTTTCAATAGCTACTCCTTTCCCTGGATTGCTTCACTTTACCCTTGATACGTACCTTATATCGCTGACTGTTAAGCTAGGAGGTATCAAGTACCATTTTAAAAGCCTTTGGTACGACGCGAACTGGGATTGAACCCTGGTCTCCCGGGCCATTGGTGAACACTCTACCAATGAGCCGGTCATATTAATATGATACTGATTACTGAGGCGTTTTTCCATGTCAGCTGGTGCGAGTTTATGTTTGGATTCTGTATGGGTGCATCTGAAGATTTTTCTTTAAGATTCTTTGCAACGGTACGCGTAAAAGACCAAGTTCTTAGGAATGTTTTCAGAGGGACTTTTTCGGACCCCTTCCGACAGAATCTCTCACAGCATCCCACATTGTCAGGACATCTAGCAGTCAACTTCCTGCCAGATTTGGGATTTTCTGCCTTCTTGCTGACGTTGCTTTATTACCCTGTGGCTTAAACTTTGTGTACCTAACAACAAATTTGGCTTTTCTGTCGATAATTGTTAAAGTTAAACTTCCTGCGGAATTTTGCTTGCACACTTTTGAATAACTTTGTCTCCAAATTAGTAGTCATGCGAAATATTTATCCTCTTTGGTTGAAGGCATTGTGATGGAGGATTTATAGTTGTCATTGTAATCTATTTTAAAATCTGACACATAAAATGATACAACAAAATCATTAGTAGAGTTATTATTATTAGGGTCCCATGTATATTGAGACACCACGTATATATATATATATATATAGAGAGAGAGAGATGAAAATTATACTCAGCACTAATTCCGAGCTCACAAATCATCATTCAGTTGCGAAATACCCTGTGCTTTAATATATAATTTATTTTGCTTCATCAGTCCGGCATACAGATGATGAAAATACTTGATTGCATTTAACCGTAAATTGCTTATATTAAGAATTGTTAACTGAAACTATTAATGTTTATTAAGGATTATTATCAATTATCTGTATGCAATCAAATGACTAATATTAAATCGAAATAGTTACTTGAAAGCCTATAATTATTATTATTAGATTGAAATACTTGAAACCATACAGCTATGTGGAAATTATTTCTATTTTATAGGAATATCGTATATCATATAACTGCGAGCAAAAAAACCCCAAAGAATCAACTCCACAAAAATTGTAAAAGTAAATGCACAATGAACGCAATTCTCTAACCAATTGGGATAAAATAACATCTTGTCATACCATTAAAATCAATTAATCAATCAATCAATTAATTAATCAATTATACCAACATATTCAATTGTAACAATATATCTGATGGTGTAAATTTGATGCATGCAAAAAAAGCGGATGTTCTATATATATGACATTATTCTTACCTGGGGGGGGCGTCACAAGGGTTGACATGCTGTAGAACTATCCAACTAACTACTTGTCAGGAAATGGCTGTTTTTATCCTTAACTGATCTACGTAGAGAGACCTCTTAGGCCAGACCCACCTATTTCAAATTCATTCTAAATTCAAGTTACTTATACTAAATGACAGCCCCTAGTATCCAATTGTTTGGCTACCCATTACAAGTATATGACCAAATAAATGCTTGTTCATTTAGTTTACTTTGTTGAATGGCATATCAACTTTTGTAGGTTATTTAATGCTAAAGCCATTCTCCTAGAAGAATATTAGTGGTACTATTTAACCCATAACTGGGAGGATAAGGGGGTTCATACCTTTCCCAAGGGAATTTGCCCGAAAGTGAACGTAATAGCGTGACTGGAATATGAACTCGCTTACTTCGATTCCGCAGTCCATCGCTTTAATCATTACACCACGAGGATACCCATCTTGCACTTCGTAAAATCTTAAACGGAAATCGGAATCTTAAATTGGTTTCAAGATGAGATATACAATTATGAACCATAATGAATAGCTTGCCCTGCCGACAGGGGCCGTAGAATACACCGACTGATTCTCTACGGATGGGTAAGACCCCTACCAACAAGTGTCCGGGATATGACACTAAACAATCTGATGGTGAGGTTCCAGTAATGCTGGAGTTTTAGGGAATGCGGAGTATCCCTTTAGTGCCATTGCTTCCAGGTAAACTCTGGCCCGGAGTGGTAGCACCTGATAGGGTCCTATCTATGGGTCAAATAGAAGTAAACTGCGTACTTATGCTAAACTGAATTGTTTGAAATCGAACTGTTATGACATTTAACTCTTTGTAAACAAAAAAAAAAAGAAGCTATACTTATACTAAACTAAATTGTTTAAATTTAATTCGGTTTTAAATGATCCGAAAAAGGTTGATACGCCGTAAAAATCCCTCCAACCAACCAACCAACCAGAATGAATATCTGAGATTTAATGATTATGTTTATTTGATAACTAATTTTTAACATATAGATATTTGCTTACTTTCTCGATTTTCCCTCTTTGATTCATGATGTCAACCCGTCTTGTGTTATCTTATGCATAAAGATTACAAAATAACGTTAACTGTATATTCAGATTCATCCTTTTGTGCACTTGTTTCTTAGAACTCTTTTTTTTGCATACGACGGTAGGTTATCAAGTATTCATACTTAATACACATAGGGGAATCTCAGAGAAGTAGTGGCTATCGAGATAAACTGCGGCATCGTAGTCTGTGAGTTCTAACTCCAGTTGCGCTATAACGTTCACTTTTTGACTCATAAGCTTGGGAAAGGCATAAACACACCTTATCTCCCCCGCCCAGCTTTTATTAGATAATCCCACGACACTTCTTCTACAACTGTGGCTTTGTCCTTAAATAACCCACGAAGGGTGATATGCCGTTAAACAAAGGCAACAATTAAGTAAATTAATATGAATAATTTGCACAAAGTCCTATGGTTTTAAGTATTCCTATCTAATACTAATAATTATATGGCTTCAAGTAATTTCTATTTTATAATCATTTGTTTGTACACAGTTATATTGTTGTGTATCGGCATAATGAAGAGGCAATAACATATTTCTTTATATATATATATATATATATATATATATATATATATATATATATATATATCTTCTTTATTACTGGAAAGGAGCGAAATTGGCTGTGCGAGAGAGAAACAGTGATGAAGGACTCGGGCACAAACATAAACTGTTGGAGGATTGCTATATTGACATTTTTCATAACCCACGTTGTAATACTATATTCAGAGCCTTGCGTCTTTGCTTCGTTAAAGGGAGATACTCAACCGGGGTCCGCCGGATGCCGCCTGTCGCCCATCCGGTAACCCGCCGACCGCTCCTCTGACTGCCCTAATCCCATATGACTGTCCGACTGACTGACTGACCATTCTGTCTGTGGGTCCCCAGTATATATAATTTTATAAGGCTTGCGTATTCCTTCCGGTTCTCCCTCGTGATCTGCTTCCGCTGTTCTCTTGTTTACACAGGTGGAACATCGTGTTGAACAATCCCTAATGACGGGTCTGTCCAAGGTCAATATGTAACAATATGATTTCAAGCAAATAATAATAATCCTTAGTAAACAATTATAGCTTCAAGTAAATACAAAACATTTACAGTTATATGGCATCAAGTATTCCTGGCCCAGTCGACTGGGGTTGTAGAATACACCGAAAGCTTTTCTGCAGAGGAGTAAGACCGCCCCCAACGATTATCCTGTTTATGACACTAAACAATCTGATGTAATGTTAGAGCTTTGGAGAATCCATACGCCTTTTTGCCATCGCTCGCAGGTCGACTCTGGCCTGGAGTGGTATCACCTGAGAGGGTCCTATCTATGGGTCAAATAAAGCAAAACTGTGTTCTTATGCTAAACTGAATTGTTTGAAATAGAACTGTGGCGATAACACCCCACAAGACACCAACAATACGGCCACTTGCCTCCCATCAGGAAAACTATATAAGTTTGATGAACCAGACACGCAGGACACTGCTGGAGACGCAAGGACGAGCTCATAAGTGATATACTCCTATGGACCCCCACATATAGCCAAGCAAAAGCAGGAAGACCAGCTCAAACTTACATACAGCAGCTATGTGAGGACACAGGATGTAACCCTGAAGACCTGCCAGAGGCGATGAATAATAGGGAGAAGTGGCGAGAGAGGGTCAGGGATATACGTGCTGGCGGAACGACATGATGATGATGATGATTTGTATAAAAATGGATTTGGCATTAAATAACCTTCAATGGTTAATATGCCAAACCAAACCAAGCCATCAAGTATTCCCATTCATTTCGAATAATTTTTTAAAAAGATTCATTTGACCAATATATGAAACCCTAACAGGTACTAGCACTCTTAGTTTTAGTGAGCCTGGGAGTACTGACAATGAAGGAATACTCCACACACACCAAATCTCCACAACAGGAACCTCACTATAAGTTTTAGTTTAATTTTATGCCAAAGACACACATTTTGGGGGATCTTACCCATCTGCTTGCATATTTTAAGCCCCGTCTACAGGGCTGGATTTTCCTACTTTCACTGATATTGAGTTCAAAGATTTTAAAAAGAAAACTGTACATTTTGTGATTATTATTAACTTGGCAACGGATTATCATTTCATCTATTACACTTTTAATCAATATAAAACGAAAAAAATGAAAAGCATTATCTGTTAAGGTTTGAAGCAACATATTCTTTCCATCTTTCTTCTTAATTATAACATTTATTTTTTATCTATATCTTTTAATTAAACACCAATTAGTTGTGGTAGAAGGGGAGAAGTATGAAGCACCGTCTGATTGATTTTATGGTTGTTTTGGTTTTATGGCAGATTAACCTTCATAGGTTATTTAATGCTGAATTCTCTTATATATATATATATATATATATATATATATATATATATGTGTGTGTGTGTGTGTGTGTGTGTTTAACCAAAGATTTCTAAATGAATACTTTGTAGATTACGTTTTAGATAAACAGGATTTCATTTGTTTGCAAAGGATTAAATGATTTCAATTCATCATATCTTTTTTTTGCATCGACTGAGAATCGAACTCTGTTAATCTAGTTAGCTAACTCTTACTCCAGTTGATGTGTTCTTGATGTTGAAACATACTCGTATATGATATAAGAAATACTTTCGTTAGATAAAACGATAATATTGAGGTTGTGTGCTAAAAAATAAATAAATAGAATTGCATTAAAAATTCAACGTCTTTATTTAAGAATATGTTATTTTTTGGAAATAAAAATCAACGGCGTACATCGGGGTTATGCAAGCAGAATAGTTATAAATACGGGAAAAAGCGACGGAGTGTAGGTAAACAATAGCATACCAAATAAGTCAATTTCGTCTAAGATAATTTTTGCAACAGATATTTTTCCAAATACGTGGCAAAATTTCGGCAGAACAAATACTACAACTAGAACTACAACTACAACAACAACGACTACTACTGCTACTGATTTTTCATGGCTAAAGAGATATTTCTACCTTATCCCTTGCACTCAACTACAGAAAGGCCACAACACTTTTTCATAAGCTCTACAACAACAGTCCATTCTATACTGCTCTTGATGTTGAAATATAATTATTTACAAAACATAGCTTAGTTGTTTTACAAGTGTAGGGCTTCTAGTGAGAATCAAATTCACTAACGTTAGTCGGCTAATCTCGCTTACCAATTATTATACTCTGTGAGGTGCTTTTGATGCTGAAATATATACAGTATAAAGAAAAATATTTTCGTTCAATGATGTGCTAATATTCTATATTCGTCAGGTTATTTGTTACAAAAAAAAAAAATGGAAAAACCTACACTAGTTAAAATTATCGATATTTTTACATTAAAAATTCATTTTCTTTACTTAGCAGATTTTATGTTTTAAAAATAAAAATCCATTAAGTTCTTCTTTAGGTATTTAATATTACGAGTTTATAGAGGCAAATAAAGTATTAACACCAGAGAGAGATAGAAGAGATAGAATATAGGTTAACATTAGCCAATCAAAGATAAGGAAGATAATTTTGATAAAATGGAAAGGATCCTATATGTCATTAAATAGGTTATTTAAAATTTTGATCGAAAATCATCATAAAAAGCTCAACTTTTAAATTTGATGTCGAAAAGACATGGCTAACACTAAAAATGATTTTTTCTTGTTTCTGGAGAGAATTGTTACATACCAAATACTTATGCATAAAGTAAATGAAAAATAACTATTTTTCTCTCCAAATTTTCTTTTGGTTTGTTTTGGTTTTATGGTATATCAAATATTGTAGGTTATTTAATGCCTAATACTTTTTATACGTATATATTAAATATATAATATCTGAACACAACTTGTAGATCACATTTTAAACAAGCCTAAGCCCATTTTTTGTCACAGATAAATGCTCTCACTTATTTTAATATAATACGAATACTTCTATTTATTTCAAGCAGTTCTATTTGAAGCGATAGATTTTGCATGTCAACAAGGCTAAATGGTTCCAAGTATTGATATGTATCTCTGACAATTCAATTAAACATCAGTCGTTTATTTACCCACAGTAAAGTGATCAAACAGTTCAATTTCAAACAATTCAGTTTAACATAAATACACAGTTTAAATGTCAGACAATTTGATTTGACCCATTGACAGGACCCTATCAGGTGCTACCACTCCAGGCCAGAGTGAACATGAGAGTGATAGCAATGAAGAGGTACTCCGTATTCCCCAAAGCTTCAGCATTACTGAAGCCTCACTATCTGATTGTTTAGTGTCATATCCATTGTTTTACACCTTTATAGAGATGCACTAAGTATATTCTGCATCCCCAGCCGACTGGGCCATGTAATTTATATTAAAAAGTGATTGACATGAAAAATCGACACTACATCTTCTACGTGGTCAAATGCATTGAAAAACGAGAAGATTATGTTATAAAATAAATAGCTATCATTTTCTTCGCTTTGCTTAGTTTGACACAAGGCGAGAAATATGCAGTGCCCGATGACAATAGAACATGGTCCTTCAGCCAAACTTAAGAATTATTACACCATCGTAAGTATCTTAAAATGTAAGCACATATTTTTGGCACTTGGCCAGAAATATGAGACACCTAGTGATTATCAAAATTGTCTTTTTACTCAGTAGAAACTGATGTACGTTGTGCCCATATATATATATATATATATATATATATATATATATATATATATATATATATATATATATATATATATATATGAAATTAGTGTTAATAATAGAATTATAAAGAGTACTAAATGTCAATGATAGAGCATGTATATCAAAGATAGGATAATAATTCATGTAATTATTCCTGTGGGTTTTGTAGAAGTTAAAAATCTGATTTGACTGGCAAAATCTGACAGATCCAAAATCCAAAATAATTTAAGACGGTTTCTTCTAAAAAATTTAAAAAAATATAAAAATAGATTTTGTCACCAATAAAAATCAAAGATTGAATAATCTATTTTCAATCCATTTTTCGAGATTGCCTCATTTTTATAAATATCATTTTTACATATTACTACCACACACACACACACGCACACATAATATATATATATATATATATATATATATATATATATATATATATATATATATATATATGTGTATATATATGATAAAGTAAATATATATTAGTTTTTGTATATATTTAATAGCATGGAAGCTTGTCTGCGACCTCAGGTTTCATGACGTCATGAAAACTGTGGTAGCAGACAAGCTTCCATGCTATCAAAGATATATAAAAACAAACATACATTTACTTGTCATTATTATTATTATTATTATTATTATTATTAGTATTATTATTATATAATTGCTCTATTACAAATATTGAGCGCTCTCCAAATTATATCACATTTGCTCTCCCACAAAACCACAAATTGAGATAGTGACAACCAGCACTATTATATATATATATATATATATATATATATATATATATATATATTCAATTATAATTGTCATCGCATGAAGATACAATATGACACTCCAAATTGCGTGTTTTTTGCCTGTTGTAGTAAATTTTATAGCTATTATTGCAATATCTATATATCTATCTATCTATGTGTTTACGTGTTTGTTTTCGTGTGTAATCATATATAAATCAACAAGAATTGAGAAAGGATACAATTTAAATAGAGCTGGGGTATTACAGCCTTTACGATGCGAGTGCTCGATGTCTGGCGTTGGGCTATTTTATTATTCGCCTATATTCAATATATATATATATATATATATATATATATATATATATATATATATATACAGTGTATCACAAAAGTGAGTGCACTCCTCACATTCCTGCAGATATCTAAGAATATCTCCTCATGGAACAACACTGACAAAATGACACTTTGACAAATAAAAGTAGTCTGTGTGCAGCTTATATAACAGAGTTAATTTATTTTCCCCTCAAAATTACGCAAAATATAGCGATTAAAAGCTAAACCTCTGCCAACAAAAGTGAGTACACCCCTAAGCAACTACACCCCTAAATGTCCAAATTGAGTACTTGTCATTTTCTCTTCAAAATGTCATGTGACTGATTAGTGTTACTAGGCCCATGTGTCCATAGGGAGCAGGTGTGTTCAGATTTGTAGTGTTGCTTTCACACTCTCTCATAATGGTCACTGAAAGTTCCAACATGGCACCACATGGCAAAGAATTCACTGAGGATCTTAAAAGACGTATTGTTGCGCTACATAAAGATGGCCAAGGCTACAAGAAGATTGCCAACACCCTGAAACTGAGCTACAGCACAGTGACTAAAATCATCCGGCGTTTTAAAAGAGCGTGGTCAACTCAGAACAGGTCTCGAGTAGGTCGTCCAAAGAAGCTGAGCGCAAGATTGAAAGATTGTCGTAGGAGTGCAGTCAGCATTGCTGCAGAGATTGAAGAGGTGGGGGGTCAGCCTGTTAGTGCCCAGACCATACGCCGCACTCTACATCAAATTGGTGTGCATGGTTGTCACCCCAGGAGGAAGCCTCTTCTGAAGACGATACACAAAAAATCCCGCAAACAGTTTGTTGAAGACATGTCAACAAAGCACATGGATTACTGGAACCATGTCCTATGGTCTGATGAGATGAAGATTAATTTGTTAGGTTCCGATGGCTTCAAGCATGTGTGGCGGTGACCAGGTGAGGAGTACAAAGATAAGTGTGTCAAGCCTACAGTCAAGCATGGTAGTGGGAATGTCATGGTCTGGGGCTGCATGAGTGCTGCAGGTGTTGAAGAGTTATATTTCATTAAGGTAAATATGAACTCCAACATGTACTGTGAAATACTGCAGCAGAGCATGATCCCCTCCATCCAGAAACTAGGTTGCCGGGCAGTGTTCCAGTATGACAATGACCCCAAACACACCTCCAAGACGACCACTGCTTTACTGAAGAGGCTGAGAGTAAAGGTGATAGACTGGCCAAGCATGACTCCAGACTTGAACCCAATAGAACATCTTTGGGGGATCCTAAAGCGGGAATTGGGGGTGCGCAAAGTCTCAAATATCTGCCAGCTCCGCGACGTCGTCATGGAGGAGTGGATGAGCATTCCAGTGGCTACCTGTGAAGCTCTGGTAAATTCCATGCCCAGGAGAGTAAAAGCAGTACTGGATAATGCTGGTGGCCGCACAAAATATTGATAGTTGACATGGTGTATGTTAATATTGACAACTTTCCCTAAGGGGTGTACTCACTTTTGTTGGCAGGGGTTTTGCTTTTAATGGCTATATTTTGAGCTTTTTTGAGGGGAAAATAAATCAACTCTGTTATATATGCTGCACACAGACTACTTTTCATTGTGTCAAAGTGTCATTTTGTCACTGTTGTCCCATGAAGAGATATACTTAAATATCTGCAGAAATATGAGGCGGGTACTCACTTCTGTGATACACTATATATATATATATATATATATATATATATATATATATATATATATATATATAAGTCTGTGTGTGTAGATGTGTTTAACAGTTCCTCCGCACGAGCAGTATGTTATATAAGCTCAAATTCTAAGCATAGTTTAACAGTCTTGGATTTCGAGTTTTCCTTCTACTATATCGGTTGCCATACCAAGATTAAAGAACCCAGACTGGCTTTCTATTTGGCAGGATAATAGTAAAAGTTACTTTATATATATATACAGCGTAATGATTATCGTTGTAGGAAATAAACTCGGCGACACGAGATCACATTATATATATATATATATATATATATATATACCAGAAATATATATATATATATATATATATATATACCAGAAAAAAATGGATAAACCAAATCTGACAACGGATTCAACAATGATTTTTCGATCAAAATATCATTGTTGAATCCGTTGTCAGTTTTGGTTTATGCACTTTCCCACTTATTTTTTTCATGTTGCCAAATTTACCAAAATCTCCCATATATATATATATATATATAGTAGCGAGCATAAAGATCACAACGATATTAAGAAAAAGTCTAAATGTGAAATGACTTTTTATGTAAAAGCTTCATAGGACATTTTATCTAGGAAAAATAAGGATATAAAAGTAAATAATTATAATTCAAAAATATAAAGCTCGATAAACATATTTTCATAGCGTTATAAGAATAATTACATGTATATAAAATTCGAAAAAATTAGATGATCGAAAACATCAGAACGATTAAATAAATCCGTAAAATATAATAATTACTTCGTAAAACCAAAAAAATTCAAGGTAAGAATATAAAATAGGGTATTTTATAAAATTACACCAGCTCTTCACCGGCTCTTGCATTGTAAACATGGCAAAAAAATCTTTGACATCATTGGAACTTAGAAAACTGATAGTCAAGTTGCGTAATTAAAATAAACTCTCGATCGCTACTGTATATATATATATATATATATATATGCATGTTCATTAAAATACTTATGGCTTTTGATAGAAATAATAAGCAAGTGAAAAAAACAACATTCTAGGAACAACGTAATAGGGATATTTATTATAGAAACAAGTTAAATCCATTTACGATTCATTCTACACACACTACTTATGTACATAGTGTAATCTTTATTATACGGGAATTTATGGAACACTCTCAATCTGTGATGGCTAGGGAACTTCCGTTTTTCAAGATGTTGGTTTCGATCAGTGTTCGAACCCAATCAAAATCCCGGATAATTAATACTGATTTTCCAAGCAGGCTTCTCCTTCACTTAAAAGATGAGTACATCCACAAGTTTCTTTTATCCACACCTGATGAGACCAAGCTGACTGAGAAAATCAGCATCCAGTTTCTTGCTTTTACGACGGTTTTGAACCCAGCCAAATGTCGTTGGTGAGATATGAACAACTATCTCATCAACCAAGCAGATATGCCTCTGTTTCATATATTATATACGTTATGGTACGGATATTTTTAGGCAAAAGCTTGCAGCCATTTGCAAAGTAGACCCCGGTTTAATTCTCGGATGACACTTCCTGTATTACATTTCAGTGTCTCACAAGACAACTGATGTCAGTAAAGAAACTCGCCCAGTGATAATCGCACAGAGATATTCAAATATAAACTTTCAGCTTGAGTTCACAGGAGAACAACATGTGCATATATAAATTCTATGTGTATAAATGCAGCTAAGCAATGCATCCTTGAATAAATAACAATGTCTTGATGCAAAAACGAACTGGTTTCGATTTCATTGTCAGCACTATCCACATCTTATAGCTCTCCTTATGTTCAATCGATTTCACGGGCCAAATGAATGGCTATCATCAATTTACCAAGGAAATTCCCGAACGGCTTCTTTCGACACCAAAACAAAACAATTTAATCAACCCCCACGTAAGTGTATGCGTGTTTGCATCGAAGAAGCTATGCGTTATCAGGTGTTGTCAATGTAAGTGACAGCTCATCGCAATCTAAGAGAACGTATTTTATATATCCTTTTGTATTTATATCTCTAGTAACAGCGGATTTGGTTGGTTGGTTAGTTTTTATGGCATATCAACCCTTGCTGGCTATTTAATGCCAAATCTTGTTTATACATATGTACATCTTAAAAATATATGATTTGTAAAATAAATATATGATTTGAAGATACTTTCAAACGAGCAAGAGATCATTTGTTTGCACACAGTTAAGTGGTTTTAGTGTTTCTATCTAAGACTAATAATCCTTTTTAATTTTGAACATTCGTTTTCCCAGTTAAATGGCTATAAGTATTATATAATTAAGGAGTGATTTTATATATCAATCATTTTTCGTTAATTATATTTTATCATTCAGTTTGGTAAGGTCTTGAACTATTCGAGTCTCTTAGTCCAGGTTCATAGTCATTTGGAGCAGTTTTACTCTCGTGAACAAAAGATTTGACAATCACCATTTGTCATAATAAACCCCCAGACAGGAAATGAGGCTGGAGTGTTGATGACGTCATGCCAGGAAGAGATGGTCCTGAGAATTGGAGGGTTTTGAAAAGACGTCAGTTGAGATTCTGTCGTTGAGAGTTGCAGTTTAGTTTTTTTTACGGTTGCGGCAGCGGTTTAGTTTTTCAGATCTCGACCGGCAGAGATAAATTGAGATCTTAAACATCACAAGATTCGCTGCGTGTTGAGGTGGGGTCAGCATAGTATGATTAGCATAGGCTTTTAAGAATTGTGTCTCTTTCCTCGTGTCGCCATGGACCGAAGCCAGATACTCATAAACCCGTTCGTATCTGAAACGAAAGAGTCCACCTGTGTTTGTATATGTATTGTATTACTATTGCGATTGATATCATTATGGCTGTAGAATACAACATAAGTATTGCTTTGTAATACTAAAAACTTAACATTTGTTTGCACATACTTAAAGGGTTATACATATATGATTTGTAAGTGAATAGCTTATTGGTAATAATAGTTTTAAATGAGTTAGAGTTTATTAGTTTGCAAGCAATTCGATATTGCTATTATTTGCACGTGTTTAGATTATTTCGAGTATTGTTAACACTAATAATTCAATTTAATATTAATCATTTGTTTGCACACACTTAAATAGCTCTAATTATAGCTATCTAACATCAATAGTTTTTTTTTTTTTGCACACAGTTAAATGCTTTCAAGTATTGCTATGTAACACTAACAATTCAATTTAACATCAGTCTCTTGTTTTGCACACAGTTAAACGATCAATCAATTCTATTTAACCTATAGATGGGACACAATTTGGTACCACCTCTCCTCAAAAGCTCTTGGACCGAAGACTCTCAATCAGATGAAGTTTAGTGTCATATCCATGACACTCGTTCGGTGGAATCTTACCCCTCTGCAGATATGCATCTGTGGATTTTATAGCCCCAGACGATTGAGCCGAAACAGGTGTGTGTATGTATATATTTCATACATCAACTTTCTATCTATGTATTTAGAAATCCGTGTATTTACTCAGCCCTTCTACAGCAGGCAGGATGCGACACAAGGTCAATTTTTAAGCCGAGTTCTACTGGTTTGAATTCAGAGTTCTCCTTCTCCTGTACTACTATTCATCCATAGCTGGAGGCAGAATAGATGGAGTCATGCCTTCCTCAAGGGCGTTAGCGCGAAGTGAAACGCAAATAGCTTCGTCCACGATTTGAACTCGGGTCGCCGATTTCAGTTTTAACCACGATAATCGGTTCACTGAGCATGCCTCCAAAAGTATCCATGTATGTTGGTTATCTCACCACGCGTGTGCACGCGCACACAAACACACGCACACACATATATATTTATTTTTTCTTGGTTTAATGACATGTCAATCTTCGCGGGTGATTTAATACTAAAGCTATACTTGTTGAAGAACAGTAATGCATACTTTCCCCAAGTGAATTAGGTCGAAAGTGAACGCAATATCTTGATTAGAGTTCGAACTCACATACTTTGATGTCGAAGAATGGTAGATTTTGAGGGTGCCTGGGGTAAAACTGGAGGTAAACGACGATTATTTGAGTAAAGTATAAATACTTTTCAAAAGTATTAAATTCTGTAATAGAAGTAGCCAGTTCCATTTATCAGCCTGACGAATACTTAACACGAAACTCACAATTGCTCGAATGAAGTACGGGTTGATTTGTTACATCAGTATATTAACCAACCCTGGCATTTTTAGCACAGAACTAGCCTTTTTTTTTTTTAACAAGCTTTTCCTCTCAGGGAATTGTTGTGAGGAGCAACTTGTTTACAGTTATTTTTTTAATCATTGTATACAAATATATATGGCGAAAAATTGAAAAACAAAGTAATCAAAAAGTGATGAAATTAGGTTAAAAAACAAATTTTCTTCACAATTTTAAAAATGGTGATATCAAGTGTTGATTAAACAACGATGGATGTTTAATAAAATACTTTATTAAACATCCATCGTTGTTCTATCAACACTTGGTATCACCATTTTAAAAGTCTAGACGAAGGTTTATTAAAACCGATACGTTAGAGTGTCAACTCTTCTTTGCAATAAATTCATCATTTTTGGATTACTTGGTTTTGTAGATATTGAAAAGGGAACCTTCGGTCACCCTCTACTACGTTCTGCAAGTTTACTTTTACTTATATATATATATATATATATATATATATATATATATATATATATCGATAGATATGAAAATATACAAATGCAGAAAACAATAGGTCTTCAGAGGAGGATTATATTAAAATTTTATTTTCCAACGTTAAATGTTTCGGTTTCCAAACCTTCATCAGGGCGTAAGATTTTTTAAATGAAATGAAAATATAAGAAAGTTTTAAACATCATATTTCCATTGGTAACGTTCTATTTCAAATTTATGTGATGTTATTAGTGTTAGAAGTTTAAAAAATCTATCTATCGATCCATCAATCGATCTATGTTCTTATCTATATCCTTTTTTAACATCAATTAACCATTAACCCAACCATTTTTGGCATTGAGAAACCCTTTTTAAAAACAAGTTGTTCATCTCAGCGTTTTAATGTGAGTAATTTGTTTGCACTCATTTTAATTTTAACACACACACACACACACACACACACATATATATATATATATATATATATATATATATATATATATATATATATATATATATAATCAAACACAATATAGAAAAGGTTGGGTTCTAGTTCCTCTTTCAGTAATAGGTCTTGGGCTTATTTTGAACTCCTAAAAGACATTAAAATCATTATTTCCACAGTTAACAATCAGTACATAAAACAACTTCAATATAGGCATACTAACGTTAATTTTTATACAATATTCATCTTTGAATATACCTCTCTGACAATCAAGCAGTACAAATTTTCAATATCATCTTTAGTGCTCATATTTCCCACTGGCAGTTAGATATTCATGAGAAAAAAATCAAGTCTGGTTACTTTTTGATTTGAGGCAGACCAAAGTTGACAAAATTTCAATAGGTTAGCGTTTCTTACGATCTTTCAGACTTTTGGTCATTTTTAGGCGTTCTCTAATGTGCAACTTTATTTAGATTTGACTCGAACCAAACAAAATTTAGTAATAAGTGAGTTCTACATATCTTGGGATAAGCCCACGGGCTTCAAGTTAAGCTTCCCCGTTTTCATCCTTTTGAATATCTGTTCTTAAATAAATACCTAAATGTAACAGCAATTTTCTAAGGAAAGAAAAAAAAGATAAAAACACGTTCCAGAAGATTTTTGGAAGGTTGAAATAATGCTCTTTCTTCATAAACCAAAAGATTTCCACTGAAATGCCATTTTCAACGTTAACAATTGACTTGAATTATGTCTTTTTAAAATTACATAAAATGTTTATACATTTGATAACATCGGTATGACGTCATAACAAGGTTATAATATTTTTTCATACTGTCTAAGTTTCAATTTAATCGGATATCTAAAAGACACCTGGTCGTAAAAGGCTGTTTCTTTTATCCTTTACTCAAACAAGAACGACTACTGTTTGTAACATGCCAAACACCCTGTACTGTAAAACACTCTTCCATAAAATATGAAAATTTCACTCTCATCTGAAAACAAATTTTTAATATGAATGATTTATTTGAAAATGTCAACACTGATGCCATTTTGTCTTTCTAGAGAGTAATAAAATTAGACCAAAAATAATAAGCGTAAAGCTGATCAATATTATACAAATTAATCTCCAACATGATCCTCTCAAACTAATTATTTGAAAAAACGCGCAAACGATGATGACATATCGTTAAAACAAAATAAAAACTCTAACAACACAAGAGACACAACGTATGGTATAACTAGGAATTTAGATGTAAAATACCCTCGACGGGTTGAAATGCCGTTAGAATCCGTCAATCATTGTCTTGTATAGGAGTGCTTGGTATCTTGTAGTGTTGTGCAGGCCAATTATAAACCAAAAAGAAATGCGATGGAACATTAAGAACATAGTCATGATCACATTGAAACATTTATGAATAAATCAAATTTCGGAATTAAATATCCCTTAAAGAGATGATATGCCGTTGAACAAATAAACCAAACCAAACCTTAAACCGTTATGATTACATTCAAACATTTACAAATGAATCAAATTTCGGAATTGCATAACTCTTAAGGAATTTATTTGTTGCTAAAGAAAATAAAGAAAACTTTTGTCAAAATGCATTCCGCCAATTTGATTAAAAAAATTACTGGTAATGATACATTACTCTTTACTTCAAAGTGATATACTACGCTTAGCTTAGATATGGCACAAGGCCAGACATATGAGGCGTCCAGTGAGAATCAAACTTACTACCAATGGTCTGCTCATTTAGCTTGCCAATCATTACATCTCGACAGATGCCCATCTCCTCTTCCAACTATGTAAATATAACATTTGCTGGCTGTACAGTAACGTTGCACGGCACTCAAATAGAAGATTGCAACGCTTCGATGTTCAAATGGACGTTTGTACTATTGCTACACCATATAGACCCTTGAACGACCACGGTTTAAAAAGTCTATGAGTGTTAGTCGGACCTCGCTGTAACCTCCACCGTGATGAAAAGAAGAAGTGACGAACACACCAAAAACCATCTTGGTTCGCTTATACAAACTTTTATTCGCTATCACACTTTTAGTAGTCGTCAAGAAGAGGGAAACTGAGTATGGGAAATGAGTCCACTGCCTTATGATTAGTTGATAGAAACAAACGAGAGAGAGAGAGAGAGAGAGAGAGAGAGAGAGAGAGAGAGAGAGAGAGAGAGGACATAGACTTTGAATTATCTTTTTCGCTTTCCGTTGTAGTTCTGACTCATGTTTGCTCAATAGTTCCATCTTCACAGCTTTGCGGTGGGTGTGAGAGTGGCCGTCGCTTATACCCAGGCCTGCTCGATAAAACGTGACGTCATTTCAGTGGATCGATGAATCTCTCGCTTCATGACAACGTTTAATTATAATCACAAAGTCGTTTTTTTTATAAAGATTTTTAAACTTTTTAATAAAGATTTTAAAACTTTTAAAAACGTAACAAGAAAGAAAAGAAAGAGACATGTTTTGATTTATACTGTTTTTTATAAATTTTAATTAAAATTAAGAAAAACAATCATTAACAAGAAAATATAAACATCCCTGACTGTCGGTCGTGTTTGTAAATAAACACGGTTTTAAAGACAAAATTTTTCGTTTATTCGTCTAAATTAAAAAAAAAATTAACAAACAATGCTTAAATTTTCATATTTTTTATCTAATTATGAAAAATCCCTTATAATTCCCTTTGCACTTTGGTACTACACTAGTTGAAGGCATGTTTTGCTCTAAAACTGTGTCAAAGCTGAAAGACGCCGTGTAGTAAATAAAACAAAAGTCCACAGGTAGTGACGTCAGCAAGTTAACTTTAATCATATGACAGGTCTTGGTAATATATATCACGGAGGCCACGTGTGTTAGACTCCTTCGTGGAGCTCACCCAAAATGGGCACTGTAATATTTGACCATTTTAACATCGTCGTTTTTATATTGTCGCGTCTCGTACCTAAGCCGTTTCCCCTTTTCTATTCCGCGTCCACTCTCCTAAGTGTTTTTCCGTTTGAGTTTCTTCTGGCCAATCAGAACCCGTCACTGATTTGCCGCTGATACATTTCTATTTTTAACCCGGGCTTCTGCTATTAACCTGGCCTAGACTTTCCCATTCGTTTCTCCTTGATAGCCTTTCTCTCTTTCTGTCTCTTTGCTTGTATCCTCTTTCTCATATATGTTTCTTTCTTTTCCTCCGTTTTGTGGTCGAGTTTTAAAACAATCACCCGGAGTCCCTAATTATTTTATAGTACGAATAAAATGCAAGTCGATGGAATGAATTAGAGTTGACAGGTGCTTGAGAAAGAGGCGATGGACCCTTATCGGGGGCTGAATATACATAGTTACCATATTTACCCAACCCCTCCGCTCGGGCAGGATATGACAGAAGGTCATTTTTAAGCGGAGTTTAACAGGTTTGAATTCAGAGTTTTCCTTCTCCTAGACTAGTTGCCTAACCAAGGTTGAAGAACCCAGTCTGCCCTACTATTTACCCATAGCTGGAGGGAGAATAATTGGATTCATACCTTTCCCAAGGGTATTAGTGCTATGGGAAATGCAATCGGTCTCGTCCAGGATTTGAACTCGTGTCGCCGTGTCCATTTCCTACGACGATAACCATTACACCATGGGCACCTCCCTATACATAGTTACATCAATATGTCCATATGTTTGTGATTAAAAATAAAAATTATTTTATCACAGAATACTTTTTTTTCAATATAATCTCCTTTCTTGCAAAAGTACTTTTGAATACAGTTGAATATTAATTACTCTGCCAATAACAAAGTTCCAATCTTAGTATATGTAACGCCGAAGCTTGTACCTCTGCTAATAACAAAGCACTGAGCAATGAGCATATTTGTCTACCCACTTAATTATTTATCGGTCTATCTATTTATCTATATATAAATCTTGTTATTTACGAATGAGATCCAATTATTGTTAATTTTCTTGGAGAAAATGAAAATATTCAAGCATTACGTGGGTATTATGGGGGTGGAGTACAGCTTGGAAATCGTGATTTCCTGATATGGGAAGTCGTGCAATGATATTTGAGCTGCTAGAATGTAACCAAATATAGATGTGTGTTAGACTTCAACATATATATGGATGTGTGTGTGTGTGTGTGTGTATGTGTGTCCGCATGTATTTGATTGAGAACGAGTGTACAAGTAGAATAACAATACACCTAGAATATATATATATATATATATATACTAATATTGTTAATTTTTTGCTGCTATGGATGTAAGTGTTATACCTCGGTAGTTCTGGGCTAATCCGAGGTCACCCTTTTTAGGAAAGGGGAGGATGCATCCCTTCATCCATCTGTCTATCGGATTTTGATTATAGACTGCGTTGCAGTGTCGGAGCAGTATGTCGTCGAATTGTCTGGTCTTCCATGCTTCTGGGGGAATCTCGTCAAGCCCTGCAGCTTTCCTATTTTTAATTTTTCTAAGAACCGAGTCGAGTTCTCCTGAGTGAACGGTCCTAGATTAATGTCCAATTGCTTACTAATAGTTCTGGTGATTGGTTCATGAGTAACTTTCGGTGGGTTTCCTAGTAGATTTTCGAAATGCTTTTTCCACAGTTTTATTCTTTCTTGCTGGTTTGCAGCTTTCAGTTTTGCCTTGGCGGTGATCTTCCTTCTACTCTCTTCGTTTATTGTTTGCCAGGCTATCCTAGATTGCCTATGTTCCACTGAGTCTCTAATTTTATCTATCTGATTTTGTATGTATTCTGTCTGTTCTTTTAGATATATGCCTGCTAATTGATATTGTGGCTTTTTTAGATTTCGGGCATTTGTGTTGGGTTTTTCCGATAGCTTTTGGAAGCAGTTTTCACGTGTGCACCCAAAATTGACAGCATCCTTAGGAAAAACCAAAATGGCTTCCGAAGAAATAGATCCACGGCCTCACAAATATTGACCATCCGTAGAATCCTTGCTGGCGTACGGGCAAAAAACCTACAAGCGACATTACTATTTGTCGACTTTACCAAGGCCTTCGATTCCATTCACAGAGGGAAGATGGAACAAATCCTACTAGCAAAAGAAACCGTAGCAGCAATAACGATTCTCTATAAAAACACCAAAGTGAAAGTACGTTCACCGGATGGAGACACAGAATACTTCGACATTGTAGCAAGGTGACACGCTAGCCCCATACCTCTTTATCATCTGTCTAGACTACGTGCTTAGAACATCGATTGATAAAATCAGAGAAAACAGCTTCGAACTGACAAAGAAAAGAAGCAGAAGGTACCCCGCAAAAACAATTACCGACGCTGACTACGCTGATGACATAGCAATATTGGCGAATACATCTAACCAAGACAAAACACTACTGCATAGTTTGGAACGAGCCGCGGCAGGCATTGGCCTCCATGTCAATGCACACAAAACTGAATATATGTGCTATAACACTGGTTTACAAAAATAATTTTTTGGTCTGAGGCAAGAATGGGGATAGGTGTTTTTTGTTAATTTGGGTGTGCTGAATTCAAATTTATAAATAGTTTTGCTCTATCACATCTAGTTTTCTGGCTTTTAAATAGTCTCATTTTAGTATAAACAGAGAATGTATGTGCATATTTCAAGAGTTGCAGTAGCTTATAACAGATAAAACAGGATAGATAAAGAACACTGATTGAATCAATATACTTGGATGACACAATTACACAGTTCATAGTACCACAGACAGTCAAAAGTGTGTTTTCTTAGAAGATCTGGTGTATTTTGCCTCCGGGATGTCACGCAAGAGCATCCAGCAGAAGTCTCCCATCATGCCGGGGTTCCATTTGCCTTGATAGTTGCTCTCCATCTTCGTAATGTCTTGGTGGAATCTTTCACCATGCTCATCACTTATTGATCCAAGGTTTGGCAGGAAGAAGTTGAGGTGGGAATGGAGAAAATGAATCTTGAGTGACATTCGGCACCCCATATCCTCGTAAGACTTTAGCAACTTATCAATACAGGCTTGGTAATCTGGTACGCGTGTGTTACCAAGGAAGCCACTACAGACTGACTTGAATGCTTCCCATGCTCTCAGTTCGTTTAAGTTAAGAAGCTCCTCAAAATCAGTATCCTTCAGCACTTCTCGGATCTGAGGTCCGACAAAGATACCCTCTTTGAGCTTAGCAGCACTAAGACCTGGGAACACAGTAGACAAGTGTTGGAAGGCAGCACCATTTTTGTGCAACACCTTCACGAAATTCTTTATCAAACCAAGCTTGATGTGAAGAGGAGGAAGGAAACCTTATTCATGTCCACCAGAGGATTCTCCTTGAGGCTGTGTTTGCCAGGAACAAAAGTGCTTGCAGACTCCCAGTCTTTCTGCTTGTAATGCTGGGAAACAGCTCGACTTTCCCAGAGACAGAGAAAACAACAGTACTTTGTGAAGCCCGCTTGCATACCCATAAGAAGACCAATGACCTTGAGGTCCCCACACAAAATCCATTGGTATTGTCATAGGACTCCTTTAGATGGACAGAGTGTGCAATTGGAATGCTGGGATATTTATTCCCGTTGTGCAGAAGAACACCCTTGAGACTTCGCTTGGAAGAGTCTATGAAAAGACGCCAGTCTGAAGGATTATGTGGCAAACCAAGGGACGTAAACAAGCCCGGTATGTTTGTGCAGTCGCACAACTTGTTTTCCATGTCGAAAAAGGAAGCAAGGTCTTTGTTCCGATTCTTGAAACTGGTGATCTTTACATCTTTCTGGACTAGGTTCCACTGTTTAAGCCGAAGAGCCAAGAGCTCTGACTGCTGTTTTGACAGATACAAATCACGAGCAAGATCATTCAGGTCTTCTTACGTGATCCAGTGTGGCTCATTGCCACTTGTTCCTGAATATGTAGACTCAATATCTTCCAAAGATATTGACTCGGGAGAATCCTCCCTTGAAGGCATTTCTTCATCTGATGAGGAAAGAAGATCCTTATTTACAGGAGGTGTGGGTACAGGAAGATCATCTGAATGGGGAACGGGTCTCATAGCAGATCAAAGGTTGGGATATTTGATCTTTTTCCTAGAAGATGCATTGAAACCAGTTATATTAGTTAAACAAAAATAACAAACATCTGCGTGGTTTCGCGGCTCTCTCCAAACCATCGGGACTGCAAAGTTGAAAGCCGCTTTCTTGCCATTAAACCATGCAGTTAGTCCATTGTAGCAGGGTTTACAACAGATGTGTGGAGCCCAAGACTTGTCCTGATCACCAATTTTACAGTCAAAATAGTGAAAGTAGGCGGTTCTGTGGAGGGAAGTGATGGTTCGACGCTGTCCCCACGCACGTAGCAACTTAAAACTGGTTAATCTTGTGCAAACAAATGAAATCCTGCTAATACAAAATTCTAACTACCTTAATATTCGTTTTGAAATCTTTGGTTGATATGTATGTATACATAGACAGAATTTAGCGTTGAATGACCTACAAAGTTTGATATGCCATAAAACCCACCCACCAAACCAACCAACCTCTTTACCCTTGATACGTACCTTATACTGTTTAGTGTTAAGTAAGGAGGTATCAAGTACCATTTTTAAAGTCTTTGGTATGACGCGACCAGGGAATTGTCTTAAAAATAAAGCTTATTATTTATATGAAGCAAATGCCTGCGCAATTTTCAAATATAAATTCACCTTGCAAAACTTATAAAATACCAACAATGTTTTTTTTAATTTTCCAGCTTCTATCTATTTAGGATTATATTGCCTTTTAATCTTGACTAATCTTTGTACGACAACAACGTTGAGGAGGAAATTGGTGGAGACTTCAACATTGATTGTGTATGATTATCACACTAACAACTCAGTCATATCGTGAAGTATTGCTGGTATACTTTGGGTTGGTGATAAGGTTAGTTGGTAATCTGTTAGGTAGGCATGTCATCAGAATTTAAAAATATCTTTCGATTCAAGAAGGAGAAGCGTGCTATTTTTTCTTTTTCTGAATCGGTTAGTTTTAATCATTATTATTTCATTTTTGTGTTCATGTGTTTTTGTATCCTGCATTATTTGAATATTAATTTAGCGAGGAAAGGTGATATGTTTTAAAAACAAGGTCGTAAATTGACGGTAGGAGACTCGTAGATGGATGCGTTTTCTATGCAACATCTTTTTTATAAATTGTGTCCTTTTCTATTAACAGATGCATTGCTAATGTCAGGGGTATGTCACAAGTGTTTTGGTGGTGTGACATGACATTGAACAAGTTGCTTATGTTCATATTCCTGGATATTCATCAGTTCTTTTCTTGAAGTTCCCAGAAGTTTCACCGATGTGTGCAAGCTATTTTGTAGATTCCTGCTTCGGATGTTGTCATCTGTTTTTAAATAAATTTTTCAGTCGTAATGGGACTGTTTTGTTATTGCATACTTGGGTAGGCCAAACTTTTGTTTTTAGCTTTCGCCTTCATCTTTCGCATAAAAATGTTGTTTGTTTTTGTAGCATTATGGTCCAATTCGAACTTGCAACGCATAAGTTAACGAATTAGACTACGTTAATCTGTTAGGCTTTCAAATCGCACATAGAGTCAAGCAATGCGCTACATGTCAGCGCACCAACTACCATGATACAAATGGCCACATTGGTTACCATTCCACGGTTTGAACTGATTAGGTCAAATGATATGCGCGTCACAAACTTGCTCGAGCCAAAATAACGCACGACATTTAATCGACCATATATTGTTTAGGATGATTTAGATTTGGTATATAAAGGAAAGATGAGGATTTAGGCTTTTAAACCTATTTTCAAGGTAATTTTCTTCTGATAGATTTTAGGGGCTTTTAGATAAAAGACTAATGGTTATCCCGTATATTATTTATTCTTTGGATAGGAGTGCAAATTAATATGGTCATCCTTAGTGCTGTATTTTCTGTTGACTTTTGTTTTGAATCAAGAAACAGTCTAAGAAAAGTAGTGTGCTGTCTTTTATTTTCGAGTGTAAATTCGATAGTCCAGTTTTGTTTAATATTCAGATGACATTAAGAGACCGTCGTCAGTGTATCGGAGGTATTTGAAGTTTTTGAGGCATTGGGCTATTATAAGCTCTTCTGTCCTGCAATGATGCATATATAAGTTGTCTCAATATACGTAGGACCCATATGATTGCTAATAACCCTATAAATAATAATGTTCTTCATATTTTCAGATTTGAGAATAGTATACGATAACAACTATTAATCCTCGATCATAATGACTTGGACAAGAGAGGAAAAATATTTTGCATCACTACTTATTTGGAGACAAAATCATTAAAAACTGTCTCAAAACAGACTCAACCCATTAATATGATAATGATTTATTACTGAGACAAGAAACTCAAAGATTGTATGTCCGGGAAGCTGATATAATAACAATTAAAAACATTGATTTGATGTTTCTAGCTCAAAGGATGCATTTTTACAGGACATATTCTAAATGACCACCATTGTGCTTGTCTCAGTAATAAATTATTATCATATTGATGGGTTGCATCTATTTTGAGACACCCTGTACATGATGCTGACTAAATATTCATATAGGTATAGCATATATGAATGTTCATGTGCATATAGTAGTATCGAAGGGATAATTAATCAAGTTAGGCAGATCTTAATCGAAGACAATATAGCAAGAGTAAAACAAAATGATGAGGATGAAATGATTGATTTTTAATGTCCCTAATAAACTGAAGTCTCGTACGGCTTTAATACGTTCAAAGGTCAGTAGACAATGACATCCATTTTTTTCTTTTAAGGGAAATTTTCAGTTCTGCATGGTTCAAGCTTGGGAATCGGTTTTCGTTTCCGGAAGTCCAAGATCTCATATATTCAAAAGAGCAGTCGGGAGTTGAACAGAACAAGGTAGTAGGCATAGTTGATCGCCAGGAACTGTAACAGTTCGTGAAGGAGTTTGCTGTTGGCTTGGGAGTAGGATAAAAAAAAACAGACCAGTGCTCAGATCGATCTTTTGAAGTGCCGTACCCGTAGAAGTGTCCGTTGAGGTACCCGTGGTGTAATGGTTATTGTTGCAGGAAATCGACACGGCGACACGATTTCAATTCCTGTATTAGGCAGACTGCATTTCACATAGCACTAATACCCTTTGGAAAGGTATGAATCCAATTATTTTCCATCTAGCTATGGGTAAATAGCAGGGTTGACTAGGTTCTTTAGACTTGGTTAGGCATCCAGTCTTAAAGACGGGAAAAAGGAATTCAAACCTGATTAACCTCGCTTAAAAATTGACCTTTTGTCTCATCCTGCCTACATGTAGTGTCGCACGCCTTTTCCTACCATGATAAACAAGAAGGGTGAATAAAAAACGACTGTGTGTACGCGTTTGTGTGTGTGAGTGTGTGTGTGTACTGGAATACGAATAATTTTTGAAAAGATTTATTTAATCCATTAAAAGGACCCTAACAAGTTCTATTACTCTGGTTTAGAGTGGAACTGCGAGTAATAACTATTAAGATATACTCTACACTTGGTCTTCAGAACTGAACCCCTACAATCAGATACAGTTTAGTGACTTATCAAGGATACTGATTTTTGGGAGGTTTACCCTTCCGTAGGGGATACAGACGGTGTATTCTAAACCCTTTAGACAGGGCAGTTAACTAAAATTGTTTTCATTTTGATTTTAATCGTTAAGCCAACTCTGTACCTCCAATATTCACAATATCAGGCATTGAAAAAGTTTGGCTCTCACTGTAAAATCAGTTCCATCATTTGCTTACGCATCGCAAATAAAAGGTCATTCTGTGGTCAGTGTGTTCAGTTAATTACCTCTTGTCCACAAAGTTTGGCCTCAGTTAATTTGACAGGAAACTAAATCGCTAAGTGAATTTCAATCTCGTCTTCCACATCTCTTATTCTCAGCACAAGTCACTATCTCGTCAGCAAATCCCACATTAACTTTATTCAGACGCGACTACACTTTTCTCTTCGTTCTTCTTTTCTTTATCAGCTTTTTAGCCTTTTTATAAATAGTATTTACTGTGCATCCTTTTCTTTCTCTAACTGTTTGTGTATCAGAGATCAGACTAACTTGAAAACTATAGACCTTTTTTTCTTTTTTTAAATATACAAGGAGTGTTCTGAAAGAGTTGCCTATTATTCATTAGTGTGAGCCAAATGTGTTGCAATATTTTCTTTCGTGCTAGTTCGTGGTGCGTATATCACGGGACCGAAGCAGTTCAAGCTGCTGTAGGTACCGGCAGTAGTTTGTGAGTATCGCAGTAGTCGATTCGATTGAGCATTGCTTCACTTCGTGTATAACTTGAAAGCTGCAAAAATGAACGTACAACGTAGTCTAATTTGGGAATTTTTAATTTACGAGATCGAACTACGCCATAACACCGAGGAAGCAACCAAAAACATTTCTGGTACGAAAGGTGAAGGCATGGTTGACCACTATTCAGTAACCAGATGGTTCAAAAAGTTTCGCTCGGTTTGCAAGAATCTTGATGATCAGACAAGGCTTGGAAGGCCTAAAAGCTTGGATTTCGAAGTCATAGAATCAAATCAGGCGAGTCGTTCATGGAGAATATCAGGCGAGGCCAGCATCTCATATTCCTGTGTAACTCACCACGACGTCGGCAAAAGCACCAGGAGCTGTCGAATTGTACCTCACGTTACCAAAATATTGCAATTTTTTTTATTTAGGTTTGTAAGGTCTGGTAGGCCTAAACTGTGGATTTCGAAGTCGCGCTTTAAGCCATAGAAACAAATCAGTCGCAATAGTATCAAGATGTGAATAGATGTTATTAAAAAAAATTCTTCTTCTCGGTAGATAAATTTGCAATATTGTCAGAGAATGGTATCAAGGTTTGATTCGATGTTACTAAAAATTCATCAGCCTGATGAAAGACGAATTGACAAAGTTCATCATCTCGCTCCGTAGGCAAGCTGTAACGATATATGATTGATCTACCAATTGAAACAGAAAACAGCAATTAACAAGGACTTACTGAGGTCACCAGAATCGATCAGCCATCAAAGTATTGGAAGGAATCGGTAGAATGGCCGGAAGATATAGCTCATATGCGGCGGAAGTTGAGTTTGGACGTTTTGTGACATCCCAAGAAAAGACGATGGAGTTCTCAATTCACTTTCTCTTTCGGTGACTTGGGTTCGAGGAGACAAGTAGTCGCGTGTACGGAGAGGGAACGAAAATTTTAAAGGTACGAAAAGAATTGATTCCAACCAGAAGGAAGAAACTACCTCGCACATTGTGTCGGCTGGCCACTTCCACCTGCTTTCACGGTCTCAGAAACTAAACGAAGAGGATAAAGAAACAGAGCTCTTAACATTTAGGGATGACCTTACCTATTTTTTATTTTTCATTTTTTTAGAACTAAGAAAATTTGTTCTGTTTCAGAGCGATCGACCGAAGGGAATAACATTTCTAGTTGTGTAATTGATTTAAAACAACAACAAAAAAAGGTCGCTATGAACTAGTCTAATTATCATATCATATTTACCCAACCCCTCCGCTCGGGCAGGATATGACACAACGTCAATTTTTTATGCGGAGTTTAACAGGTTTGAATTCAGAGTTTTCCTTCTCCTAGACTAGTTGCCTCACCAAGGCTGAAGAACCTAGTCTGCCCTACTATTTACCCATAGCTGGAGGGAGAATAATTAGATTCATACCTTTCCCAAGGGTATTAGTGCTATGTGAAATGCAATCAGTCCAGGATTTGAACTCGTGTCGCCGTGTCCAATTCCTGCGACGATAACCATTACACCACTGGCACCTCCAGTCTGGCACCAACTAGTCTAATTATATAGAATTTTCTGTTTCACCCGATAACTAATTTAACTCCCAACATGGATTAACTAAGCGGAATTAAAATGACCCGAAAATCTCATAAAAGTAATTAATGTTCATTCTGTTTTTATATAAAATCTAGACATTATATGAAAATGTTAGAAATAATTAGTTTTACAAAAAGCAATGCTTATATAATAAGTTTTATAAGGCTGATAAAATCGTTTCTGAAAATATTGACGCATGGAAAATCAAAGTATGGTCAACCCTAAACGAAAAATTATTTTGCATGAAAAGATTTGATGTTGAAATTATTTTCCATCTTTCTTTTTTGAATTCCTTGCATAATAACTCTTTATAAGCCAGAATATGACACTCAACTGTATCTGATGGTGAAGCTCCTGTTCTGCAGCTTGGAGGAATGTGAAGAATCTCTTCAATGCCATTACTACCAGGTCCACTATGATTCAGTGTCGTAGTGCCTGTTATTGTTCCATCTGTGGGTCAAATAGATTCGCTTTAAAATGATTTGTATTTGATAGCACCATATAAAAGTCTCTTAAGAAACAACAGCACAAAAAATGTAAAAATGAACGTACAACGAATATAATTTCCAAACCATTCGGCATTGATTAACTCTAGACGAGTTAATATCATATTTACAAGATATCTTTTTTTGTATTATATATTATTTTTCAAATTTTGCTTTTTGGGCAGACAACTTAACCATAATTTAAAGCTATAGGGATGCGACTGGCGATGGTAATATGAGCTAGGATTAGGTTTTTTGGCTAAATGACATATCAGCCGTTGATGGTCATTCAACGCCAAATCTTGTACATACATAAGGTTTTTAAGAGAATAGTTTATTGGTAACCGTTTTAAACGAGCCAAAACTCATTTGCTTGTATACAGTTAACATGGTTTCAAGTATAGTAAATAATAACAATGTTCTATTTGATCAATAGATGGGATCCTGACAGGTATTATCAGTCCAGGTTTGAGTGAACCTGGAAATAATGGTAATGAAGGGTTACTTCCCATTCCCCAGAGTTTCAGTACTGGATCCTCACCATCAGGTGGTTTAGTGTGATTAGGACACTTATGGGGGAGGGGTCATACCTTTCTGTTGAAATGCAGTCGGCGTATTCTCCAACCCAAGCCGAGTGGACTGTATGTTGACATTAGTTCCGTTTTAGGATTTTGGTTGGGAATTGATACAAAAATAGAAATCAGACAGACATTTTGGAACACAATTACAGCTTTTGATGCCATATACGGTACACATTTTATCCAAGTTATACATAAAAAATTTTCCTAGATCCTATATACTAAAACGATGTCTTTCTTGTCTGCCAATACGAATTAAGGCATGATTTGGCTTCTGCAAAAAAGAAAGGACTAATAGAAACTGACATTTTGGGGTCATAGGATAGAGAAATTGTAAGAGATGTAACAAAGGTCAAGCAATACACATGCATATTTGAGATGTACGAAAGCTAAGCATCCACACGCAGATGCGCGCGCACACACACACACACACACACACACACACATATATATATATATATATATTTGGAGGTGTCTGTGGTGTAATGGTTATCGTCAAAGGAAATGGACACGGCGACACGAGTTCAAATCCTGGACGAGACTGATTGCATTTCACATAGTACTAATACCCTCGGAAAAGGTATGAATCTAATTATTCTCCCTCCAGCTATGGGTAAATAGCAAGGCAGACTAGTTTCTTCAGCCTTGGTGAGGCAACTAGTCTAGGAGAAGGAAAAATCGGAATTCAAACCGGTTAAACTTCGCTTAAAAATTGACATTGTGTCATATCCTACCCGAGTGGAGGGGTTGGTAAATATTTATGTATATATATATATATAGCCAGAAGGGTTTGTCGAAGAAATTTATTGACCATAACAATACGAATTAACCACGTTGGATTTTAAAAGAATGAACTCAGTACCTTTTAAAAAGATAATTAATGAAAAATGGATTCAGAAAGAATGAAATGGAAATATGTGTTTTGACGAAGAAGAAAATGAGAAAAAATGTATACAGTAAAATAATGAGAGGATTGTTATTGGTTTGTCCCTATGAATCAGAAAGCCAAACAAGAGTTGTTTTGACTACAAGCTAGGGTTAGCAGAAAATCGGCTTGGAGATTTTACCTGGAGGCCAGGGCTTGTCTATCAGCGGCATGAGAATGAAAGATTCAGGAATAGCATTTTTTTTTTTAAATTTAAGTATGAAACATTTTTGATCAATTCTCTTACTGTTATGATTGAACGGTCACTGACGTTATTTCACGTTAACATGAAATTGTAATAATTCTAAATTTGGGGAGGACTGCTCGTTTTGGGTGTAAGTAAAAGTAAAGCGTATGTAAAGGGTGAAGCAAACAGTGGGAGGCGGAATTTATTTTTGGAAATCAAATTTGGAGAAGACAGATATTTCTTAACTTCACCTACCACCACCCCTCGGGTAAAATATGTACATTGAATACAAGGGATTTTTCCCAGGCTAAAGAGAGCACAACAGAGAGAGAGAGAGAGAGAGCATAAAGTAACCGCTGGATTCGTATAGCTCTTGGCTCTGGCCTTGTGTCAGACTGCTAAGGGTGGAGAGGGAGAGAAAAGCCATATTATATATTGTTTGGACTTGACATGGTCTTACCGATCCACAACACTATGAAAAAGCGAAGTATGACTGAGATAATGAGATGCCTAAAATGTTCTTGAGCTAGACTCGTGGAGATAAAAATACGAAGAGGAATCGAAATAACATGGCACTTTAGAAACCTGCGCGGAGCTGACGAGATATGCCTTTGTGCCAAATTCGTGGGGGATAAAGAAACGAATAGAAATCGCGATAGTATGATACTTCGAGATAGCCTTTTAACAGACTGCCCTTATATAGAAAAAGGGAAGTGAGTTAAGAAAACACAACAATAGAAGAAAAAAAGTCCCGCAGAGAAAGTGCGAGTTGATCATGTGAATTCGCTTTCTATCTGAGATCTGATTCTTTAACAGACTACCTTGGGTGTAGAAAAAGCGAATCGACTTGAGAAAACTCAATTGGAGAGAGACAGAGAAATCCCGAAATAATGCGTCAATAGCAGAGGACGACTACCAGAGTTCACATCTTGGCCTTCTAACATACTACCCTGGGTAGAGGAAGTGAAGAAGGCCTGTCATATTAAAACATTGAGAAATAAGGCCAAGGATTGATGGTAAGCAAACATAGCAACCAGAGGGAGTAGAAAAGTCTAAATTCATACAAAGAATTGATTGACAGTTACTTTAAGCTCGACCAGCAAACCTACACAAATGAGTTCGAGTCTCACTGGGTGCCCCATTCATATGGCCTTGTACCACATCTAAACAGAAAAGCTTAGTAGATTACTACTTTGTGAACTGGGTGTCTGACTTAACCCCCGCCACCTCAAGGAAGGATGAATGCTTGTACCATAGTTAGAAATATTTTTTTCTTAATAAATATTATCATTGGTACAAAGCCGAGTTTATTCTCTGTTGCGTTGTTCAATCGACTTTTTCTATTTTCTTAATTGTCCGGTCTCATCCGTTTACTCACCAACTGGCTGCACCGATTAGCTATTAATCTGTTGTCTGGGTCTGAAAAACACAACATGGGTAGATAACGAACTAATCCTGTCATCCGAAGATATATCCAACCAGCGAGACGACCAGTGAATTGGAAGCGGAATCGCCCTCGTATTTGGCATGGGTGGGTGTACCGTCATACACACACACACACACACACACACACATATATATACATATATATATATATATATATATATATATATATACAAGCATTGTCATCATCATTAAGTCACGCAGCCAACACGGATTCCCCTTACTTTCTCTCTCTCCCCATCTTGCTGGTCGGCCGACGCTGGCACGTCCATGTCTAGGAGTCAATTGAAGAACGTCACCTAAGAGTTCGTCCTTGCTTCTCCAGCCGTGTCCTGCATGTCTTGTTCGTCTAGCTTAGATGGGTTTTGAGATGGGAGGAAAGTGGTGATACAGCTATTGTTTCGTGGGGTTTTGCTTCCAGGATTTTTTCAAAATGGCTTGTAGGATTTTTGTGTTACTTCCATCAAGTTTTTTCTCCATCTATTTTCTTAGCGTCTATGTGGAGCATCCATTCAGTAGTATTGACACAGCCACAGATTGCTTAGCGGACAAAAGAAAACTGTGAAAAAACTGATGGTTAAGGAATCACGTTCATTGTATGTTCGTATTTACATTTTTGAGTAGTTGTTTCTTAAGAGTGTTTTCTGGCTTGCTTTCTTTGTTTAAAGACATATCAACCTTCGTTGGTTATTTAATTCCCAAGCCATCCTTCTAGAAGAAAGGCAGTGATGTTTTTAACCCATAGTTGGGTGGATAAGGGGGTTCATACCTTTCCCAAGGGTAATTGTCTGAAAGTGAACGTAATAGTTCGAATTCGCTTACTACGATTCCGCAGTCTTTAACCATTTCACCACAAGAAAACCCCTAAGAGTGTTTTTGTACTCGATTCTGTCGAATTTAGATGATAGTATAGATGGTACCCTATCAGGTACTGTTACCCCCGATCAGACTAAACATGGTAGTAATGGTAATAAACGGGTACTCCCTACTCCCCAGACCTCTAGAAAAGGAGCCTTAACCATCAGATGCAGCATAGTGTCATACCCAGGACACACTTTCTTTGCAGGGTGAAGGGTATCTTACCCGTCTGCAGAGGACACGGTAGCGTATTCCTAGCCTCGATGATAGGCCGGTCTTTTTTGACAACTGTAGAAAATAGACCAATAGGATTGCTTGTCATGATATTTTGGCGGTTGCAAGTAAAGTAAATGAAATGACGACGCGAAGGCAGATGAAACTGATGTAAAAAGGAAGGGAAAAACGAACAAAAAAGATCATTGCTCGAACAGACAATACAGAGTGAAATTTCTTGGGGTGCACTTGAAATGCATTCTTTGTAAATGGTGACGTAAAGAATGACATTAGCAATAGTACAAGATTCGAAAAAAAAAAAAAAAAAGGATTGAAGAAAATTGAAGTAAAGAAAGAAAAAAAGAAGGAAGAAATTGTGGATGTAAAGGAAGAAAATGACAAAAAGAATTAATACATAATTGAAATATGTTCGAATGAAAGAATAATATATTAAAAGATATAAAAAGATTACGATAAAAAATATATGTTGGATAAAATACTAACGAGCAAATCTCATGAAAGAGAAAATTTCTGTTGAAAGTTATTTCTTATAGAAAATCTAAAAAGAAAAAGAAAAAATTGTGAGGAGAAAGAATTGTTTGAGTATAAAATATTTCCCGAAAATTGGGACGAGGAGAAAAAAAAAATGAATGGAATTACTGTAAGTTAAATGCAAATGAACAGAATTTGAATTGTTGGAGAAAAATCATTTCTATGAAAATGTACAAGAAATTTAAAGAAAAAAAAAAAAACGAAAACATGAAGAAATGAAAAAAAAAGAGAATGAATAAATTTAAAGGAAAAGAAAAAAAGAAAGGAGGAAAGAATAAAGGTAACGAAGGAAGAATAATTAGAAGAAAAAAGAATGCATAGAAATCAGAGAACGAGAAAGAAAGAAAGAAAGAAAGAAAGAAAGAAAGAAAGAAGCCCTCTCTCTAAAAAAAAAAAACGGAAAAAACTCCCCAGAAAAGCAACCAAACATAAGATCAAACAGAAAGAAGGAAAAGAGCCAAACATAAGAAGCCCTCCCCGAAAAAAAAAAAAAACAGAAAAAAAATAAAGAAAAGCAACCAAACATAAGATCAAACAGAAAGAAAGAAAGCAACCAAACCTAAGATCAAACAGAAAGAAGGAAAACAAATGAAGAGAGAGAGAGAGAGAGAGAGAGAGAGAGAGAGTGAGAGAGAGAGAGAGAGAGAGAGAGAAAAGGGGAAGGGAGAGAGAGAAGGAAACTATAGGGAAACGGAAGAATGAAAGATTTTATAAAACTAAGAAAGAAAAGATGAGGTAAAATCCAAGAGAACTAGAAAGAAAGAAAGAAAGAAAGAAAGAAAGAAAGAAAGAAAATACCAAAATAAGAGAACAAAAGAGAAAGGAAAAATAACAAAAACTCATAAAAATGAATAAAAGAAAGAAAGAAAGAAAGAAAGAAAGAAAGAAAGAATCCCTTCCAAACCCCAGAAAATCGAACAAACGTAATATCAAGCAAATGAAAAAAAGAAAACAAATAAATTTCGAAAGAAGAGGAAGAAAAAGAAAACAATAGGAAAATGGAAGGAAGAAAGATTTGATAAAACAAAGAAAGAAAAGGTGTCGTAAAATCCATGAGAACTAGAAAGAAAGAAAAAAAGAAAGAAAGAAAGAAAGAAAGAAAAAAGAAAGAAAGAAAACTAACAAATAGAATACATAAGCAGAAAGAGAAAAAGAAAAACGGAAGAAAGAAGGAGAGACCAAACCCAATCAGCGAATAAAGGGAAGAAAAAAGACAAAATAAATTCAAAGAAAAAGAGAAATAAATAAATTTGGTTGTGTTTTATGATATATCCACCCATGTAGGTTATTCAGTGTCAAATCCTGTTATAGGATTTGTATACGAATAGGTTGTAGGTAATATTTTAAAACTTTCCAGAATTTATTTGTTTGAACACTGTTAAATGGTTTCAAGTATTACGAATAATAATAATTTTACTTGCATTCTTGCGCAGTCGACTTGGATTGTAGAATACACCTATTGTTTCATTGCAGAGGGGTAGGATTTCCCGCCAACGAATGTCCTGTTGATGACACCATACAATCTGATAGCGAGATTCCAGTGATGCTGGGGCTTTGAGGAATGCGGAGTTCTCCTTCATTGTCATCGCTCCCAGTTCCACGTTGTATAAAAATGAATTCAGCATTAAATAACCTACAAAGGTAGATATGCCATAAAACCCAAACAAACTAAACCAATCTTTGCCCAGTCGGCTTGGGCTGTAGGATACACCGACTGCACCTCTGCAGAGAAGTAAAACCCCTCAACGAGTGTCCCGGATATGACACTAAACAATCTGATGGTGAGGTCCCAGTGATGCTGGAGCTTTGAGGAATGTGGAGTACCCCTTTATTGCTATCGCTCCCAGGTCCACTTTATCCGGGAGTGGTAGCGCCTGATATGGGTCCTATCTATGAGATAAATAGAGCTAAACCGTGCTTCCTTCACTATACTGATTTTTGCATTTAAACTTCGTATTTAAGCTAAACTGAATTCTTTAAAATAGAACTGTTTTGACATTCAAACTCCGTACTTATGCTAAACTGAATTGCTAGAAATAGAACTGTGTTGACGTCTAAAATGTGTACTTATGCTAAACTGAATTATCTGAAATAAAACTGACATTTAACTCTGTGTATTGCCCAGTTGGCTGGGGCTGTAGAATACACTGACTGCACCTCTGCAGAGGGGTAAGACCCCCCCCAACGAGTGTCCTGGATATGACACTAAACAGTCTGATAGTGAGGTCCTAGTAATTCTGAGGCCTTGGGGAATACGGAGCACCCCTTCATTGCTATTGCTCCCTGGTCCACTCTGGCCCGGCATGGTAGCACCTGATAGGACCCTATCTATGAGTTAAATAGGACTAACAGCATACTTATGCTAAACTGAATTGTTTGATTAAACTGAATAGCTTGATATAGAAATGTTTTGACAATTAAACCGTACTTACATTTAAACTGCGTGCTAATGCTAAACTGAATTATTCTAAATAGAACTGTTTTTTGACATTGGAACTGTATTTACATTAAACTGAATTGTTTAACAGAACTGTTTTGACATGTAACTGCGTTAAAACAAAATCTGTACTTATACTAAACCGAATTAGCTGAATTATAACTGCTTGACTAAACTGAAGAGGTTGAAATAGAAATGTTTTTCACAATTAAACTGTACTTACATTTAAATTGCGTGCTTATGCTAAACTGAATTATTTGAAATTGAATTGTTTTTGACATTGAAACTGGACTTACACTAAACTGAATTGTTATATCTAACTGTTTGAATAGTTTGAAATAGAAATGTTTTTGACAATTAAACGGTGTATTCATGCTAAACTGAATTGTTTTAAATAGAACTGATTATTTACATAGTAATGGATTTGGCGTTAAATAACCTACAAAGGTTGATATGCCATAAAACCCAACAAACCAAACCAAACCAATATACGTGAATTAAATCAAATATTTTTCAAGAATTGCTATCTAATACTAATGCTTGAGTTTAATATTGATTTGTTTGCACACATTTAAAATAGTTCAATTTGACCCAAAGATGGGACTACCAATAAGGGTCAGAGTGCACCTAGGAGTAAAAGCAAGAAAGGAGTACTCCACATTTGTCAAAATTCAAAGACTGGAACTTCACATTAAGATGGTTTAGTGTCAATTTCAGGACACTCGTTGAGGGGAGGTTACTCCTCTGGAGCGATGCAGTCCATGTATTCTACAGCCCAGCTGACTGGCCTAAAGAAAGAAGAAATAAAAAAAGAGAGAAAAAACGTAAATGATGATACAATATCGGAGATCAATGAATTTCATTAGTCTTGCGAGCAGATTTATAGATTCTCAATTTTTTTTCATCATACAACGTGCGAAAGCACATGCGAAACATTGCTCTCATCAGCCGCCAACCAGGGATGATAACACAGTTTCGGTAGCTCCAGGCGGTACTGCCACTCCTGGCACTACCAAGCAGCTGTTGCCACCGGACAGGGTATTTAAAAGAATTATATATATATACGCCAGATCAACTAAAAGCAGAGATAACATTGTACTGTTGTCATCTTCATTTTTAGTGTAGTTTGTGGTTTTTAAAAACGCGTTTACTTTCGGTCGTTGATGTCATTACGCGCTTACAGTAACCGTTTCTTGATGTTACATAATCACACAGGAATGATGGTTCCGCATGCATTTGATTTATGCTGAAGATTTTTCGCTCTCGACCAAATCCAACTTTATGCATATTGCACCGTGGTCAAACGGCGCTTCAGCATTCTCTCTTCCGATATTAACTTTCCCTTCTGTATCTGTCGTCTATTCGGTCGTTTTTCTTCGGTTTTATCTTTTTTATGCGTTACTGCACCAAATCACTCCAGACAAGCGTCAGATATAATTCTGCAGAAAGATGCCATTTATCGATCAATGGGACCCTTAAAATGGGTGGTGAGTAAAAAAGAAAGCTCTTGATCTAAATTTGTCCATGTAGCTATCTGAGAATGAAAATCTGAGAATAGCCGATGCCATTCCATTCATTTTCATCTTGTTTATTAAATCGTCATCGTTTCCGCCTAATCAAACCCAAGAAAGGTCTGCACATTTTTTATAAATTAACCACATGCCTCCAGCTCAGATGGATACAGTCCGCCAATAAAATTCCTGTCTGATATCATTTTTCTCAACTCTTGTCCAATGTTAAAGGCTTGTTTTCAGATTTGCATCACTTTTCTATGCTCCAAATTATATTTCGACGTTAGATTAAGTCATTTGATTTTATGGTATATCAATCCTTGATCGTTATTTAATCCTAAATCCTGTTCATGTATGCATATTGATGTTTAAGTGAATAGTTTGTTGCTAACATTTTTAAAATGAGAGAAATAAATTTTTAAAATCCAACACTATCTGTTCTATTTGCTCAGGTTGCTGTGGTTACAAGAATAAGAAAGGATTAAACAGTTCTATTTCACTCATAGATGGGACTCTAACAGGTACTACCACTTAGAGTCAGAATGGACCGGGGAGTAAAGGCAATGAAGGGATCCTCCACATACCCCGAAAATCCAGGACTAGAGCCTCACCATCAGATGGTTTAGTGTCTTATCCATGACACTCATTAGATTGAATCTAATCCCTCTGCATAGATGCAGTCGATGTATTCTACAGCCCCAGCCGACTAGGCTGTTATTTTTAGATGGTAGAATCTATAACAGTCATATATTATTGCTTTTACAAAGTCCTTAGGGAGGCATAATTCGATGTAAATAGGTGGAAAGAGGACCGTAAACAGCTTTACCACTGGCATGTGATATTCCTTTTATAAAATCCTAATGTCTGCTGCTAAATCTCCAGCTCAGGGACTCTTAGGACCGTAGAGTTACCCCTTCGTTGTCATTACTCCTAAGTCCACTCTGATCTGGAATTGTAGTGCTTGTTAAAGTCCCATCTATAGGCCAAATAGAGTTGTTTGAGAATAATGAACATTCGATAGAAATACCTAAAACCATATAAGTATGTTTAAATGGCTTAATTACGACTGATCCGTGTATGACACTAAATTGCATCTGATGGTGAGGCTCTAGTTGTGAAGATCTGGGAGTCTGGAGTTGCCATTCATTGTTATTACTCCAGGTCGACCCTGATACAGAGTGGTAGTACCTGTTAGGTTTCGATTGATATGTTTAAAGATCATCATATTCGATGGGACCGAGTGAAAGATAACAAAACTCTTAAGAAACAATTTAACGAAAATGTAAATATGAACGTACAATGAACACAATTCCCTTACCTCTAGGCCTGAAATAACACTTGATAGGTTGGTATGCCGTTAAAATCAACAATCAAGCACCAATCATTGAATTACTTATTGACAGTGGAAGTGGTTATAAATGATTCATTATTTACTTGAGACAATAACTTCGGCATTAAATAATCCAAGATGGCGTAAAACTAACGAATGATTAGAAATACAGTAATTTGTGTATATTCAATAAACTATCAGTATGTCTTATTAAACAGTCATTACTCCAGTAGTGTATGGGGAAGTGGATTTTCTTTGAAACCAGAGATACATCAGTCATAAAATGAAGATTCAAATCTTACACATTACAGCTTATATTCAGAAATTGAATTCATAATCTATTGCGCTAACATGGAATTGTGCTGATAAACAACATAACGTAGTTGTCTGACTGACCACCTTGGTGCTGTTGCGTTCCGGTTAGTGCTTACAATCTGTAAACCTCGTAGAGCTACGATCATGTAAACTGTATTCATTCCCATCCCACCAAAAAATCATGGGATATTTGAGGTTTGACATTATCTGCATCTGTTGGTAAGGCTCCAGTTCTGGAACACTTGGGAGAATGGAAGCAAAACATTGCAGCTATTTCTCCCAGATCCACTCTGAATATAAGCTGTAATGTGTAAGATTTGAATCTTCATTTTATGACTGATGTATCTCTGGTTTCAAAGAAAATCCACTTCCCCATACACTACTGGAGTAATGACTGTTTAATAAGACATACTGATAGTTTATTGAATATACACAAATTACTGTATTTCTAATCATTCGTTAGTTTTACGCCATCTTGGATTATTTAATGCCGAAGTTATTGTCTCAAGTAAATAATGAATCATTTATAACCACTTCCACTGTCAATAAGTAATTCAATGATTGGTGCTTGAATTGTTGATTTTAACGGCATACCAACCTATCAAGTGTTATTTCAGGCTAGAGGTAAGGGAATTGTGTTCATTGTACGTTCAAATTGATTTTTTCGAAAATTATTGGTATTAGACAGGAATACTTGAAAACATACAACTGTCTGCAAACTAATGGTTATTAGTAAGTTGGCCGTCTCTGTTCAAGGGCAAAACAAAGGCTCCCTTTCCAATAGCTACGACGCAGAAGGGGAGGGCGCTACTTACTCTTGATCTATACCTTATATTGCTGAGTGTTAAGCAAGGAGTCATCAAGTACCATTTTTGAGTTTTTGGCATGACTCAACCTGAGTTTGATTTCCGGTCTCCTGTATCATTGGTGAACACTGTAACCATTATGCCAAACCCGGTAATGGCATGAACCCCTCTGCCAAACAAAAACAAACAAAAAATAAACTGATTTCGGCATTAAATAATCTAACAAGTGTTGACAGGCCTTGAAACCAACGAACCAACCAACGAACCAACTTACCAAGTTCATTTCTTTCTTCCTTTTTTCACTTCTAATACTGTTGACAGACGCGCACTGCAGCAGGAAGAAGTATTATTTACTAAGCTTAGTTTAGTTGTGGCGCAAAGTCAGATGTACGGGGCATCTAGTGAGAATGAAACTCACTAACGATGGTTTGCTAATCTAATTTCCTAACCATAAAACCACTTGAAATGCCCATCAAGAACAGTGATGCAAATTAGCAAATTAAATAAGCAGACCATTGTTAGTGAGTTTGATTCTCACCGGATGCCACAAATTTCTGGTCTTGTGTCATCTAGTAAATAATGACGTGCTTTTGTTTCTTCTTCCATTTATCTTTACTCAAATTTACCCATAATTCACTTGTTTCTGCGTTTGCATACTATTAAGCATCTTCATCTCTATTGTCCACTTTTTCTCTGTTCGCATCGAGAGCTTTACTCGGTCCATACTTCTCTTTATAGAATTTAATGTAGTCATTTATTTAGCTTAACTTAGTGTAGCACTAGACCAGAAAGACAGAGCCCTCAGTGAGAACCGAACTCACTGGCAATAGTCTCCAAGCTCTGTTTGCTAAGACATTACATTATACGAGAAGCCCATGAGCATATAATGTAGGTACCCATCTTGCTTTCCAAGATGGCACACACAATATCAAGTGCGGCTCAAAATCTACACGATCCTGTCTCAGACATCACTGATTGACCTTGAACCTACCTTTTTAGTGCAAGTGAGTGGTACACACTGCGAGGACGTTGATGTAAACTTAAGTGACATATTTTATACGTCCGGCGACGGATGACAGATGGTTTATTTTGGTTTCTGAGTTTAAAGGCATATCAACCTTCGTGAGCTACTTAATCGTAAGGCTATCCGTGTAGAAGAACTACAATTATACTATTCAACCCATAACTGGGGTGTAACAGGGTTCATGCCTTTCCCAAGGTTATTAATCCGAAAGAGAACATAATAGTGCAATGGAGGTTGAACTCGATTATTTTGAAGCCACAGTCCAGTACCTTAGCTCTTACGCCATGGGAGAATCCTCTATGGATGACAGATGATTCCTTCACAAAAGCAGCTAATATAAACTGACGGTTGGATTTGAAAGCCATTGTTAACAATTCTATTGGGTGCCTAGCAAACCTTCACGAGTCTCATTGGGTGCCCATTCATACGGCCACATCTAAGCAAAAAAGCTAAGTAAATTACTTGTTATTAATTTGATCGTGCACCTCGGGTATGTAGTGTTTAGCAAGCTAGACCAGTGAACGTTCACGGGTGAGTTCGGTTCTCATTGGGTGCCGCTTTCATTCGGCCTCGCGCCACAACTAATAAAAAAAAAAGCTTAGTAAATTACTATTCGTTATTAATTTGATCTGCTCGACTGGTCTTATGATCGTACATCAGGCCGTGAAACAGAAATGTCGATTTTCGGCTTTATCAAGTAAACCATCAACAGAAATTTGGTAAAAACAACAGAATTTTAAAACCGTATTTGATGGTCTATAAAACGCATTGCTTTCAGGGACTACTGCTAATTTCAAGACATTGAATTTCCATTCCTATGCAACAAGTTGGTCTCATAAATGGTATCAAATTTAAAGAAATTTACCAGCGTGACTTGTTGACAAACGGAATGAGTTTCTATCGAGTAGCAACGAGAAGACTGAATGATATAAAACAAAATTAACATTTATAAACACTTAGGACCTCTTCCCGGAAGATCGCCGTCTGATCTAGTTCTTTCAAATCGGGCAATTAAGTTTATATTATCGCTTTGAGATACTCTGACATTAAAATGCTGCCGATATTTTCTCTGAGTCTGAATAATTGATCTTTCACTGGGAGAGAAAAACCTCACTGTGTTATACTCGTTACCGGACTTCATACGTCACCATTCTAATCTTCAAGGAAGGCTCTATAACCTGAAAAAAGAAAAAAAGGTTCAAAACGAACAAATTATGATTTTTTTAACCGTTCAATTTTTCAGCAATGGAGGTTATATTAATGATTAAATATTTCTATAAGCATAGGGTTTTTTTCATTTCTGGTATACAGTCCAAATAATTCGACATCAGATTCATTCCAGCCAGATATAAAGATATTTAGAGAGGTAGAAATTCAGAAATAGTTAAGAAAGTTAGGCATATCAATTATTCCATTAAATTTGATATTTTTTTCTTTATTAGTATCGACGAGTTGAATATTTTAATGTGTGGTTGAAATTGATGTTTAGAGTGACGGTTTGTAATAACAGACGAACAGCAGTACGTGACCAGAATGAATTATACCAGCAATCTGAAGAAAATTTACAGCAGGAGATGTTTGTCGCAAAGCGATTTTGACGTTATTGATTGAGTAATTTTACACTTTTTGCACTGGAGAGTTACAGCAGTTGAACGAAGTTGGTCTATTCCAAAGATTTCTCAAAGGGTAACATTGGGAGCAACGAAAAGATGAAGAAGTTAATTATTTCTAATGATCCGCGTGATTTAATGGCATAATACATTGAAGGTATAATTAATTGGCCTTTTTCATTGACATTTTTTCCTTTCTTTTTTTTTTACATTATTATCTTTTCTACAAAGCAAAAAAGAAGAAAATATTCTCTTCGTTATTCATTAAAGTTTATGTATATAAGTATGAATATGAAAAAAAAGTGATAATACTGATAGAAATATTACTTTCATGTTGTTTATTTTTTTTATTGTTCTCAACTTGTTTTGACCTTAGGTCATCGTTAGGAGAAAAAATGTTTTGTGGAAAAATCTTTTTGAAAGATTTAAACATAAAAAAAGATAAAGGAATTTATATGCTGAATGAAAAGCAATGTAAAATGTGCACTTGACGTAGCATATCCATTGGTTTAGGGTGGTTGGGCTGGGTTTTATTGCATATGAATCTTTGTGGGTTATTTAATGCAAAATCCTCGTTACACACACCCACACACACACACACACACACACACACATATATATATATATTAATATATAGTCATCCACATGTGTGTGTTTGGTTGGGTTTTATTGCAGATTAGCCTTTGTAGGTTATTTAATGCAAAATCCTTATATATATATATATATATATATATATATATATATATATATATATATATATATATATATATACATTGTGTCATCCACGTGTGTGAGTGCGTGCGTGGTTGGTTGGGCTGGGTTTTATAGCATATAAACCTTTCTAGGTTATTTGATGCAAAATCCTTTATATATATATATATATATATATATATATATATATATATATATATATATATATATATATTGTCATCCACGTGTGTGTGTGCGTGTGTGGTTGGTTGGTTGGTTGGTTGGTTGGTTGGTTGGTTGGTTGGTCGGTTGGGTTTTATATCATATCAACCCTCGTAGGTTATTCAATGCTAAATCCTGTTTGAGATTAGTCGGTTGTTTTTATGGCATATCAATCCTGGTAAGTTATGTAATGCCAAGTCTTGTTTATACATATATGTATTTTATATATGATTAATTGGTTAGCTTTTATGATCTTTCTACCCTCGTAGGTTATTTAATGCCAAATACCCTTTATATCCCCTCACGGACAGCCATCGATAGACTATCAGTCAGATCTATCGGGTAAAATAAATCGCAGTTTTTTCCATGCAGAGGTCGTGTCAATACAGTTATATGGATGCACCACATGGACGCTGACTAGGCTTATTAAGAAAAAGCTTGACGTTAATTGCTCAAGAATGCTGCAAGCTGAAGTGAACAAGTCCTGGAGGTAGCATACCACAAAACAGCAGCTATACGGCCACCTACCTCCTGTCTCGAAAATCATCCAAACTAGACATGCAAGATATGAGGGACACTGCTGGAGAAGTAAAGGCGAGCTTATAAGCAATGTCATCCTGTGGACCTATTCACACGGTCAACCAAAGGTAGAGCATGTTTATGCAAACACGCACACACATATACTTATTTATGATTGATTGGTGGGGTTCTATGTCATATGAACCCTTGTAAGTTATTTAATGCTAAATCCTGTATCTATATCTATATCTATATATATGATTGGTTTGTTGGGTTTTATGGCATATCAAACCTTGTTGGTTGTTTAATGCCAAATTCGGTTTGTACATAAAATGGTTTTAATTATTGAGATCTAACACAAATTATTTCAATTTAATATAAATCCTTTTTTGTACTATTCATTCATTTGCACACAGTCAAATGGTTCCAAGTATTGCAATGTATCACTATCAATTCTATTAAACATGTCATTTGTTTACACACAGTTAAATGCTCAAACAGTTATATTTGACTCATAGATAGAACCCTATCAGGTGTCACCACTCTGGGTCAGAGTGAGCCTGGGGGCAATAATAATGAAGGGATACTCCACATCCTCCAAAACTTCAGGACTGGAGTCTCGCTATCACATGGTTTAGTGTCATATTCTGGGCGCTCATTGGAGATGGGGTATTTCCAATCTGCATAAATGCGGTAGACGTATTCTACAGCCCCAGGTGACTTGGCTGAATGGTTTACTCTCATATCCAGGACAATCGTTGGGTGGTGTCTTACCCCTCTGCAGAGTTGCAGCCAGTGTATTCTACACACCATTGGTTTCATAAAGAAAGCTGTCTGATCAGATTGGTTGGTTGGTTGTTTGGGTTTTATGGCATATCAACATTCGTTGGTTATTTAATGCTAAATCAATTTTTGTACAAATAAACTGTTCAATCTCAAACAATTCAGTTTAGCATAAGTACACATTTTAATTGTCAAAAACATTTCTATTTCGAGCTATTCAATTTAATCAAACAATTCTAGTTCAAACAACTCAGTTTAGTATAAGTATAGTTTTTATTTACACAGTTAAATGTCAAAACAGTTCTATTTCAAACAATTTATTTTAGCTTAAGTACGCAGTTTAGTTCTATTTGACCCATAGATAGGACCCCATCAGGTGCTAATATCCCAGGCCAGTAGGGACCTAGGAGCGATGGCAATGAAAGGGTACTCTGCATTCCCCAAAACTCAAGCATCACTAGAACCTCATTATCAGATTGTTTAGTGTCATATGCAGGACACTCATGGGGGGGGGGTCTTACCCATCTGCAGAGAATCAGTCAGAGTATTTTACCGCCCCATCCAACTGGACAAATGTGGAATGGGACTTACCCATTAATGTTCATAGGTAGGGTATATAACAGAGAAAATGCTATCGGAAAACACCTACAGAAGAGTTTGGAGGGGGTCTCACCTATCTGCAGAGATGCAGTCGGTGTATTTTACAGCCCCAGCCGACTTAGCAATGTCTAATCGCGTTTTTTTTTTCTTTTGTTAAATGCCATATCTACCCTTGATGCCTATCCAATGCCAAATCCATTTTATTCCAATGATTTTTAAGTGAATAGTTTGTAGGTATCATTTTTAAATTAGCCAGAGCTCACTTATTGTGCTCACAGTTCAATGGTTTCAAATATTGCTATTAAACAAGAATAATTCAATTTGATATTAATCAGTTGTTTGCACAAAGTTGAATGATTAAACAGTTCTATTTGGTCCATAGATGAGACACTAACAAGTACCACCACTCTCGATCAGTGTGGACCTGGGAGTGATGGCAGTGAAGGAGTATGCCATTTCCTCAATGTTCCAGGACTGGAGGTTCACCATCAGATTGTTTGATGTCATAATCAGGATACTCATTGTGGGAGGAGGGTTTTATAACTGCAGAGATACAGTAAGTGTATTCTCTATCACCAGTCGACTAAGTTCATCTGATCACACACACACACACACACACACATGCAAAAAAAGGTATAATCTTCCAAACAATAAAAAACTTACAGGAGAGAAGTGTACAAATTACACACACACACACACACACACACACACACACACACACACACACACACACACACACACACACACACACACACACACACACATATATATATATATATATATACATATATATATATATATATAATAGTGCGAATATTGAATTCATATAATAAAATCAATTATTTATTGCTACTCAGACCTTTATGTGATACTAGGATCATCATGCAAAAATATGTGAAACTTCGAGTAGCAGAAAATTGCTTTACTATTTTGAAATTTATATATATATATATATATATTTGTGTGTGTGTGTGTGTGTGTGCGTGCGCGCGCGCGCAAATATACGTGTGTGAACAAATGTGCGTTTTTATATAGGTATGAGTGTATATGTAGGTACACGTGAATATATATATATATATATATATGTATATATATATATATATGTGTGTGTGTGTGTGTGTGCCTATGTGTGCCTATGTGTGAACGTGTATATGCATATATATGCGTATATATGTGTATACATATATGTGTGCGCATGCACAGATATACATATATATATCTATATACATGTATGCATACATATATAGATGAAGGTGTGCATATATGTGTTTAATATATATATATATATATATATATATATATATATATATATGATTAAATATGGGAGACTCTTTGTGTCTGCGAATTTTCGGCCTCACTTGGAGCTATTTTCTTGGGAACGAATAATTATGACAAATACAAAGACTAGTCATATAAATTTTATCCAAAAGTCAAACGGCTCTCCCAAAAGCTTCAACGGATCAAAGATAAAACAGGCACGAAGATTAAAGGAGAATATTCTCCATATATATATATATATATATATATATATATATATATATATATATATATATATATATATATATATATATGGGGGTGTTGTGTGTATGTTTTATACCAGAGCTAAGTTATTCAGAATATCTATAGTACACCTATGCATCTTTTTTTACCAGGTCATCTTGATAGTTTGTTGATTCTGCTCTGTGACGCCAAGTGGTCCAGCCAGGTCGATTTATAGGTCGAAGGAAAAAACTATTAATATTATTAAAATAGAAATAATTTGAATATATTTTTGGAAGGAAGAGTCCGTACATTCCAAAAGTAAGAAAATTACGTACAGATTTTTTTTAGATTAGTTTAATTGCAAACGAAGAGAAATATTAATTTTTATAACTGAATCAAAGGTGTTGATAAGGTAGATAGAAAAAAATGCATAAATAACTTTTATGGAACATGATAATCTCTTTGGCAGAATTGTGGCAACAGTTATGTCTTATTATGGACAAGTCACTTGGGTCAAAGTTATGAAGGGTCAGACGAATGTGAACTTGACCGAATTCGTTGGGTTTTGGAAAATTATAATTTTTCTGATTTTTAAATGTCTGGGGAAAATTCTGTTGAAATCGTTTTGTGACGTCCTTATCACGTGACAGAAATAACTGTTTACTAAGAGTAATATATAAAGGTAATAGCTAAAGGGAGTGAGAGGAAATATCTGGCCCTTTGGTAAAAGAGAAAACCGGCCATTGAGGATTGAAACGGAGAGAAGAGGTGGAACGAATGATTAAATTCCAGATTTGGAGGAAACTGAGACTATTAATATCGCCAGGCCACTACCCGAAAATAGGAACCGAAATACAATAAAGCAGAGATTTTTACTCGCAAGAGTTTAGACGAATGAGATCGGCAATGAGTTAAGATCAGTTAAGATCGGAGTTAAGATCATATGAGACAGACAAGGGGTGTCCTCGTGGTGTAATGGTTAAAGCGATGGACTGCGGAATCGTAGTACGCGAGTTCGTACTCCAGTCGCGTTATTACGTTCACTTTCGGGCAAATACCCTTGGGAAAGGTATGAACCCCCTTATTCTCCCTCCAGCTATGGGTAAATAGTAGGGCAGACTAGGTTCTTCAGCCTTGGTTAGGCAACTAGTCTAGGAGAAGGAAAACTCTGAATTCAAACCTGTTAAACTCCGCTTAAAATTTGACCTTGTGTCATATCCTGCCCGAGCGGAGGGGTTGGGTAAATAGGATCATATGAGACAGACAGGGGGTGTCCTCGTGGTGTACTGGTTAAAGCGATGGACTGCGGAATCGTAGTACGCGAGTTCGTACTCCAGTCGCGTTATTACGTTCACTTTCGGGCAAATACCCTTGGGAAAGGTATGAACCCCCTTATCTCCCTCCAGCTATGGGTAAATAGTAGGGCAGACTAGGTTCTTCAGCCTTGGTTAGGCAACTAGTCTAGGAGAAGGAAAACTCTGAATACAAACCTGTTAAACTCCGCTTAAAATTTGACCTTGTGTCATATCCTGCCCGAGCGGAGGGGTTGGGTAAATAGGATCATATGAGACAGACAAGGCAGAGAGTTCAGAGGGAAGCCAACCGGAGACGAGATCAGATTGGTGGAAAGAACAACTCCCGTGTCGCGACCTTAGACCAAACATTCAAAACGAACATTTCAATTGTTGAGAGCAGATAAACTGATAACCGCAACGAAAAGCGGATGACCGAGACCTGATACCAAACTTTCAAAATGAGCATTTCAAATTGCTGATAGAGCATAAAAAGAGAACCGTAATGAAAAAGGGATTACTGAAACCTGATGCTAAACTTCGAAAATGAACATTTCGAATTGCTGGCAACTGATAAACTGAGAACAGTAACGAAAAACAAATAACCATAGGCCTTGTTCCAGACACCTATATTAATTTAACTATTAAATCATAGACGAGGCCTCCGAGTTTTATGACTAATTAGACACCGGGGAAAGGTTGAAAAATATGATTTCAGAAACAATATCCCAATGAAGCTGAGGGATGTCCTCGTGGTGTAATGGTTTAAGCGCTGGATTACAGAATCGTAAGTAAATGAAAGGTATGAACCCCCTTATCCTCCTAGCTATGGGTTAGATAGTACTCCTTTCGCTCTTCTCGAAGGGTGACTTTGGCATTAAATAACCCACAAAGATTGAAATTCCATCAAACCAACTAACCCACTCAAAATTTACTGTTTTTGTTACGAATCTGTGTCTTGTCTCGATTATTCTTTTCTTAATTGTGAGGTCTCATCCGTCGACTGTCCGATTGGTAACTTCGTTAGTGACTGATTTTTCGTTCTGGTAAATAAAGCACAACGTGGGAGGATAAATAAATCGACCGTGAATTCCGGTGACGTAGCCAATCGAGCGGAACCGGCAGCGGATAGAAAGTCCTCGTTACAATAAAAAAAATCACCTGTGTAGTTTGTCCAACCATTCAAATATTCATCTGAACAGTCGAGTATTCATACATCATTTCCAACTGGAACGTCTATCCATCTATATACATATACTAAAATTAGTGTGTGTGTGTGTGTGTGTGGTAGTGTGCGTATGTGTTTGTGGGTGTGAGTGTGTTAACGACACTAATCTAAAAAAAACCCGCTTTCATAGGACTTTTTTTTTTTTTACATATATAACTAAATGTCACTCCTGCAATTTGTAGACCTAATACAGGGCTATCTTTTCACCAACCTTCAGGTTTAGGTTTTTTTCTTTAATGACTTAACAGCATTCATGGGTTATTTGATGCCAAAATCATCCTTGCAGAAAAACTGCAGTGATACTATTCAACCCATTGCTGAGGAGATAATAGCGTTTATACCTTTCTTAAGAGGCTAACTTTTATTTAGATATGTTCTGTAAAAGCCAAATCCAAAAAAAAAAAAAAAGAAACAAAAACAAAAAAAAATAAAATAGAAAGAATCCCATAATTTCCGTATCGTTGAATAATTTTAGCTTTTAGCAAAAAAGAGCTTCCCGCGTTTTACTTCGACTGGTGCGCTGTCCAAATGAAGGGCATGCAAAAGATAATATTTACTCATTCTGAACTGGGCATGGCTGAGTGAAGCCCATCTGCGTATTAAGAGGTTAAACATACGTCTCGAGACCTGTCTCTCATTACTGATAGGGTTTATCTTTATTTTACTTTAGCCAATGTTCTAAATGCTACGTAGGCGTCTTCTTTTCTAACCGGTCGTCACTTCTTGCCGCCATCTTGTTCTCGAGACCACAACGTCTTACTATCTCTTTTTCATTGCCCAATCTTCTTTAATAAGACGGACTAGACTACAGCTTCTTTATTTATATTTATTCACTTCGTTTATATATATAATCTATATATACACCAGCTCCGTACACTAATCAAGAGCGCCGGGACTATATGGACCACTGATGGAAAATTAGCTCCTATCACTTCAACTGGTCCCGGCTAACTAATTTAATTTAAAGTTGAAATCTAACTTTTAATTTCTAGAAATTTAGTCACTTGACTTTACAATTCTCCAGTGACTGCCAAGCTTTCAACTGCTTTCATTATTTGTCAATTAAACATACAATCTATCGCATAGATTACTACGCACAGATACAATTTAAAACTGAGAATCATACGTTTTCAAAATCCGACTTTAACCAATTGGTATAAAAATTACGAGACCAAATAATTCGCAGGAGGAACAAAAAGCGAAAAAAGAGGATAAAATCGAGGAAAACGCAAAAAAAGATATTGGTAATGAAAGATGAATTAAAAGTTTAGAGTAGAAGAAAGATAAAGTCAGTAGATAGATAGATAGATAGATAGATAGATAGATAGATATGAACTTTATGAGAAAGATGCGAGCATCATAATATCTCTATATAGAATTATTTGGTTTTACAGTGTATAGTCTTCATTGATTACACCCTAAAAAAACGAAAGCAATTGCAAAAACAAAAAGTCACACACACACACTCACACACACATTATGTTATTGGTCTAACGATAATGAGTCGATAGTAATTGCCGGTGGTGGTGCAAAAAAAAAAAAAAAACTTCAAGTGATAATCAAAGATTGTGTTGTGTAAAAACGAGGTTTTCCTAAAAAATGACGCTTGCAAACTTATTCTAGTGTTGTTGTATTCAGAACTGCCGGAAAAAAGGATATGAGACATATAAACAAAGTTTGTGTCTATCTTGGATTGAGTAATGTTAACGACATGTCAACCCATCTGGGGTTATTTTATGTCTAGAGATAAGGCAATCTCGTTCATTATACATTCATATTTACAATTTTTGTGCAGTTGTCTCTTAAGAATTGTTTTTGCACGATGTCCTATCGAATACAAATATTTCTAAAAAGTTCTATTTAACCCATACATAAAACCCTAAAAGGTAATACCATTTCAACTCAGAGTGGACCTGGGAGTAATGGCAATAAAGTGATTCTTCACAGGCCATAGATATTCAAAACTAAAGCCTCACCATGAGATACAGTTTGACTTAATACTCAGGATATCGGTCTCTTAGCGACATATAGTTAGTGCAATGTGGTAAATACATAAAGAAAAAAAGAAAAGAAAAATAAACAAAGAAAAATTCTATCTAAAAATGTAATCCTCAAATGAAACTTGACCTCTATAAGCCTGTGTTAACTTGTTAAATGTTTCTGTCGCATTGTCCAAAGGTTTGACACAGGATCCGTACTGCTTCATTTTCGTCGCATACTGGAATAAAAATAGATACAATTTAAATTATGTATTTCCTAAATACTCTGCACGAGCCAAATGTGGCATAAGCTCAATATTTCAAATGGATTTTAACCGTTTGAATTCAGGGGTTTCCTTCTCCTATACTGGTTGCCATATATAGGTGAATGAACATATTCCTACTACTTATTAATTGCTTGAGAGAGAATAGATGCATACTTTTCCCAAGGGTATTAGCCCTATATGAAATGCCAACAACCTAAATTAATAAAATATTAATTACAGAAGACTTAAGGACAATCACGCTAAAATCACCGGTGCCCTCTTGTTCAATGAAATTAAGCGGTGATTTGTCTGTTTGGTAGTTGAATGGGTAACTTCTTAAACAACAGCAAATACTGTAAGCAACTTGGGGCCTGTGTGTCATACCTAAAGTAATTTTAGTTGATAAGTTATACAATAAGCCTGGTCCAGATCTGAAAGGGTGATCATAAAAGTAACAGAAGATACTGTAATCAACTTGAGGCCTGCGTACTTTATCTAAGGAAAGCTTAGTTGATTACAAGTTATACAATTAAAAGCCTGTTCCAGATTTGAAAGTGTGATCATTAAAGTAACGGCAGATACTGTAATCAACTTGACGCCTGTGTGCCTTATCTAAAGAAAGCTTAGTTGATAACAAGTTATACGATGATGAGCCTGGTCCTAACTTGGTGTTGCATATTGATCCTCGACCAAGCTGTCAATCAGAGATTTCTCTGCACAAGACGCACCTGGGTATATAAGCAGTTACATGGTTGAGCAGAAATGTATGGGCGTTGTGAAATGATATATCCTGATACCCACGTGAGATAACGTCAGTCTTGTAGCGGTCATTTAAGTCTAGCAGTCAGCAGAGAGAGGATCACGGCCGGAGTGGGGTCTTGGGCCCACAGGCGGCTCACGTTCGGGTATGTCTCGTCGGGGACAGAAGACGTAAGCTCTGCAGATAACACTGCATGATTAAGAAGTTATAGGTCAATATGGTAGTCTGTATTCGTCTCCGTCAACTGTTTCCGAAAAAATAAAGAGAGATATATTTTTATAAAGAAGTGTCATGCCTATTCTTTCATCATTCATCATTATGTTGGTTGAAACTTGAGGAAGCTAAAGAAAGCTTAGTTAACAAAACATTACTCTGAGTAAAGTGAATTAAAAAAACAAGCATGAAGCGAATGTTTTCGCACGTGTTCAAAGTCAACATTGATCAACTGATTATCAACCAGAACTGCTAAAAAAACCCCAAAATACAATAAAACCGACGGGTTCATTTCTTACTAAACGAATTCTAGTCAACGAGGCTTATACTATATCCCGCCTCGCGAAAGGAGGTTCCTGGGTATGACAATGAACTGCATCTGATGATGGGGCTCCAGTCCAAGAGCTTTAAGGAATATGGAATACTACTTCATTGCCATTACTCCCAATTCGATTCTAAGCCTGTGTTGTAGTACTTATTATAATCCCATTTATAATTCAAATGGAAATTATTAGTGTCTGATAAGAATACTTGAAACCATGCGTAAACTATTTATATTAAGAACAGTCATTTGTCATTAGTTACTAGAAATCATTTCATCTTCATCAGCAAGTCGCGCTGACTGCACAGATTCCCCAGACACTTTCTCGCCAACAGTCCCTACCATTGATCACTTCAGGCAGGTCGTCTAGTATACATCCAGTACCCACACCAAGCTGTTGTAAGTTTTTGCTAGTCGACCAAAACGGGCGCATCAATGTGTAGGAATCCATAGAAGAACGTCGTTTCCTTAAAATACTTGAAACAATATGACTGTGTCGAAATTTTTTGCATTAGTTAGGAATACCAAAAGCCACATAACTATGTAAGACATCAGCATATTTACAAATAATTAGATAACTGTGCGAATTGGCCAAGAATTCGTCTATAACCTGGAAGGCTGGAGTTCAATCCCAGGTCGAAGTCATACCTAAGACTCATACGTCTTTGATTAACACTCAGCATTATAAGGTACAGATCAAGGGTAAAGTAAAGCAATCCAGAGTAAGGTGTAGCGCTTTCCCCAATACCTCGGTATTGTAGTTATTGAAAAAGAAGCCTTCAGGTCGCCTTTGACTACAGTCCTCAACTTTTATTTTTATATAATTCCTTGTGAGTTTTTCGTTTCAGTGTTAGCTGACGGTTTTTCACTGGATTCTAAGGGTCAGAAAGTCTCCTCAAATTATTATTAGTACTATGAAATAGGAATTGCGATTTGAAATCCTTGGAAACGAAAAAGAGTGATTTCGGCATTAAATGACCCAACAAATGTTGATATGTCGTAAAACAAAGTACCAACCTACCAACCAACCAACCAACTCGTATTATCTCCAGGTCAATCATAAATACACTTTTATCTAAAGATTTCGTTACTTGTTGATTTTTCTTCAAGCACTGAGCGAATATACGACTAATTTTTCTGGTGTCTTCATATCAAATTTTCCCTTGCAATTCTTTTTTCCACTCTCTCACTGTTCTTTCACTCCTTTCACCCTAATCCCAATCCAATTAGTTTGGCTCTTCAAGCATTCAAAATATGTGTGTTCAAAATATATAACTCACTTTGTGTTTGAACAATTCTTTACTCTTTTTTCTATTCATTTTAAACAACATACCGTACCTAATAGAATTCTCCATTTTCCCACAATTCGAACCTCCTGGCGATAGACACGACAGTCAATCTGTGATATTTGCTAACCTTATATTAATTCGCTGCGTTTCACATGCTAAAAACATCAGATTTATTGATATCACTTGAATATAAACCAAGCCCAAACAGAAACAGGTAGATTTGCTCTGCGTCTGCGCGTAACAGAATGTGGTATGGATTTTTGATGGTACATTTTTGCTGATATATCTGTGCTGGTATATATTGTTTATATATACCATATTTTGTATTGTATATTTTGTTTATATACGAGGATCATTAAATAAGTTTCCAGACATTTTTCGTATGGGCACTTTTATTGATAGTACACACATGAAACTTCGAAGTAATCTCCTCCGGCTGCAATGCACTTGTTGTATCGTTCCAACAACTTCTGGAAGGCCCCATCGAAGTCCTCTTGTGTGAGCGTGTCAATGACCTTCGTCACAGCCTCTTTCATCTCCTCAATTGTCTCATAACAACACCCTGTTAGCTTAGGGAAAAACCAAAAGTCACAAGGTCTGGACGATAGGGAGGCTGAGCAACTGTGTTGATGCCCATCTTGGTCAAATAGTCTCTGACAAAGATGGAGTTGTGGACTGGTGCATTGTCCTGGTGAAAATGCCACTGACCCGATTTGAAGAGTGCTGGCCTCTTCCCAAGGAATCTCTTCCTGAACTCCCTTAAAACCTCAACATAGTAACCCTAACCCTAACCCTAACTCTTTGACCAATCAACTCTGGTGTATTGACTTCCTAAATCCTCTCACAATCTCATCATCCCTCACAGACTCCTTGCCTTCCTTGAATCTCTTATGCCACTCAAAAACCGATGCTCCATTCATGCAAGATAGTCAAAAAGCAGTCTGAAGCATTCCATACGTTTCTGTGGCATTTTTCCAAGTTTAAAACAGAATTTTATTGCACATCTTTCTTCTAAAGTGACCTCACGTCCAGATTGGATTTTTGAAAATCACCAGCTGTGACAATCAGGCTTAAGTAGCGTGTATTCCGGTTGCTGCTGTAGCTGTTCATTTGAACCTGAAATCATAAGAATTAGTCAGTCATTTCATAAGATGTATAGCAATAATATACTGAATTTTCAAGTGTCTATGACAATTTTAAATGCCTGAACAAAAAAGTCTGGAAACTTATTGAATGCACGATGTATATTTTTGCTGGTATATTTTTGCTGATATATTTTCTGAGTTGTTTGCTTAGCAGTTATCCTTGTAGGTAAATGGAAACAGCGATCGGTGTCAAAATCACAAACGAGGCTGATTGCATTTCATATCGTGCTAATGCCTTTAAGAAAGACATGAATCCTCCTTTTCTGATCTCTGCTTTGGCTGAATAGTACGGTAGACTATATCCTTTTACCTAAACGAAGCAACCAGTCTTGGAGAAGGAAAACTCTGAATTCAAACCAATTTTACACCGCTTGAAAACTGACCTAGTGTCACATCCTGTCCGTGGCAGAAGGGTCGGGTAAATAGATTTTTTAAATAGCACTACTTATGCGATGGCTATCCAAGAGATACGGCTTAGAAGATAACGATGGATGTGTTCTGTGTTAGAAAATGAGGGTTTAATTTCAATTCTTGAGTAGCACCAAGTAAATACCCATTATTTATGATTATTTTATTTTTCATTCTTACGAGAGTTGCATATAACGAAAAATATAGTCTTCACAATAATAAAAGTAAAAAAAAAAAATTAGGCGAAGAGATATTAAAGAAAGGTTAAAAGAATAAACAAGGAGAATACGAGGAGGAAAAAAAGTCATATCAATGACTTTAGAGACTTTCAACATATAATCTCATTCTATAAGATTTATCGTGTGCGTATACGCTTCTGTTTGGGCAATAATTGGCCTAATAAGTAGAGTGTTCGCCAATGGCCCGAGAGACCGGGGTTCAAGCCCAGGTCGAGTCATACCAAAGACTCAAAAATGGTACTTGATGCCTCCGTACTTAACACTCAGCATTTTAAGCTAAGGATCGAGGGTGAAGTGGAGCAATCCAGGGAAAGGAGTAGCGCCCTTCCCTAGCTATTAAAAAGGGAGCTTTCGGGTCACCCTCGACTGAGGTCGCTAACTTTACTTTATACGCTTCTGTGAAAAGACAAAATTTCAATAGAAATGATCAGATAATAAAATCAAATGTTTCATATGGAGATTTGTTACATCATGGATCCTTAAATCTAGAGAAGAAATAAAACTATATATATATATATCAAATCATTAACGAATTATTGAAAGGAATAAAAAAAAGTTTATTCCTTTTGGAAAATTGAGCATTTCACTACATGAAACTCGACTGTTAGTGAAAAATGGTGAGGAAATTCTAAGTTCAAACATTTTAGTTTTTACCCAGCCCTGCTTCTGGTTATTGAAAACACTTCTATTTTACAAAAAAACACTTAAATTTGTATTATATATATATATATATATATATATATATCATCTTCACGAAGACGTGCCTACCGTGCAGATTCCCTCAACTTTCTCACATTATTCGTTCCTATTGACCATCGCTCTTAGCAAGTGCTCCAGCTGCAGGTTGCCGCTTCCAGGATTTGTTCAAAACAGACAGAGCGCCTTTGTGTAGTTCCCATCTAGATTCAAGATAGCGCCATATGCTCACTAAATAGCAAGACCGTGTAATTAGTAGACTATTCATATACATCGGTATCAATATCTTATCTACTGAAAACGCTATCAACATAAACGTAAGTAAAGCATGGGCCACTATTAACAGATTAACAGCCATATGAAAATATGATCCCTCTCGTGAAATGAAGTCAGAAGTCTTCGAAGCCGTATCTATATCAATACTATAGTATCATCATCATCCTATCGTGCCGCCAGCACGGGTATCCCTGACCCTCTCTCGCCACTTCTCCCAATCGTTCATCGCTTCTGGCAGGTCCTCGGGGCTACATTCCGTATCCTCACATAGCTGCTGTATGTATGTTCGAGCTGGTCGTCCTGCTTTTGCTTGGCCATATGCCAGGACTTGTTCAATATTGCTCGCAACATTCTTGTGTAATTGCCGTCTAGCTTCTTCTTCAGCCAAGTAGTTGCGCCATATTTACTTTAACAAAACATCAGAAGTATATATATATATATATATTGGAATTGTAAGGTTCTCCAAGAAAGTTAGAAGAAACAAACATGAGATGAAGTGATGATTTCTGATCTGGAAAAGTAAAAAGTCAGAAACGAAGTCACATGGTCTCTCTGGACCGGTCTCAAAAAGAGTAAGACGTGAAGTAATATTCTCGAGTCAACGAAGAGAAAATCTATAGCTTGATAATTCATAGCCCAGCTCCTCTGAATGACTTCGTTAGCC
>OY757919.1:69928342-70013342 GCA_963585895.1 Sepioteuthis lessoniana
AATAGATACGCGATTAGGCAAACCACCAGTTAAGGTTTCATGAGTACTAAATAAATTTACTATTTTTAACTTACACTCATGAATATTTATCTGGGGACAGTAGGTATATACTTCTGAACTAACCTTTCAAATAAGAAATGTTTGCTTACCTTGGGAAAATCTTGTTTTTTCATCAAATTTCAAACTTTTATGGAGTAAGAAATAAGTAACAACTTCACCTATCAAATCGAAAAGATCTGCTATTATAATTAATATGCAATTATAAAATTTGTTATTTATATGTGCGCTTAGTGTAACGGTTATCACCGAAAAAAATGGAATCGGTGACCTGAGTCGAACCCTAGACGATTCTGGTTGTGTTGCATTTTTCTCTAAAGCATCTGTCCTCTTCTCCAGCTATGGGAAAATAGTAGGGAAGACTGGTTTCTTTAGCCTTGGTTAGACAGCAAGTCAAGGAGAAGTAAAACTCTGAAATTAAATCAGCTTTATTCCACTAAAATTTAACCTTGTGACACATCCTGTCCGTTGCGGAGGGGGTTGGGTAAATGCATACTAAATTTGCTAGACTGTTTCAAAATTCAAATCTAGGTGAAAGCCAGGTATTTTTTTCTTCTGTAAAAAAGAATAGATTTCTTGTCACGAACATCAGCATCAAAATCTATCAATGGAAAACCAAAGTGGTTAACTTTTTTTTTCTTATATGATCACATTTGATTTTCGCAATGATTGTGCCGTACCAAACAAACATGTAAGAACAGTTATTCGTGTAAAAGGTCAGTGTTAAGAAAGTAATGTCGAAAAAGCTACGGACGGAAGTGAGTAAACTTCGTGTCTTATGCAGATAACTTTATTTGACGAGCAGTGAGTTGCACCAGTAACGATCCTTATTCAATTTAGAAAGTTTCATCGTTGAGAATACGGCCCTTGAGTGGCATTACAAGAAACGTGCTGTCTTGTACAGTAAGAATCGACCTATTTTGCTTACAGTTGCCAGCGGCAATAAAAACTTCTCTTGGCTCTATCGAATAAAGATGCTTTTCCTCCCAGAGGTTTAACCAAAGCTGTCTTCAGCCACGTCTGTATTGTCTTGTGACATTAGAAAAATTCAATACTAAACTGTTGGTAAATGAGAAAAACGAAATATTTATTCATTCAATTCCAATGAAAAAAAAAAAAAAAATCTGAAAAACGTTCAGAAAATGGATTTTGATTCTTGTTTACATTAGTTCAATTTGAAAGATATTCGTATATTTTTTCAGCAACAGGATGAGTTTAAGTGAACGTCTAAATTTTACACGTAAAAGGATGATAAGCTTGTAGACACACACACACACACACACACACACACACACACACACACACACACACACACATAAATATATATAAACATATATATATAAAAGAAGACAGTTTGGAAAATAAGATTGATATATTTCACTAGTCATTCGGGGTCCTTGGAATGAGTTTATTCTAATAAAATCTAATTGCAGAAGCAATACAAGCATGCTAATTCATTTCTAAAGTCATTCTGATGACGCTAGTTCCAATCGATCTGCCTTTCCAAACTGTTGTCTACATTCTCATGTCGTCATATTTTATTCCAAATCTTACTCCGATCACACACACACACACACGCGCATATATATATATATATATTAGATGAATTATGAATTAAGTTTTTTTTTAAACAGAATTTTTAACAAATCGTAAGAAAGTGCTCAATATGGGCTGGCGGGATTAAACTAGAAATACATGTAGTCCACTAACCCGTCTTTGACTTCCACGTTACTCCCTGTTTCATACAAACTATTTGAGGAAGTGAAAAAGAATTGTCACTTTCAAATAAAGCTTATATATATATATAGAGAGAGAGAGAGAGAGAGTGAGAGAGTGTGTCAGAGAGACACAGAAGTTTGGTGTCCTCATTTCAAATCCTGAACTTGACTTTTTGCGTTTTATTTCGCGCTTATCTCCCTAAGAAAGACATGAATCCATGTCTTTTCTCCCTGTTATTTGTAAATAATTTTGTAGACTTGGGTTTTTCTTTTAGTTTTGACACAACAACCAGACTAGATGAATGATACTCTGAATAAAAAAAAAACCAAACTGTTGTACTCCATTAGAAAAATTAGCTTGTGTCACATACCACCCGTGGCTAAAAGGGTGGGTCAAATACATATTCAGTTGATTGAGAAATAGAAATAAACAAAAATCCGTATCGTAACACCTTATTTTTATCGTTTACTTCAAAGTAGCTCTTGAACACATATAGTGCGATTTCGTGTGAGCTAGTGCTTACAAAGGAAAAAAATTCGTACTACATATAATCCATTATATGTTGACAGCACGAGTTCCCTTGACCCTCTCTGTCTCTTTCTTTTTCTTACCATCTATTCCTATTGACCATCATTCTTGATAACTCCTCAGGACGGCATACAGTATACACACAAAACCGATAAATGTAGGTTTTTATTGGTCGGCCATCAGTGGTTTGTCCATGTGCAGAAGACTCTAGGATAATGTCCCTTCAGACTTAGTCCTTGCTTTCAAAGTATGTCTTGCTCATCTTACGTGAATGGTTTGTGAGATGGCTGATGAGGGGCCGTACTGCTGTTGTGTTATAGGGTGCTGCTTCCTTTACTTTTTCAAAGTAGCACGCAGCATCCTTGTGTAGTTCCTGTTAAGTTTTTTTCTCCAGCAATTTCCGTAAAGTCCAAGAACAGAACTAACACGGCTAAAGACTACCAAGCTCGATACAGATAATCATAACTGACCGGTCGGCTGGAGCTGTAGAACACACCAACTGTATCTCTGCAGTGGAATTAGACTCCCCCAACAAGTGTCCTCGATATGACACTAAACAATCTGATAGTGAGGCTCCTGAATTGCTGGAACTTTGGAGAATGTGGAGTCCCCTTTATTGCTATCGTTCCCAGGTTCACTCTGACCTGGAGTGATAGCACCTGATAGGGTCATATCTATTGGTCAAAAAGAACTAAACTCTGTAATTACGCTAAACTGAATTGTTTGAAATAAACTGTTTTTACATTTAACTGTGTGTAAGCAAAAAAAAAAAAAAACCCCAAAAAACAAGACACAAAAAACTCCAAAAAACTGTTCTTCTGGTAAACTGAATTGTTTGAAATAGAACTATTTTGACATTTAAACTGTATACATATGCTAAACTGAATTGTTTGAAATAGAACCGTTTATGGTATAAAAATGGATCGGTATTAAAATAACATACGACGGTTGATATACCATCAAACCAAACCAAACCAACCCAAACCAATCAATCAATTAGATAAGTAGACGGAAAGTTGAAAGTTTATTTATGTACAATATTAGACCTATGTGGTTATCTGAGTTGTTACTATTACAATAAAGATTTGGGGTTTTATTCTCCGACTTCAGTTGTCTGGGAATTTTGAACGGGACCCTTTATCCATGTTTTATTTATTTATCCATAAAACATGCTAAACTATATGTAAGAATACTTTCACTGGAATATTTTGCTTCTTATCTTTTGTTCCAATCAACGTCGAGTATTTCAAGTATTCATTATTGACGCTAAAAGGTCGTTTTAGCTTGCTCGCATCTACCGTGTGACACTTTTTTTTTCTTGCACGTTATCCTCAACGTTTTTAAAGCAACTGAATAAAGAAAATCTAAAAAAAACGAAAACCATTTTCTTATACCCACCCTGATGAAGTAATTTCGAAAATTTGAAAAAAAAAATCTCCTTTTTGTATGGTGACATGGAGCACCATAAAAGATTCATTCTAAAGAAATCTTTTCCCGTTTTATTTATTTATTTATTTTTGCTAATTCAGTTATTTTTTACTATAAGATTGTTGAAGGTGCAGGGGAAATTAAAAACCAAAAAAATCACTGCTGCTTATTTTTAAAGAACGTAAAATAATTTCTTATACCGTTCACGAAGAGCTTAGCTTGCTGACAAGTTCTTTGGATATCACTATTCACCAGGCTCAGCATAGATCAGATGTGCGGAAATGGAATTAGGAAGATTTTCTTACGACATCTTAGGAAATGGGGATCTTTACCAACGGTGGGAAATGCATTAGTTCCAGTACGAAGTCAACCAAATTATCTCCTATGATTTTTACGCAGATTGTTGTATGACAAAAATCAGAAAGCAAGAGATTATGAGGAGCCCAGCTTGCCAAGAAAATCAGCGTTTGAACTTCTGGCTTTTTCCTGTGTTCGATCAATGACTACTAGTGTTGAAGAAGTACATAATTACTTGAACGACTGAGAAAGCTATAAAACTCTTAAAAACTGTTAAAGGCTAATACAAAACAACGTCTTACACGAAACATCGACCTGTCGACGGTGCTTAGAATACATTGGCTGGTTCTCTTGCAGAGAGGTGAGACCTCTCAAACAAATGGGATGAGTCTAGTATACCACTATACTGCACCTAATGGTGAGACTTCATTTCTGGAGATCTGGGATGTGTTGATACACCTTCATTGCCATTACTCCTAAGTTTACTCTGACTTGGATTGGTAGTGCCTGTTAGGGTCCCATCTATGGGTCAAATAGATCTGATGAAAAATTATTTGTATTTAACAGGAATACTTGATACCAGATATGTAAATTATTTGTATAAAGAATAGTTTCTTGATGCTATAATTGTTTACTCAGAGTCATTATTAGTAGTTATTGGCCTAGCGGTTAGAGTGTTCGCCAAAGGCCCAGAAGACCGGGGTTCAATTCCAGGTCGGGTCATACCAAAGACTCAAAAAATGGTACTTGATACCTCCTTGCTTAACTCTCAGCATAATAAGGTACGTCTCAAAGGTAAAGTGGAGCAATCCAGGGAAAGGAGTAGCGCCCTCCCTACCCTTCGGTGTTGTAGCTATTGAAAAGGGAGCTCTTGAGCCACCCTCGACTACCGTCGCCAACAACTTGAAACCATAAGTATTTGCAAACTAATGACTATTATTAGATAGAAGTAATTAAAACTACATAATTATTAGAATTAAATAGGAATAGTCTCCACTGCCCAGAGTTCTAGAACTGTAGCTCCACCACAGGATGCAATTTAGTTTCATACCCAGGACAGTGTGTTGTAGAATCTCATAGACCCAACCAAGAACATAATCAAGGATGATTTACGACTTCAATGAACGAACTAAACACTTCTTTATAACAATATATCTCTCATTTTATTCTTGAAAGGGGCCCACTGTTTGTTGTTAGTTTGAGAGATAGATGGAGAGACATATACTCAGAGAGGGGACTTCTTCTGGTCCCATATCTTCTTCCGGAAGCCAGGGGCTGCCAGCACTTGTACCCCTTGCAAGATGAAACGCCTCTGACAAGCTGCGTATCCATCGCTTGACTCCCGATTCTCTGCTCTGTCTAAATCTGACCGCGTGGTTCTCATCACGTGGTCTTCTTCCAGTTACACACCTGTTGTACCCAACTGCCTTGACGCGCTGCCCTGTTTACTAATCACAACGTGCTTGTCAAAGCACACGGGGTCACTAGGAACGAACCGAAAATCAATGTCATATATTATATAACAAGTGGCGTTTTTTTACAGCTTTCAATAAACAAAACACAGTACAAAATCAGTATTCCAAATTGAAGCATATATCTGGGATCGAACACAGGTCTCTCGTCCCAAAGGAAAATACTGAACCATCCGATCCACTAATCATTTCTATAATATTCTTACTGTGAGGGTGTGGGGTGAGTTGGGAATGTAAAGATAAAATATTGGATGGATTCTAAATCAATCGTCTTAACTACTGTTGAAAAATCTATCGGACAAGATCTGTTGGTAATTGTATCGCTATCTCTTTAAAGTCTACATCTATTGCGATAATTGCTCTCATCTTTCCATTAATATCTTTAAAATATTCTCATTGAAAACATGGCTGCGTTTTTATTTAACATGGTTAAGAAACTTTATCTTGATGTCTGCCTTGCGTTCTATAATGCTTTGCAAGCAGCAATCATCATCATCTTCATCATCATTTTCAACATCAGGGCGTTCCGACTAGACGGAACCCCTCGAATCTCATTCACTATCCGTCCCAGTTGTTTATAACACTTGGAAAATCGTCTAGACAGTGTAAGTTTTTGCTGGAAGGACATCCATGTATAAGAGTCCTCAAGAGAACTTGTCTCACGAATTAGTTTTTTCTTCACGAGCGATGACCAACATGTCTTGCACGACTTTTTGCAAGATAAGAGATAAATGTCAGTAGAGTTGTTGCTTTGCTGGTTGCTCTTTCCAGGTTTTTTTTTTCAGAACACCACGCACCATCCTTTTGTAGTTTCCATGGAACTTTTTATAGAACCTAAGTTTTGAAATTTAAAATCAGTGAATACCTTCACCTTATTAAAAATTTCCTTTTAAAGGCATGGAAACCCTTGCTGGTTTTATAATGCCAAAGTCGATACGTTTCAAACTTTGTTGATTATTCAGTGACAAATTATTTTTAGTTGGTTTAATGGCACATTAGCTATTGTGGGTTATCCAATGCCAAATCCTTTTTATACATATGTATTAAATATGTTATTTCTAAATACATTTTGTAGAACACATCTATAAACGAACCGGAGCTCTTTATTTTCACCGTTAAATGGTTTCACTTTTTTCTATCTAATACGAACAATTCTATTTAATATTACCCATTTTTGCACACAGTTTAATGTTTTCAATAATTGCTACGTATAACTAACAATTCAATTAAACACGAGTCATTTGTTTACACACAGTTAAATGTGAAAAACAGTTCTACTTTAGCCATAGATAGGGCCCTATCAGGTGTTTGGCCAGAGTGGACCTGGGAGCGATGGCAATGGAGTGTTACTCCACATTTCCCAAATCTCCAGTATTGCTGGAACTTCACTATCAAATTGTTTAGTGTCATATCGAGGACACTCATTGGGAGAGTCTTACCCCTATGCAGAGATGCAGTCGGTGTATTCTGCAGCCCTAGCCGACTGGGCCAAATGTAAGTGTTGGCATCATACAACCGTGCAGATAAAGCTACTGTTTGGAAGAATTCTTGCTTTATTTTGCTAGAGAGAACACATTTCCATTTGGCTGTTTACCGGTCAATAGCCGTCCATGTGTTCACCTATGCGTGTGAGGTCCATTCTTCTGATCTTGTGATACAGCTTAGCTTAGGCTTTGTCAATAGTAAGGTGAGTCAAATGTTTTCCAATATTCTGGTACGAGCTAGTTTGCAACGATTATATTAAGTGATCAAAGCCGTAAAATGGTACCCTATATGGTTGGTCGTATTGTGGTAGTTGGTGCGCGCGCGCACGCTATGCATTGCTTCATTTCATATGAGATTTGAAAGACGCACAGATGAACGTTCAACGTAGTCTAATTCAGGAATTTATGCTTTAGGATTTCGAACTGGGCTTTAGTGCTGTAAGATTAACCAAAAACGTTTATTGTGTGAAAGGTGGAGGTACAGCTGGTGACAGTACAGTAACCAAATGGTTCAAGAAATTTCGCTCGGGTTGCAAGAACCATGAAAATGTCAGGTAGGCTAAAAGTCTTGGATTTTCGAGGCAGTACTCCTATCCATGGAGGTAAATCCGATGAGATGTACTCTGAGAGTATCAGTCGAGCTTGGCATCCTTTAGTCCAGTGTGGTTCGTTACCTTCCCAACGTTGGTAAATGCATCCGGACCAGCCGAATTGTGCCGCTTGTTACTAAAATATTGCAAAACTTTTGACTTGCCCTAGTAATTATTTTGGATTTAAAAAGCACGGTTTGTGAAGAAAAAGAAGACAGCGGAAAAGTTGGTGAGACTGTCCCAAATGGCAAAACTATTTTAGTAATTTTTCAGAAACGTAATAGATTTATTGATTTCGGTGCTTTGGACTTGGAGCAATATTTAACACCAGACAAGATGAAAATATATTAAATTGAAGAAAGGTTGGGGAAATCTTAGAAGTTTACTCACCTTCTTACTGCTTATCCAATCATGTTCTTTAAGAATTACTTTGTTGAAAATTATAGGTAACAGTATAATTCCTGTTCGGCGTTAGATTTTATCTCGGAAGAGTAAACGGAAGCTCGAAAAGAGTTTTCTGTAACTATGCACTAAACCCAAGCCAATTTCAAGTATTACCAGGTCAACTGACTAGTAACTGTTAGGGCCTCATCTATGGGTCAAGTAGATTTGTTTGAAAATTATTTGCCTTGCATTGAAACTTGCGCAAAAAAAATGCTATTAAGAAACAACGAGACAAAAAATGTAAATATAAACGCGATTCCCAAAAATCAAGGCATAAAATAAGAGGGGGTTATCATGCCGTTAAAATAAATTAATAAATTATTCGTTTTAGTTATTATTTGCTAAGATGAAAGATAAAAAAACTTCAGTCCGAGGAAAATATGGATGACCTCAGAACGTGAACATCGATACAAGGGTCGGATAAAAAGCTCATAGGCTGACCAAGATGCTCCCATAAAATGTGACCAAATGAGATTTATTTTTCAACATAGTCTACCTTTGCAATTCACACATTTCTTTAATTAGTGTCGAATCCAACCAGTAAAAAACTAATCAGCTACAATTATGACAAACTTTTCTGTCAATAAACTTGTCAGCCAACCCTCGTAGAGGGAAGTTTAATTTAAATAAATGCGTAGCACAAAAAAGTAGAAGAGAAACCAATTTTTCGGGCAGATGAAGCCAACGGCAACTTGCTTCTTGGATAAGGTAAATGTTCAATGAGACACTGCAAGCAATGATGGCGCAAACAACTATGAAGCTGCAATGAAAAGTTTGTCTACTGTAAGATACGAATTTTCCAGATTTCCCACTTTCAGAAAACCGTTTATTTCGCTTTACGAAATACATTTTTACTAATCAGTTCAAGATTTAAGATATCTATGTAAAATAAGTAGTGATTTCAATTAAGTACATGTCTTAGTTAAACTTGAAATTCAAAGCCGAATGGCAAAATTTAATTTGTGATCAAGGTCAATGCTGGACTGGGCATTTGTTTATCAATTAATAATTGGGATGTCACGCATGCAATAATAAGCAGATTTGAAGATGGACAGTTGTTTGAAATTAGCTGATATTTAGTATTCAAAGATAAGCAGTTGTGCAGAAGCAGTTAATATTTGTAACTTAGCAATGACGTAATATTATTTTAAACACATCATATGGATTTTCTGTGTAAAATCTTTGTTGAATATTATCTATGATTTAAATGTAAAAGACTATTAATCTGAATCCTAGTTTACAGTTGAGCCATGAAAAACGAGGTGAAAGTCTTTAATACTTTTGGAAATATTGCAGAGTTTTGGAAAACCTAAGTTAGTATAAAAATAAAACGCCTATAAGATTGCGATGAACCATGAATAAGGATTCTCCGATTAATTTTAAAAATAAAAGAACTGTGGACTTATACTAAGTTAAAACTTAAAACATATAGGGGGAACGACAAGAAGTAAGGGAAGGAAAATAATCTTTTCATCCAGGTCATACCTCAGGAGCAATGGGTAGCACCGTGGTGGGCGTAAAGACAAACGAACCCTATGACGGGTCAATGGCATGCCTAACCAAGACGAATCCCACGGGACAACGACCAGCTTATCTTATCTGCTGCTTATCTTTTAGAGTGGCTTCTATGGATGAGAATAAAATACAGCCATCGAAAGATTGCCATGACTCATACTGAAATCACATGTCCAAACCGCTTTGCCCTTCGTGCGAGTAAAAAAGGGGCGTGTCCTGCTGAGGTTGGAATTCTGGTCCTATTTTTCCAAAAATCAGCTACAGAACTCAAAATAAAATAAAAATGACTAAAGTGTAAAAGCACAATACAAATAGCGACATTCAACGTTAGAAATCTAAATATAATTGGCAACAACCAGAGCTGACAGCTTCTGCGATAGATCATAACATTGACATAATATGCGTACAAGAACACAGGCACCTTCATAGCGAAGATATAAAATACCACGATACCGGCTATAGATGGACGTTTGTCTCGGTATCTACATGTTAAGACTCAACACTGCAATATGAAGTGACGGTATGCTTATGGGTCCACGGGTCCCCAAGTCACTAAATAGCATTAGAAAAAACACAATCGAGGATGATGGTAGCCACGTTTAAGGACAATCTCAGCACAACAATCATCTTCTGCTTCAGCCCTATCAATGTTAGTGAAGAAACTGACCTCATCGCTTTCTATAATGAGCTATCCTCTCTTTTTTGTAGCACCCCAAAACACAACGTTCTCATCATCAGTGGAGACATGAATGCCCAAACTGGTAAAAACGTAAACTACAAATTCAGCTTACACAATTCGTCAAACAGAAACGGGGAACAGATAACAGATTTCATGCTAGAAAATTGATTAATATGCCTCAATACTAAATTTCAGAAAATACTACCGAGGTATAACCCTTACATCCAGAGCGGCCAATATGTACAATGCTCTGCTACGCAACCACATAGAACCTAAAATTGAGAAAATACTAAGGAAGAACGTGAATGACTTTCGGAGAAATCGACCCTCAACATTCCAAATTTTGACAATCCGTCGAATTCTAGAAGGTATTCATGCAAAAAACCTCGAGGCAACATTATTATTCGTTGACTTCTCCAAGGCATTTGACTCCATACACAGAGGAAGATGGAGCAAATTCTTTTCGACTACGGCCTCCCCAAAGAAACTGTCGCTGCCATAATGATGCTGAATAAAAACACGAAAGTAAAAGTCCGCTTGCCGGATGGAGGCATAGACTAATTCGACATTGTACCAAGTGTGCTACAAGGAGATATATAAGCCCCATACCTGTTTATTATCTGCATAGACAATGTGCTTAGAACGTCTATAGATTTAATGAAAGAAAACGACTTTAAGCTGGCAAATGATAGAAGCAGAAGATACCCTGCACAAACAATTACGGACGCAGACTACGCTGATGACATAGCATTTCTGGCAAATTCGACCTCCCATGCCGAAACCCTGCTACATAGTCTGGAACGAGTAGCTGCTGGCATAGGCCTCCATGTCAACGCAGACAAAACGGAATACATGTGTTTTAATCAAAAAGGCAATATCTCCACACTAAAGAGTGGTCCTCTGAAACTAGTGGAAAAGTCCACCTACCTTGTAAGCAGCGTTACATCAACCAATAAAGACGTCAAAACGTGACTAGCAAAAGCATGAACAACAATCGATAGGCAATCGGACCATTGGAAGTCAGACATGACCGATAAAATAAAACGTAGTTTTTTCCAAGCAGCGGTCGTATTAATACTGCTATATGGATGCATTACATGGACGCTAAATAAACGTATGGAGAAAAAGCTTGACGGTAATTACATAAGAATGCTGCAAGCAATATTGAACAAGTCCCGTAGGTAACACCTCACAAAAAAGCAGCTGCGCAGCCACCTACCTCCATCACTAAAACTATCAAAGTTAGCCGAACAAGATATGCATGACACTGCTGGAGAAGTAAGGACGAACTCATAAGCGATGTACTCCTGTGGACACCTTCACATGGACGAGCAAAGTTTGGACGACCAGCTAGAAACTATATACAACAGCATTGTGCTGATACAGGATGTAGCCTAGAGGACTTGCCAGGAGCGATGGACGATATAGATGGGTTACGAGAGAGGGTCAGAGAAATCCGCGTTAGAAGCGCGACTTGATGATGATGATATAAGAACGGTTTCGAACACACACAACAGACAATGTAGGGGTCTCGATGAAGAAAGACACTTGGGTAAGGAGACACAACGAAAGGAAAAACAACGGAAGCAGGAATCTCACACGCACAAACAGCCGGTGAACACAAAGACAATCACAGGTCGTCTATCTCTCTATTCTATCTCTCTCCTGTTCACTGTATGTGGATGTGGATCTTCTTCTTCTTCTTCTTCTTCTTCTTCTTCTTCTTCTTCTTCTTCTTCTTCTTCTTCTTCTTCTTCTTCTTCTCTGTATTTGGTAGACTGCTATAATCTGTCCAGCACTAAAACATTTCGTCTCTGCAAAATCAACGGAAGCGTTTTTTGTTTGACTTCTTTCACACTATGAGGCTACAATGGAGTCAGACTGATTATTAAGGGGCAACGTCACAATCCATAAGAAACTTGAATAATTCATCAAACCAAAATTCTTATTATTCTTTTTTGGTAGTAGGAACAATTTAGCAAATCGGTGGCTTCGGGTTACTGCTAGTTAGTTGGTTGATTTATTTTACGTCATGTCACCTCTTATTTCTTGCTGAAGTCAGTCTTTTTCAAGCAGTTATTTGGTATCAATAATCCTTTGTAGACCATTTTGGTCTCAAGTATTCTTATCTAATAATAATATTTGCAAGTAAATAAATGATTTCAACTAACTATACCTATTAACAATTCCAGTAAACGATAGAGTGAAAATAAAATAAAGTAAAAGATAGAAATATACTTAGACCTGGCCAGAGAGTAAAAGAATGTGGTTCATGAAAGTAACGGTAATGCCACTGGTAGTTGTTGCCCTTTGAACCTGGAAAAGAAATTGAAGTAATTGGAGACCAGAAGCAGAATTGAAACTATCTAGACCATAGCACTGTTAAGATCTGCTGAAATAATTAGACCTGACAGTTTTTGTTAGTTTCTTTGTTTAATGACACATCAACCTTCTAGGGTTATTTAATGCCAAATACATCCTTAGAGAAAACCAGTAATGGTATTATTTGACCCATAACTTGGTTGATTAGGGGGTTCATATATTTCCCGTGCTTATAAGTCAGAAAATGAACGCAATATCAAAAATGGTTTGCTGGTTGGTTTGATTTTATGTCATATCAACCATTGTAGGTTATTTAATGGCAAATCCTCTTTATCCATACATATATCAAATATATATGATTTGTAAACACATTTTGGATATTACATTTTTAAAGGAGCCTGACTTCTTTTTGCTCACAGTTAAATGGTTTCACGTACTTCTACGAAGCACAAATAATTCTATTTACTGTTAATTATTTATTTACACACATTTAAATGGATATACATATGATTTGTAAGTTAGTAATTAGTATGCACACATAATTTGCCGGTAATTTCATTTTTAAATGAGTTAATTGATTTGCACACAAGTATTGTTCTTTCTATACACAGTTGAATGATATCAATTATTGTAATCAACCACGATCTATTCTATTCAATATTAATCATTTATTTGAACTCAGTAAAGTACTTGCAAGCATTGCTATTTATCACTATTATTCTATTCAACACTATTCCTTTATTTGCACACAGTAAAAATGGCTCCAAGTATTGCTATGTTAAACCAATAATTCAATTAAGCATACAATTGTTCATCACCATTTTATGCTGCTAACACTGATATCTCTTACTCTCCCTCACTATTCGTCTCTATCATCCAACGCTCACGGCAGGTCCTCCAGACTGCGTTATGTGTCCGTATAGAGCTGTTGTCGATAAATTCTAGCAGGTCCTACAACAATTACCTTACTGTGTGAAGGGGTTCATAGTAGAACGCTTGTGAGTTCGTCCTTACTTCTTCAGCAGTGTCCCACATCTCTTGTCCGTCCTATTTGGATGGTTTTAGAGATGGGTTGTAGGTGGCTGCGCAGTTGTGGGATGTTGCCTCCAGAATTTGTTCATATAGCTCGTAGCATTGTTATGCAACCTGCGTCTAGCTTGCCTACAATACGCTTGATCAGCATCCACGTGGTGCATCCATATAGCAGAATTGACACGACCGCTGTTTGGAAAAAATGCGTTTCATTTCATCGGATAAAATGTGACTTCCATTTAATTGATAAACTATCGATAACAGTCTATTCCTTCGCTAGTCGCATATTGATGAAATTTTATTTAGACCTTAGATAGGACCCTCTCAGGTGCTACCACACCGGGTCAGTGTGGACCTGGGAGTGATGGCATGAAAGGGGTACTCCGCATTCCCCAAAGCTGCATCCTTAGTAGACCCTCACCATCACCATCATACCCTGGGTTTTACCCCTATGCAGAGATACAAGCGGTGTATTCTGCAGCCTCAGCCGTCTAGGCCACTTGGAGGAGTCTTACCACTATGCAGAGATACAATAGGTGTATTCTGCAGCCCCAGCCAACAAACATGGACAATAGAATGGCTGAAAATGTTCAAGATACCATAACAATTCGGAAAATTCATCAGGAGAGCCGTCAAAAATTGGATACGGGAATGAGATACAGGGGGATAAACCCGAGCAGAGGTAAAAATCCAAAAAGGTATCTTCCAGGGGAATTCACTATCGCAACGACTATTTGTTACAGTAATGTTACGAATAAATCATGTATTAAGAAAACTCAAAAGCGGGTAGAATATGCAAGATCATAAGCAAGGATAAACCATTTCACTCACATAGATGTGATCAAGATATTTGTCAAGAATAAAAAAAAAGTAGAAACCATTATAAAAACCATAAGAATCCACAAGATATGAATGGAATTTAGCATTGAAAATATTCCCTGCTTTTAATGAAAAAAAGGGAAAAAAAGAAACATCTAAGGAAATGGCATTGTCTAATCAAGAATTCACCAGAACGCTTGGAAAAAAAGAAAATCACAAATATTTGCTAATATTAGAAATGGAAACAAACGGAGAATAAAGATAAATATACGAATTGAATATTTCAGAAGAATCAGTAAACTTAAAAACCAAACTCAGCAACAGAAGTCTAATCAAAGGAATAAATACCTAGTCATTTTCCTTGAACCCTTCTTCAAATGGATAAGAGGGAAACTCAGATAGATGGGGCAAAAAGCAAAGAAACTGATGACGTGAGAGATTAAATAGCCTATGTGTATCAAAAAAAGGAGGAAGACTCGCCTCCATTGAGGATTGTGTTGATACAACAAATCAGAAATATACAAAAAATATAAAAAGAAAGACTGATTACATCAGCCAACAACAAGAGAAATATCTTTAGGAGATAAAAAGCAATAAAAAGAACGGCTGTGTGGATACTTCAAGAGGCAAACTAAGGAAATTGCGCACGAAATGATGTAGTCAGAGCAAAGAAGAGGAAATTCGAAAAGAGAAACTGAATCTCGTTTAATAGTAGTTCAAATCAAAGTCATTAGAACAAATTACGTTGTGGTGAAAATTAATAATACGCGATAAATTAGTAAGTGTAGGTCATGTGTAGAGAGAGAGAGAGAGAGAAAGAGAGAGAGATGAAACAGTTAATTACTTGATAAGAGAAGGCAACGAACTGACAGAAACAAAATTAAAGATTAGACACAAACAGATAATCTACTGTGAATTGTGCCAGGGTTTAAAATTCAACGATGCTGAAAAATAATATATGCACAAAACAGAATATGTCCCAGAAAATGAAACACGCAAAATTCTCAGGGACTTTGTGATACAAACGGATCACTCAATCTCGGTCCGAAGACTAAAGCTAGTGTTAAATAGCAAAAAGAAAAGAACTTGTTATAGACTGGATTTTGAAGTTCTAGATGACCACAGAGTAAAAATATAAAAAGCAAAAATATAGGCAAATACTTGGATTTTGCTGAAGAGCCGAAAAAGTTATGAAATATGAAAATGTCGGTGACATTAATTGGCGTTGGTACGCTTGCAACAATTTCCAATGGTCTGGAAAAGAGACTGAGGAAACTAGAGATCAGAAGGAATTGAGATCATTCAGACCACAGCACTGTTAAAATCGGTTAGAATACTCTCTGTCATTCTGGCTTCAGCGGAAAACCCCTATTGAAAACTGGCGAAAAAACACTCACCAGGAGAATAATAATAATAATAATAATAATAATAATAATAATAATAATAATAATAATAATATAACTGAATTAAAAAAAACAATACTAATAACTGAGACGCCAAAACCTCAGCACCACAAAAAAAATGTTAACACAAGAAAGCAAAACAAATGTAGAGTTAATAAAGATAACCAAGACTGAAAAGAAGACATTACCATCACTCAAGAACCAAGACTGTAAAAAGTCTTCGCAGAAACCGAAAAAGATAACAAGTTATCACAAAAATAAACGCGATAATTTATCCAGGAGCTAAACTATTCTGGGATAAAAATGGTGTTCCCCTCGGTAAACAGAGCGGAAATGTAAAACCTGGATAAGAAATTAGACTAGAAGGACACATAAAGAAACCACGACAATAAGCAAAATTACAAAAGAAGGAAAAGCATGCAAGCATATGTTGGGATGAAAAGACCAAAATTAAACGACAGACAAGTCTGACAATACGATTTGAAGAAATAAATCAAAAGATATTGGTGAAATAAGAGAGATCCAAAAGATACCGAGACAAGGTCAAGCACTCCAAACAAAACGGAATATTCCAAAATATCAAGAAAATTCTACCAACAAGTAGATGAATAATGTACGGGGATAGACAACTACCAGATGCAAAGGAAGCGAAACAATTTTGCAGTGAAATATGGAACAAAAAAAAAAACCTAACAGAAAGCCGATGGGAGAAATAACATGATGAAGATTTACAAGAACACAAAGATCGATCTGAGACGGACACACACTGGGAATCGCTTCGAGAAAGAAAATACAGAACTGGCAAACGCCAGGCCATGACGGCATACATAGATACTGGTTTAAGAAATCCACATCCATACATGACAGACTGGATCTTCAACTGAGTAGATGCTTCGAAGAAACAACTATACCCGAATGGATGACTAATGGGAAGACTACTCTTATCCGGAAAAAACGCCAAAGAAACCATCAAGAGCAACTACAGACCGATAACATGTCTACTTATGATGTGGAAAATCCTAACCACAAATTAGAGAAGAGATCTACAAGAAGAACTGCTGACTTACTGAACATTGATCAGCACGTCTTCTACGAAAGCAAAGTAAGGCGAAAAATGTAGCCATTTCGTAGATTGACAGCAAAACGGTCTATGATCGAGTCACGCAAATTGATAGAATGTCTGAAAATGCATAAAATATTCGATAAAGTCACAAAATTCATTATGGAAGCCATCCAAAAATGCAAAGTGAAATTAACATTGAGAGAAAAAAAACTTTATCAGAGGGGAAAATCCAGGAAGGCATCTTCCTGGAAGATGCATTTTGCTATTACCTTTTTTGATAGCAATAATGCCATTCAATTATAAACTTAGAAAGTGCAATGGAGGCTATAAGTTTACAAAATTACAAGAAAGGATTTATTTCCTTATGTAAATTGACTACATCAAGTTGTTAGCAAAAATGAGAAAAGAATTAGAGACTCTGATGCAAAGAATAAGTATATACACCAAGATTATATAAATGAAATTTGGCATAGAAAAATGTGTCATGCTCATAATGAATAGTGGAAAAATACAAATAACGGAAGGAATAGAACTGCCAAATCAAGAAAGAATCAGAACTCTTGGAGAGAAGGAAATACTGAAAGTGGGTGCCATCAAGATAGCGGAGATGAAAGAGAAAATAAGAAAAAAGCACCTCAGACAAATGAGAAAAATTCTTGAAACCAAACTCAACACCAGAAATATCATCAAAAGAATAAATAACAGGGTAGTCACCCTTATAAAATCCTCAGGAGTATTCTTAAAGTTTACAAGGGAGGAAATCAGACAAATATACCAGAAAACAACAAAAAAACTGATGAATAAGTGCTCGTGGTGTAATGGTTATCGTCATAGGAAATGGACACGGCGACACGAGTTCAAATCCTGGACGAGACTGATAGCATTACACATAGCACTAATACCCTTGGGAAAGGTATGAACCCAATTATTCTCCCTCCAGGTCTGGGTAAATAGTAGGACAGACTGAGTTCTTCAGCCTTGGTGAGGCAACTAATTTAGGAGAAAGAAAACTCTGAATTCAAACCTGTTAAACTCCGCTTAAAAATTGACCTTGTATCATATCCTGCCCGAGCGGAGGGGTTGGTAAATAGGAAAAACAATTTATGAAGATGAATAAGGCCTTCCATCTAAGAAAAGACATAGACAAACTATATGTATAAAGAATAGAACGAGGCAAAGAACTTGCGACCGCCTGGATGCATCAATACGAAAACTGAAGGAGGACATTAAAAATAAGAAAGAAAGACGAATTAAAAGGGCCCGTAACAGAACTGACAACATACGAACCAACAGAACGACAACAACTGGGAAACTTGTACCATAGCCATGACATGGCTATGTGTGAAACGTACATCGAATGTCCATAAAGATAGAACCTAGGAATCTCGAAATTCGAAAAACATTTACGACTTCTCAGTTCAGGTACGAAACTTTTATTACCTTTAAGTTTAAAGGTTTTTCGACATAAGGAGAGAGAGGCACAATCTTTCTATTCTGGCTTTTTCATCTCCCCCCCCCATCTCGTGCGACACCTGCCCAAGGCCTCCGCGAGCAAGCGAAAGTCAACCCTTCTCGTCCGGTGTCTAGTCTCAACTCTACTCACTTTCTTCAAATTCCCCAAATCCTCCGTGCGCTTCCAGTGCGTAACCCCGTTTCCCATCTCGGGCTATTGTGACATCTCTGAGTGACACGTCCGCTCCGCCTGTGCGCTCGCGTGAACACCTGTGTTAATGTTGCATCTAACTAACCCATGTGCTGAGCCGAAAGGTTCTTAGCCTAACTAAACCCAAAGGCATAAACCGAAATCCCTTGGCCATTATGTTACAAACTGAAATGAGAAGGAAAACAAATTCATGGATATTTCAAGCGTCAAACTGGTGAAATCTCACACGAGAAGAGGTGGACATGCCTACGAAAGAAAACTCTCAAGATGGAAAGTGAATATATTCTGACAGCAGCACAAAACAACGCCATAAGGATCAATCATATTAAAACCAAAATCGATTATACACAACAGAATAACAAGTGTGTGTTATGTCATGATAAAGACAAAATGTCTAATCGCATATTAAGCGAATTTATCAAATTAGCGAAAAACGAGTAAAATTAAGATTAGGTGGGGACTTTATCTACGAAAACATTTAACAAGAAACTGAAATTTGACCATACTAGAAAATGGTATATGTATAAACCAGAATCCATCTCAGAGTTAGACGCATAAGATTCCCTGGGATTTTGAGATACAAACGAATCCCCAGATCCTGGCTAAGACATAGATCAAGTAATAATTAACCAAGCAAACAAACAAACAAAAAGGTAGAACTTGCCGTTTAGTGGATCAAGTGATAATTATAAACCAACCAACCAACCAAACAAACAAACAAACAAACAGAACTTGTCGTCTAGTGGATTTTACTGTTCCAGCTAACTCTAAAGTGAAAATCAAAGAAAACAAAAAAAGAGACAAGCACTCAGATCTTATCCGAGAACTGAGAAAACTGAGAAACGATGTTACCAATCGTGGTTTGGCGCACTTGGAACGGTTTAGAAAGAGGGCTGGAAGATTAAGAAATCAGAAGATGAATCGAGACTATGCAGACTACAACATTGTTAAGACCAGCTGGAATACTCCGTAGAGTTGCAGAAATCTAGGGACTTGCAATCACTGAGGCTCCAGTCAAACACCAATAGCTTACGCTCGTGTGTAACATAAACAGTTCTATTTTAAGCAATTCAGTTTAGCAGAAGTACAGTTTTTTTGTTTACACACACTTAAAGTTCAAAACAGTTCTAATTCAAACAGTTCAGTTTAACATAAGTACACTGTTTAGTTCTATTTGACCCATAGATAGGACCCATTCCGGGTCATAGTGGACCTGGGAGTGATGGCAATAAAAGGGTACACTGCGTTCCCCAAAGATCGAGCATTAATGGAGCTTCACTATCAGATTGTTTAGTGTTATATACAGGACACTCGTTATAGGAGTCTTATCCCACTACAGAGATGCGGTCGGTGTATTCTACAACCTAAGCTGACTAGGCCATGGATTTTAAGGTGGTCATTATCAAAAATGAAAGGCGTTGAGTCACTTTTATTAAAGTATTGGATAATTATTCGTATTTAAACGTGTGAATATATATATATATATATATATATATATATATATATATATATATATACAGAAGATTTCAGGAAACCTTATAGAAAATAGCAGGTTACTGAATGGATGGAAGTATTTTTATTGTAGTATAAAAAGAAGCGACCACTAATCGATAAAAAGTCAAAGCAACGCCTACGCTTTGTGGTATGAGAAGCGTAAGAGAAATTACCCCCTCTCTCTTTCTCTCTCTTTCTTTTGTGTGTGTGTGTGTGTGTGTGTGTGTGTATTTGCTGTAAATGAAATAACGTTATGTCACTAAAATCTCAGTGAGCTACGGTAGTTTAGCGGAATTTATTCTGAGAGAAGAAGTACACATCCCTTTAGCTAAATGGAGGAATACACGCAGCTAGAACGCAATGGAAAGCTTCAAATGTCACGATATTCGAAAATAGTTTTTAAAAAATTATCTACTAGCTTCAGTCATAATATCTGCATAATATATGGAATATAGTATAAATTTTCAACTAAGAGGTCGTTTTTTCTCGTCGAAAGTTTGAAAAAATACAAATTTCAGGATTGCTCTTTCTTTCTTTTTTTCTTTCTTTCTTTCTTTCTAACCATTTTTTGTGCCTTTGATTTTTGTTTCCACGTTTCTTTTTTTGTTCATATTTTCTTTCTTTATTCTCTTTTCTATTCCCTCACTTCTTTCTTTCTTTCTTTCTTTCTTTCTTTCTTTCTAACAATTTTTGTGCCTTCAATTCTTATTTCTACGTTTCTTTGTTTTGTTTATATTTTCTTTCTTTTTTTCTTCTTTCTTCCATTCCCACAATTCTTTCTTTCTTTCAAACACTGTCTTTGTTTCCTTTTTCTTTCTTTTTCCTTTAATTTTTTTTTCTTTTTTCACTCCGTTCTTTCTTTTTTTCTTTCACTTGTTTTTTTTTTTATAAATTTTTATTTCATTTTTTTTTCTGTTTCCTTTCGCTTTTTGCATTTTATAAATTTTTATTTCATTTTTTTTTCTGTTTCCTTTCGCTTTTTGCATTTTATAAATTTTTATTTCATTTTTTTTCCTGTTTCCTTTCGCTTTTTGCATTTTTTGTCATTCTTCCATTTTTCTTTCTTTTATTCTTCATTTTTTTAAAAGAATTCTTTCAATATATCCCTCATTCTCTTTTACATTTGTTCTTCATTTTTTAAAATTATTTCCTTCATTTCTTCAGTCATTCCCTTTTTTAGATTCTTTCTTTCTTTCTTTCTTTCTTTCTTTCTTTCTTTCTTTCTTTCAGAAATCATGTTCCGGGGTTTAAATTTTTCTTTCTTTCTTTCTTTCTTTCTTTCTTTCTTTCTTTCTTTTAGCAGAAATCGTGTTCCGGTGTTTAAATCCAGCAAAAGAAGATAATTTGCACTTTAGCGACAACTTTATTTAGTTGTTTATTCCTTTTTTTATAATTTATTTTTGTCATTTTCCTGCAGAATTTCACAGATCCAGAGCCAATTTACGCGACTGTTAAAAATCCAACATTTCAATCAAATGGAAGAACTAATCACGATCAGAAAACCTCCAAGACACTCTCTAAGATGGTGCAGATATGAGTATCTCAAATCTCAGATGGTAAGTCTAACACAAGGTAATGTAGGACATCAAGTGAATAACAAATTCAGTCTTCGTCACGTGAAATAATCAATGAGATATCTTTTAATTTCCTGTGTCACTTTGGAACCTGCGATCTTTTGATACTTCTGAAAGGGAAATGAAATATCAAAATTTGGCACATGTCGAGCAACATTATGGTAAGTGATATTCCATTTATGACTGGTAAAATCATTATTCTTTAATACTTGACGCCTTCAGTAGATATGAAAGCAGTAATTTTGTAGGTCGTACTCAATGATATGTGGATAATTGATAGTATGGTTTATTAGTTTAGCGATCAACTCCTCTTGGATTATTCAGCACTGAACTTTGATTAATTTCGAACGGTTTGATTATAATTGGTTTGGTTTTGTTATATGGCATATCCACCATTGTAGGTTATTCAATGGCAAATCTATCTTTACGCATATAAACAGTTCTATTTCAAACAATTCAGTTTAGCACAAGCACACAGTTTAGTTTTATTTGATCTAGCAGGTGCTACTACCTCGGGCCAGAGTCGATCTGGGAGTGATAGCAATGAAGGGATACTCCGCATTCCTCAAAGCTCGAGCATTAATAAAGCTTCACCATCGGGTTGTTTAGAGTCATATATCAGGACACTCTTTGGAGGAGTCTTATACCTGTGCAGTGATGCAGTCGGTGTATTCTACAGCCCCAGCAGACTGAGCCTCTCTTTGGGGAGGTCTTACTCTTGTGCAGAGATACAGTTGGTGTATTCTACAGTCCCAGCATACTGGGCCTTTCGTTGTGAAGGGGTTACCCCTGTGCAGATATGCATTCAGTGTATTCTACAACTCCAGCTGACTGGGCCACTCGTTGGGAAGGTCTTACCCCCTGTGCAGATATGCAGTCGGTGTATTCTACAGTCCCAACCGACTGGGCAAGATTATAATTATGTTGTTCAATGATGCAATGAATTTGTTTTCACCTTTCTTATTAGTTTGCACAGTTATATGGTATCCAGTATTTTTATTTTTACAAATACGGTATAGGCTTTCAAGAGTTACTATCTAATACTGATAATATATTTATAATTACATTGTTTCAAGTAATTATTCCTGTTTAATAATAGCAATTTGATTACACACAGTTATAAGATTTCAAGTATTCCTGTCTAACATCAATAATTTTCTTTTAGTGCTATGGTTTCGAGAAACTAATAATTATGATAATCATAATCAATCAAATAATAAGCGAATGCAGCAAATTACCTCAGAAATTGCATAAGAATAGATACGACTGGGTGGGAAAGGTGATCCATTAGGAATTGTGCCAAAAATGGAAATTTGGCCTTATGAACAAATGGTACATGTACAACCCAGCATCTGTCTAGGTAAATAAGACACAAACTTCTCTGGAATTTTGTGATACGAACGGATCCCCTAAGAGCGGCCAGACGACTAAACCTTATAATAATCAACAAGAAAAAGAGAAATTGCAGAATTGTTGACTTTGCTTCCCGAATATCCACAGAATAAAATCGAAAGAAAGTGGAAAGAAGGATAAGTTCCAGGACCTTGTTAGGGAATTGAAATAACTGTCGGCGATTATACCAATTGTTATGGGTGCTCTTGGTACAGTTACTGAAGGATTAGTAACGGGACAAAAGGACTTGAAAATAAGAGGACGAGTTAAGACCATCCAAACTACTCTATTTTTGAGATCGGCCTGAATACTGAGAAGAGTTCTGGAGACTTGAGGAGATTATTGTCGTTCAAACTCCAATGAAAGACCATCATCTAACGCTGATGTAAAAAACACTAAAGGAGTAAAATGTGAAAAGAGGGATAAATACCTCGACCTTGCTAGGGAATTGAAAAAGCTATTGAACATGAAAGTGACGATAATACCAATTGTAATTGGTGCTCTTGGTACAGTCACCAAAGGATTAGTACAAGGACTGGAGGACTGGTAATAACAAGACGAGTGTTGAACATCAAAACTATTGCATTATTGAGATCGGCCAGAATACAGAGATGAGTCCTGGAGACTTGAAGAGACTTGTTGTCACTGAAACTCCAGTGAGAAACCATCAGCTAACACTGGTGTGAAAAACTCTCAAAAAAAAGGACAAAAGATAATAATAATCAGCTCATCGAAACATTGCTGTGAACGAATTTGAAGCGCTTCTCTCAAGGTCTCCACTCTCGAAAAAAAGATAAAGATGCGGCAACTGAAAATAAAACATTACAAATACTTGTTGGAGCTCTGGGACTTGGAAGAAAATTAAATAAAGTATCCTGGAGTCTTGAGGAGACTTGCTGTCTCTCAAAATCTAGAGAGAAACCATCGGCTCAAGCTGGTGAGACGAAACAATCAATCACATAATAAGCGAATGCAGCATATTAGCACAGAAGGAGTACAAGGCGAGATACGACTGGCTGGGCAAGGTGATCCACTGGGAAATGTGCAAGAAATTTAAATTTGACCATACGAAAAAATGGTTTATGCAAAACCTAGCACCTGTCCTAGAAAATGACACACATGAACTCCTTTGGGACTTTAACATACAAACGTATCACCTAATCCTGCCCAGAAGACCAGACCTTATAATAATCAACAAAAAAAAAAAAAAGAGAATTTGCAAAATTGTCAACTTTGCTGTCCCGGCGGACCACAGAATAAATCTGAAGGAATATGAAAAGAAGGATAAGTACCTCGACCTTGCTAGAGAATTGAAAAAGCTGTGGAACATGAAAGTGATGATCGTGCCAATTGTGATTGGTGCTTTTGAAGCAATAACTAAAGGATTATTAAAAGGCCTGGAAGACTTGGAAGTTGGAGGACAGGTAGAGACTATCCAAATGACAGCATTGCTGAGAACGGCCAGAATCCTGAGAAAGGTCCTGGAGACTTGAGGGGACTTGCTGTCACGCAAACTCCAGTGAAAAACCATCAGGTAACACTGCTGTGAAAAACTCTAAAGGAGTAAATAATAATAATGGACTAATTACAGCAGCAAGTGAGAGCAATGGCGACATGAGAACAAACATAAAAACAACAAAAATAGGAATGGGAAGAAAAACAAGTGAATAATTACATCAAGCGATAAACTGGCAAGATTTCACGCATAAAGATCAGAACATGGTTAAAAAAAGAGAAACCTTGATAGAGAAACTAAAACTCCTTTGATACAATTGTATCATTCATCATCTTGTCGTGCCATCAGCACGGATATCCCTGACCTGCTCTCACCACCCCTCCCTATCGTTCATCGCTTCCGGCAGGTCTTCAGGGCTACACTCCGTATCTACACAAAGGTGCTGTACGTTGGTTCGAGCAGGTCGCTCTGCCTTTGCTCGGCCATGTGTGGGGGTCCACAGGAGTACATCACTTATGAGTTCGTCCCTACTTTTCCAGCAGTGTCCTGTATGTCTGGTTCGTCTATGTCGTATCATTAGAACCTTTTACGCCCGGGAGACCTGGGTTCAATCTCCGGTCGAGTCATACCAAAGACATAAAAAAATGGTACTTTATAATTCCTTGCTTAACACACAGCATTATAAGGTACGTATCAAGGGTAAAGTGGAGCAATCCAGGGGGAGGAGTAGCGCCCTCCCCTACACCTCGGTGTAGTAGCTATTGAAAAGGAAGCCTTCGAGTCGCCCTCGACTACGGTCGCCAACTTTACTTACTACTTTACATAAAAGCGAATTCACTTTTTGAATTAAAGCGCATATATCCACTCTAAATACTGGTTCTTTGAAACTAGTGGACAAGTTCGCCAACCTCGGAAACAGCGTCTCATCTACGGAAAATGATGTCAATATAGAACCAGCGAAGGCATGGACTGCCATTGATAGGTTATCGTTCATATGGAAGTTAGACCTATCCGATAAAATAAAATGCAATTTTTTTACAAATTCTTCTAAGAGCTTCAGAACTGGAGCCTCACCACCGGATGCATTTTAGTTTCATATCAAGGTTACCTTTGTCGTGTGGCTCTTACATCTCAGCAGATAATGTAGTTAGAGTATTTTAAACCTCGCCAACAGACTGAGTCGATAATACAGAATACAATATTTTAGGTGATACGAAGCTGAAAATTAATTATTGATGAGCTCACACAAAAGTGATGCAACATAAGGCAAAAGTAATTAAAGAAAATGCAAGTTTTTTTAAAAAACTCACGTGGATTAGCAATCAATAATTCAAATTAGATTGAGAATCAATAATTATCTCAAATTAAAACTCAATCGATAAACGAAGGAACAAATTACAAAATATAAACTACGAAATTATTTTAATCGATCACAGCTGTAGGTAGAATAATGACAAATATGTTTTTTACGGATAAAGGAATACAACGACTACAATTATAAAATCAACAATACAGCTATTACTTCTATTAATACTGCTACCTCTATGTGTGAGGATATTTTTACACTTTTAGGGGGTCGGAAAGAGTCATCTCGTAGTATTCCAAAGAAATTCGCAAAAAAACGTAACGCCATATCCGATAGGATACATCAATTAATCTCAAAGGCGGCAAATACAAAAAAATGTCATAAAACAATGCCAGATCAATCGGCTGTGGCTGTAGAATCCACCGGCTGGACCTCTGCAGATATGTAAGACCCCACCAGTGAGTATCCTAATATATGACACTACATCTGATACTGAAGCTCTAGACCTGAATGTTTGGGGAATGTAGAGTACAGCCTCATTGCCATTACTCCCAAGTCCACTCAGACCTGGAAAGTCTTACTTTTTCGGGTTCCATCTATTGGTCAAATAGTTGCTATACTCAAAACTATGTCTATTCAATCGAATGATCAAATTTGAATTGAATTAGAGTTAGATAGAAATATTTGAAACCATTTAATTGTGTGTGAACAAATATACTCAGGCTCATTTAAAAATATTATCGAAAAACTATTAGTTTATAAGATTTATATATATATATATATATATATATATATATATATATATATATATATATATATATATATATTAATTTATTTATCTTTAAAATATCCAGTCAGTGTCCAAGGACAGTGGGGGTGAATTATTCTTTACATAGAATATATGAGGAAAATCATATAAATCTATGAGAGTGCTCAATGTATGGCTTTTGTTAGTTCCCTGCGACGAGAGAGAATCATGTAAATCGTCATCTGACGAGACGGAGAGTATAGTAATATTCTCCGCCCAAATAAATTTATTATGACGACTTAACCGAGTTTGAGTCTCCATCAAATTGTACTATATATATATATATATATGTGTGTGTGTGTGTGTGTGTGTGTGTGTGTAAATAGGATTTGTCACTACATGGGTTGATACGCTACAAACACAACCAACCAAACTTAGTAGTACGAGTAACATATGCACAATGTTTAATTGTGGAGAAATAAATATGTTTGATAAGTAACTTCACACAAACACACACACGTAAATTTTTTTTTTACCAAAAGTTATTTTTCTTCAAAATATATGAAGATTTTATTTCTGATGGAAAATTATAGTCAAAACGGATAGTATTAGACAATATTTTAAACTGAACTTCACAGCATTAAAGCAATCATCAATCTTTTAAGGAAATAAATGCCATCCAGTATTTCTAATTAGATAATAGTGTCTATATTATTTGATTTGAGCTGAACATATATTACGTCCCCGATAGGGTGCCTTCTGTTGTGCTTGTAAACGAGTTGGTTTCACTGATTATTTGTCCTGAAATATGTTACTTAGTACTCCATGCTGGTGGCCTTGTTCTATAACAAAGCTAAGTTTGGTAAATGACTATTTGCTTGATTCTAAGCAAGGAAAAACTGAAGACAAAAGCTGCTTTTTTGGACATTTCATAAAATTAGTTTAGTATTATACAAAGTTAGACGAAAATGGAAAAATTGTGTTGAGTCACTCTTGAAATCAAGAAGAAAGGATCTAGTTGCCTTGAAAATAAGCGTTCGAAATTCTCACATGGTTGGAAATCTGTTAGTGTGTACGATTCTTTGCTAGATGCCCCTTTCTTCAAGCCTTGTGTCAAACTACTCTTTGCATGATAAATGACAACCACAAGACAGATCGGCAGAATTAATTTTCGTTTTTTTTTACAAAGATGTTATTTGGTTCATGTCTGTGTTTTTCTTCGTATATATATATATGTATATATATGTGTGTGTGTGTGTGTGTGTGTGTGTGTTTTGTTTTTTGCGGGGTGTACTAATTTTAGTAAGTTTTTATTTTAAATTTCTATTCGTTGTATAACAAATTCATGAATGAGACTTAGTCATTATTTAACCGGCTATGTTCATTTCCTGCTATTGTGTTCGCATCTTTACTCTCTTTCAAGAATTATTTCGCATCGAAAAAAATCAAGATTGATAGTCATGCATTCAATCGGGTTTTTCGGTCTTTTTTCTTTTTTTTCTTTTTTCTTTTTTTTATTGTTGGTTACTTTTTTTTTCAGTCGATCAGAAAAAAGACATTTTACAAGTTTCATTGTTTCAGAAAGAATTCTCTTTCGTAATACATACCCCACACGCACAATCATAATTATAAAATATTATTATTTGGATTATGTTAATTTTGTTGATGATCATGATGATGGCTGTCGAAACCAAAATCAAGGAATTGTTTAAGACATCTTTGAAAGGGTTTTAAACTGTGCTAAGAGATTCGACTCTCTTTTTTTATGGGTATAATCCCACTCTTACCCTTTATGTCTTATCGTCCACTTCATTGTAAAATAGGGTTCGTCTCACACCTAGCATCTGTAACCCACCTTCTTGGTATTCGCTACGAAAGGCAGAGCGAATCCATGTAATCTCAGCGGCCTGTAAGCCGGCCTGACAAAAATATTAAAAACTTACGAACCCAATGTTTTATTTAGGTCAATAGAATTCCTCCACGTTTGGAAAAATAATAAAGTTAAATTTTATTAGAAATATTCATTAATTATTAAGCAGTCTTTCGTACGCCACTCTCCGTTTAAACAAGGGTATTTATCCGATTTCCCACAAAGTGAGATTTGATATGAAGCCATTCTATAATATGTAGAGGGAATGCATAAATCGAGACTCATGCGTGTCCATTACAAAAATACTCGAGGCATCCCCAAAAGGGAATGCCGATGGGATCACTCAATAAAAACAAGCTAGAAAACCATAGTAAATGATAACAATAAAGAAAAGATCTATTAGATATGAATAATTCTCCTTAACAATAATACAAGCGACTTGAAATTATTTATTTTGAATAATTACTATCGATTATTATACGTGTAAGTACTGTTAGTAAGTATTAGTTTATGAGTTACATATGCAAATATCCAAATGAATATTTGGAAGAAGGCGTAAAGTAACGGTTATCGTAATTGACCAAGTCGGTAGAGTGTTCGCCAATGGCCAGGGATAACGGGGTTTGATTGCAGGTTGAGTCATACCAAAGACTCAAAAAATATTACTTGATACCTCCTTGTTTAACACCCAGCACTAAAAAGTACGTATCAAGGGTAAAATGGAGCAATCCAGAAAAAGCAGTCGCGTCCCTTCTTACACCTCGGTGAATTAGCTATTGAAAAGGAAGCCTTGGTTCGCCCTCGACTACTATCGGCCAACTTCACTTACTTACATGAGTTCAAATCCTAGACGAGGCTGTTTGCATTTCACTTTGCTCAAATGCCTAAAGAAAGAGGCATGAATCCATCTATTCTCCCTCCATTCATGGGCGAATATTTGAAGAAACTTGGTTCTTTAGCTTTAGGGAAGCCCACGTAACCTAGTGGTTAATGTCCAGGGCAGTGACCTAGTCATAAGCGCGTTCGAATTTTAACGTTCACTTTCGTAGTAATTCTCACGGAAAAGATTTGAACATCCATTCCTCCGGCTATAGATCAAACAGTACCTCTACTGTTTTCAATAAGGATTGATTTGGTATTAAAAACCCCAAGAAAGTTGATATACCATTAAACAAAGAAATCAAACCTTTAGCCTTGGTTAGAAAATAAGTCAAGAAGAAGGAAGGCACTGAATTCAAATTAGCTTTGTTTAAAAATTGACTGTGTCATACCTTGCGTGTAATGGAGGAGTTTATGTTTATACGAACGTAAGAATTGAAACAACTTTTTGACAGCGGAATTCATTGAAACAGTCTTTTCATCTGTTTCTTGAGGACTGAGGTAAAAATGTAAACAAGATACAGTCGTACTCACCTAAATTAGAGATGTCCACAATGTTCCACCAATCAGAGTGACTGAGGAAGATACTGGTTGAGAAAGCCATTGGTCGTTCCCTCCCAATTGTGTTCAAAGTTTGGTGTAAATATAAAATAAATGAGGTGGTTAAAACAGGAAAACAAACTGGTTGACTTTGAAAGGAAAACAAATGAAAATCAAATGGATCGAAACAGTAGTCAATGTTTGTGACGGAACTGTTTGTCAAACAAAAACTAACATTCCACAAAATAAGTTCACATCAATAAACTAAAAATTCAAGTCCATTTTTCCAAGCAATATTTGTCAGATATCTGTAAACACCAGCGCCAAACATCAGTTTTCAAGCCCGTGTAAAAATTTCGAATGCTAACTTTTTCAACTAGCATTTCCACCTTATTTGGGATATTAGTGTAACTTACTCTGCATTTGACATTGCAGTATACCCCGGCGAGTTTGATAAATATTAAGGTGTTCAAGGTGTCAGTTTTCTGTCTTATTAGTTCATTAGTCTAGACATACGAACAGAAGTCCCCTGGGTAGTTTGATTGGAAAAGGTTTTCTGATATATATAATTCAGCAACATTGCTGAACATCGGATAAAAATCGTTGGATACTCTATCTTTCTCTCCCTTCTTTTCTCCTCACACACACTCACATTACACACACACAAAAAAAATGCTATTTCTTCCAGAAATATTTATACCAGGGCTTCTCAAACTTTTTCTTTGATGCACTCCTCGTAACCAAATTTAATTTCTGTTTACCCTCCAAATAAATTAATTGAATATCAAATTACAAAACATAATTCATTTACCAACGTTTATTACAATATACACGAGAAAAGAATCAAACACATCTTTAATTCTTAAATTAATTTTCAATGGAAAGAAGGGGTTTAGTGGGCCCTGAAGACATCACGAAGATTTGGTTGCAGGTTTTTCAGATTGGGTCGCAAATCACCACGTTCTATATTCAATGTTTTTCCTAGAAAATAATGCACATGGCTCAACCTAGAATCCACCATATATAAACCAAGAAAAGTTAGTGAATTGGGCTCAAGAGTTGCATAAAGCGTGGGATTTTTACTAAAGATTTTTTCGATCATTCAGTAATATCCAATTCCTTTAAATGTGTAAATAGTCTTTGATTCAAGATGGGAAGTTATTTCAATAAATTCTTTAAGAAACGTGCCTAAATTCGCACTTTCTATTTCATTATCAAATCAAGAAATTATTAATTTGGGAATTTTCATTTTTAAAAGATCCTTATACCAAACTTAATAGTCTTCTTGCAAATTCTAAAACACCTTCTTCATAACCCGATCGCTTTTTCATTAAAATGGCCCGTGTGTTTTGAACGGGTCGTATTTGAACAACATATCACTAGTGGCCATGACACTATCAGGCATTCTCCTTGGTGTACGATACCTGACAGCTAGTTTACATAATTCATCGATTTTCCTTCTCCTATGTAAAGAGACTTATAAATGCAAACTGGTAAATTCATCCCAGTGGATTCCTATACTTTTATTTAGACTGTCAAAATTGTATTCACCCCAAGAGGTCTATATGAACTACTTTGAGCAGCCCTGGTATATATTGATGTCTTTATAGTCTAGGTTGCTAGTAAGACGGTTTTCCTTTAGATAACTGAATTGAAATGTTCGATTTTCTGTCATTTCTTCGTTTCAGAAGGAACATTTAACTTTTAAGATATTAGAAAGAACCAGTGTCTACATTTTTAATCCCTAAGAATTTAAAAGATTATTTCTAACCATTTAACTTTTGAAACAATACACACACAGAAAGAAAAAATGAAACTGGCAAAGTAAAATATATTTCTAATTGTACACTTTCTGTTTGTGATATGTCTTTGGTTAGTTATCGAGTTTTCTTTTATACTGTAAAGAAGACAATTTCTTTCGGTTTAAACCATTGTTCAAGGAACAAAAATCCTTTCATATCAGCTAACATTCTACCTATCATTCAATAGTGCCATTTAATTTCACATTAATCAACATGAAATGCAAGTTCATTTTCCCCACTAATAAACAAATTAGATTAGATTACTAAGTTTAGTGCTATAATTCTTTCCACGCCATGCAGAGTAGAGTATAAGGAAATAAATAAATGTTGAAGAAAAAAGTATGCAATGATTCCTAAAATAAATCCTCACAGAAACCTAAATATGCAAATCGGTCAAGAGTTAAAAGACTTTTCTTGAAAATCTCAACAAGTGGTTTGGTATAGCTAATCGAAAGGTAATATTGTTCCAAAAGAAGAATTGTCAATCGAAACGGTAGAAATGATAATAAAACTCTCAAACGAAGGTTATCCATACTGAAGTGTGATAAAAGACTTTGGTTATTCTCTGCCAGTGCTCGGTGCAAGTGTAGAATAAATGAAATGGTTAACGTACTGTTTGACTACGAAAGCAAAAAAAATGGAAATCAAAAATCAAACGGATCGAAAAAGGATATTTGTGACATAACTGTTACCCAAATAAAAACCCACAACCCTGAAATGAAATTCACATTAATAAACATAAAATTCAAGTCCATTTTTTAGCCAATATTTGACAGATATCTGTAAACAATGGAAATGATATTTATGTATCACTAAAAATTCAATATGTTAATAAGTAACCTTAACCTAGCAAAAACGGCACATCATATATATATATATGTTATATAATTACGGAATGATTTTTTTATATTAATAATTTTTCGTTAATTATATTTCATCATTCAGTTTGGTTGGGCTTTGAACTATTCGGCTCTTAGTGCAGGTGCACACACTTTGAGTACCGTTCACGCCCGCATGCAGAGGATATGACAATCACAAATGTCATAATAAAAACCCCAGATAGGAAATATTACTGGGGTGTGAATGACGCCATGCCCGGAAGCGATGGGCTGAGAATTTGGTGATTTTGAAAAAGACGTTTGTTGAGATCCGACTTTGGGCCGGGCCAGTCCAGCTGGGGGCTACGGGATGCACAGCGCGTTTGTTGGATCAGATAGTACAGTCAGCATAGTAAAAATTGTGTCTCTCTCTCCTCGTGTCGAAAAACTAAAGTCAAGAAGTTAATAAACGTTTCGTACCTGAACAACGGAGAGTCGTCAGTGTTTCGTATTTCCCTGCATCTATTTTACATATATAATTAAAGCAACGTGCTAGAATAGAGAATAAGGCAATATCTTAGGTTAGAGAATAAGGCAATTTCTTGTGCAATTTGCGACTGAATCATAATTTCTTTTTTTACCAAACCATCTGTATGAATTGGAAGTGACACAAGGTCAATTTTTAAGCGGAGTTTATTAGGTTTGAGTTTAGAGTTTTTCTTCTAAATCTAATTACCATATTAAGCTTAAAGAGCCCAGTCTGCCCTAATTTTCTAGCCTTTGCTGGGCGCCGAGTAGTTGGATTCCTACCTTTCCCAAGGGCATTAGCGCTATTTGAAATGCGAATAGCCACGTGCAGGATTTGAACTCGGGTCGCTATGTCCATTTCCAACGACGATATCCTTTACACCACCGGTACTTCCTTTGAATCATAATTTTGTGGGGTCTGTACTGGTGCAGAACGTCATTTTTTAATCATCCCAATTTTTAGTATGTTGGAGATAATCAACAAAATTGATTCTGAAAAAAAAAAACAGCTTTAAAAAGTCATACCTGGCGCTTAATGGCCTCAGGAACATAAATAAGTGATTGGGTCCCCAATAAAAACGATGGGAAAGCGTTAATTAACATCTTGATGTCTGCAGCAATAGACAAATGAGATGGGTACAATTTAAATAATTCGATATAAAATACGATCTTGCGTGTGATCGAGTAGGTGTACATATTAAGCACGAAAAAGTGACTGTTTAGCATTTTGCTTGGGGTGGGTAACATTAAAATACCTGCAAGCACTGACAGTTTCTGTCGAGTTGAAATAGAAAATATCGATCGGAAATATCATGCATTCTAAATGATATACAATGAAAAATTCGGTTGAATAAAGGAAAATTCATATTGTCGATTCTAAATAAAAAAATGTCCAAATCAAAATTCAGGTCTACCTTTATACGCATATATTTTCCAGAAAAAAAATCAATAGTTTGATTAGAAACGAATCTGATGATTTTTTTTTTTTTTGTCATTACAAAAATTGCAATTCGAAAGACGCATCGAAAGAATTAATGAAACCTGTGTTGACGTAATTTACATTAACGTTTAATAGGATGAGAAATAAATTACTATGTAATCTGACGGATTCTAATTAAACTGTTTCCGATGTTAAGTACGACTTATCAATTTCAGGAGACGTCTTTTCAAACCATCTGTGGTACAAAGAGAATTTAAAATTAACGCAAAAATTTGTGCTTTTGTCGTGAGATTAAGCTTACCTTAAGTCAGTACTAGACGACATTTCAGTAGTTCACAAAAGAGTAAGACCGAGATATTGAGATAAAAAGATCAAAGATAACAATCTGAATTTGGATAATTCAAATAATGTTGATAATAGCTTTCTTACAGCTAAAGATAACGCTCGGATAGCCGTAAAAATGATCGTCTGAAATATGGTGATTTGAACGGAGAAGATGAGGTTACCAGTTTGAATAATTTTCGCTATAATGACAACTGTTCATCTTTAAAATTTAGACATTAGGATGATAATGTCAATGATTGGGTTGAAAATGACGATTATTTGAATGAAAATATACAATTATTGGGATGAAAATGACAATTACCTGGATAAAAATGACAATTATCGGGATGAAAAAAGCAATCTTTACAATACTACCATACCTGAATTTTAAAGGGACACATTTCTCTGATTGTTAACTTCAGTGGAATGAAGAACAGTATTCGTTAGAATCAACGTTTTATTCCTCAAAAGGAGCTCAAGAAAGAACACCTTTATATCACACCGAGAATCATTATTTTAGGGTCAGTTCTGGGGGTTCTAATATTTAGAAGCGGTTTCCTTCACTTGCTTCAAAATTTCATGCATTCCATTTTCTTTTAAAGTAAGTATTTACCCTGGCGACTACACCCCACAAAGCACCAACTATACGGCCACCTGCCTCTCATCACGAAAATTATCCAAGTTAGACGAACAAGGCACGCAGGACACTGCTGGGGGAGCAGAGACGAGCTCATAAGTGATGGACCCCCACTTATAGCCGAGCAAAAGCAGGACGACCAGCTCGAACATACATACAGCAGCTATGTAAAGATACGGGATGTAGTCCAGAAGACCTGCTGGAGGCGATGAACGATAGGGAAAAGTGGCGAGAGAGGGTCAAGGATATCCGTGCGGGCGGCACGATATGATGATGATGATGATGATGATGATGATGATATTGGCTGCATACCTAAGGCTAAAGAACCCAGTTTTCCCTGCTATTTACTCATAGTTGGGGGAGAATAGAAGGATTCATGTCTTGCGTCGAGAGAAACGCAATCTTGTCTTGGATTTAGATTCAGGTAACTGATTCTATTTTTTGCAATGATAGCCGATGCACTAAACTTTATTTTGTGTAAAAGATTTATGACTGCGAGATAATCTATTCTCGTAAGATAATTCTGAAACAAAAATATACGCTAAGTTCTTCCCATTTGGTTGAATTTCTTCTTTGCAAAATCCCTTCCTAATTATAAATCTACGCTAGTTTTTTCATCTAAAAATGAATCGTCAAAATTCGAAGTATACTCGAGTATAAACGGTGTTTCAATCATCCAAAAGACTGCAAAATCATATCGAGCGAATATTTGCTGAACAAGATAAAATTTTATGGGAGGATAGAATTTTGAAGTTGTATAAATTGTGGCAGATGATAGTGTAAAAAAATTAATGTGTAGCTAAAGTAAATGGCAAAAAGAAATTGTTTAAATATTCAAAAGCAAGATTTCTTGGGACATAGAAATCACATAAACGGTAAAATTAGACATAAAATATCGAATGACTAATTCAACCATATTTGGTATTTTTTCAGTGATAAATATTATTTTAGTGACACTCTGGTTATTCTAGACCAGTATATTGAATAACGAACGGATTTTCTTTTTTATGTTAGGCAATAAAACTTTTGCGTTTGATATTTCTAACTGAATTACATAGTGAATTTACGTCAATAGTGCTGTCTTGGAGCGTTTGCTTCATAGAATATATTCTTTTTAATTGGTGTTAGAAAAAAAAAGAACAAAAGAATACATTTTTGATCAGGTGCGTTTACATATTTATATAATTTCTTCTTTCTCAATCGATTTTGGTTGGTCCGCGGTTTATGTAGTCTTTTTCCCCCAAATACGAAAAAATATCCCCAGAAAGCAAAGTCTTTTTATTCATATTTGTCAGGTTTAGCTTTATATGGAAAAGTGTTAAATATGGTTAAGAAGATAATGTTGCTTCAAGATTTCTTGTTATCAAGGTCTAAGAGGTGGGCAAACCTCGGCCCTAGAGCCACATACAGACTTAAAGATGGGTCTGCATGGCCCGCGGGGAGTTTTAAATTCAAATACTGACGCTCAATACATTACTTCATAAGATGAAAAATGAAATTTTACTCTTCTTTCTATCGCTTCAATTCATCATCATATCACACCATCAGCACGGATATTCCTGACCCTCTCTTGCCACCCTTCTCTATCGTCCATTGCTTCCAGTAGGTCTTCGGGGATACATCTCGTATCGGCACAGAACTGCTGTATGTAGGTCGGCCAACACTGACACGTCCATGTTAAGGGGTCCATAGGAGAACGTCACTTATGAGTTCGTCCTTGCTTCTCGAGTAGTGTCCCGTATGTCTTGTTCGTCTTATTTAAATGATTTTTGAGATGGGAGCTAAGTGGCCGAACAGCAGTAGTTTCCTCCAAGATTTGTTCAATATAGTTCGTAACATCAAACAAATGATAAATATTGAATAGAATTAGTTGTATTAGATTGCAATACTTGAAAGCATTTAACTGTACGCAGACAAGTGAGCTGTAGCTCGTTTAGCAAGAGTGTTACCTACAAACAATTTGATTACAAATGATACACACATTATATAAGTTCAGGTTATTTGATTTAATAGCATAGCAAACCTTGTTGGTTATGAAATGCCAAATTCTGTTTATACCTATGCATGATTTTTAATTGAATAGTTTGAAAGTAATATTTTTTAACCGAGTCAGAGATCATTTTTTGCACAGTTAAATGGTTTTAAGTATTGCTATTGTTTGCGCTCTGGTTTCGAGTATTATTATCTAATACTAATAATGTAAATCGTTTATTTGTACAGAGTTAAACGTTTTCAAGTATAGTAAAAGAATAAATAAATCTATTTGGCTCATAGATGGGACCCGAATAACTACTACCACTTTAGTTCAGAGTAAAGCTGGGAGTAATAGCAATAAAGATGCACTTTCCCTTCCCAAAGCCTCAGCACTGGAGGTTCCCCATCAGATGCAGTTTAGTGTCATATCTAGAACATTCATTTGGAGGGTTTAACCCTCTGCAGTGATTCAGTCAACGTATTCTGGGGGTATATAGATATAGGATTTACCATCAAATGATCTAAAAGGTATGTTATACATCACGACCAAACCAAACAGGTACTACTTCTGGTCAAAGTGGACCAGTGAGCAATAGCAATGAAAGGATACTCCTTAGAGCTTCAAAACTAGAGCCTCACAACTAGATGTTGTTTTGTATCATACGTTGGACATTATTTTGTAGGTGTCTTATCTCTTTGCAGGGGAGGGGGGTTGTCAGTGTATTTCAAGCCCCATCGACAAGACAGAACTAAGGATTTGATTAATTTTTTTTTCGAACAATGTTTGACTAACAAATTGAAGTCAAGTCAAAGAAACTCATTTTGGAGCTCTCAAGAACACATTTAAAAGATATAAATGAGATTATAAACTGAAGTCTATTAGACGAAGGAACTGGGTGTCATATTAGAGCTCTGAAAGAAAATTGTGATCTCAGCAAAGAAAAAAAAAAACATGACTTTGGATAAGTGTCCACTAGTTGAAGTAAAATAATTCCGTTTTAGAGCTCTTAAGAAAAACGATATTAACAACCAAAAAAAATAACTTGTAAACTGAAGTCTATTAGGCGAAGGAACACTGTCATATTTGTGCTCTGAGAGACAATAATTTCAGAAAAAAAAGAAAACTAGATTAGTGTCCACTAGTTGAAGTCAAACAGTGTCATTTTAGAGCACTTGAGGATAACGATTTTAACGACCAAAAACAAGATTGTTAATGGAAGTCTATTAGACGAAGGAACACGGAGTCATTTGAACTCTGAAAGAAAATAACGACTTCAGAGGAAAAAAAGATTTTGGTATAATTTTTCTAGGAATGAGGAAAATACTATGGAATGCGCTTATATTGAAGAAAGCATATTAAATAATTTTGCGTCGTGGTAAGAGGGCCAATTACCAACACAAAGAGAAGTAAGAGAAATCAAATACTTAGTAATAATATATTCATTCGATAAGGAATTCATATAAAATTCTAATTGTCAGTCTTGCAGCTAACTCATCAGAGACACAACCATTTTTTACGGTCCATAGGGAGGTAGGTAATCTTATACAACACTCGCCTCTTAGATAAATGCCTTTCTTGAAAAACGTGTCACATCAAATTTTCATTGTTAAATGTGTTTGTACATTTTTTTCTTTGGTGAATCTGTGTTTCAATTGGTTAACATGTATTATGTTTTCAATTTGGACCCAGTCATGTTAATAAGCGGCTCATTGGTCAAGTGGGTAGAGTGTTCACCAATGGCCCTGGAGGCCAGGGTTCAATCACAGGTCGTGTCATACCAAAATAATACTCGATAACTCCTTGCTTAATATTCAGTATTATAGGGTACATATCCAGGGTAAGTGGAGCAATCCACGGAAAAGAAGTAGCGCCCTCCCCTACACCTCGGTGTAATAGTTACTGAAGATGGAGCCTTCTGGTCGCCCTCGATTACGGTCACCAACTTTACTTTTACTTCCAATCATGTTAATGGTTTTTCTCAGCCTGCTTAGAATATCACCATCTTTTCACAGTTCTTTAGCAGAAATATACAGCCTGGAAAAAAAGTTATCTCCAGGTTTAAAATATCTGACGTTTGTTTGGTGTTTTTCCACAACCTATATTTCACGTCTGGGCAACAATTTATCATAAATAGATCTTAATCTCCTGCCAAACGTCAATTCAAAAATCCGATAGAATATTTATTAGGGGACATTCTATAGATCCTGAAAAATTGTAAACTTACAACCTCGTTCTGCTCTCCGTTAATTTTCTTTAATCCACGCTTAAACGAATCCACAAACCTCTCAACTTTTGACTACGGTTGATATGCTGGTGTGGTAATAGGTAATGGAGTAGACTTTACAAATTTTTGCAAATTCACATGAGGTAAATTGTGTTCCATTATCAGAGACAATTGTTTCTGGAACTTCGAACCTTGAAAATATTTCATTTAAGAAATTTATTGATATAGTCGAATTCGGACGATTACATTTCAAAATTTCGGGCCATTTCGAAAAATTGTCTGCAGTTATAAAATATTATGAGCCATTCAAAGGTCTCACAAAATCAATGAGTAATCTTTTCAATGGGACATCTGTCTTAGACCAAGATTTAAATTTTATAGGTAGTGATTTTTCTGCTAGTGCACAGCCTCTACCGTTTTTCCACTAAAAGTTCTATATCACTGTCCATTCTCGGACCATATATGAAAATCTTCTAAAATCTAGTTTCGTAATGAAACGGGTATCACCACTCTTTGCATATATCAACACATCAAATAGAAAAAGTATTATTCTCCGAGGTAATTTTTTTTTTTGTATTTCCCGCAGATGTCGCCTGCAATTTAATTTTTACGATAAAATCGTCTTTTTTAGCTTCAATCCTGATTTTATCTAAAGTAACAGGTAGTTCGCTGACTGTGTTAAATAAGACGTTTTAAATTTCATTTTCTGATCTTCGCGATGCAATTACAGTATCTTCAAACGGTTTGTTAAACTTGGGAATAAGTCTATAGAGCCCATCCGCATGTCCTAATTCTTTTGATGGTAGATATTCCATTTTAAAATCATAATCTAACAATAAGGTTCCCCAGCGTTGTAATCGATTCTCTGTATTTTTAGACATACCTTTTTTTTTAGAACCGTAAATACTTAAAAACGGACAGTAGTCCGTTTGTAAAACAAAAGTTCTGTCATGCACCGTCTTATGTAACATTTTTTTAACGGGAAAGATTACTGCTAATCCTATTTACCCAACCCCTCCGCTCGGGCAAGATATGGCACATGGTCAATTTTTAAGCGGAGTTTAACAGGTTTGAATTTAGAGTTTTCTTTCTCCTAGACTTGCTGCCCCACCAAGGCTGAAGAACCCAGTCTGCACTATTATTTACCCATTGCAAAAATTATCGCTAATGCCTCTTTCTCAATTTGACAAGACTTTTTTCTGCTGCTAGCAAAGTCCAAGATGCATGCCTTCATTTTTCCGTCTTTAAATTTGAGTAAAATAGCAGCACTAGTTCCGGTATCACTGGCGTCTGACGCTACCACAAGGTCCTGTTTCGAGTCGTAATGTATTAATCTGAAGTTAGTATTGCAATGATTTTTTGAAGGATTTCTCATATTCATTTAACCAATTCCAATTAACATCTTTTTAACATATTCAATGGCACTCTCCTTCTTCGGGATTATAAGTAAACTCGACAATCAAATCTGGATTGAAATAAATTGTTGCACTTTGTCATTCAGCAGACTTTTGCTAGACTGTTTCCAAAAGCTTGGACTGTTGCATCAAAATTTTCTGCTGTTGTATAAATCGTTCTAATTTTTGACGAAATCCTCAATTGTTCTGACTGTTGTTTTAACACAAAAGTTTTCATCACGTTTGCCAACTCCTCCATTTTACTGTGGTGTCGGTACCAAAAATGTTTTTTCCTATTCGGGTTTAGCTTCTTTCTGCTAAAGTTTAATTTTAGCCTCGTACTTGTCGTAATTTTGAATTTTCCTCGCCACTTATGTGAGGTGGTAAGGCAGCCAATTACAAAGAGAAGTAGGAGATATATAAGAATTGCGAATAAGGCAAATAAAATACTTGGTAATAGTATATTTATTCGATAAACAATTCATATACGTAATTCATGAAGCACGATTCTTTTACGGCCCGGAGGTAGGAGGTAGGTAATCCTATACAAAAAATAAGAATATTCTACCTGAACTTAAAGGATATGCTAATTTTTTAATGCAGTATGGGTATCTTAGTTTTAAAGAACAAAAAATGAATTCTAGCTTTTTCTAAATTTCTCCGTATTTCAGCCAACCATTAAATTACGTAATTATATTGGTTCATTGAAAAAACTGACATAAATCGGTATTTAATGAAAATGAATGCCAATAAATGATTGGCTGGGTGAAAACTCCATCCACTGGACGGTTTATTACAAATGAAATCTCCATTTTCAGTTACATCTATAACTTCTCTTTTCTCTTTCATTCTGCCCATGGGACAGAAATATAAAACTCATCTAAAAATGTTTTCGGCCTTTTTTTTTTTTTCAAATAATATCAATTAGCCTTGCCCGTGTAGTTTCTATAGCTTAAAAATTTCGAAGAGATGCTGAAAAGTGATCGGTCCAACCATGATGGAAATGATCTAGAACCATGAAAGACTATATGCTATTCTAGATATCCGCCCAAAACACTTGACATCATTCCTTAAATTTCTTTAACTTTCTGAAAAACCAATTCAAAAAGACAGTCTAGCCATTCTTGATTGAAGTGAGAAATTTCATCTCTCTCCAACACGTGAAATAATATTCTACAAGATCAAGTTTGGTTTGGTTTGGTTTGGTTTTATGGCATATCAACCGTTGTTGGTTATTTAATACCAAATCCATTTTTATACATATGAATAGTTCTATTTCAAACAACTCAGTTTAGCATGAATACACTGTTCAGTTTTATTTGACCCATCGATAGAACCCTATCAGATGCTACCATTCCGGGTCATAGTGGACCTGCGAGCGGTGGCAATAAAGGGGTACTCCGCATTCCCCAAAGCTCCAGCTTTACTGGAGCCTCAACGTCAGATTGTTTAGTGTCATAGCCAGGTCACTTGTTGGGAGAGTTTTACCCCTGTGCATAGATGCAGTCAATTTATTCTGCAACCCCAGCCGACTAGGCCACTACAATATTACATTTAATATATATATATATTTACCAACCCCTATGCACGTGCAGTTATTGACACAATATCATTTTTAAGCGAAGTTTGCCTGGTTTGAATTCAGAGTTTTCCTTCTCTTAGACCCGTCGCCATGCCAAGGTTAAAGAGCCCAGTCTGCTTGACTATTTATCCAAAGCTGGAGGGGAAACAGCTGGATTCATACTGTTCCTAAGGGTATGAGCGCTACGTGAAATGCAAACAGCCTCATGCTGAATTTGAACTCGATTCGTCATATTCTTTTCCAACGACAATAAATGTTACACCACGAGCGCCTATTAAACAGTTTCAATATCTTATGATATGTTTCTATATTTGGAAAATAACTTACCTTGTCTTTATTTTTGTTTATTCTGTGTTTGTTTATCATGGATATAAAAGTAAAAAAATTGGCGACCATAGTCGAGGGTGACCCGAAAGCTCCTTTTCAATAGCTACTGCACCTAGGTGTTGGGGAGGGCGCTATTTCTTTCCCTGGATTGCTGCATTTTACCCTTGATACGTACTTTATGATACTAAATCTTAAGCATTTATGTATCAAGTACCATTTTTAAATCTTTGGTATGAACCTAGGATTGAACCCCATCTCCTGGGCCATTGGCGAACACTCTACCCACTAGATCAATAGACATTGATGAATGGGTACTCGACTACATATCCCACCAAGGGCACCTCGGGTAGTGTAATGGTTAGCAAGCTTAACTAGCAAATCTGTCAGAGTGAGTTCGAGTCTCATTGGGTGCCCCATTCATTTGGCCTTGTGCCACATCTAAGCAAAGCGCTTAGTAAATTAATACATAACCCCTCAACAGCAACCAACCCAAGAGTAAAATTTAAAGTGAACAATACGAAACAAATAGAAATAAATAGAAATAGAAATTTCATAAAATTGCACTCACTCAAATAAATTCCGGCACGAGGAAAAAATTGAACTGGTATATGACTGAAAAAATCTGATATTGAGCAGATTGATTGCAGATAAGCTACAAGAAAATATGAAGGGAGTTATTTGGAGAGAAAATTAAAAAAAACCCCACAAAACAATCAAATAAACATAGGAATATAAATATGGAGTATTTATGGAAAAATTAACTCACCATAGCTTGGTAAGTATGCTACTCGTATGGAGAGATAAAAATAATCATTTGATTACCTAAATGACTGCCATTTTATATATATATATATATATATATATATATATATATATATCATGCATATTTTGTCAGCAAGAAATTATTCACACAAGTTTGGTCAAAGACCATAATGCTAACCTTTTTAATGATTTTGTTGTGTTTTCCTGTACCTTTCTTACACGTTTCTTTGTGTCCAATTGATAGGGAAGTTGCCTTAAGTTTTTTCCAAGTACTTTTGATCATATCAGTTGGTTGTTTTCGCATGGATTTTTTTTGTAGTTATTGCTTGCTTTTTATAGTTTGGATGCGATATCTATTTTGTTTGAAGGGTTTATTAAAAATAAAAAATGAAAAAAAAAACATTAATCAGATAGCATTCAATATTAGCACGAACATACTAAACATCTTTAACAATTAACGAAAACACATCTATAAAAATGAACCACTGAAACTTAGGAAAAACTTAGAATATATATATATATATATCATTAAGAAAAAACACAAACCGGTCACATTAGGATTATAAATTTATTTCTATCTTGTTATGTATTTTTGACAAAATCAAAAAACACGAAAAAAAAAAAAAAATGAACAGGACTTCTTCAGATCTTATGAATTAAAAAAAAGGATATATATATATTTCAAAATGAATTGGTACACTAAGAGATTTTTTTGTATTGTTCATTTCGTTCTTACATACGTGTATGTTTCCAGCTTGTTGCTTTTGCCAGAGAACATTTAGTAATTTACTAGGATTTTTGCTTGGATGTGAGACAAGTCCATATAAATGGGGCACCTAATAAAACTCGAATTTACTCGTATAAGTTTCATACACGTATGTAAAAACAAAATAATTAATTCTTTAAAAATATAAATCTTATAGTGGACTTATTCATAATTAAATATTTACTATTTTCTCTCTTTGGACCAACAAAAAAAATTTTTTGCATATGTATATATATATATATAGATGGATAAACAAATAGAAAAATGCGAAAATAGGTCGGGGTAATACTTATGACTGTGAGTTTTATGTCGTCCTGTTATATTATCTTTTCCGTTATTTCTTTTTACTTTTTTGAGCCCTGTAGATCTTGCAGTTGTGGCGCTGGGTTCTAAGCAGAACTTTTATTTTGAAAGCCTAGTCGGCTGGTGTTGTAGAATACACCGACTTCATCTCTCCAGAGGGGTAAGTCTCCCCCAACGAGGATATGACACTAAACAATCTGATTCTGCGGCTTCAGTAATGCTGGAGCTTTGGAGAATGCAGAGCACACCTTCGTTGCCATCGCTTCCACGTCCAGTCTGACCTGGTGTGTTAGCATCTGATAGGGTCCTATCTATGGATCAGAGTTTTTTGAAATTCAAACTGAGTGCAAACAAATGACTTATGTTAAATTCAATTGATAGAAATAGAACTGTTTGGCATTTTAACAGTGTATAAACAAATGACTGAAATTTAATTGAATTGTGATGATGGTTAGAGCGTTCGCCAATGGTCCGGGAAACGTGGGTTCAATCCCAGGTCGAGTCATATCAAAGACTCAAAAAATGGCACTTGATGCCTCCTTGCTTAACACTTGGCATTATAAGGTAGGGATAAAGGGTAAAGTGGAGCAATCCAGGGAAAGAGTAGCGCCCTTCCTTATACCTTGGTGTAATAGCTATCGAAAAGGGAGCCTTCAGGTCACCCTCAACTACGGTCGCCAACTTTACTTACATAGCAATACTTGGGGCCATTTAACTCTGTGTGAACGAATGAGTAATGTTGAATAGAATAATTGATGTTAAATCGCAATACTTGGAACCACTTAAATGTTCGCAAAGAAATAATTAATAGTAAATAGAATTATTTATGTTAGAAATACTTGAAACTATTTGACTATAAAAAAGAGCTCGGGCTCACTTAAAAATGTCATGAATAAAATGTTTACAAATCACGAAACAGACATGCAGGAGACTGCTGGAGAAGCAGGGACGAGCTCATAAGTGATGTACTCCAATGGACTCCCAAATATGTCCGGGCAAAAGCAGGACGACCAGCTCGAACATACATTCAGCAGCTATGTGAGGATACGGGATGTAGCCCTGAAGACCTTCCAGAGGCGATGAACGATAGGGAGAAGTGGGGAGAGAGGGTCAGGGATACCCGTGCTAGCGGCACGACATGATGATGATGATGAATATACATGTATGAAGAGCATTAATTAACCAACAATGGTTGATCGGCCATGAAAACCAACCAACCAACCAACCAACTAATCCAATTTTGAGCACTATTACCAATAGATTTCCGTTAAGTATCCACTAAGCAGAAAATAACACACGGCAAAGCATAAACATTTACTTATTCAACATGTTTATTACCAAGTAAATTAAATTATGAACATATTTTACCGGTTCTATTAAGAAGCTTTTACATTCAGTCTCTATTGAAATTGATAACTTAGTCCCATCAGTTTACAAATGCACAAATATCCTCGTCGAAGATAGTCGTGTTAAGCCTATTGTTCTCCAATCGATTACATCCGGACCCAACAAGATGACATTTCCGATTTCAAAGATTACCGATGTCGGAAGATCAAGTTCCTCAGCGATATCACGCAGTTTGTGCTGAATCAAGGCTTTTAATCGCGCCAATGTCGATATCACGGATTCCCTTGTCTCTTTCTCACCATTCACCCCTATCGCTTATCGCTCTTGGCATCCAATTTTCGAACAGATCTAATGAATGGAAAGTTTTGCTAGTCAGCTTACACTGATGCGTCTTCGTGGAGCACTATATAAAGGAGAACATCATTTGTGAATTTATTCTAAGTTCTTTGACTGTGCACAAAATATCTAGTTCGTCTTAGTTGGATACTTTGTAAGATGGGGGATAAGTGGCTGTACAGCTGCTGTTTTGTAGGGTGTCATTTCTCGGGTTTGTTCAAAACAGTATACAGCATTCTTGTCAAAGGGAATCTGTTCTGCGCACTCCTTAATGATAATGATCTATCTGGAACCACTCGAGAGAGCCTCGCGATTCGAGTCACGCACCGTCCGTGTTTCTCGGTGCGCAGATCGGTTTGCGTGGCTTGATTGCTTGGCTTATCACACCGGTCAAGGCCACCGGACGTGCGTAACGGGAAGCCGCCATCCATGTTACGCGCGCTGAGACCGAGACTCCTCGAGCCTCAGAGGGCCTTCCCCCCAGGTTCTTGCCTCCCTCCGGAGAGGCTAGGTTTATTGCCTGGCACTTGCGGCGCCTCTTTTTAGGAGAATGCCGACGAGGCCCGAGGCATTTTGGGGGATGCCAGGCGTCTCTGGGCTACGCTCCTGTTCCGGAAACACTTTAAAAAGGCTTTGTACAACACTCTTCTGGTTGGTAGGACGTACAACAAATACTATCTATCTATCTTTCTATCTATCTTTCTATCTACTTTTCCTTTTTTCTATTTTTCTTTTTCTCTCAAGCAATTCTATTTCCTTTTTATACTTAATTATATAACCCCCCCTCTCTCTCCTTTCTTTATCCCATATACCACGAATCCCATTAAGACCAGTGATTATGTGTGTCAACGTCCAAATCGGAACGTAGTCATCTTGAAAAGAAAGTTTAATAAATCTTTTACTGGCAATATATTTGTCTTTTTTTTAAGTTCATTTTTATCTCTTTTATTTCCGTTCTGGAATTCACAGCAATTTTTATTTTATTAATGTAATTTTGCCTCGACATTTTTTATTTATCTTCTCAATATCTAGACGTCATGTTTCTGGTTTCATATTTTTTATTAGCATTACATTTGAATAAAAAGATTTTATTTATCTATCAATCTGCACAGAGGTGTTTAAAATTTCTCGGTCCGACCAAGAACGGAACTAGGAAACATACATTCCATATATTCACTCTGCAGTTCAACAGACATGGTAGTTAGCCAAGTTTCTTTAACACTTTAGCATCTATTTATCTATCTTAGTTAAAATAACCTTACAGCGATCAATATCAAAATAGAGCTATTGTTACATTATGTCAAGTGGGTAGATTGTGCTGCTTGGTTCAAATAAATAGACTAAATCACCGGTCGTTTCCCCAGCACACTGACAAAATAAATATCTGAGTCCAAGCAGCGTAGTGACTAGCATTTAAAGTTTATACTGGATGGTCTAAAAATTTAAGCGAAGGCTTTTTAAGTAGTAAGGGGGTACCTATCGGAAGGGAGGTCAGAGGTCAGAGGGGATTCGACCGTCAGACCAGCAGAGTGTGTGCTTGAGCGAAAGATAGTGTATCCGTCCATCAACCTGGACAGTCAAGAAAGTTTTAATCTCTGAAATTGAATAGTTAGTATGTTTGGTTTAGTTTTGTTTGGTTTGGTTTATGGCATATCAACCTTCGTAGGTTATTTAATGCCAAATCCGTTTTTATGCATATAAACAGTTCTATTTCAAACAATTCAGTTTAGCATAAGTACGCCGTTTAAATGTCAAAACAGTCCTATGAAGCACACAGTTTTGTTGTATTTGACCCATAGATAGGACCCTATCAGGTGCTTACACTCCGGGCCAGAGTGACCCTTGGGAGCGATGGCAGTGAAAGGATACTCCGCATTCCCCAAAATATTACTGGAACCTTACCATCAGATTGTTTCGTGTCATATCCAGGACACTCTTTGGGGAGGGGTCCTATCCCTCAGCAGAAATGCAATCGGTGTATTCTACAACTCCAGCCAACCGAGTAAATAGTTGGTATGAGAAGCGAGCCACGATAAATACCTAACAGAACCCTCCCTTTCTCTCTCTTTCTCTTGTTTCAAAAATCAATTGTATTTTGATCAATTATTGATAAACAGATAACAAAAGTAAAACTGAAATTCCTTGTTTAGGTGTCGGTGAGTCTTAACGTAACGATAGAAATATCTTGCATCCAGAATTCCGGAACCTGCATGGTTCTTGGGAAACCAAAAAACGACAAATATGCGACCAATCTTCGAAAAAAAGATGAGTTAAGATCCACTCACCTAAAAACCTGATCACAAGGTAAACGGCGATTTGTCATCGCGGCTACTATAGTACAGAAATAGTTCGGTGCCCACGCAAAATTCGTACTATCAGGATCACCTATGTTACGCTGGTTTATTAACGCGTAATACTGAGAACGGTACTCGACTCGTACTTTAAATATTAAAGAAAAACAACATTTTATTCGAAACTGTTGGTTCCATGTTTTCATAATCGTTAGGCAATAATGAAAAATATCCTACATTAATTTAATTGTATCTGATACTTCCTTTATGCATCAGAAATAAAGTCTCTAAATCATTCTGGAAATTAATATTATTCTACCCTTTCGAGAGTTTTTCATACCAGCGTTAGCTGATGGTTACTCACGAAAGGTTAAGTGACAGCAAGTCTCCTCAAGTCTCCTCAGGTCTCCAAGACTCTTCTCAGAATTCTGGCCAATATCAACAAAGTTGAAGAGTGGATGGTCTCAACTCGTCCTCCTATTTCCAAGTCCTCCAGTCCCTTTTATCAATCCTTTGGTGACTGTACCGAGTGCACAAATTACAATTGGTATCACTGTCACCTTAATGATCCATAGTTTTTCAGTTCTCTAGCAAAGTCTAGGTACTTATCTTTCATTTCGCTTTCTTTCAGGTTTAACCTGTGGTCAGCCGGAATGGCAATGTCCACTATTTGGTAGGTTCCCTTTTTTTTCGGTCCGCTCGTTTGGACGAGATTAGGTGATTCGTTTGTATTAGAAAATCCCCATTCTCATTTTTTAGGATGTATTCTGGGTTCTGCATATGCCATTTGTTCGTATGGTCATATTTAAACTTCTTACACGACTTATCCACTCGTGTCTAGTCTTATACTCTTTTTTACGGTAACTTACTGCATTCGCTTATTATGTGATTGATCATTTCGTCTCTATCACTTGTTGCGTCCTCTCTCTCTCTCTCTCTCTCTCGTGTCCGGGCGTTATTCTCGATATTTTGATATTTCTTGTCTCGTAAAGGAATGACTAGCAAAATAAAATTATACACAACGGCAATTTCAACAACATATAAAATACATTTATTCCGTTAGCATTGAACTAACAAAATAATAGAAACATATATTTCAACAGATATGCAGATAATAATAATCTGTGAAATGGGGTTTGATGCAAATACTCGATATATAGACATGATAGAAAATTATGTTCGATGAAGCTTTTTCTTTGTTGCTATTTTTTTGCCACTTGGTCGCGCCTTTTCTTTCCAATTGCTTTCGCCGCTTTTCCTTTCTCAACTGTCCATGTACCGTTTCTATTTTCTGACCAATCAAGCCGTGGGTCTCTGCTCAACTGTTCCGTTTGAAACTAACATTGTCCACCTTCCAATTTGCACCGGTAGGCAAAGGGGTCTCACTCTTTTTACTCCTGGTGCTTCCAGTAAACAACCTCCCGCTACTTCTCTCTCAGTGTTTCCGTTGGCTGCAACTATGTGAAACGTCACCGGTATATGTAACACACCACATAACCTACATCTGCTATTTTGTTGCGTCTTGTCTATTTTTGCTTTGATATAGTTAGTCCTTATGGTGTTGTTCTGTGCTATTATCAGAAAAGATTCAGTTTCTCTCTTAAAGCTTCCCTTTCATAGACATGAACAAGTTTTCTCGGGTGAGATTTCGCTCGATTGTCGCTTGAAATATCCTAACAGTTTTTTTCTTCCCATCTTTTCTGTCTATTTTTGTTCTGTTGATTATTATTATCATTATTATTATTTTTTTTTTTTTTACTTATTAGAGTTTTTCACATCAGCGTTAACGGATGGTCTTTCCCTGGAGATTGAGTGACAGCAAATCTCCTCAAGTCTCCAGAACTCTTCTCAGTATTCTGGCCGTTTTCAATAATGCTGTTGTTTGGATGGTCTCCACCCGACCGCCAACATCCAAATCCTCCAGGCCCTTTAATAATTCTTTAGTTACCATGCCAAAATCACTAATCACAATTAGTATGATTGTCACTTTCATATTCCATAGTTTTTCAATTCTCTATCAAGGTCAAGGTACTTATCTCTCTTTTCACATTCTTTCAGTTTTATTCTGTGGTCAGCCGGGACAGCAAAGTCGATGATTTTGCGGATTTTCTTTTTTTTTTTTTTGTTGATTATTATAAGGTCTGGTCTTCTGGCCAAGATTAGCTGATCCGTATCTATGTCAAAGTCCCATAGGAGTTTGTGTGTGTCATTTTCTAGGACAGGTGCTGGGTTGTGCATATACCATTAGTTGGCATGGTCAGATTTAAATTTCTTGCACATTTCCCAGTGGATCACCTTGCCCACCCAGTCGTATCTAGCCTTGTACTCCTTCTGTGCCAATTTGCTGCATTCGCTTATTATGTGATTAATTGTTTCATCTCTGTCTCCGCAGATCCTACATTTGCTGTTTTGTTGCGTCTTATTTATCCTCACCTTGATATGATTGGTTCTTATGGCGCTGTTTTCTGCTGCCATTAGGAGAGATTCTGTTTCTCTCTCAAAGTTTCCTTTTCTTAGCCCTGTCCAGGTTTTGTCGTGTGAGATGTTGTTTATTAGTCGTTTAAAACGCCCATAGATTTGTTTTCCTTCCCATCTTTGTTTCCTAGTTATTGTCATTCTGTTATCTATCGTGTTGTCAGTATTGTTTCTGATGGCCGTAATCAGTCCTCGTTCGTGTTTTTCTATGTAGTCTTCGAATCGTTGTATTGATGCGTCAACGCTGTCTTCGATGCTGCCAAGTCCTCTTCCTCCCTCTTTTCTTGGTACATATTCTATTTACCAACCCCTCCGATCGGGCAGGATATGACACAAGGTCAATTTTTTTTAAGCGGAGTTTAACAGGTTTTAATTCAGAGTTTTCCTTCTCCTAGACTAGTTGCCTCACCAAGGCTGAAGAACCTAGTCTGCCCTACTATTTACCTATAGTTGGAGGGAGAATAATTGGATTCATACCTCTCCCAAGGATATTGTCTTTTCTTGGTACATATAGTCTGTCAATGCCGTATCTTGGATGTAATGCCTTGTGCATGGTCATTAGTTTTCAAGTTCTTTGGTCCATTTGTCTAAGTTAATCTCTGGTCCACTTGAGAAAGGGTCCCGGAATAAAAGAATTAAATTTCTTTCATCATTAAAAAATCATACACTGTTTAAAAAAATAAACAGTTCGATGTAAGTAAGCATAACAGAAAGATATTTGCATACCTATACTTGAAAAGTAATTGTGTCGTTTTATTCATCAGGCTACTTTGGCCTGTAAAATTCATGATATGTAGCTTCTCTTTCAAGAACAATTCATAAGTTCAGCTTTATATATAGGGTGTCTCAATATACATGGGATCCATATGACTGCTAATAACTTTACTACTAATAATATAGGGTGTCTCAATATACATCGGACCCATGTGACTGCTGATTACTCTATTTATAATTATGTTGTGTTCTTTTTTGTTTCAGATTTGAAAATAGTATACTATAACAACTATTAATCCACGATCACATTTGCCTTGGACAAGAGAGAAATAATATTTTGTGTCACTATTAAGTTTTGAATGAATTTGTCATCAAATGTCTCAAAATAGATACAAGCCTTAAATATGATAATGATTTATTACTGAGACAAGAAACTCAAAAAAGGATTGCATGTCTTGGAAGCTGATAAAATAGATATTTAAAAAAATTGCTTTGTTGTCTCTAGCTTAAACGATGCATTTTTTACAGTACATGTTCCAAATGACCATCATTGCGCTTGTCTCAGTAATAAACCATATTAATGGTTTGCATCTATTTTCAGACTCACTGTACATACGCTTTATTGATCAGTTGCTATTCATCTACTAGTGATTGGAATTTCTTATTTTATTTCGTTCCCATATGTATCTTGATAGCACACTATTATTTGCGAAACTCCTATTTTCAAAAGATATTTTGTGATTATAGAAACATTGTTTCCAAGATATTTCTGTGGCTTCATTGTATGCACTTATCAACGTCTCCACACGAACAGGATGTGACAGGAAAACAATTTTTTAAGTAGGGTTTAACAAATTTGAATTTAGAGTTTTCCTCTTCTTACACTAGTAGTTACACTACCAAATTTAAAGACCTCAGTCAGCACTACAATTCATCCCTAGCTGGAGAGAGAATTGTTGGATTCATACCTTTCCGATAGGTATTAGCGCTATGAGAAATGCAATTAGCCTGGTCCAGGATTTGAACTCGGGTTACCGAATTGATTTCCGACGACGATATTTATGACATCATCATCATCATGACGTACGGCTAGCACGGATATCCCTGACCCTCTCTCTCTCTCTCCACGTCTCCCTATCATTCATCGCCTTCAGCAGGTCTTCGGGGTTACATCCCGTATCATCACATAGCTGCTGTATGAATGTTCGAGCTGGTTGTCCTACTTTTGATTGGCCATATGCGGGGGTCCACAGGAGCACATCACTTACGATCTCGTCTTTGCTTCTCCAGCAGTGTCCGGCATGTCTGGTTCGTCTAGCTTGTATAGTTTTCGTGATAGGTGGTCGGTGGCCGTACAGTTGGCGCTGTGTGGGGTGTTGCTGCCAGGACCTGTTCAATAGTGCCCGCAACATTCTTGTATAATTGCCGTCGAGCTTCTTCTCCAACCGTTTAGTCAGCGTCCAAGTAAATTTATGACATCACGAGTGTCTTATTGAATACTATATCTTCTAATTTTAGGCTGATACGCCATAATAAAAATAAACTGAACCGAAATCACATCTAGTTTGACATTGACGTCGTAAACAATATACTTTTTTTTTATACATCTGCCATTTACTGTTTTATAATAGATGGGTGAAATCTTCTATTGACCGATAAATTAGCATTCGAATTATAATTGTTAGAACGGTAGAAAAGATACCAGGAGTCAACTCAGTTTAATTGACAGATACTGACCTAAGGGGTAGTTAAAAGCTGTGTAAAAATGGACGTGCAAAGTTTCCCATCCATGAAACTGACTCCCTGATATACACGGGTTATATGTAAGAAAAGATTGGTTTGGTTTGGTTTTATGGCATATTAACCTTTGTAGGTTATTTAACGCCAAATCCATTTTTATGTAAATAATCAGTTCTATTTAAAACAATTCGGTTTAGCATGAGTACACAGTTTAATTGTCAAAAACATTTCTATTTCAAAATATTCAGTTTTATATAACAATTCAGTTTTGTGTAAGTACAGTTTCATTGTCAAAAATAGTTCAATTTAAAACAATCCAGTTTAGCAAAAGCAAACAGTTTAAATGTAAGTACAGTTTAATTGTAAAAAACATTTTTACTTCGAGCTATTCAGTTTAGTCAAGCAATTCTACTTCTGGTAATTCAGTTTTGGAAAAGTACAGATTTTGTTTACACACAGTTAAATGTCAGAACGGTTCTATGTTAAACAATTTAGTTTAGTGTAAATACAGTTTCAGTGTCAAAAAACAGTTGCAGTTATATGTTTGTATGGTTTGTTTGGTTTTATGGCATATCAACCTTTGTAGATTATTTAACGCCAAATCCATTTTTATGTAAATAAATTGTTTGTCAAAAACATTTCCATTTCAAACTATTCAAGCAGTTATATGTAACAATTCAGTTAAGTGTAAATACAGTTTTAATGTCGAAAAACAGTTCTATTTCCAATAATTCAGTTAAGCATAAGCCCGCAGTTTAAGTGTAAGTATGGTTTAATTGTCAAAAACGTTTCCATTTCAAGCTATTCAGTTTACTCAATTTATTTTAGCATAAGTATGCTGTTAGTTCTATTTAACCCAGAGATAGGGCCCTATCAGGAGCTACCACTCCGGGCCAGAGTGGACCTGGGAGCAATGGCAATGAAGGGGTACTCCGCAGTCCCCAAAGCTCCAGCACTGCTGGAACCTCACCATCAGGTTGTTTAGAGTCATAAACAGGACACTCGTTAGGGGGGGTCTTACCCCTCTGCAGACGACTGGGCAATGTAAGAAAAGAGAAGACGTCATAGTTAAAAAGAAATAGAATTAGTGTGCACACAAAAGAGGTCGGTTATTTATTCCTCTCTCTCTCTCTCTCTCTCTCTCTCTCTCTCTCTCTCTCTCCAACCGTGACTACGAGTGTTCGTTATCAATTAAACATTTTAAATGTAATTGAATAATATTTTTGATAAGCCTTTTAAATTATATTTTAGGTGATTGAATTCACATATGAATAGAGGTTATCAATACCGTGTTGTACATTTTTAAAGGGGATTTAGCTTACAACTCGCTACCTAGTCTACAGAACACACTACAGAGTCTATATTGTAAGTCTAACCTTGGTAGGGAGTGAAATTGAATAGGTATTTATTTATTAACTGTAGTTTTTAAGTGGCAGAACTCTAAGATTAGTACTTTTCATACTTCGGCAGCAATATCTCATCTACTGAAATTGATGTTAATATTTACTTACCGAAAGCGTCGACTGCATTTGATAGGTTATCTATCATATGGAAGTTTGATCTTTCCGATGAAATAAAACGGAATTTCTTCCATGTTTCAATACTACTGTATGGCTGCACCACATGGCCACTAAAAAAATGCAAAAAAAAAACGCTACAAAAGAATGCTACGAGCTATTTTGAACAAATCCTGGAAGCAACACCTCATGAAACAACAGCTCTACGGCCACTTACCTCCCATCTCTGTGGGCCCTAACGCAGTGTTGGCCGACCAGCAAGAACTTATCTACTTCGGCTCTGTGCAGACACAGGATGTTGTTCGGAAGACCTGCCAGGAATGATAGATGATAGGGACGGATTAAGAGAAAGAGAAGAAGAGTCAGGGGAATCCGTGTTGACAGCGCGACTTGATGATGATGATGATGAAGATGATATAATCATTTTCTTCTTTTTTCATGTCTTTCCTGATATCTTTACATTTTACAACTCAACGTACACTACTTTACAAAAATTTCATTTTTTTTTTCATTATCCTTCCCATGGCGTAGATCTTGAAATATTTTGAAGACAAATTCTCTGCTATACCTATTAATCGGAATCTTCCCACCGCTAATCAAAATTCAGCCAACTACGACTGACATGAATATCAAAAAGCAACATACAGCCCTTGGAGAAAGAAAGGATTTGGGTCATCAACGCAACCCAACGTCAGAGCAAGAGAATAATCACTATCGTAAGAAAAAGATAGCAGAGGCCTTACCAACAATTCATGGCATTTGCCGTTGCATCTACAATTGCAACTCAGGAAGTCTCCTGTAATAGAGTTATTCAACTTTGCTAACAGATGTGTAAGTTAAAAGTGGACAAAAAACAAACTTTTATTATTAGCTAATTATTGTACAAATATGAAATCTGACAGTTGTGCCTTGTTTATTGGCATATCAGCCTTCTTGGATTAAATTATGCCAATGTCCTAGAAGAAGAACAGTAGTGGTACTATTCAAACTACAACCAAGGAGATGGTAGACGTTCATGCCTTTCTTAAAGGAATTAGTTGGGAAGTGAATGTAATAGCATGACTAGGAGTTTGAACCGTTTTACTAGGATGACGCATTCAGCACGTTAGTTCCTATGCCATGACGACTATCTCTAATAGTTATAGTTAAACAGTTTTTTAAAAACCCAATCTTGTTTACACATGACAAGGGTGAAGTATGAAGCTTTTTTTCCAAATTAGTATATTTTTATTGTTCTAAATCTTGAAAATTAATAATTTTCTAAACTTAGATTATGTAATGATTTTCTAATCTTAAAACCATTTAACTGTGTGCAAACAAATTGTAACATATTGACCCTCGACCGAGCAGTCAATCAAGAAACTGGTGCATCCGGTCGAATATATCGGTATATCACCTTGACCTGTGGATGTGGTTGAATTCGGTGCAGATGTGTACGCCCACAGGAAACAGTTGAATGTCAAACAATTATATAACCAGGTGCCGCAGACGGCTTGAGTCAGTTTGAGTTCGAGGCAGGAGTCGATTCGAGGTAGAGTTCGAGTTGCAGTTGGAGTCAGTTGGGAGAGAGATGCCAGCATGAGAATCAGCTTGCAGACTGAGGGCTCACGACCCTCAGGACCCACGGTTGAGCACCCCAGCAGAATAAGGAAGAGGTGCTGCTATAGTCAAAAGAACTTTGGATCAATATATAGCAGTCTGTTCCCGTCTCCAACTCACCTCCTCCTCATAACCAACATCAACCCTTTTGCAACCCTTTCGAGAATAAAGTGTGAGAGGTATATTTTCATAAAGAAGCGTATTCGTTCGTTAATTGAAGTCGTCATTATGTTTCTGCTTACATCTGCATGTATATGAGTATACAACAAAATTACCGATGTTAAGTTGAATGATTTGTATAATATAGCAAGTCTTGCAACCATTTAACTGTATGCTAACAAATGAGCTCAAGTTCGTTTAAAAATAATGATACCTACAAACTATTCGTTTACAAATCACATATCTCTAATATGTATGTATGAACAGGATTTACTATTAAATAACCTATAAGGGTTGATATGCCATAAAACACAACCAACCAACCATTTCATCATCATCGTCATGTCGCACCATCAGCAGTGATATCTCTGACCCACTCTCGCAACCCCTCTCTAACGTCCATTGCTTCCGGTAGGTTCTCTGGGATACATCCCGTATCGACACAGAGCTGCTGTTTGTAGGTTCTAGCTGGTCCTCCTGCCTTTGCTCGTCCATGTGAAGGGGTCCACAAGAGTACATCACTTATGAACTCACCCCTACTTCTCCAGCAGTGTCCCGCATGTTTGGTCCGTCTTATTTTGATAGTTTTCGTGATGGGCGGTAAGTGGCCGTATAGCTATGTTAGATAGCAAAATAACTGTGAGTAAACAAATAAACTCTGGCTTGCTTAAGAATTCTTACCTAGAAACTATTCGTTTACAAATTATATATATTTAATGTATATGTATAAACAGGATTTGGAATTAAATAACCTGTAAGGGTTGATATGCCATAAAGCAAAACCAAACAAACCAACAACTAACCAAAGTCTGTTTTTTTGGCGAGTGTAGATTTCGTTTTTTGCGAAATAAAACCTAATTTCTGATGAAGATAACCTGATAAGGAAACTTGTCAATTTACCACACTAATTAGGCACCTCCGGTGGTGTAATGGTTTGCAATCTAGACTAGCAAACTTTCACAAGGGAGTTCGAGTCTCATTAGGTGCCCCATTAAAATTTAACCCTAAAAGCGCTTCTCAACCGTAAAATTGGAGCTCTATACCCCAAAATGTGGAGGAATATCACAATAAATTTTCAAGTGTAAAAAGTATATATACATAACGTAAAGGTAAGGCCGGATAAAAACTCATGACTTAGAGTTTCACGGTTACGACCGTCAGTTCAGCTGGTAATACACACGAATGACTTTTTAATGCTATCCACGTAACAGTCTCGTGACTCAAAAAGCGCATAGATGAAGGGTACTGTAGTTCAACTACATAATTCGGAAGCGTGGATTATCAACTCACCGGACAATCCTAACCGTGAAACTTTGAATCGTGTTTTTTTAATTTTTTTTTATTCTGCCTTACTTTTATATTTTCTACATTTTACACACACTCATACATACATACATATATATATATATATATATATGAGAGAAAAAGATGTGTTAATATTTATCTTTCTAGTATCCTGATTTTCTACTCAGGTTACTCTCTGCCCTTTCCCCCTTGTGTATATTCCTTCATTCTATTCATGATTAACTCAACCAGTGTTTTATTCTTTATCACGCTCCCACCCTGCGCACACTCACTGTCAAGTTCTTTCGTTTTTTTATTACCAATCGTTTCTTTTCTCTCGTTCTTGTCGCAACATTTGCTTATATTTGCTTACTTCCAACCAATGTCATTGACTTTTTTTTCCTTGGCGATGCCTTATCAATCATTGTCGAAAGTTAATGCCAACCAATGGCGACGTGGCTTGAGTTTGAAAATCTATGGCATTGAAAGTAAATTCGGTTGATATAACTTGACGCAGTGACAGCAATGAAGCAATGAGGATACATATTCTGATCTCATAGGATTTACACGAATGTACACATGAAAAAAAAATACAGTATCCCCCTCCAAAGAAGAACGACCTTAATATCTTCCTTAATAAAAAATGTCTACTTTCTTTTAAACCAAATATAAAGTTGTTGGCGACCTTAGCGAGGGGGACCAGAAAGCTCCTTTTTCAATAGCTACAACATCGAGGTGTAGGGGAGGGCGCTACTCTATTCCTTGGAATGCTCCCCTTAACCCTTGATCCTTACCTTATAATGCCGAATGTTAAGCAAGGCGGTTTCAAGTACTATTTTTTTGAGTCTTTGGTATGACTCTACTGAATTGTTATATATAACTGTTTGAATAAACTGAATAGTTTGAAATAGAAATGTTTTTTAACCTGCATACTCTTGCTAAACTGGACTTTTAAAAATTAGAACTGATTATTTACATAAAAATGGATTAGGCGTTAAATAACCAACAAAGGTTGATATGCCATAAAACCGAACCAATCAACCAGTCAACCATTTAACTGTGTGTAAACAAATGACTGATGTTTAAATGAATTTTAAGTGATACATAGCAATACTTGGAAGAATTTAATAGTATGCAAAGAAAAACGAGCTCAGAATTGTTTCGAAGTGTAATCCAGAAAGAGTGTTTACAAATCAAACATATTTAGAATGTACGTATAAAGAAGATTTGGCATTAAATAACCTACAATGCCATAAGACCAAACGAACCAAACCAAACTAAACCAATATTATTAAGTACTTGTCTCGCAGACCTTTTTTGCTGATGTAGTTAGTTGACGTTAAATGTTCATGATTGACAGTTGCCAAATAAGCTTACCAAATACCTAAAAATACTGACCTCATTTTGACTAAGAATCACCTTCTATCATTTCTGTTTGGCGGAGAGTTTTGGTTTAGTTTCTTTTTTAAGGCATATACTCCTTTGTGGGTTATTTAAAGCCAATGCCATCCTTGGTGAAGGAGAGTAGTGGTAATAATCAACCTATAGCTGGGTGGATAATGTGGTTCATACCTTCCCCAAGAATATTAGTCTGAAAGTTAATGTAATAGCGAGATTGGAGTTTGAACTCGCTTACTACTATTTCTCAGTCCAGCACTTCAGCTGCTACGTCGTGAAGACACCGGTTCAGTGCCAGGGTGTATAAACATCAACAGTTGAGTCATGTCGAGTATGTTCGAGTGAGTCAAAGTCATTGCCAGTGAGCTGAAAAAGTTATGGAACATGAAAGTGCCGGAGATACCAGTAGTAGTTGGAGCTATTGGATCAGTTCCTGAGATTCTCGAACAGAAATTGTCAAAGTTGGAGATCAGATGAACAATTGAGACCATCCATACGACAACACTGCCAAAATCAGCTGGGATACTTGGAATAGTCCCGGTGTTATATTGTCATCTACAGCATCATAACGACACAATAATAAAGACAGACGCAGGAAGACTTCTTTAGAAAAATATTTGTACCTCTCACTTTATTGGTAAGGGTTCGAAAAGGTTGTGTGGGGTTTTACTGTGAGAGGGGGAGCTGGAGACCGAACAGAAACTATAAAATTTTGACCCCCACTCTCATGGCCGTCAACGTTGTGTCTTTCTCGTTCTCCAGATGCTCAACCGGAGGCCCTGGGGTCCACTGTGTTGGGTGCTGGCTTTCTTTACTGCATATTATCAGCAACCTCTCTGGTCCCCAAACTCCATCGGGGTTCCCGAGGGCCCCCTCGGCCGGTGTGGCTTTCCCTACCACATCTCGTCTATAACTACGTCTCCAACTGTAACTGGAGCTCTGACTTCTGTCTTGACTGAGTTATATAATAGTACAACGCCCACTCGATCGCCCACTCGATCTTTGGAATGGCATGATTGATCGTCATCCAGCGGAAATAACTATCATGCAGTTTACAGGTCACTCTCTTCCGGTGCATCAGTCTATGAGTGTACCATGGGAATTTTTTTTTACCTCGTCCCATTTCATTAGCCAATTTCTGCCCACGCGATTTCCTCTCATAACTGCCATTAGAATGTGTCACTTCCTTCCGGTGCATCACCTTGGAATGGCATTTTTGGCCGGGTCAAAGGCCAAAATACAACACCGGGGATCTATGGAAACTTGATGTCATTCCGACTCCAGTGAAAGACAAGAGTTAGAACTGATGTAACAACAGACATGGAGTATAATAATATACTTATTAAGATTGGTACTAGGGACTGGAGGAGTTGGAAATAAGAGGACGAGTGGAGACGATTAAAACTATAGCATTGCTGAGGTCGGCGAGAATATTGAAAAGAGTCCTGGAGACTTGAAGTGACTTGCGATCACACAAATTCCAGTGAGAAACAATCAGCTAATGCCGGTGTGAAATACTCAAATAATAATAATAATAATTACTTTTTGGAACAGTAACTAAGGGATTACAAAGGGGACTAGAGGACTTGGAGGTTGGCGGACGAGTGGAGACCATTCAAACGACAGCATTGTTAAGAACTGCCAGAATACGAAGTAGAGTCCTGGAGATTTGAGGAGACTTGCTGTCACTCAGACTTCAGTGAAAAACCATCGGCTTTCGCTGATGTGAAAAGCTCTAATGAGTGAATAATAATAATAATAATAATAATAAATTGCCGTTAGCATAACTGCTCATCTCGTTAGAAAAGTACTGTCTATTTGAGAGAAAAATATCCCCCAAAAGAGGCTGCAAAACGCATAAATACAAACAAGGCATGTAATCATTACATTCCTTTACCCGAGGTCTTGGGTAAAAATCAGGTGAAAAGTTGTAAGAAACGAAAATATAAATGAAATTTAAACAACAACAATAATAATAATAATAAGCAAGCAGGCGAGTGAATGCAGCAAATTAGCACAGAAAGAATATATGACAAGGCACAAATGGGGGGAGGGCAAGAAATTGAAATTTGAGCATACGAACAAATGGAATAAGCACAAACTCCTCTGGGATTTTAAGATACAAACGGATCCCCTAAACTCGGCAAGACGACGAGACCTTATAATAATCAACAAAAAAAGTGAGAACTTGCAGAAATGTTGACTTCGGTGTCCCAGCGGACCACAGAGAAAGAAAGCTAAAAGAAGGATAAGTACTTGGACCTTGCTAGGGAATTGAAAATACTGGGGAATATGAAAGTGACGATTATACCAATTGTTAATTGGTGCTCTTGGTACAGTCACCAAAAGATTAGTACAAGAACTGGAGGACTTGGAAATAACGGGACTGGTGGAGACTGTCTAAACTACAGCATTAATGAGATCGGTCAGAATACTGAGAAGAGTCTTGGAGACTTGAGGAGACTTGCTGTTACTTAAACTCTAATGAAACATCGTCAGCTAACGCTGGCGTGAAAAAGTCTCAAGGAGTAAAATAATAATGATTACAGACCAATTATATTAAAGCGAACATTGATAATATACAAATGTAGATTATGTGGAGAGAAAAAAATGAAACGGTTAATCCCATGCAGTAAAGTAGCACAAAGAAGTACAAGACTAGGGATTACTGGATGGGAAATGTGTTCTCTTGGGAATTGTGCAAGAGATTGAAATTTGACCATGCTACCGAAAGTTATAAGCACAAACCAGAATCTATCTTAGAAAATGAAACGCATAAAATTCGCTGGAATTTTACAATACAGACAGCTCACATAATTCCAGCCAGAAGACCTGACCTAGTGCTAAATTACAAATGAATAAATAAATTAAATTAAATTAAAATTATATGAATAAAATAAGAGAACTTGCCCTATTGCGGATTTTGCCGCTACAGCAGACCACCAAGTGAAAATTTAAAAAAAAAAAAGCTAAAAGATACATATATACTTGGACATTGACAGAGAACTAAAGAAACACTATGGTAGATGAAGGTCAAGGTAAAACCAATTGTTGTTAGTTCGCTTAGGGCGGTCCTCAAAGACTTCGAAGGGAGACTTGAAAAACTGAATTAGTTCCCCGGACTCTGGAGAAAAAATTGCCGGAAAAAGTGGGAGAATCGAAGCCATCTCGATCATAATGTTGTACTTTGGATAGTCTCTGGTTGTCCTTTTTTTCTATGTCTTCCCGTCCCTTAAACAATCTTTTGAAGACTGTTCCAAGTGCACCAATTACAATTGGTATCACCGTCACCTTCATGTTCCATAGTTTTTTCCAGTTCTTTTGCAAGGTTGAGGTCGTTATTGCTCTTTTCGCTTTCTTTTAATTTTACTTTTTGGTCCACTGGGACGGCAAAGTCCCCTATTTAGCAGGTTTCTATCTTTTTTTGTTGTTGTTGTTGACTATCACTAGGTCTGATTGTCTTGCCGAGGTTAACTGCTCTGTTTGAATCTCAAAATTCCAGAGAACTTTATTCATCTCTTCCTCTAGGACGAATTCTGGGTTTCGTATATACCACTTGTTCGTATGGCCAAATTTAAATTTCTAGCATAATTCTCAGTGGATTACCTTCACCACCCAGTCGTGTCTGGTTTTATACTCTTGCACTAATTTATTTCATTCACTTATGTGATTAATCGTTTCATCTCTATCACCACATAACCTACTTTGGCTATTTTATATCCTCATTTCTATTTTTGGTTTAAAGGAGTTGGTCCTAATAGCGTTGATTTGTGCTGCTATTAGGAGTGTTTCAGTTTCTCTCAAAAAGTTTCCCTTTCTTATCCATGTGTAAGTGTTCTCGTTTGAGATTTCGCTCGTTTGTTGCTTGGTATATCCATACAGTTTTTTTTTTCATGCGATTTTTTATTTTGTATTTATTGTTATTCTTTTGGTTCGTGTGTTGTTTGTGTTGTTTCCGGTCGCTGTAATCAGTCTATCTTTGCTCTTTTTTTATGTAGTCTTCAACTTATCGTTTCGATGTATCGACGCTATCCTCAATTCTGTTGAGTCCTCTTCTTCTTTTCTTGACACATAGAGCCTATGTCATTTCTGGGGTGTAAAGTATTTTGCCGAACGTTCTGATTTTGTCTTGATTTGGTAGATCTATTCCTTCAGTCATTTGTCGTTTTACGTTTCTCATTATTAACATGGCACCTTTTTATAAGCTAAATTCTATCCCTATGTCCTGACTGTATATTCTCACTCAACTTCTCAAATTCGTTTTTCCTATATATATATATATATATATATATATAATAATGATAATAAATAAATAAATACATATATATATATATATATATATTTAATCCATGGAAAATATTCTGCAACCTTAGGTTTCATGAAGTTTTTAAAAAAAAAACATTCATCAGGCAGTTAAGAAGATGGAATGAATTGAAAATCGAAAATACAGACAAAAACCGTTAGGATTTCGTCTGTGTGTGGTTGTAAGTGTGTGAGCGTATGTGAGTGTGTGCGTATGTGTGTATGTGTTATATTTACGTGTGGATGTGTGTTTTTATTCATTATCATATTATTTATTATCATTATTTGATAATAGCTCTATCTTAGATATTGAGCACTCTCCATATATTGCACTTGGTACGACACATAACCACAAAGTGATTTAGTGACGACCAACACTCTTATAATATATATATATATATATATATATATATATATATATATATATATATATATATATCCGAGGTTTGTTCAAAAAGTTTTAAGACACATTTAGATTTTAGATTTGTCGCACAGCTTCTGACTTTGAATGCGCCTAAATTAAGACAGAAGCCTGACTTAGTTTTTTCTAATTTTATTATAATTTGTCGTGTGCTACCACAACAAAATGTTAATCTTTGGTTCTTTCTTTTTTGGTCGACATTTAGAACTTCCTGAACGACTCTCGTTTGAATGAATAATAAGAATATCTGACACTCTTTTTAAGAATATTGTCTGAAAATTTAAATTGAGTTGTTAAACTTAATTTATTCGTATCTTGTTTTTAGTACCAACAGTTTGTTTTCTCTTTTATTACTTAGAAGATCCCTGCCATCTGCTCTCGCAAACATTCGGAAATGAGACTCCCTATATTACAATGCTAACAATAATATCAGTGTCCATTGTCTTTTGTTCAGCAATATAGCCATAATTTCGGTAAAATTAAAAAAATTAAAGAAATCAACAAAAAGGCAACAGTAAAATTGCCACAAGAAAGTTTTTAAATATTTTAAATCAACTTTGGGGCAATGGTTTTATCGAAAATGTCTATTTTTATTCATCTCGTGTCATTTTTCAGTGACAGAAATACAGTATATCTGTTTAATTTAGACCTTGTTGGATATTATGTTCTGAAGATGTCCATGGAATTGTTTTTTTTAAGGATGATGTAATAAAATGATATGGAATATCATTGTATGATTTTCACTATGAAAACAAAACGACTTTTTCAGGTTTCAAGTTTTCTTTTTGTGCTTTGATTTGATTATACATTCTGTGTTGCAGAATTAAATACTTTTGTGTAGTTCAATGTTTCAGATATGGCAATAAGTTTGAGTATTGCTTCAACTTCTGTGGAGGGGTAACTATGACAATATGTAATATTACGGACGGGCGCTGTAATTAAATTGCGCTGATCAAAAAATGTCACGAACCTTGCTCGTGCAGGCAGAGTGACCTGTAGAGAAGAAGTATGATTTTAATATAATCGCGCGTGAACTTTCACGTGTTGCACTACTGTTCCACTGGTGAGCATCGAACCTTCAGGAACCCTCGAATTGATTCCATCAAATCGCTATATAAGAAAATCAAGTAGCGAGTTTTTGGCAGTTCAAGACAGGTTTTCGAACAGGTTTCAACTGAGGCGCACGCCACACGACGCATGTCATATAGAGCCCAGCCTGTCATAGCAATCCGACTGATATGATAAACATCAACAGGCCGACGATAAAAACGCCACTGCCATCGCCAAGAAGAGAAAGGTGAACCTTTTCTACGAACGATAGCTAAAGTGCACGGAGGGAAAGAGTGATAAAGAAAGAAATCATTTGATAGCGACAGAAAAAAATAGAAGGCGAGGAAGAACGCTACTGAACGAACTTTTTAACAACAGTCCGCCGTAATTCCCGAAAATAAAACGGTTACTATTTTCTTCCTTGAGATTCAAGTTTCGAGTGTTTCTTTTCTGTGAATTCATTTCTTTTTATCAGACTCAACGCTTTAATTTTTTTTTCTTTGGTCCTATACTACAAATATTATGCACTCTATTTCAATTTACCGACGAGAAATAACGCACGAAAATTACGAATTATTAAAATTTGAGAATTTGTTAAAGAATTCCCTCAAACCTCTTGTCAAATTTTTGCACTTTTCTCTGATTTCCATGTTGCTACCTCAAATATTACTAAGATACTGTATTTATTTCAAAGTTTTAGTATAATTTCAAAGACTATTGAATTTTTTTTAGGTTATTGAATTGATTTTATTGAGTGAATTAATGTATGGGATGCCAAGTCAATTTTTTCTCATCTACAATTTTTTGGCCAAAAAAGCTTTCATCTAATTATTAAAATCCTCCCAAATTGCATATTGTGGTGAAGTCAGTAATAGTTGTCTCCCCTAAGATCATCCACTATAGATACTAAAAGAATCTTCACCTTAACTAGATCTCAGTTAAATCATATCTAAATACAGCAAATACCTTGTTCGTCTTGTACCTATTAATTTTTGCTTCACGATATCAGAAACAATTAAGAAATATCACTGATTTGGAGAAAAAATTTATATCTTCTGTGGCATAAATACTGCTTTTTTTTTCTTTTTTTCTTCAAAATATTGCGTTTGTCTGTTTACCAAACATCCCGATGTCAAGAGAAAAGAATTAATGTTTCTATTTTAATCTGTAACTTCAAATTGTTAGAAAAAATTTCAAATGTTTCATGGAGCAAGACTTTCTTTTTCTGTTGGTCAGTGTTACTGATATTAGCGTCGTTATTTATTTAGATTCTCTTAGGCATTAACTTGCTTACACTACCTGATGTTATCTAAGTATAGACCAAACTTCGGGATCTGATGGAATTTTGTGATTTTTCTTGAGTTGTCTCGACCATAAGTAATATTAGCGTTTTGTTTGATGCAATGATTTTTGCAACAGTACTATTTATAACGTCACTCTAATATTACATGTAACAATATCGTTTTAAGTCATACAGTTAAAGCTTTAGATGGGTTGCGTTGGAGATACGGTGAGAAAGATATGACGAATATCAGGGCAAGTAATCTCCACCTCCACAAAATCAAGAGAATTTGAATATTTATCTCAAGGCTGACTCAAAGAAATATGTCTTTAAATCGTCGAAACAGCCAAAGTACAAAAATAATATGAAAACGTTTTCTTTCTTTCTTTCTTTCTTTTCTATGTGTAAGTAGTCCTTGACTTATTAAATCACCTTTCTTCTTCTCTCTCCCTTTGGCCCGCTGGAAGTAGCGACTTTATTAGGTTTACGTTTTTGCCATCTTTGGCAGCCATCTTTAACTTATTTTTACTGCCAATTGTGATACAATAGTAAAACTCTTTAAAGAACGCAATTCTCCGGAGATAAAAGAACAGGGAAAAAGTTCCATAGTCTATTTTCTTACACGTTGAGTAAAATAAACGAAAATGTTATTTAGGCTTGACCTCTGGTCAAGGTTACCAAAAGGTGTAATTTTTTTTTTAATTCAGGATTATTACATCCTGGAAGGTAGATATGGAGGAAAATTTACCCAATTGAAGACTAACTGATTACTTTTTCTATCAACTATCGCATGTAAAGACATTATCATTGTGTAATGATTAATAATCCAGACTAGCAGACCATTGTTAGAGACTGCGATTCTCATAGACAGTTCAATTCTTCTGGCATGGTACCTGACGAAGCTAATCTCAAACGGCCATGCACCTTGAATAGTATAATAGTTAGATTGTTAGATTAGAGACGTTCGTTAACGAGTTCGAATCTCACTGTGTGCTCTCACTATTGGCGAGAATACTTGGAAAAATATCAGAAACCCGATGAGACTTGTTGTTACTTGGACTATCGAGAAAGCCACTTGCTAGTATTGTTTTGAAAAATTACCAAGTGTAAACTTCAAAATATCATAGTGTGTAAGCAATAAAATAAGATGAAAAGAAACCTAATTATTCATTATATATATATATATATATATATATATATATATATATCATTAGAAAATACTATAATAATTTCTTTGATCTATATTCATTGAATACTATGTCAGATGAAAATTTGTTTTGAGGCAGTAACTCACTCTTTCTTTCTTTCTTTCTTTCTTTCTTTCTTTCTCTCTCTCTCTCTCTCTCTCCTCAGATGAAGATCAGCAGTATAAACAAGTTTTTATATAAAATTGAAAACATCTATAAATAGTTAAGTTGGCTGACGCAGCTTCCTTCCTACTTCTTTTTTATGCTAACGGAAAAATTAAATCTATTTTCAGAGAGAGAGAGAGAAAGAGAGAGAGAGAGAGAGAGAGAGATTAAATGAAAGAGATGACGTGCCATACCAAGAAGAATCTATTTTGGAACTAAGGAATTTCATGTAATATTGATTGCATAGACTACAGAGAGAGAGAGAGAGAGAGAGAGAGAGAGAGAGAGTAGTCGTCTCCAGCATTTTCAAGGAGTCTTTATTTATGAAGACACTCTAACGAAAGTTGAGGTGTTTCTTTGAAAATTCTGTTTCCAAATCTGTTTAACATAAAAAAGAATGCACAGAAATCAAAAGGGGCTTGGAATCTTTTGACAAATCAATTCCTGCACCAAGAGAGAAATCCTTATGCTTATACCTTACCCACAACAAATAAAAATTCTTTTGCCCAGTCGGTTGGAGCTGTAGAATGCACCGATTGCATCTCTGCAGAGGGGTATGAACCCACCTCAGATGAGTGTCCTAGTGAGCTTCCAGTAATGCTGAAGTATGGGGGACTGCGTAATACCCTTTCATTGCCATCGTTCCCGGGTCCACACTGGCCCGGAATGGTAGCACTGGATAGGATCCTATCTATGGGTCAAATCAAACTAAACTGTGTACTTATGCTAAACTGAATTGCTTGAAACAGAACTGTTTTGCGGTTACAACTGTACCACGCTATACTGAAGTGTTTGAAATTGAACTGTTTTGACATTTAACTGTGTGTAAACAAAAACTATACTTATACTAAACTAAATTATTTGGATTAGAACTGTTTGACTAAACTGAATAGTTTGAAATAGAAAGGTTTTTGATAAGTAAACTGTGTACTTATGATAAACTCAATTGTTTGAGATAGAACTGTTTATATGTATAAAAATGGATTTGACATTAAATAACCTACAAAGGTTGATATGCCATAAAACCCAAACAAACAAAAAATCTTGCTTTAGATCCAACATCCTTTTTGCATCTCCATCCCTGGAGAAAAAATTCAGATGCAGAGATATTGAGGGCATTCAATTTTTCTCCCTTGCTGCATTTAATCTAAGAGTCATTAAGAAGAAACCAGATGTTTTGGGCGTTTCTGACTGGCAGGGAGCTAACATTCATAGTTAACCCAGTCAAAGAATAATTAAAACTTGAACATAGCATGATAAAACCATATTTTATACAGTTTTATTTCACATCTGTGTTATGTCACTGCCAGAAAAAAACTCAATAAATAATATTTACCTGATTCAATTATATATATATATATATATATATATATTCTGGCTATGACATAACTCAGATGTGAAATAAAACTATAAAATATGTGTTTTATCATACTATGTTCAAGTTTTAATTATTCTTGACTGGGTTAACTATGAATGTTAGCTCCCTGCCAGTCTGAGACGCCCAAGACATCTTCTTAATGACTCTTAGATTAAATACAACAAGGGAGAAAAATACACACACACACACACACACACACATATATATATATATATGTATATATATATATATATATATATATATATATATATATATATATATATATCTGTGTATGTATTTACTGAACACCTCCACCACGGCCAGGATTTGATACAAAATGAATTTCTGAAGCTGAGTAAAGGTGATTTGAATTCAGTGTTCTCCTTCTCCTAGACTGGTTGCCTAGCTGAAACTAGTCTTCTCAATTATTAAGCCGTAGCTGGAGGAGAAAATATGAATTCATACCTTTCTCAAGGGCATACGCACGAAGTGAGACGCCGCAGTGATTTAAACCCTGGTCATCTATTCCATTTTTTATGACGCTAGTCATTATGTTAAGCGTGTCTCCCTAATGACATATGTATCTAGATGTAGTTGTGGAGATTTTGTCTATATCGGTCCTTGTGAATGACAGCTCTTATTGGTTAAATACCGATTCAGAATCTCTCTCTCACTCACTCTCACTCACTCTCTTTGTAGTCTATGCAACCAAAATTACATTAAACTTCTTAGTTCCACGATAAATTCTTCTTGGTATGGCATGTCATCTCTTTCATTTAATCTATCTTGATGAGTAACGGGATTTTTAGCAGCAGAAAAAATAACGCCATAAGGACCAACTGTGTTGAAGCAAAAATAGACAAGACACAACAAAACAGTAAATTTTTATCGTTCTGGGTTTTCGGACTATTGCCTTCATCGTTATTGTTATTGTGACGGCAAATTAAAATATTCCCAGTTCGGGAGTATATTTTTCGCACGTGTGAAGACGGGACAGCCTGGCACTTGATCCCTCGTAGAATAAGTTCCAGTAAAGATTCCCTTTTTGGGTGTAGGGAAACTGGCAGATTATGTTGGGGTTAATTTGGGGCTAGACTGACCGCCGCGGGCAAGGGGTTCCAAATTTCACGTTGCACACACACCCACCAGACCACTATCTCTTCCTACCCCTAGAATAATGGAAGATATGGGTCTTTAGGTTTAGCTATAATAATATTAATTATAGTAGTCAACCATTTCGGTTTCCCGTATAATATTTTTGAAGGAAAGAATAGGACAATTTAGGCGAGAAAAAGATGAGATGAACGAAGTTGAAAAAGGAGCATGCAATTGACAACTTGACAGGTAGACAACACAAGGAATAAATTTCAACACTTGGGGACATTAAAATACAACAAGGTTTTTACTAAACGCGGACACACGTGTTTAACGTGTCGGCTATGTTATCAGCGGATAGTACATAAATACAAATGTCTTTCTTCTTTTTCTTTTTCTTTTCTTTCTTCTTTCTTTAAATTGAGAAGGAGAGAGAATATGCAATTGCAGTACTTAGCTTTTTGACGGGTTCCTTCGGAGAGTATTTTCTCTTTTACGGGCTGGCGGATTTATTTATATAGCTCTGGCTTGAAGGCACAGGTTCTCCTTGTCCAAGATTCTTTCCGCTTCTTCACCCGGAGTTTGGCACAAGATTCGCCCCATCTGCTCACCGCGACATCTTTCTTCAAAACTGATTTTCCTTATCCCTATTTCCGCTGACGAAAAAGGGGGCTATTTCCGTTTTAGGATTCTAGCCAATCATTTAGCTTCTATCTTCTCCCCCTTTCAGGCGATTCGTTAGGATCACTATATTTCCATATACCCCATTCTTTACCCATACGGTCACAGAGTTCAAACATCTGTTGGCTTCTATTCTGACCTGGATTTGTTACTTCGGCCGCGAGGAATTGACTTACATTACTATTTCTCTTTTTGGCGGTCAGCCTTTGGCGGTCAGCCTTTGGCGGCCTGCTAATTCAAACACGGAGGGGTAGTAGTAATTCCTTATTTCTCTCCTCTCTGTGGTAGACCACATGACATTATATTCAAAACGTTTCGGCCGATATGTTCTCCAGGCTTCTTCAGGTGTTTGTAGAACTCAGGGGCGTACACGGATATTCGAACCACGTCCTTTATTTGATCCACCAGGGTCGCTTGTTCTGATTTCGTTGACCATAACCGGGTATAAGTGCTAAGTATTCCTGTATTGCTACTCGCCCGTAGTAAGGATTGAACCTTCAACCTCCAGGTGACTGTTTCTTTAGAAACTTAGGGAAGCAACGTCTATAACCGTTATGCTATGTGTCCTGCGGGACAATTCAGTTTAACAGAATCAGTACGAGCACCCTCGTGGATTAAATAAAGGACGTGTTTCGAAGTTCTGTGTAGGCTTCCGAGTTCGACAAACACCTGAAGATGGCCGGAGGACATATTCAGTCGGAACATTATGAATATAACATTAAAGATGAAGAAAATAGGCCGAAAAACCTGAACGATAGAAATTATCAAGCTTTGTCTGAAATATTCAGACAACTAAAAAACAGTAAATGTAGGTTATATGGTGATAGAGACGAAACAATCAATCGTATAACAAGCGAAAGCAGTAGATTAGCGCAAAAAGAGTATAAGACTAGACACGGCTGGGTGAGAAGGGTAATCAACTGGGAATTGTGCAAAAAATCTTAATTTGAGTATACGAACAAGTGGTACATGCACAACTTAGAATCCATCCCGAAGAATGAGACGCACAAAGTTTGTAGGGATTTAAAGATACAAACAGATGACCTAATCTCGGCCAGAGGACCAGATCTAGAGACAGTCAACAACAAAAAAAGAGATAACCCGCCGAATAGTGGACTTTGCCATCCTGGCAGACCACACAGTGAAAATGAAAGAAAGCGAAAAGAGGAATAAGTATCTCAACCTAGCCAGAGAACTAAAAAGGACAATGAATATGAATGGGACAGAGATACTAATTGTGCTTGGTTCACTTGGGAAATCTCCAAAGGATTGATGTTACATAACATATGCCATGGATTTTCGGTTCGTTCCTCGTGACCCCGTGTGCTTTGACAAGCTGTCACGTTGTGATTAGTAAACAGGAAAGCACGATCAGGGCACTCGGGTCGAACAGGTGTGTAACCGGAAGGAGACCACGTGATGAGAACCACGCGGTCAGATTTGGACAGGGTGTAAAGAATCGCAGTCGAGCGTGGGACACGCAGCCGATCAGAGGCGTCTCTGACAAGCTTGCAAGGGGGGAAGCGTTGGCACCCCCTGGCTCCTGGAAGAAGATATGGGAAGAAGAACTCCTCAGAGTATATGTCTCTCCACTCATCTCCCACACACCGAAGAAACATCAACCCTTTCGAGAATAAAGTGTGAGAGATATATTTCTATAAAGGAGTGTGTTCGTTTGTTCATTGAAGTTCGTAAATTATGTTTGATTATGTTTCCGTTTATATTTGTATTACGGCTATAAAACATTGGTACATGGACTGGAAGACTTTGAAATAAGAGGACAAATTGAGACCAGCCAGATTACTGCATAATTAAGACCGGTCAGAATGCTGAGAGAAGTCCTGGAGACTTGCTGTCACTTAAATTCTAGTGAGAACCTCCCAGCTAACGCTGGTGTGAAAAACTCTCAATGACTAAATAATAATAAGAATAATACTGTCCCGGCGGACCACAGAATAAATCTGAAGGAAAGTGAAAAGAAGGATAAGTACCTCGACCTTGCAAGAGAATTTAAAAAACTGCGGAACATGAAAGTAACGATTGTGCCAATTGTGATTGGTGCGTTAGGCACAGTAACTAAAGGATTATTAAAGGGCCTGGAGGACTTGGAAGTTGGCGGACGGGTAAAGACTATCCAAACGACAGCATTGCTGAGAACGACCAGAATACTGAGAAGAGTCCTGGAGACTTGAAGAGACTTGCTGTCACTCCAACTCCAGTGAAAGACCATCAGCTAATGCTGATGTGAAAGACTCTAATGAGTAAATAATAATAACAATGATAAAGAGTGAGTAATAATAACAGCCAAAAGTTACTCTATAGAAAAAATCACGAAAAAGATAAGATACAACTAAGGAGAATAACAACTGTAAACTTGACAAGAGTAGAAAAAAGGCAGAGAGAGACAGAGATGATACAGTCAACCAGATAAATAAATAGTTCAAGCACTGCCGCTTTAAGGATATGAAATCTCTCCGCTGTCAGTCTTCTAGATATTGCTGTATTCTCTCTCTCTTTTTTTTTATATATCTTTCTTTTGTTCATCTTGAAATTTTCAATAAATCTTAAACCTGGAATTAAATAACAATTATTTAAAAGAAAAGGAAAAAAACTGGTTAAATACTCTGACCTTGTCGGAGGGTTGAAAAAAAAGTTATGGATCAAGAAGGTAATTGTGATATCAATCATTAGAACAATAACAGTTTGGAAAAGAATCTGAGGGAATAGAATATCTGGGAAGAATTGAAATCAACCAGGCAAAAATACTGTGTAGATTCTTGTAGAACTGAAGAGACTTGTTGCCTCTCAGACTTCAGTAAAGAATTATCTGCTCGAGTTTGTGTGAAAAAAGAAAAGAAAAAAATGAAAATTTATTCAAATTATCAGCTTAAAAATTTTTTCCACCTCAAATAACATCTTTCCTGGGCAATAGCAGGTCTAATAAGATACTTTTGTTTCTAAACCACTACATGTAAATGCGATAGTATGTGCATCCGCCTACATATGTGTTCATCTGTTTAAGACAATGAATGTGTGCGGCAAATTGTAATTCAAGAATCGGAGACAGGTTTGAATTAGACGAAGGGAAGATGATTTTAATTACGAGCTCTTTTGAAATGTAAATTCTTCAGCGAGTTTAACAGGTGTGCGCATGCGTGGATGTCTATGCATCAGCGAAGCAAAACAAAAAATATGTCGCTGCATAATTTATTTTCGGTTCTTTCTTTCTTTCTTTCTTTCTTTCTTTCTCGCTGTCGACAAATTGCATTATCAATTCAACCTACTTCCGTTTTAGCAATAAAATATGATCTCGGCGAGATTTTAAAATCGACTAGTTTGAAATGATGGCGACCGGTTAAAACTTATCTTCTGACTTTCGGAAATTTCTTTTTTTTTTTTTTTTTCGCAGATCTGGACGAATATGCATGAATGCATAATTTAAAACTTGAGGCACGGATGACGCAACAGTTATCGTCGGAGAAAATGGACTCGGTGATTCAAGTTCAATTCATAGATGAGTTTGTTTGCATTTGAATTAGAACGAGTTCTCTTTAAAAAGACGTGGATCAATCTATTCCGACCATACATCTATGAATACTTAGTATGGCAGACAGGGCACTCTGGCATTGTAGGTTGGTAAAGGTCGACACAAAATCAAAAATACTGATCTAGAACTCATCTGACAATCAATAAATATATATACATGTATTGGCATCTCTGGTGGTATAATGATTGCCAAGCTAGACAAGCAAAACTTCACAAGTGTGTCCCAGTATCATTGGGTGCACCATTCATACAGCCTTGTGCCACATCTAAGCAGAAAAAACTTTGTAAGTTACAATACACACACACACACACACACACACACACACTCACACACACACACACACACATATATATATATATATATATATATATAGATATCAAAAGTGCTCTAGTTTAAAATGAAGAAATTGAGTGTTTAGTTGAAATTGTTATTCTTTAAATTAAATAGCTCTAACATACCAGCTATACATATGTATATATATAATCCTGAACGATTGCCAAGTGATTATAAGTGTTAGTTAAGGCATAGAAAGTTATCTGGTTCATCATGAGTTCCATCCCTGGGTCAGATAATACAAAAGAAGTCATTTTCTATGGTTCTCTGAAAGATATTAACACAATAAGAATTAACAAATACACAATATCCTTTATGAATGGATAGTGAAATGAGAACTATCTATTCCCATGGACTGATTAAAGATATAGATTTTAATTCCTAGTATGTTACCCACTTTGATTAAGACCTTGTGGTTTAAAATGGGGCAAAACAAATATGAACACACAGTACTTGCTTTCCTTCCTTCTTTCTTTTTTTTTTCTTTCCATCAATGTAACCAAGTGCCAGCCAAATTTCCTACTGACTTATATAGCCATTTTTCATACCATATTGCCTTGTTTTATTTCAATCTATTATAATACTTTAGTTAAGGCAGGTAGCATTGATGACAATTCAAGGTAGGTAACATCCATGATAATTCCAAATAAGATAAGTAGTATCCATTGTCATTCCAAGTAAGGCATGCAGCATCCATTATAATTCCAGATAAGGCAGATAACATCCATGGTAAGGTAAGTATCATCCATTATAAGTTTATGTAAGTGATTTTTTTTTCCTTTCATTCAAACTGCACACCTGAAAAGGCTAGAGAGTGCAATGGTCAATGGCTCTATCCCTCATTGTGTGTACTTAGACCTTCTCTGCTGTGACCAAATATTGCCCCAAGAGGTAATCCATTCCACCTTAATGGTCAAGTATCTAAGATCTAGGAAAAAACCCAAAGTCATCCTCCCTACGCCAAGTTCAGTGTAAACAAGGCAGTAACCCATAGTAAATAAACAATAAAAACAAAACTTTAAATCCTTTAAATACAAATAAACTTCAATAAAAATGATCTACATCTTACTTTTAATGACAATGTGACTACTACCCACATAGGTAAGTACCATAAGTTGACAATGATGAACTTAATAGACAACTAAATTTTTAACAAACAACAAGTATTAATGTAAACTTAATCAAATCATCTCAAAAAACATTTTTGAACGATTGCCCTGTCGGCTGAAGCAGTAGAATACACTAACTGCATTTTCACAGAGGGGAAAGACCCCCTCCCAATGAGTGTCCCAGATCTGACACTTAACAATCTGATAGTGAGGTTCCAGTAATTCTGGAGCTTTGGGGAATGCGGAGTACCCCTTCATTGCCATCACTCCTAGGTCCACTCTGGCCCGGAGTGGTAGCACGTAATAGGGTCCTATCTACGGGTTAAAAGAACTAAACTGCGTAGTTATGCTAAACTGAATTGTTTGAAATAAAATTGTTTTTGTATGCTATACTAAACTGTTTGAAATAGAACTGTTTCGACATTTAACTTTGTGTAAACAAAAACTATACCCATACAAAACAATTTTTTTGAATTAGAACTATTTGACTAAACTGAATAGTTTGAAATAGAAATGTTTTTGATAATTAAACTGTGTACTTATGCTAAACTCAATTGTTTGAAAGAGAACTGCTTATTTATATAAAAATGGATTTGGCATTGAATAAACTACAATGGTTGATATGTCATAAAACCTAAACAAAGAACAAAACAATCTTGGACGAGGGTATTTGTGTTTTTGCTTCGGAAAGTCATGAATCCGTTTCTACTCCACTTAATCTACGACATAATTGATAGGTAATATCTAATATTGACAAGTAGTGTTGAATTCAAATTCAGTCTTGGCACCTATGGCACCAAATATAATACGATGTAATGTTGCCCTCTAAGTTTCTGTTTTTTATCACACGTCATCCTTAAAATTTTTAGTGACACATCCACGCAAAACAAGGTTTATTCGCCTAGACTATTACAAATAGAAAACCCCTTACTCTGAACTCCAAATTTGGCTAAAAGAAAACAATTGATTAAAAAATAATTAACTAAAATCTCTAATTGTTTTACACTGAGCGATTAAACGCTTGGTAAAACAAAAGGGCAGACTAGGTTCTTCAGCCTTGGTGAGGCAACTAGTCTAGGAGAAGGAAAACTCTGAATTCAAACCTGTTAAACTCCGCTTAAAAAATTGACCGAGTGTCATATCCTGCCCGAGCGGAGGGGTTGGGTAAATATGGTAAAACACAACGGTATGATTAACAGTGATTGAACTCGAGGACAATTTGAGGTCACGTATGTCGCTGGATGGTTTTTACCTCGTAACCAAAATAGTTTAAGGGTTATAAATAAGTAAATCAATTAGTGAGAAACGCTTACTCGAGCTGTTGAATGCCTTATCTTGCTCGCTTACTCCCAATTTATTCGGTCTATTGATAAAAGGAAAAGTCGCTCAGAAATAAAAGTAGCCTTTGCACATGATAATGCAGTCAAGTTATTATTCCTTTATATTAACACGAGTAATTGTTGGCTTCGGGAATCATCAAATATAAGTTGATTCCCAACGTTCTTTATGTCCAGTCTTAACGACGAAGTACTCGTGGCATAGTAGTGTCTAACACGCTGAATTACAACACCATAGTAAGCATGGAAGTTAGCGTTGTAACAATACCCCTTCGGCCCCCACGTTACATCAACTTCTTAACCATTTCACTTCTTGGCCGATGATCATCTAGGGGTTCCGATAGGGGTATCACGCATTTCTTCATAGCTACAAGAAATACAATCAAGGGAGTGGGAGAAAAGAACAAACGAACAATATGAGCTTGGGTTAACTCAAAGTGCAAGAAGAGGAGTTATGTAACATTGCATTCCCTTGTGCATATGTAGACTAACACTAGCGTGGATTTCTAGCAAAATTTCTACAAAGCTACTAGGAATGCCAACCCATCTTGACTGGTCTTCCCTCACTGCTGCTGGACCCTATCTCATCCGACTGGTCACTTCTGCTGTCTGGTGTCGACTTCATCTGCCACTCTCCGCCGCCCGTCGCCAACGGACTTCTATGCGTTCCTTTTCTCAACTCTTGACTGGCGTTCCCTTCCTACTTCCGGTCACGTCGAGATCTCGAGTTCAAACCCTTTGTCTGGTTTCGCACCAAAAGAGACAAAGGAATCGTCTGCTTGGCGGACCACCTACATAGTGTTACAGCGTAGCGTAGTGACAAAATCTAAGTATTTTTTTTATCTTTTCGTTTACTTTCATTTTCACCATATATTCGTCAGGGAAATCAAAATGACCTGTCCTTTTTTTCTTGATTACTCATATTAAGTCCAATTTTCTGTAGGCCACTGGATGATAAAAGAATTTAATGTGTCTAATTTTCGAGGACGAATTCTAGTTCGTACGAATTTGGTTTGCTGGCTTTTTCTTTTTTTTTGTTTTTGTTTTATGGGGTATCAACCTTCGTAGATTATTTAATGCCAAAGCCGTCCTTATACAAAAACAGCTGTGTAAATATCTAGCCCATAGGCTGAATAAAAAGGTTCATATCTTTCCTTATACTGTTTGTCCAAAAGTGATAATCAAACAGGCGACATTTCTCTGAAACTAGTAGACAAATTCACCTACCAAGGAAGCAGCATCTCATCAACCGAAAAGGACATCGACACACGGCTAACGAAAGGATGGACAGCTATCGATAGGCTCTCGATCATATGGAAATTAGACCTGACCGATAAAATGAAACGCAGTTTCTTCCAGGCAGCGGTCGTATCGATGATGCTAAATGGATGCACTACTTGGATGCTAACTAAACGGCTGAAGAAACTAGACGGCAATTACACAAGAATGCTGCGAGCAATATTGAACAAGTCCTGGCGGCAACACCCCACAAGTCACCAACTATACGGCCACCTGCCTCCCGTAACGAAAACTATACAAGTTAGACGAACCAGACACGCAGGACACTGCTGGAGAAGCAAGGACGAATTCATCAGTGATGTACACCTATGCCCCCAACCCCCGCATATGGCCAAGCAAAAGCAGGACGACCAGCTCGAACATACATACAGCAGCTATGTGAGGATACGGGATGAAGCCCTGATGACCTGCCAGAAGCGATGAATGATAGGGAGAAGTGGCGAGAGAGGGTCACGGATATCCGTGCTAGCGGCACGACATGATGATATATATATATATATATATATATATATATATATGTGTGTGTGTGTGTGCAATAAAAAGTGTTAATTTTTGTGCAAAAATATTGGCCCTAGAAGCTGTAATTTTTGCATTCGTATTTTTTGATATATTAACCAGTCGGAGCACTCGAACGAAATCTTAAATTTTAAGCTATTTCGCCGACGATAATTTTTGACTTGGCACGAAAAATTTGAAGACTCAAAACCTAAAATAATTCAAGAAATCTTTTCCCTCCAAAAATTTTGAAAATACAATTTCTAAGCCAATGAAATTCATAGCTGAATCATCAACTTTTTAACTAATTTCGAACCTACCTAAATTGTATGAATAAGAGGAGAGAAAAAGTTTCAGCGAGTGTAGATTTGTTTATACTTATTCAATTAACAATAAGTATTGATTTTTATCATTAAGGGTTTTCGGACTATTGTCTTCATCTTTATAAAGTTGAAGACAATGGTCCGAAAACCCTTAATGATAAAAATCAACAAACTTCGTCTCAGAAATTTAGACAACTGATAAGTATTGAATTGTGTATAATTACTCAACTAACAATAATACTGACCCAAATAAGCTTTTAATTAATTCCTTTTGAGTGAAACTCTACATTGTTTTCTTTCAAGAATGCATTTCATATCAACTCGTTTAATTTTTCTTAAATTAAACGAATCTTGTTTACATTTTTATTGCGTCAAAAAACTTCATCTGTCTCCTGCTAAATATAATATCAGCAGCACTTTACATACAAATTCTTTAAGGCACGAATACATTTCTCTGTCTATATAGGGGCACTCTAATACCAAGAATACTTTACACACTCAAAATATTTCTCTTTATTTTAAGCTCACAGTTACTGCTTTACTTCATTGTACGAATCTTTACTAAATCTATGAAAGATATCAACACTCTGATATTATCTTCGCTTTCAAGAAACGTTTTTATACTTTTGTTTTTCAGCAAACTTTACTCTCAATTTAAAAGAATAAAAATTATAATTTTTTTGATGGGAGTTTTGTTCATTTTCTCCATTATTCGCGATATATATATATATATATATATATATATATATATGTGTGTGTGTGTGTGTGTGTCTGTGTCTGTGTCTGTATGTGAGTGTGTGAGTATGTATTTAATTATTATTTTGCTCCTCGCGAGCTTTTCTCACCAGCATTAGCTGAAGGTCTTTAGCTGGAATCTAAGTGTCAATAAGTTTCATCAGGTCTCCAGGACTCTTCTGAGTATTCTAGCCCTTCTCTGCAATTTTGTGATCTAGATGGTCTTGATTCTTCCACTGATTTCTAGTTCCTCTAATCTTTTTTCCAGGCTTTTAGGGAACATGCCAAGCGCACCAACTGCAAATGATATAACCGTCACCCCCATGTTTCACAAGGTTTTCATCTTTTGGCAAAGTCTAAGTATTTATGTCTTTCTGCTTTCTTTTATCTTCACTCTGTTGTCCGCCAGAACAGCAAAGCCCACGAGATAACCAGATCTTTTTTCTTGTTAATACATACTAGGTTTAGTCTTCAGGACGGGATAGATGATCTGTTGGTATCTCAAAGTTCCACAGAATTTAATGCGTCTCATTCTCTTGGCTGTATTCTTGTTTGTGCATATACTATTTCACAGTATAGTCAGATTTTGCACAATTCCTTGTGAATCGTCCTTCTCATCCTATCATGACGAGTCTTATGCTCATTTGTGATAGTTTGCCGTGTTCGTTTATTGTATGATTCACAGTTTCATCTCTGTTTCCACATAACCTACACTTGATATTCTGTTGCTTATTATCAATTTTAACTTGTGCTGCCATTAGAAGAGCTTCAGTTCCTCTCTTAAGGTTTTTTTCTAAGCCATATTCACGTCTTCTTGAGGGTAATATTACCTGTTTATCACTTGAAATATCCATTGTTGTTTTCTTCTCATTTTTGTTGTTTTTCTGTTTGCTGTCATTGCTGTTACTGGCTTGTAGGCTTCTATAATTAGTCTTTTTTAATCTTTTTAATGTATTCTTGAAGACTTTGTGTTGATGCATCCACGCAATCTTCACTGCTAGTAAGTCCTGTTCCTCCTTCTTTTCTTAGTACTTATTGTCTGTCTATGTCATCTCTCAGATATAAGGCTTTGTGCACAGGCATCATTCTTAATGGGCTTTGGTCCTGTTGTCTGAGTTCCTCTTTCCTCAATTTTTTGAATGCTCCAGAGTATCTTATAAGATTGACTGCTCGGGTGTTTATTCTTTTGATGAAATTTCTTCAGCAGAGGTTGATTCCGAGAAGTTTTCTCGCTCTTGCCCCCCCATCACGAAAACTATACAAGTTCGACGAACCAGACACGCGGGACACTGCTGGAGAAGCAAGGACGACCTCATAAGCGATGTACTCCTGTGGACCCCCACATATGGATGTGCAAAAGCAGGACGACCAGCACGAACTTACATACAGCAACTATGTGAGGACACAGGATGTAACCCTGAAGACCTGCCGGAGGCGATGAATGATAGGGAGAAGTGTCGAGCGAGGGTCGGGGATATCCGTGCTGGCGGCGCGACATGATGATGATGATGATGATGATGATGATTATTAGCTTAGCTCAATTTTCAATCTAAAACTTCATTACTATATCCTGGCAGTATATTCTTATTGTTTGAATCATGTTTCCAATTCTTTTTCATTTTTGGCAAATATATTAATATCATCCATGTATATCAGTTGAAGTATCTTTTCTTGTGATTTTATAAATTAGTAGCCTCCTAAGCATTTTCTAAGTATATGATTGAGTGGTATCATTGCTATAACAAATAGCTGTGGTGGGAATGAGGCTTCTGTCGTTCCCTTGCGATTATCCTTTCTATTTTTGTGGAAATAGTCCGTATCATTCAAACGAATAACAGATCTCTTCTCTAATCCTTGCGGTTAGGATTTTCCTCATCCTAGGTAAACACATTATAGGTCTATAGTTGCTAGGATTGGTTTCTTTTTAAGTGACTTTCTAGATAAATTTTTTCGTGTAGCATTCATTCGGGTATACTTGCTTCTAAGCATCTACTCAATTGCTGAGCCCATCTCTCTTGGAAAGACAGGAATTTTTAAACATGAATGCTGGTCTTCTATCATGGTATGTTGTTTTTTCATTTGGTATTTTTTAAAGTGTTGCTCTTAGTGAATCCAAGTGTACATTCTGTTATGGTGACCTATGTACATGATAATGAACTCTTCCTCCTTCATAGATACTCATCCTAATTACTCACGGAGAGACTTCCTCCCAGCAATCGAACCTGACAGTTTTGGATGGACATTTCTACCAGCTGTACTAACATTCTTATTTTGTATATACGTTCTGTTTATTCAAGACATTTGTTCCACCTACTTTCTCTTCTTCTATGTCTTCTTTCTGGCCCCTAACATATTCGCTTTTGGGTCTTCTTCAAGTCCTTATAACTATTTTTCTATGCTATATATCCACACAGCTTTGGTTTTGTTCTTTCTGCCCTCATATTTTACTTCAAAATTATTTTGTTTCCTTTGCGACTGGTTGTTGTTTTGTCCTTGTGCATTCTCCACTGACTTGGTAAAATTTTCTTTAATTATTTGGGAATGTCCTGTTTAGTCTGTATTGCTTGTTTCCGCGCCGGTATCTTTTGAATCGCCTTTCTTTCGCTTGTTTTTTTCTATTTGTATTGTCAGTCTTGTTTGCTGTTGTTTTTTTTTTGTTTCTTTTGCTTCTATTGGTTCCTTATATATTTTCCTTCCTTAGATTATTTTGTCGCGATTTCTTTATTTGTCCTTCTAACCTCATTTGTCATCCGAGTTTTGTTTTCCTGATCAGTTTCCCTGTTATCTAGGGCCGTCGAATACACCGACTGCTTCTTTGCAGAGAGGTAAGACCCCACCAAAGAGTGTCCTGAATATGACACTAAACAATCTGATGGTAAGGTTCCAGTTATGCTGGAGCTTTGGGGAATGGGGAATACCTCTTTATTGCCATCGCTTTCAGATCCTCATTGGTCTGGTGTGGTAGCATCTGATAAGGGTCCTATCTATGGGTTAAATAGAACTAAACTGTGGTTGCAGTTTACTGTTTTTATACATTAAAACTGTGTATTTATGCTAAACTGAATTGTTTAAAATAGAACTGTTTTGACATTTAACTGCGCACTTATGCTAAACTGAATTGCTCGAAATAGAACTGTTTTGACATCTAAACTGTGTACTTATGCTATACTGAATTATCTGAAACAAAACTGTTTTGGCATTAAATCTGTGTATTGCCCAGTCGGCTGGGGCAGTAGAATACGCCGACTGCACCTCTGCAGAGGGGTAGAAAACCCCATGAGTGTCCAGTAATGACACTAAACAATCTGATGGTGAGGTTCCAGTGATGCTGGAACTTTGGGGAATGCGGAGTTCCTCTTCATTGCCATTGCTCCCAGGTCCACTCTAACCCGGAAGGGTAGCACCTGATAGGGCCCTATGTATGGGTTAAAAAGAACTAACTGCATACTTAGGTTAAACTGAATTGTTGGAATTAGAGCTGTTTGACTAAATTGAACAGCTTGAAATAGAAATGTTTTTGACAATTAAAGTGTACTTACATTTAAACTGCACACTAATGCTAAACTGAATTATTTGAAATGGAACTGTTTTTTTTACATTGAAACTGTATTTGCACTAAACTGAATTGTTTAATATAGAACTGTTTTGACATTTATCTGTGTGTAAACAAAATCTGGACTTATACTAAACTGAATTAGCTGAATTAGAACTGCTTGACTAAACTGAATACCTGGAAATAGAAATGTTTTTCACAATTAAACTGTACTTACATTCAAACTGCGTACTTATACAAAACTGAATTGTTTGAAGTAGAACTATTTTCATAAAAATTGATTTGGCGTTAAATAACCTACAAAGGTTGATATGCAATAAAACCCAAACAACCAGCATTTCTATCTAATGTTAGTGATTTAAATTCAAGTATTACTGTGTGCAAACAAGTGAGCACTGGTTTGTCTTCAAATGTTAAACTACAAAATATGAGCTTATAATTCATATATATTTTATATATATACATAAACGGGATTTGGTAAGAAATAACCAATATGCGATAAAACCCAATAAACCAAACCATATTTCTGATCAATTTAGGAGGATACCAATTTTATCACTGACTAGTTTTGTGCCTACATAAATTAACTCTTTAAGTTCGTTAGGATTTTTTAATAATTCATTTAGCTTTTCAGTTTCTACATTGATTTTTTCCAGTTTTGGTTCCTTGGATATTATAATGTATCCTTCTTTGCGGTCATGATTTTTTTTTTTATTAAGTCTACATTTTTTCTGTCTTCTTGTGTTAACAGTGATGTTGTGACGTTGGGTTTTGTGGTGATTTGGTTTTCAATATTTTGTGTTTCAGCTCGTTTACAGCGTTTTTCTTGAGCAGATGCTTCACAACTTTACTGTCTCCATATTTCTAGTATCTCAAGGTCAGAAAACCAGTCTTTCTTTAAAACCATCCTCGCTTGGTCGGTAAGTCTTTGGCTTGTATTAGATTCATCAGATTCTACCTAGATCTTCATCATCCTTTTCATTTATCCTCTTTGTGTAGGATTAAGTTTTAGTTGTCTTTTCTCGTTCTTCGTTTTACTTTGGATTTGATTTGATTGGTTGTTTGGGTTTTATGACATATCAACCTTTGTAGGTTATTTAACGCCAAATCCATTTTTATGAAAATAGTTCTAAGTACGTAGTTTAAATGTAAGTACAGTTTAATTGCCAAAAACATATCTATTTCAAGCTATTCAGTTTAGTCAAACAGTTCTAATTCAAACGATTCAGTTTAGCATAAGTATGCAGTTAGTTCTATTTAACCCATAGATCGGGCCCAATCAGGTACTACCATTCTGAGCCAGAGTGGATCTGGGAGCAATGGCAAAGAAGGGGTACTCTGCATTCCCCAGAGCTCCAGCATCATTGGAACCTCATCATCAGATTGTTTGGGGTCATGTCAAGACACTCATTGGTGGTGGTGGGGGTCTTACCCCTCTGCAGAGGTGGAGTCGGCGTATTCTACAGCCCCAGCCGACTGTGCATTTGGATTTAAAATTGTCATTTTTCTTAGGTGAGTATATTGGGACTATACCAGACACATTGGTTGATTAAGATCTCATCTCATGTCACAGATATAACCTAGTATTCTTCCAAGGAAGACTCTCTAGTGGACAACCAAAAAAGAAAAATGGAGGTTCTTACGGTTTCGAAGTATGTAAGTTTTGACTTAGTGAAAATCGGCATATCACTTTTATTCTAATCAGATTTTGCT
>OY757919.1:70018342-70065842 GCA_963585895.1 Sepioteuthis lessoniana
AATTCTGAGTATAGAAAAATTATATCAATTCTGAGTGTAGAGAAATGATATCAAATTTTGAGTGTAGAGAAATTGTATCTAATTTTGAGTATAGAGAAATTATATCAAATTCTGAGTGTAGAGAAATTGTATCAAATTTTGAGTATAGAGAAATTATATCAAATTTTGAGTATAGAGAAATTATATCAAATTTTGAGTATAGAAAAATTATATTAAATTCTGAGTGTAGAGAAATTATATCAAATTTTGAGTATAGAGAAATTATATCAAATTCTGAGTGTAGAGATATTGTATCAAATTTTGAGTATAGAGAAATTATATCAAATTTTGAGTATAGAGAAATTATATCAAATTCTGAGTGTAGAGAAATTGTATCAAATTTTGAGTATAGAGAAATTATATCAAATTTTGAGTATAGAAAAATTATATCAAATTCTGAGTATAGAAAAATTATATCAATTCTGAGTGTAGAGAAATGATATCAAATTTTGAGTATAGAGAAATTATAACAAATTTTGAGTATAGAGAAATTATATCAAATTCTGAGTGTAGAGAAATTGTATCAAATTTTGAGTTTAGAGAAATTATAACAAATTTTGAGTGTAGCAAAATTATATCAAATTCTGAGTGTAGAGAAATTGTATCAAATTTTGAGTATAGAGAAATTATATCAAATTTTGAGTAGAGAAAAATTACATCAAATTCTGAGTATAGAAAAATTATATCAATTCTGAGTGTAGAGAAATGATATCAAATTTTGAGTGTAGAGAAATTGTATCTAATTTTGAGTATAGAGAAATTATATCAAATTCTGAGTGTAGAGAAATTATATCAAATTTTGAGTATAGAGAAATTATATCAAATTTTGAGTATAGAGAAATTATATCAAATTCTGAGTGTAGAGAAATTGTATCAAATTTTGAGTTTAGAGAAATTATAACAAATTTTGATTGTAGCAAAATTATATCAAATTCTGAGTGTAGAGAAATTGTATCAAATTTTGAGTATAGAGAAATTATATCAAATTTTGAGTAGAGAAAAATTACATCAAATTCTGAGTATAGAAAAATTATATCAATTCTGAGTGTAGAGAAATGATATCAAATTTTGAGTGTAGAGAAATTGTATCTAATTTTGAGTATAGAGAAATTATATCAAATTCTGAGTGTAGAGAAATTGTATCAAATTTTGAGTATAGAGAAATTATATCAAATTTTGAGTATAGAGAAATTATATCAAATTTTGAGTATAGAAAAATTATATTAAATTCTGAGTGTAGAGAAATTATATCAAATTTTGAGTATAGAGAAATTATATCAAATTCTGAGTGTAGAGATATTGTATCAAATTTTGAGTATAGAGAAATTATATCAAATTTTGAGTATAGAGAAATTATATCAAATTCTGAGTGTAGAGAAATTGTATCAAATTTTGAGTATAGAGAAATTATATCAAATTTTGAGTATAGAAAAATTATATCAAATTCTGAGTATAGAAAAATTATATCAATTCTGAGTGTAGAGAAATGATATCAAATTTTGAGTATAGAGAAATTATAACAAATTTTGAGTATAGAGAAATTATATCAAATTCTGAGTGTAGAGAAATTGTATCAAATTTTGAGTTTAGAGAAATTATAACAAATTTTGAGTGTAGCAAAATTATATCAAATTCTGAGTGTAGAGAAATTGTATCAAATTTTGAGTATAGAGAAATTATATCAAATTTTGAGTAGAGAAAAATTACATCAAATTCTGAGTATAGAAAAATTATATCAATTCTGAGTGTAGAGAAATGATATCAAATTTTGAGTGTAGAGAAATTGTATCTAATTTTGAGTATAGAGAAATTATATCAAATTCTGAGTGTAGAGAAATTGTATCAAATTTTGAGTATAGAGAAATTATATCAAATTTTGAGTATAGAGAAATTATATCAAATTTTGAGTATAGAAAAATTATATTAAATTCTGAGTGTAGAGAAATTATATCAAATTTTGAGTATAGAGAAATTATATCAAATTCTGAGTGTAGAGAAATTGTATCAAATTTTGAGTATAGAGAAATTATATCAAATTTTGAGTATAGAGAAATTATATCAAATTCTGAGTGTAGAGAAATTGTATCAAATTTTGAGTATAGAGAAATTATATCAAATTTTGAGTATAGAAAAATTATATCAAATTCTGAGTATAGAAAAATTATATCAATTCTGAGTGTAGAGAAATGATATCAAATTTTGAGTATAGAGAAATTATAACAAATTTTGAGTATAGAGAAATTATATCAAATTCTGAGTGTAGAGAAATTGTATCAAATTTTGAGTATAGAGAAATTATATCAAATTTTGAGTATAGAGAAATTATATCAAATTTTGAGTATAGAAAAATTATATTAAATTCTGAGTGTAGAGAAATTATATCAAATTTTGAGTATAGAGAAATTATATCAAATTCTGAGTGTAGAGAAATTGTATCAAATTTTGAGTATAGAGAAATTATATCAAATTTTGAGTATAGAGAAATTATATCAAATTCTGAGTGTAGAGAAATTGTATCAAATTTCAAGTATAGAGAAATTATATCAAATTTTGGGTATAGAAAAATTATATCAAATTCTGAGTATAGAAAAATTATATCAATTCTGAGTGTAGAGAAATGATATCAAATTTTGAGTATAGAGAAATTATAACAAATTTTGAGTATAGAGAAATTATATCAAATTCTGAGTGTAGAGAAATTGTATCAATTTTTGAGTATAGAGAAATTATATCAAATTTTGAGTATAGAGAAATTATATCAAATTTTGAGTATAGAAAAATTATATTAAATTCTGAGTGTAGAGAAATTATATCAAATTTTGAGTATAGAGAAATTATATCAAATTCTGGGTGTAGAGAAATTGTATCAAATTTTGAGTATAGAGAAATTATAACAAATTTTGAGTATAGAAAAATTATATCAAATTCTGAGTATAGAAAAATTATATCAAATTCTGAGTGTAGAGAAATTATATCAAATTCTGTGTATAGAGAAATTATATCAAATTTTGAGTATAGAGAAATTATATCAAATTTTGAGTATAGAGAAATTATATTAAATTCTGAGTGTAGAGAAATTGTATCTAATTTTGAGTATAGAGAAATTATATCAAATTTTGAGTATAGAGAAATTATATCAGATTTTGAGTATAGAGAAATTATATCAAATTTTGAGTATAGAGAAATTATATCAGATTTTGAGTATAGAAAAATTATATTAAATTCTGAGTGTAGAGAAATTATATCAAATTTTGAGTATAGAGAAATTATATCAAAATCTGAGTGTAGAGAAATTGTATCAAATTCTGAGTATAGAGAAATTATATCAAATTTTGAGTATAGAGAAATTATATCAAATTCTGAGTGTACAGAAATTGTATCAAATTTTGAGTATAGAGAAATTATATCAAATTTTGAGTATAGAGAAAATATATCAAATTCTGACTGTAGAGAAATTGTATCAAATTTTGAGTATAGAGAAATTATATCTAATTTTGAGTATAGAGAAATTATATCAAATTTTGAGTATAGAGAAATTATATCAAATTCTGAGTGTAGAGAAATTGTATCAAATTTTGAGTATAGAGAAATTATATCAAATTTTGAGTATAGAAAAATTATATCAAATTCTGAGTATAGAAAAATTATATCAATTCTGAGTGTAGAGAAATGATATCAAATTTTGAGTATAGAGAAATTATAACAAATTTTGAGTATAGAGAAATTATATCAAATTCTGAGTGTAGAGAAATTGTATCAAATTTTGAGTTTAGAGAAATTATAACAAATTTTGAGTGTAGCAAAATTATATCAAATTCTGAGTGTAGAGAAATTGTATCAAATTTTGAGTATAGAGAAATTATATCAAATTTTGAGTAGAGAAAAATTACATCAAATTCTGAGTATAGAAAAATTATATCAATTCTGAGTGTAGAGAAATTGTATCAAATTTTGAGTATAGAGAAATTATATCAAATTTTGAGTATCGAGAAATTATATCAAATTCTGAGTGTAGAGAAATTGTATCAAATTTTGAGTATAGAGAAATTATATCAAATTCTGAGTGTAGAGAAATTGTATCAAATTTTGAGTATAGAGAAATTATATCAAATTTTGAGTATCGAGAAATTATATCAAATTCTGAGTGTAGAGAAATTGTATCAAATTTTGAGTATAGAGAAATTATATCAAATTTTGAGTATAGAAAAATTATATCAAATTCTGAGTATAGAAAAATTATATCAATTCTGAGTGTAGAGAAATGATATCAAATTTTAAGTATAGAGAAATTATAACAAATTTTGAGTATAGAGAAATTATATCAAATTCTGAGTGTAGAGAAATTGTATCAAATTTTGAGTATAGAGAAATTATATCAAATTTTGAGTATAGAGAAATTATATCAAATTTTAAGTATAGAAAAATTATATTAAATTCTGAGTGTAGAGAAATTATATCAAATTTTGAGTATAGAGAAATTATATCAAATTCTGAGTGTAGAGAAATTGTATCAAATTTTGAGTATAGAGAAATTATATCAAATTTTGAGTATAGAGAAATTATATCAAATTCTGAGTGTAGAGAAATTGTATCAAATTTCAAGTATAGAGAAATTATATCAAATTTTGAGTATAGAAAAATTATATCAAATTCTGAGTATAGAAAAATTATATCAATTCTGAGTGTAGAGAAATGATATCAAATTTTGAGTATAGAGAAATTATAACAAATTTTGAGTATAGAGAAATTATATCAAATTTTGAGTATAGAGAAATTATATCAAATTTTGAGTATAGAAAAATTATATTAAATTCTGAGTGTAGAGAAATTATATCAAATTTTTAGTATAGAGAAATTATATCAAATTCTGAGTGTAGAGAAATTGTATCAAATTTTGAGTATAGAGAAATTATATCAAATTTTGAGTATAGAAAAATTATATCAAATTCTGAGTATAGAAAAATTATATCAAATTCTGAGTGTAGAGAAATTATATCAAATTCTGTGTATAGAGAAATTATATCAAATTTTGAGTATAGAGAAATTATATCAAATTTTGAGTATAGAGAAATTATATTAAATTCTGAGTGTAGAGAAATTGTATCTAATTTTGAGTATAGAGAAATTATATCAAATTTTGAGTATAGAGAAATTATATCAGATTTTGAGTATAGAAAAATTATATTAAATTCTGAGTGTAGAGAAATTATATCAAATTTTGAGTATAGAGAAATTATATCAAAATCTGAGTGTAGAGAAATTGTATCAAATTCTGAGTATAGAGAAATTATATCAAATTTTGAGTATAGAGAAATTATATCAAATTCTGAGTGTACAGAAATTGTATCAAATTTTGAGTATAGAGAAATTATATCAAATTTTGAGTATAGAGAAAATATATCAAATTCTGACTGTAGAGAAATTGTATCAAATTTTGAGTATAGAGAAATTATATCAAATTTTGAGTATAGAGAAATTATATCAAATTCTGAGTGTAGAGAAATTGTATCAAATTTTGAGTATAGAGAAATTATACCAAATTTTGAGTGTAGAGAAATTGTATCTAATTTTGAGTATAGAGAAATTATATCAAATTTTGAGTATAGAAAAATTATATTAAATTCTGAGTATAGAAAAATTATATCAAATTCTGAGTATAGAAAAATTATATCAAATTCTGAGTGTAGAGAAATTATATCAAATTTTGAGTATAGAAAAATTATATCAATTCTGAGTGTAGAGAAATGATATCAAATTTTGAGTATAGAGAAATTATAACAAATTTTGAGTATAGAGAAATTATATCAAATTCTGAGTGTAGAGAAATTGTATCAAATTTTGAGTATAGAGAAATTATATCAAATTTTGAGTATAGAGAAATTATATCAAATTTTGAGTATAGAAAAATTATATTAAATTCTGAGTGTAGAGAAATTATATCAAATTTTGAGTATAGAGAAATTATATCAAATTCTGAGTGTAGAGAAATTGTATCAAATTTTGAGTATAGAGAAATTATATCAAATTTTGAGTATAGAAAAATTATATCAAATTCTGAGTATAGAAAAATTATATCAAATTCTGAGTGTAGAGAAATTATATCAAATTCTGTGTATAGAGAAATTATATCAAATTTTGAGTATAGAGAAATTATTTCAAATTTTGAGTATAGAGAAATTATATCAAATTCTGAGTGTAGAGAAATTGTATCTAATTTTGAGTATAGAGAAATTATATCAAATTTTGAGTATAGAGAAATTATATCAGATTTTGAGTATAGAAAAATTATATTAAATTCTGAGTGTAGAGAAATTATATCAAATTTTGAGTATAGAGAAATTATATCAAAATCTGAGTGTAGAGAAATTGTATCAAATTTTGAGTATAGAGAAATTATATCAAATTTTGAGTATAGAGAAATTATATCAAATTCTGAGTGTACAGAAATTGTATCAAATTTTGAGTATAGAGAAATTATATCAAATTTTGAGTATAGAGAAATTATATCAAATTCTGAGTGTAGAGAAATTGTATCAAATTTTGAGTATAGAGAAATTATGTCAAATTTTGAGTATAGAGAAATTATATCAAATTCTGAGTGTAGAGAAATTGTATCAAATTTTGAGTATAGAGAAATTATACCAAATTTTGAGTGTAGAGAAATTGTATCTAATTTTGAGTATAGAGAAATTATATCAAATTTTGAGTATAGAGAAATTATATCAAATTTTGAATATAGAAAAATTATATTAAATTCTGTGTATAGAAAAATTATATCAAATTCTGAGTATAGAAAAATTATATCAAATTCTGAGTGTAGAGAAATTATATCAAATTTTGAGTATAGAGAAATTATATCAAATTTTGAGTATAGAAAAATTATATCAAATTCTGAGTGTAGAGAAATTGTATCAAATTTTGAGTATAGAGAAATTATATCAAATTTTGAGTATAGAGAAATTATATCAAATTCTGAGTGTAGAGAAATTGTATCAAATTTTGAGTATAGAGAAATTATACCAAATTTTGAGTGTAGAGAAATTGTATCTAATTTTGAGTATAGAGAAATTATATCAAATTTTGAGTATAGAGAAATTATATCAAATTTTGAGTATAGAAAAATTATATTAAATTCTGAGTATAGAAAAATTATATCAAAATCTGAGTATAGAAAAATTATATCAAATTCTGAGTGTAGAGAAATTATATCAAATTTTGAGTATAGAGAAATTATATCAAATTTTGAGTATAGAGAAATTATATCAAATTCTGAGTGTAGAGAAATTGTATCAAATTTTGAGTATAGAGAAATTATATCAAATTTTGAGTATAGAGAAATTATATCAAATTTTGAGTATAGAAAAATTATATTAAATTCTGAGTGTAGAGAAATTATATCAAATTTTGAGTATAGAGAAATTGTATTAAATTCTGAGTGTAGAGAAATTATATATAATTTTAAGTGTAGAGAAATTATATTAAATTCTATGCTTAGAGAAATTATATCAAATTTTGAGTGTAGAGAATTATATCAAATTTTGAGAAATCATATCAAGTTCTGAGTATAGAGATATTATATCAAGTTTTGAGTGTTGAGAAATCATATTGAATTCTGAGTATAGAGAAATTATATCAAGTTCTGGGTATAAAGAAATTATATTAGATTTTTTGTATAGAGAAATTATATTAAATTCTGAGTATAGTGCGATTGTATTAATTCGGAATATAGGGCAATTTTATTTATCTATTTGCAATAAAGATCAATGAATAGAATACAACCTGATATTGAGCGTGGTGTACATTGAAAGCAACTGTTAAGGGAGTAAATTCATGAATCTGTTCAAAAAGCTGTTTTTACATTGAATGAGTGTATCTTTCATAAAGCTATCTATCATTCCAATGATGAGTCGGAAAAACAGTGAGTCACAACTTAACTTCTTATTTGCAAATTTATTCTGCGATTTTTCTCCTCGAGTGAAATTGCGTGGCTAAACCGTACGCAATAACATAGTTCCACTGGGTAAGATCATTGCCTTTTATAATTTATTTATTATTTATAATTTATGTCATTTACAATTCATTTATTCCCCCAAACTAGAAAAGTGTTCTCAGTTCAATCGGAACTTCATGACTTATTCGCGCGCCTAAAATTATAACAGAACATTCGTTTTGAGCTTAAGGACAAAATGCGTAATGAGGTAATCCTCGTGGTTCAAGGGTTAAACTGTTTGATTGAGTTCGAACTAAAGTTGCTCTATTACGTTCACTTTCCGACAAATACCCTTGGAAAAGGCATTTAACCCTCTTACCCACCAGCTATGGTTTAAATAGTATCACTGTTGTTCTTCTACGTGGATAGCTTTCGCATCAAATAACCCACAAAGGTTGATATGCCATTAAAGAAAGAAAGGAAAAATTTATGTGGAGCAAAGTGCTTCACCTCATCAAAAAAGATGCGTATTGTTCATTTTTCCACGAAAATTTCTGTTGCGAAATCGGTGTTTGAAGTGTCTTGTTCAAAAGAACTGGTTAAATATCGGAATTATTCCGTGAGAGACGAAATTTTTTATTGTTTCCAAAAGATTTTAAATTTCGGTTGATTAGAAAAAACGAAATCATGAAAACAAAATGCTGTCGCATCAAGGTTATCGCTAGGAAAGAGAAGTACCCATTGTTCGATAATGAAAATAAAAATGTTGACGTTAGAAGATAACTGACTGATCAAAGAAACTATTACAGCTAAATTTTGCTGACGTAGCAATGATAAATGCACAAATCAAACTAAAAGAGAAACAAAATTACATTGGATGGAAGTCGGGTCGAGTCTAACTTAGCGAGTGTAGTCAGAACAGGTAAGACCCGGGAGACAAGAGGAAGCAGACCGATTGAGACACAGACCGACTTTGACCAAGTTTGAATGCAGACATAAGGTAGCTTCCCCTCTGACCCTAAGCTCACAATTCTTGTATTGGACTGCCTGGGTGGAAGATAGAAAAATAAGCTAAGACCTGCCGGTCTCTGGAAGAATTGTATTGGGTGAAAAGTTGATGAATGGCATTTCTATAATATACGCTAAGCACTGTTATTGTTGTTTGTTTATGGTCTCAGATTTTCTTTTCTCTTTTTTACTTCACGCAATTGTTCGGAGGCATCTGTCTAATTAGTTGATTCTCTGTGTGTATCTTAAATTACAACGTTGGTGGATAATGAATTATTCCCGATTATTCCAGAAATTTCCTGGTCCTGCCACCAGGTAAGACCCCAAGAATAACCCCCATGCCGACAACATCCCAGGATACGACGGGTCACATTTTGGTGCCGTAAGGCGATGTCCTGTCCGGTTATTATTAAATTCTGAACACAGAGCAAATATGTTAATTCTAGTACAACTGGTTTGAATTATTTGTGTTTCCCTTTATGCTAATGCCCTTGAAAAAGGCAAGAATCCATATCTCCTCCTCCCTGCAACGAGTAAATTGCAGGGCGAACTAGGTTTACCAATCTTGGTAAACAGTCTACAAAACGGTAAATTGTAAATCTATACCAACTGTACTCCGCTCAGCAAATTGAAATTTTGTCACATCCTGCTTGTGGCGGAGGGACTGGGTAAAAATTTACCAGTGGTTTCAAGTATAAGTTTTTTTTTCTAGAACGGTCGTGACTAGACTCATGCGTCGTTGTTTCGTTGTTTCGTTCTGGTGTTGTAACAAGAGTAACAAAACCTAGTTCCATGAGTTGATGTTTCGTTATTTCGTTCTAGTGTTGTAACAAGTGTAACAAAGATCTACTTCCATGAGTCGATGTTTCGTTATTTCGTTCTGGTGTTGAAACAAGGGTAACAAAAACCTACTTCCATGAGTCAATGTTTGATTGTTTCGTTCTGGTGTTGTAACAAGGGTAACAAAAACTCACTTCCATAAGTCGATGTTTCGTTCTTTCATTCTGGTGTTGGAACAAGGGTATCAACCTAATTAATGCGTTGTTGTTTCGTTGTTTTGTTCTGGTGTTGTAAGAAGAGTAACAGAAACTTACTTTTATGTGTTATTGTTTCATTTCGGTTTGTTCTGGTGTTATAACAATCTAAGTAGAAAACTTTTTATGTTTCGTTGATTTGTTACGTGATTTTCTGGTGCTGTAACAAGGGTAACAGAAACCTACTTTCATATGTCGTTCTTTTGTTACATTTCGTTCTGGTGCTGTAACAAGCGTTATTGAAACCTACATAAAAGAAGGCTATCAAGTATGTGTGCATGTGCACGTTGGTGTGTGTGTGTGTGTGTATGTGTGAATGTTCGATATTGCAAATATAAATATTTTTTTTAAAGGAATACATCGATATTCCGATACTTGCGTGCAATTTACTTCCTCCCTCTAAAATAATATCACTGAAATCAAAATCATTTAAAAGTTGTTTTCCCTATTAAGTACTTTCTTTTTATTCACTTTCTTGGTTGCAATAATCAGGAACGGGATGAATATTTACACGACAGAACTGTTAAGATTACGCGATATTTGATCTGTTGTCGATTTTCCTCCCAAAGGAATGCTTGATGTCTGGGCGGTCGTCGTCTTATCCCTCATTGTCGTACATGAATTCAATTATTCGCGCTATTTTGAGTAATTGGAACTGTCAAAGAGGAATGGCAGGATTTAGCATCATCACATTGGATTATCAGGATTTTTACAGACAAATCCGTCTGTATTTGTCTTCCTGCTGACATATTTTCAAATACTAGCGTCTTTTCCGGCTCTAATATCACACACACACACACACACACCAGAAATCTCATCAAAAGAATAAATAACTGGGTAGTCTCCCTTATAAAATCCTCGGGAGTATTCTTAAAGTTTACAAGGGAGGAAATCAAACAAATATACCAGAAAACAACAAAAACAATTGAAGAAGTGCCCGTGGTGTAAGGGTTATCGTCGTAGGAAATGGACACGGTGAAACGAGTTCAAATCCGGGACGAGACTGATTGCATTTCACATAGCACTAATACCCTTGGGAAAGGTATGAATCTAATTATTCTCCCTCCAGCTATGGGTAAATAGTAGGGCAGACTAGGCTCTTCAGCCTTGGTGAGGCAACTTATCTAGGAGAAGGAAAACTCTGAATTCAAACCTGTTATACTTCGCTTAAAAATTGACCTTGTATCATATCCTGCCCGAGCGGAGGGGTTGGTAAATATGAATATCACACACACACGCGCGTGCGCACATATATATATAATTTCAAATATAAAATATAATAAAACCAGTTTATACTGGTTCAACTGAAGATCAGCGACGTGAAATCTATTGGCATGAGTTTTTATTCTGTTTTTATTCTATTTAATGATATAGAATATTGTGACAATGCTATGTATATTGTGCATAAGTCACTCTATTTTAATGATTTGCTTGCCCAGTCGGCTGGGGCTGTAGAATACACCGACTGCTTCTCTGCAGATGGGTAAGACCCCCCCCCAACGAGTGTCCTGGATATGACACTAAACAATCTGATGGTGAGGTTCCAGCAATGCTGGAGCTTTGGGGAATGCGGAGTACCCCTTCATTGCCATCACTCCCAGGTCCACTCTGGCCCGGAGTGGTAGCACCTGATAGGGCCCTATCTATGGGTTAAATAGAACTAACGGCATACTTATGCTAAAATTAATTGAGTAAACTGAATAGCTTGAAATAGAAACGTTTTTGACAATTAAACCCTACTTACACTTAAACTGCATGCTTATACTTAACTGAATTTTTTCAAATAGAACTGTTTTTCGACATTAAAACTGTATTTACACTTAACTGAATTATTACATATAACTGCTTGAATAGTTTGAAATGGAAATGTTTTTGACAATTAAACTGTGTACTTATGCTAAACTGAACTGTTTTCAATAGAACAGATTATTTATATAAAAATGGATTTGGCGTTAAATAACCTACAAAGGTTGATATGCCATAAAACTAAACAAACCAAACCAAACCTTTAATGATTTGCGTACTAATTTCAGAGTATGGCCATTTAAAGAGGAGGTGGCTCCTTCTCGATTAAAACACATGTACTCGGTTTTGTTTACGTTCATGTGGAAGCCGATGCTTCCTGCTACCAGCTCCAGGCTATGCAGGAGGGATTCGACTTGGGTTGGTGTATTTCCAAGAAGCGCTGTGTCATCTGCATAGTCTGCCCCCGTAATAGTTTCCGCGGGGTATCTTCTGCTTCCTGCCTTTTTGAGTTTCCTCATCTACAGAAAGTGATGTCAATATTCACCTGGCGAAGGTGAGGACTACTATGGATAGGTTATTGATCATATGGACGTCTGATCTATCCAATTAAATTAAACGTGATTTCATCCAAACAGCGGATGTGTCAATACTAATCTATAGGTGCACCACATAGATGCTGACAAAACGCATTAAGAAAAAAACTAGATGGGACTGCATAAGAATGCTACCTACCATATTGAATGAATTATGGAAGCAACATCACACGAAACAACAGCTGTACGGCAACTTAAATCCTATCTCTAAAAGCATTCACGCAAGACGAACTAGACATGCGCGACTCTGTTGGAAACGGAAGAATGAATTCATTAGTGACGTTTTCCCTATAGACCACTTCCCATGTCCGTGCCAGTGTTGGTCGACCAACAAGAATTTACCAACAACAACTCTACATTGACACATGATGTAGTTTGTTAGACCTGCCGGTGGCAATGGATAATAGGGACGGATGGTGAGAGAGAGAGAGAGAGAGAGAGAGTCAGGGAAATCCGTGCTGTCAATGTGACTTGATAATGATGATGATGATTATACTGATTTAAAATGGTTTTAATGGTAAAATTACAATTATATATATATATATATATATAGACCTGGTTTCGGGGCCCAAGCATCATTATCACTATTTCAAGGTAACTCAGCAGCGCTGTATAATAGAATTTTTTTTCCGTTACATTATCAGAATTCCAGATAAAATGCAGCCCCGTCATTTAGTTATTGGTTGGCCTCACCGCTTCTTAGTCAATGTAGATCAGTCCAGAAACTTAGCGTGACTTCGTCTATGTAATATCTGAATTAACTGACGAGACATTGAGCGTGATCGTGAACGTGAACTTTTTCAGGAAAGGTGACTCATTCTGTAACGGCAACCTTTTAAACTGCTGTAATATATCAACGCCTTATTTAGAAAGGGAATAGACTATGTCATTTGATATGAAGTTTGTATTTCACACACGCACACACACACACACACACACATTTGAAAAGTTGATCGTTTGTTCAGTGTCATTGTTCATGAAAACACTTGGATAAATATTCGCAGTTAAAAATAAGAATGTCACGATGTTATTCGAAAATGCAATTATCTGAGGATGTTTCCATTGACAAGTGACATTCTTTTAGCTAGATATGAATAAATTCGGATACAGCTTATTCAATTTTATTTTGTAAGACGATTGTACCTTTCTCTGTATAACGTATGAATAAACCTGCTTATGTAACATGAGTGACACTAATATGACGAATGTAGCGTTGTCCACGTATTACTTTTGCATTCTATTCGCCACGTGAACAAATCGCTGTGTGCTTTGTGGCTTTGTGGTTTGGAGAATGTGTTACGTTATCAGCACTGGACTCCAGTGTTGGGGAGCAGAGAGAAAAACACACAAAGTGCAGCTCGGTTCTTCATCGGTCCTTTCTACAAAAGATAGTTTTGGTTTGGTTTTATGGCACCTCAAATCTTGTTGGTTAGGTTATGTCAAATTCATTTTTATACATTTAAACAGTTCTACTTTAAAAAATTCAGTTTAGCATGAGTACACAGTTTAAATGTCAAAATCATGTCTATTTCAAGCTTTTCAGTTTAGTCAACAAAATTAAATGGTTCCAAGTATTGCTATGTATTCTTGATAATTCAATTAAACACAGTCACTTATTTACACACAATTAAATATCAAAACAGTTCTCTTCCAAAAAATTCAGTTAAGTATAAATACGCAGTTTAAATATCAGAAATTTTCTATTTCAAACAATTCAGTTTAGCATTAGTGTACTATTATTTGACCCATAGATAGGACCCTATCTAGTACTACCACTCCAAGCCTAAGTGGACCATGGCAATAAAAGGAGTACTCCAAATTTCCCAAAGCCCCAGCATTACTGAAGTCTCTCCATTAGTGTTTAGTGTCATATCAAGGACACTCATTAGGGGAGTTCTACTTCTGTGCAAAGATGCAGTCGGTGTATTCTGCAGCCCTAGCCGACTGGGTAATCCAGGATACTCGTTCGGGGAGTCTTACCCTTCTGCAGAGATGCAGTCGATGTATTCTGCAGCCACAGCCGACTGAGCCAGCGAAAGGTAGTCGTATTCTCTCTCGTTTGTTCTTTTCCTAAAAAGCAAACTGGTTCCTGGCTTCTTTCTGGATAAAAGATATTTTGATTGTCACATTAATCAAATTGATACAAACCCAAAGAATCTGAGTTTTGGGGGAACTGCTATTTATTTGTTTTATGAAGTGAAAGAGAGAGAGAGAGAGAGAGAGAGAGAGAGAGAGAGAAGGGGAGGGAGATTGGCTCTTTGTTAAAAGTTGCTGGCAACAGCAAAATTTACTCTGACCAGGCTATTTTCCGACAATTTAGGTCGTTTGCTGCCTCTCTCTGACTAAATGAACGCGAAAAGGGTATTTTATTCATAATGTTTATCTTTAAGTCATAAAATCAGAATGTTTTTCTCTTTCATTAGTTTTCCCGTTCCAATGACGACAGCATCCTTATGTTGTGCCCATCAGCTTTTCCTCCATTGCCCTGTCGGCTGGGGCTGTAGAATACACCGATTGTACCTCTGCAGAGGGGTAAGACCCCACCATGAGAGTTCTGGATATAACACTAAGCAATCCGTTAGTGAGGTTCCAGTAATGTTGGAGGTTTGGGGAATGTGGAATACCCCTTCATTGCAATCGCTTCCTGGTCAACTCTTGTCCGGAGTGGTAGCACCTGATAGGGCCCTATCTATGGGTCAGATAGAAGTAAACTGCGTACTTATGATAAAATGAATTGTTTGAAGTAGAACTGTGTTGGCATTTAAACTGCGTACTTATGTTAAACTGAATTGTTTGAAATAGAACTGTTTGCTTATGCTTGACTGAATTATACGAAATAGAGCCGTTTTTGACATTGAAACAGTACTTAGGCTAAACTGAATGGTTTAAAATAGAACTGTTTTGACATCTAAGTGTGTGTAAACAAAAAAAAACTATTCTTATACTTTATTAAATTGTTTGAAATACAACTGTTTATATGTTTAAAAATTGATTTGACTTTAGATAACCTAAAATGGTTGATGTACCATAAGAAACAAAACCAAACCAAACTTTTCCTCTAAGTGTTTTGTTAAAGTTAAACTGCGGTAACCATACAGTAGTAATGACATCGCTTCAGCTCGGAAGAATTTTGAATATAATCATATGTTATTGCTTATATAGAATCATCCGTTACTTCTTTTCATTGTTAACTAAATTTATTATTCTTACTGACATAGCGAATTATATATTTGACTAAAGATAGAATAAATATTTTTAACATATGGTCTCCTCTAAAAGACTATTACCACTATAATAATGATTTACAAAATTTCGAAAACAATAGTCCGTTTACACAACGGTGACATCGACTTTCACAGTTTCGTTGAACTCTTGCAAAAAAAAAAAAACCAACATATTAGCGCCATATATGCTTATTATCTGCCTAGAATACATTCTACAAAAGTCAGTAGATCTAATAATAAGAAAATAGTTTCACATTAAAAAAGTTAAGAAGCAGACGATATCCCTCAGAAACTATAACGGACGCGGACTACGTAGATGATCTAGAGCTTCTCACAGATATATCTGCCCGTGCCAATTTCCTACTGCATAGCCGGAAGGAGACACTCGTCTCTACGTAAAAACAAAGAGTCGTTTCAACTTTAAGTCTCAGGTCTCTGAAAATAGTAGACAATTCCACATAATAAGGCAGCAATATCTCATCTACTGAAAGCAATGTCAAACGAAAGTAAAAACTGCTATTGACAGATTATCGATCATAGAGAATTCTGATCTCTCTGATAAAAGAAAACAGGTTTTCTTCAAAGCCATGGCTGCGTTGGTACTACTATATAGATGCACCAACTGGACGTTAACGAAACGCATGGAGAAAAAGCTAAATGCGAACTACCCAAGTATGCTACATGCTGCTTGGACATATCCTGGAAGCAGTAACCCGTAAAACAGCAGCTGAACGGCCATTTAACTCCGATCTCACAAGCCATTCAAGTAAGACGAACAAGACATGCTGGGCACTTTTAAGGACGAACTCATAAGCAATGGTCTTCTATGAACTCCTACTTATAGAGACACCAGTGTTGGCTGACCAGCAAGGATTTACATACATCAGCTCTGTGCGGACACCGGATGCAGACTAGAGGACCAGTCAAAAGTGATGGACGATAAGGACGGATAGTGAGAGAAAATCAGCAAACTCCGTGCTGCTAATAATGAATCACTTGTTTTAAAATATTTTATGATTTTGAAAATCTGGCTCAAATATCAGCCATATGGGTCGAATATATATGATATTATTTATTACTGATAATTCATGATTTTTTTTTTCTTTGTTAACTACTTTTTTTATTCTTATGTCCATTGCAAATTAAATATTTGGTTTATTTAACAAACTTTAAGAAGTTTGTTGTGATATATTCTATATAGTTTTGCGTGTTACGAATGCAATAACTATTGAAGGAACTCTGTGACCGATAAAAATCTAGCGATATCCTATTTTTTATAAGGAAGGACGAGCGAAAATTGCAACTGTTTGATATAGGATGAATTAAAGAATTCCATGAACACAGCAAGACATCATAGAATTTAATCCTTATATTGAATAGAGGTAGATTTTGGCCGAGAAATACATAATTAACAAAGACACCAATTAGTATCTGGAAGTGTAGCTGTCGAAATATGGCGGCACGGGTGAGGTAAGGCAGTCATGTACTTACCTCATCATCAATTATTATGTATGATTCAGCTCTAAAGCCTGACTGCTTGACATTAATAGAGCTCGTGAGATTTAATCAGACATTGACTGATTTGGCTAATTCAAATCTAAATTCATACCTTGTACCTCAGTGAAACTACTTATAGACCTAGTACATAGCTCAATTTTCGTTCGTGCTTACTAAAATGTCCACTTTTTGTACACAGACACAGTCGCTTCCAGTAAATTTGTATACATAAATTCGTATATAAAATCACGAATGAACTTTTACGCACTGACACACACACACGCACACACACACACACACACACACACACACACACACACACACACACACACACACACACACACTCCTGGTCAAAATCTTCAAACTTGATACAAAAGGGTTCAAAAATATGAAATACTGTTACTTTAATCGAAATATATTTGCGAAACATTTACATTTAATGAGAAAATGTAGTTTATCAAAAAATATGGGAACGTTTTAGGCTTTTAATAGATTAATTTAAACAAACATTGAAAAATATTTTTTGATGGTCATAAAAAAAAAAAAAATCATGTGTAAAAAAAATTACTGGACAAAAATTTTAGAATTAGTGTCCTCATAGTTTCAGACGTGTAAACATCTACTTATGTCATTTCGAGCATTGAATTTCAAAATTTAAAATGGCTAAGGGTAAAATTTTAACAAAATTCGAACAAGGCAGGATTGTTGACTTTCAAAGATGTGGTCTTTCGCAACGAGCCGTTGCAAATGAAATTGGCCGTAGTAAAACTGTTATTGCTAACTTCATTAAAAATCCGGATGTGTATGCTTTTCAAAAACTAAGCGGTCGCCCCAATAAAATTTCATCACCTCTAGACCGACCCATTAGAAAAGAAGTTAAAAGAGATTCAAGCCCAATATCAAATCAGATAAAAGTGAATACAAACGCTGAATACAACTCTCAAACAATTCGACAGCATTTAAATAAGAAAGGAGTAAAAAACGTATAACGGCTGCAGAGGTCTCGTCATAAAACCCCCCGTTTACAATATGCTTTCGATTATCTAACCTACGATGTGGATAAATGGAAGAAACTGTTGTTTTCAGATAAGAAATGATGGTTTTCAGTGTTACTGGCACGTTATCTGATTCTGGCAGAAGTTTTTCGCATCTGAGAAAAAAAACAAAGCCCATTCGGTTGAATTGGACAATTGAATTCTTTTCAGAAATTTGGAGAGTGGTTTTTCTTCTTGTTCCCTGATAGCTAATGATAAAAAACGGCCTTTTCTCGTCTTCTATGAGAAATACCGAATGTCTTCATTCACTACCTGCCTGATAAGAAACTCGGATACTCGTATGTTTCTGGTCAGATTGACTTGCCGAGATCGTTGTATATCATCGTCTGGATCTCACCAACAAATTCGGGAGTTTTTTCCCTATCAGAACGATCAAAGTGAGGCTTACGAGCTGCAACTGGATTCATTCAACTCTTTTCTAATTCTCTGCTATGTCAATAAATTGATACCCAAACACCGAAATCATCGTATTCGAACTTCCATTTTGAATGCCAAGCTGTGCAGCATGCTGTTTTCATATTTCTGGAGGAGTGAATTCAGTCATGGTGCTACTTTCCTCACAGTGTCCAACTCTAATTTACTACACAGTCGACAAAACCTAAAACAAACAAAGCACATGCGTGAAATTACCCATTACCCAGTCCACATCATGGTTATACTCTTTTCGTACCAGATGCTAATCACGTGAATAACTGTTTCATCGCTGTCTTCACATAAACTACACTTGCTCTTCTCTTCTGTATCATAATGTTGCATATTGACCTCCGACCCGGCCAAGCTGTCAAAATAAGAAATGCACCTGTGTAAATAACAGGTGCATCTGGTCGAGGAATATCAGAATTATAACCTTGTCCGTCGATGGGTTGATTGAGTGCGATTTGTGACGCTCACAAGAAGAAGGTGGATGTCGAACAATTATATAACTCGGTGCACAGGAAGTTCAATCAGTTGGTGATAAGATGCGGTAGAGAAAACCAGCACCCAGCAGAGGGGGCCCTCAGGACCCACGATTGAGCAGTTGGAGATCAGACCAGTTGGAGAGATGATGCTGGAATGAGGAACATGTCCTACAGAGGCTGCGCCCCCAAGCCCCCGGTTGAGCAGCCCAGGAGAACGGGAAAGAAACGCTGTTATGGCCATAAGAGTGGGGGTCAATATGTTGCAGTTCTGTTCGGTCTCCAACTCCCTCTCACACAGTAAAACCTTTTGTAACCTTTTCGAACCCTTTCAAATAAAGTGAGAGGTATATTTTACTAAAGAACTGTGTCACTCGTCTTTATTGTGTCGTTATGATTCTGCATGCATGCATTTGCATATGAGTATACAACAATAAAATTTTTCTTTAATATAATCGGTTCTCATACTATTATTTTAGCTACTTTTAAAAGAGATTCAGTTTGTCTTTAGAAGTTTCCCTTGCGCATCCACGTCCACGTCTTCTCGTGTGCAATCTCGCCAGTTTGTCGCTTGAAGTATTCATATAGTTGGGTTTTTTTCTCCTTTCTGTTCTTTACATTTTGGTGTTTACTGATCATCTTTATATTGACATTGCTTTTACTGGCTTCTGTAACTAATCTTTCATTTTTTTAAAAATATATTCCTCGATTCCTTGAATTGTTGCATCTACGTAATCCTCAATTCATATGAGTTCTTTTTTTCTTTTTTTTACCAATAAAGTCTTTGTCATCTCTCGGGCTTAAGGCCTTGTGCATCGCAATGAATTTCCTTGTTCTTTGGTCAATTTATCTGAGTTCCTCCCTTGTCTATCTTAAGAATGGTTCAGAGGGGTTGGTAAATAGTATCATTAGAGGAAAATTATACGGTGAGCAGAGTTCAAATACTGGACATTTAACATAACGCCTTCACAAAGGTTGAATCCTTTTATTCTCCCTCCATTGATGGGTAAAATATGTTGGGCAGATTGGGCTCTTTAGCCTTGGTACGGCAACAAGTCTAAAAGAAGGGAAACTAGGATTCAAACCTGTTAAACTCCACTTAAAAACAGACTTTGTGTAGCATCGTGCTCGAGGAGTGAGTATACACACACACACACACATATATATATATATATATAGATATATGTGTGTGTGTGTATTATTTAGATTTTTTCAAATAAGTTGTATAAAGAGCTTTCGTATAAAAAAAAAGCCAGTAATAACAGTAGATGGTAAAACAATGCTCAATACAAAAAATACTGAAGAGTAAATACAATAAAAAAAAATTAAAACCGAATTAGATCACATAACTAGCAACTTCAAGTTTCACGAAAACTGATCATTTTGAAAGTGTCGATGCTTTCCTGACGATCGATTTTTATGAAACTTAAATTTCATGTTAAGTGATATTTTCTTGTTAATACTAACACACACACACACACACACATATATATATATATATATATACGCTTTTGAATTATTTGTATTGCATCTGGATATTTCGAAAGAAATTTTTTAGCATACGCCCACAGGAACTTATACGCATACATATAAAAATAGTGACAAAAGTACTTTACGCATTTTTAATTCCCCTAATGATTTTGTTAACAGTTCCATGAAATGAAAAACAAAAAAAAGTAACTAAGGTCTATTCGTTGTGAGATCTATCACAGTGTGTGACAAAGAACAGAAAGGCTGAATATACATATTTACCAACCCCTCCGCTCGGGCAGGATATGACTCAAGGTCAATTTTTAAGCGGAGTTTAACAGGTTTGGATTCAGAGTTTTCCTTCTCCTAGGCTAGTTGCCTAACCAAGGCTGAGGACCTAGTTGGCCCTACTATTTATCCATAGCTGGTGGGAGAATAATTGGATTCATACCTTTCCCAAGGACATTAGTTCTATGCGAAATGCAATCAGTCTCGTCCAGGATTTGAACTTGTGTCGACGTATCCATTTTCTACGACGATAACCATTACACCACGGGCACCTCCACAGGCTGAATATAAGAAAAGAAAAGAAAGGGTGTGCGAAGGTATGAATGGGGAAATAAAGACTTTAAAGACTTATGCAAGGTTTGGTTTCTTTGTGATGTATAGTGGCTCGTACCACGTTACTTCCGGTATCACGGAGGTATTAAAGACGCTGTGTCTCTCAAGACAGGGACAGAAGCAGGAGACAGAGACAGAAGAGCTCTGAAAGACCTGAGTCCGTTGAAGACCAACTTCGGACGTAACACATACAGTGAGAGACTTATAAGACTAGTCGAACTGTACCACTTGAGTTGATAAATAATCAACCCCGTTTCACTGTGTATCGTTTCATTACCACGATGTTAAGGATTTGTTGAGATTTCAATCGTCGTGGGATATTCAATGCCAAAGCCATTCTTGTAGAATAACAGTAGTGATTCAACCCATAGGTGTGGGAGATAAAAGCATTCATGCCTTTCTCAAGGGTATTAGTTCGAAAGTAAATGTTATCGCGTGAGTTGCTTACTTCGAATCCACAATCTAGCACTTTAATCATTATGCTACGGAGACTTCTCACCACTTATACAAGGCTTATAAGGAGGCGCTCTTAGTGTAACGATTATTATCGAAGGAAATGGAGACGTCGACTTAAATTAAAATCCTTGAATAGGCTGTCTGCTTTTCATATAACGGTAATACCCTTGGGGAAGTTATAAATCCAACCATTCTCTCTCCAGATATGAGTAAATAGTCTCTTATCTTGGTATGGCAACCGGTCGCTGAGAAGGATAACTCTGAAGTCAGACCGATTAAACTCCACTTATAAAAATCACCTCGTGTCACCCTGCTCGATCAGAAGGGTTGGCATATACTACTGTATGGATGCACCACTTGGACGCTGACTAAGCGTATAGAGGAAAAAACCTTGATGGCAATTACACAAGGATGCTTCGAGCTACATAAAACAAATCCTGGAAGCAACATCCAAACAGCAGCTGTACAGCTACCACAATCCATCTCGAAAACCATCCAAATTAGACGAACAAGACATACGGGACACTGCTGGAGAACCAAGGAAGAACTCATAAGCAACGTTCTTCTATAGACCCCTTAACACGGACGTGCAAGTGTAAGACGACCAGCTAGAACTTATCTACAACAGCTCTGTACAGACACAGGATGTCGTTTGGAAGACCTGCCGGAAGCGATGGATGATAGAGACGTGGCGAGAGAGCGTTAGGGAAATCCGTCCAAGCAGTGGCACATGATATATATATATATATATATATAGGATTTATTTAGGTTGGTTTTAACTCATATCAACCTTTCAATGTTATTTAATGCCAAATCCATACAAATAATCAGTTCTATTTCAAACAATTGAGTTTAGCATGAGTAAACAGTATCATTGTTAAAACATTTCTATTTCAAGCTATTCATTGTAGTCGAATAGTTTTAATTCAAACAATTCAGTTTAGAATAAGTATAATCTTGCTCGAGCAGAAGGGTTGGCATATACTACTGTATGGATGCACCATTTGGACACTTATCTAAAATAGATTATTTTAATGTATTTGAGGGATGTTCCACGAAATCAGAAAACTTAGCTTTTAAATAAAATAAGCTTTGCTTCAGATTTATGCAGAGTTAATTTTTTTTTATAGATTAAAATAACGGGAAAAAAACGTTTTCTAAGAGCGGTGAGTCCATTTTTTTTTTACTAGGGTTTGTAAAACTGTACATGTATCCTTATGTCTTTCTTGTTCACAACTTTGTAATCCAAAAGTTTGGAATTGCACGCTGAGCGTCGACAGATTAATCTCCTAGCTAATAATAGGAAAGGGTGAAATAATCCTCATTCCAGACAGAAATAAAATCCTTCCAGAAAATCTATACTTAACGCAGAAGAGATGATTGGATTTTACTTATGTTTCTCCATTGGCTCTCATCACCCAAAAGTTTTCAATATCGGCGATACTTTCTTCTAGATTGTGATTTTTCGACATTAAAGAGAAGGTAGTTCGATTTGAAGAATACCTTAAGATATCATTTTGGTACTTTCTTGTATCAAATGCTGTACAGTATAAATATTTTCAGTCTAAGTTGTGGAGTGAGGGCAGTAATATATCATCATTATCTTAATATTAATCATCATCGTCCAAGCGGGCGAACAGCAGGGATTCTCTTGATATTCTGTTGCCCTCAATTCCTATCGGTTATCCTAGTAAGTCCTCTAGACTGGACCTAGTGTCTGCACAAAGCCGATGTATACAGTGTTTTGCTGGTCGGTCGATACTGGTGTTTCCATGTCTAGGAGTCCACATGAGAACGTCGCTTATGAGTTTTGTTTTGCGTCTTCAGCAGGGTCTTCGTCGTCTTTGATGGTTTGCGAGATGGGAAGTGACAGTTCAGCTGCTGTTTTGTAGGGTGCTGCTAAGAGGATATGTTTAAAATAATAAGCAGCATCCTGGCGTAGTTCAGATCTAGTCTTTTCTCCAAGTGTTTCGTTAGAATCTAAATGGTGCAACCATACAGTAGTACTATAGCTTGAAAGAATATATTAAAGTAGATGGTAAGAAAAACAGGTTGAAGGCCTTTGTCCCAAAGCAAATTTTCTTGCCATTAAAATATAAATTTCCTGTGAGTAGTTTTCTGGTTAGTTTACTTTATTTTTCTAACGGCATATGGGTCATTCATGGCTTTGATATAGTTATAAGTAAGTAAAGTTGGTGACCTTCGTCGATGGTGACCCGTAGGCTCTTTTTTTAATAGCTACTACACCGAGGAGTAGGATGAGTTGCTACTCCATTCCCTGGATTGCCCCATTTTAACCTTGATCCTTACCTTATAATGCTGAGTGTTAAGCAAGGCGGTATCAAGTACCTTTTTTTGCAGTCTTTGGTATGACTCGACATGGGATTGAACTTCGGTCTCCCGAACCATTGGTGAACACTCTACTCTACTTATATTTTAGACGTTCCATTGCAATCATTTTTAAAAGGCACAATTTTTATTTGTTTATGATAACTACTATAAATCAATAAAAAAACGCATAGAGAAGAGGAATGCTACAAGCTATTTTAAACAAATCCTGAAAGCAACATCCTACAAAACAACAGCTGTACGGCCACTTACCTTCCATCTCAAAAAACATCCAAATAAGGCGAACAAGACATGCAGGACACAGCTGGAGAAGCAAGGACGAAAATCATAAGTGACGTTCTTCTATGGACGTACCATTGTTGGCCGACCAGCAATAACTTATCAATATCAGCTCTGTACGGACACAGAATGTAGTCTGGAAGACGTGCCAGGAGTGATGAATTATAGGGATGAATGCGGAGAGAGAATCTGGGAAACCCGTGCCGTCAGGGTGACTTGATGATGATGATGATGATAACCATTTGTTTGCCCACAGTTATATGGTTTCTAGTTCGCATTCTTTCTTTAACTGCAAATCAAATTTCGTGGGTTATCTAATGCTAAAGTCATCCCGGGGAAGAACTTTAGGGGTAATATTTAACCCAAATCAAGGAGGATTAGGAGTTTTATAATTTTACCCTGAGTATTAGACCGACAGTTAACGTCATAACACGACGGGAGTTCGAACTCACTTACTACGATATCGCAGACCAGTACTTCAGCCACTTAACCGGGGATACTTCCATTTATATGGTTTCAAGTAGCTATTCCTTTTTAGTATCAATAATCATGTTTTCACACGCTTGAAAAAGGCATGAACTCCCTTATCCACTCAGCTATTCGTTAAATAACACAACTACTGTTTTTTTTTTCAAGGATGGCTTTGACATTAGATTATTACCCATGAAGGTTTATATCCCATTAAACAAAGAAACCAACCTATATTATTTCAAGTATCCTATCTAATCATATTTAAACGTATCTATTTAACCTATAGAAAGGATGCTAACGAATTGTGTTTGACCTGTAGAGGGAATCCTAACAGACACTAATACTCCGAGTCAGAGTGGAACTGGGATTAATGATAATGAAAGAATACACTGCACATTCCAGAGATCCAGAACAGGAGCCTCACCACTGGATGCAGTTTAATGTCATTCTCAGGACATGTTTGTTTCTGATTTACTTCCCGACATAAAATTATTTGTTGGACAATATTCTGCTGAGAGATTTTTTGAGTACTATTTTTTGTCAATAATCCTTTAAGATATTTTATCTGAAGACTTACAAACTTCTCAAATTGTACTGAGATAATAGCTTTTCTTTAATATGACTGAGAGTGGCGTCGTCCTTTGAAACAATGATTTATAAGTTTCGCTAAATAAAAAATCTGTTTTAATGTATGTGCCAAAATGAAAGTTGCCACTTCGTTAAAGAAATTCAAATGCTCATAGATATTTGTCTCTGCTTCCAACTGTAACGTAATGGCCAAGGGATTTCGGTTCATGCCTTTGAGTTTAGTTAGGCTGAGAACCTTTCGGCTCAACACATGGGTTAGTTAAGTGCAAACCTTGATGTAGGTGGTAACGCGCGCGCGGGGCGGACGTGCCACTCAGAGATGTCACAATAGTCTGAAGATGACGGAACGGGGTGACAAGATGCGGGTGGTGTCACGCACCAGAAGCGCGCGGAGGATTTTGGGGATCTGAAGAACGTTGGGGAGTTGAGTACTTGTTGCCAAACGAGGAGGATCGATTTTTGGAGCTCGCAGACGCGAGGTGAACTTGCACCCTATGGGGGCCGCTCGAGATGAATAAGACAGCATAGAAGATTGTGTCTTTCCTCCTTATGTCGAAACCTTTAACTCAAAGTTAATAAAAAGGTTTCGTACCTGAACAAGAAGTCGTGACGTGTTTTCGAATTTCGAGATTCCTATGTTCTTTATATGTTCTATCATTATGAACATTATATGTCTATTTCGCACATAGCTGTATCTAGCGTTAATTGTGAATATGGTACACAACCAGACAGTACTTGGTACAAGGTCAAATGACCCGAAGGTCGGATTAAAGTGGGGATTAGGCGAGAGGAAGGTTGGGTTCGAGTCGAGGCTCGAAACCTGCTGGACTTAGCTGGTCATCGGCTCACTTAGTGCTGTGTGAGCCTGATGAGCCTAGCTGAACATGGACTCAAACATGGGTCCAAGCAAGGATGCCTGATTATACCTTGAACTGGACAACGAGGTCCAGTACTATACTAGCACGTCAATGACCGCCCTCGTTGCAGAAAGGCCACGAAAAGTGATGAAATTCAAATGCTAATAGATTGTCAATTCGATTATTCTTGTTAATAGTAATGCAGTGATGTTGTACTGTGGTTGTATATTATTTACGTATGAAAGAATAAGATCAAAATATAGGCCTGCTTCAATGAAGATATACCAAAAAGAATTCATTGAAGGGCGCCTCGCTGGAGAAGTGATTAGTAAGCTAGACTAGCCAAACGTTACGAGTGAGTTTAAGTATTATTGGGTGCCCCATTCATACGGCCTTGTACCACATTTAAGCAAAAGGCTTAATAAATTACTCGTAAGCAACCTGATGCTTGTGCGACACATCTCAGAAAAGCTTAGTAAATAAAAGAGTACACTGAAGGGCGCCTCGTGTGATATAATGGTTAGCAAGCTAGACTAGCCAACTTCCACAAGTTAGTTCGAGTCTCATTGGCTTTGTACCACATATGAGCAAAAAGTTTAGTATATTACTAAAATGAGTTTATTGAACTACAGACGTAGTCTCGAACACCCCATATGGTGTAATATTTAACCATCCTAGTGAGGAGCTCATTGTTAGTGAGTTTAAATCTCACTGAGTGTAAATATTTCTGGCCTTGTGTTACAACTAAGCTTAGCTTAGTAAATAACTGCTGACTTAGTCTCACATTTCATAAATCGATTGACTTGTTTTAGGTATTGCATTCGGGATAAGGGTGGGGATTATTGGGTTCGGACGAGACTGGCGAATTTTGGTATAAAAGGTTTGAAATCTGTTCAAGCATTATTTCAATAGTAGTTTATATAAAGTTCATATTCCTAATAATTAAAGTGTTCTCTTTGTTAATTGCCACTAATCTTAAACATGAAAACAGAAGGCATGTTTACTTTTTAGCATGAGTTAATTTGGTTCGAACTTTGCTTCATGGCCAAATGTCCCCAAGATGTTATTATGGAGGCTCACAGACTTTGGATATGAGACTTTGAAACATCCACCATTTTTTCTTGATCTTTTCCCCACCGACTACCCTTTTTTCCCCAAGTTCTGGACCCCCTCTTTTTTTTAACCAAAAACGTTATTTTCCAAAGAAGTAGAAACTGCATAAAAAGATTTTTAGTATCAAAACCTTAAGAGTTTTATCGTAAACGCATAAATAACCTTGCTAATCGATTACAGAAATGCTTAGATGTTCAGGGATTCTGTTTTGACTGAAGAAAACATTGTTTAAATTCATTAATTCAGGAATTAATGTTCATTCTAAAATCTGACATTATTTTCCAAACAATCTCCAACAATAAAAGATATTTTATGGCGAAGGAATTTTAAAGTAAGATTGAATCAGTAAAAATGGCTAGTAAAGCTCATGTTAAGGTGATTGAAAACTAATTGATTGGTATTTTATAGCTTCTCAAACCTTGTGGTTTATTCAATCTTAAATCCTTTTTTTTAATTTATGTAATTTGTAAGCGAATACTTTGTTGGTAACTTTACTTTTAAACGTATTGTTAGAGCTCATTTGTTTGCGCACATTTAAATGGTTCCAAGTATTCCTATCAAATACTAATAATCTTATTTATCATTAATCATTTGTTTGAACAAAGTTAAATGATTTCAAATAAGACTCCTTAACTTTAGTAATTCTATTTATCAATTATTCCTATCTAATATAAATAATTTTCCCATGACTGTATGGTTTTAGATAGCTAATTATAATAATCTGTAGTAAATGATAGAACAGTTCTATTTGACGAATAGAAGGGACCCTACAAGTCCTACCAAAAAAACTCCAGGACAGGAACCTGACGAGATGTAATTTTGTGTCATATCAGGACACTCGTTGACGGAGTTGGGGATTCTTACCCTCTGTAGAGGTACAATTAGCGTATTCTACAGCTAACAGGACGGTTAAAGCATTAGCATTTGGCATTGGCCTCGTGTCAGATTCGTACGAATTTTTTATGCAATATATATTCATTGAACTGTAGAGTTGAAACAGAATAACATATTTGATAAAATCATAATAAATAGAAAGTAGAATAGTATTTCACACAAAAACAAACAAACTGTATAACAAGTCATTATTCAAATCTATTATTGCAATTAGAACAATTATTAATTTTACAATCATCATTTCCACACAGTTAACAGAACTTAGAATATGCCGAGTGCATCACCTGTTGGCGTTTATGCCTCTCTCCACGAAAAACAGAGATGTAGGACTTTGTAGGATTTGGTTTGTTATATCATATGGCATATCAACAATTGTTGGTTATTTAATGTCAAATCCATTTTTAAACAAAAACAGTTCTATTTCAACCAATTCAGTTTAGCATAAGTACGGTTTTTTTGTTTACACACAGTTAAATGGTAAAAAGTTCTATTTTAAACAATTCAGTTTAGCATAAGTACGCTGTTTAAACACACAGTTAAATATAAAAACAGTTAATTTGAAACAATTCAGTTTAGTGTAATTACAGTTTAGTTCTTTTTGACCAATAGATCGGACCCTATCAGGCGCTTCCACTCCGAGCCAGAGTGCACCTGGGTGGGATGGTAATAAAAGAGGACTCTGCATTATCCAAAGCTCCAGCATTACTGAAGCCTCACCATCAGATTGTTTAGTGTGATATCAGGACACTCGTTGGGGGAATCATACCTCTCTGCAGAGATACAGTCAGTGTATTCTACATCCTCAGCCGACTGAGCAAAAATAGAGATGTCCTGAGCATGTCACTGAACTGTATCAGGTGGTGTAGTTCCAGTTCTGGAGCCATGTGGAATGGCAGTCAACCTTTCGTTGCAATTATTCCAAGATTTGATCTCACAATTAAAATCCATTTACTCTCTGTTTGATGGAAATTAAAACTTTTGTAAAACCAGTTAAACAATAATAGGGATCGAGGTATAAAAGTTCTAAAAATAAATAAACGAAAGAGTTGAGTAAATATAACAATAATGAAATATACTAACAGATAAAAAACTTATGACTCCAAATGATCACTCACCTAACAATGAAAACCGTGAAACTCAGCGTTATCTGATTACTCAATATATATATATATATATGTATATATATATATATATATAGAGAGAGAGAGAGATAGAGGTCCCCTTGTTGTTGTAGCTAAAGTGCTGGACTACAATATCGTAGTAAGAGAGTTCGAACCCTAGTCGCAGTATTACGTACACGTTAATATTCTTGGGAAAGGCATGAACTCATTTTTTCCTCTCCCTTATGGATTAAATATTTCCACAACTGTTTTTCTATAAGGATGACTTCAGCATTAGATACTCCACGAATATTGACATGTCATTAAACAAAGAAACCAAAGTGAATATCTGTTTGGTCGTTTTTATTGTACAATTTTAGATGCCTAGAAGCTGTACAAGTTATATTACAGACATTCATTTGAAAGAAATGATTTCAACTCGGAATACACCTTCTACCCTAAAAAGATAGATGAGTTTTTTTTTCACTGCTCGGTAATATCTTACGTAGTACTACAATACAATATTTTACAATTCTTCTAAAATCGAAATTTTTCTTTTCTTTTTATAATGTATATGACTATATTCCAGTATTACAATCAAAAGTCGCCATCTTTAGTTTTTTGTCCTTGGTAATTCTGATCTCACATCTTTCAAACCAAACAAATATTTTTTCACAAGATGCGTGACTGCAAATTTGTCAAATTTGAAAAGCTTTGACGTCATGTGATTAAATTTCATCACGTATAACAGAAGGCGTTTTCTAAAAAAAAAAAAAAAATATATATATATATATTGTAAAATTGTGAAACACAGAGTAAGTTGTTAAATTTAAAAATTTAATTGTTCAAAAATTTGACCAGAAACAAAAAATAAATTTAAAGATATAATCCCTCACAAATTCTTAATTTGAAAAACACGTGCCTAATATGCAAGGCTGCGTTAGACATTTAATAGCCTTGCAGAATAGGCATTTATTAAGTTTTACTTACTCGTCGTACAAAACCTGATGTATGCGGCAATTAGTAAAACGCGCTTGTAATGATCTACTAATGTGGTTTCTTTATCATTACACTACGTTTGTAATGATCTACTAATGTGGTTTCTTTATCATTAAACCACGTTTGTAATGATCTACTAATGTGGTTTCTTTATCATTAAACCACGTTTGTAATGATCTACTAATGTGGTTTCTTTATCATTACACCACGTTTGTAATTATCTACTAATGTGGTTTCTTTATCATTACACCACGTTTGTAATGATCTACTAATGTGGTTTCTTTATCATTAAACCACGTTTGTAATGATCTACCTATTTGGTTTCCTTATCATTACACTGCGTTTATAAATATCTACCAATGTGGTTTCCTTATCATTACACTACATAAAGTAACCAATTAGCAGAACGACCATTTTCAACGATATTTGCTTGACCAAATAGATAAATAGATAAAAAAAATAAAGCAAAACTGTATTTGCTGCTATCCAAATGAGGTCCTAACTTAGTTTGGCACGAGTCTAGAAACATGGTGCGCTCAGTTAGAACCAAATTGGCTAATAATGATCAGCTACTCCAGCACATTAAGTATTTCTTCAGCCACTCTGTAGGAGAGACGTGGAATACACTGATTACATTGGTAATACGTTTTGATTCACTTTGGCTTGTGGTGGTAGTCATCGTCATCACGTCGCGCTGACAGGACGGATTTTCCTGGCTCTGTCTCTTCATTCATCTCAGTCATTCATCGCTCCAGGAATGTCCTCAAAACTACAGCCAGTGTCCGAAATAAGTTCTTGTTAGTCAGCCGACAATGGCGAATCCGCAAGAGAACTTCGCTTATGTGTTGGACCTTGCTCCTACCGCTGGGCTCAGCATATCTTCGTCTTATTGCAATGGTTTTTGAGATAGAAGGTAAATGGCTGTACAGCTGCTGTTTTATTGGGTACTTCTTCCAGGCTTTGTTCAAAACAGGACGAAGCATTCTTGTATTGTTCCTACGTTGCTTTATCTTTGTGCGTTTTGTCAGCCTCTATGTGGTGCATCCGAACAGTAGTATTGACACAGCCTCGTCTCGGAAGAAATCCTATTTTATTTTATCGGAGAGATCAGATTTCCATAACCTATTGATAGCAGTCCAGGCTTTTGCTAGGCATATTTTGCCATCACTTTCAGTAGATGAGATATTGCTGCCGAGGCATACAAACTTGTCTGCTAATTTTAGATTTGGTTTGCTTTGGTTTCTTTGTTTAATGGGATTTCAACCATTGTAGGTTATTTAATGCCAAAGCTATTCTCCTAGAAGAACAGTAGAGGTACTATTTAACCCATAGCTGAGAGGATAAGGGGGTTCATACCTTTACCGCGGGTATTTGCCCGAAAGTGAACTCACTTACTACGATTTCGCAGTCCGTCGATTTAACCATTACACCACGAGGACAACCCCCAATAATTTTAGATGGCTCCTTCTCGTTTAAAAACTTTCTTTAATCCTGTTCACATAGATGCCAATGCTTGCCACTGCTTGATCCAGGCTTTGCTGTAGGGATTCGGCTTGGGCTAGCTCTTCTACATCACTTATGTCTGTTATAGTCTTTGCAGGGTATAGTCTACTTCTTGTCTTTTATAGTGTAAAGCCATTTACTCTTATTAGATCTATCGACATTCAAAGTACGTTGTTTAAGCAAACTATTAACATATATGGTGCTAATGCATCTCCTTGCAAAATTCGAGAGACTATGTCGATGATGTTGATGTCGCCATCTGGTGAGCGAACCATTGTTTTCTTGTTTTTGTAGAGATTATACTCTACAAAAGCAAGAAAGTTATGGTATAGTTGTAACAAATTCTTTGGGGAGATGATATGCTAGTAGTATTTGCTCCATCATTTTCCTGTTTATGGAATCAAATGCTTTGGAGAAGTCTACAAATAATAGTGCTACCCCAATATTTTTTGTACATTATCCTTCGGTAATTCGGCGGATAGTCTGAATCTGAGAAGTTCAGGATCGATTTTTCCAAAAGCCATTCTGATTTTTACAAAGAATTTTCTCGATTTCAAGTTGGATAACGTGGAGAAGCAGAGCATTTTAGTTCGGGTTATGCCTCTGTCGTTCTTAGTGATTTCAAGGCCGTTTTTCTTAGATAAGTGGGGTGCAGCCTTTTCTCTTATGTGTTTATGGACATCGTTGCATAAAATATACTTGTTTTCCATACCTCAGGATGTATTTCGTCGGGGTCAGCAGCTTTTCGGCTTAAAATTTTTTTCAGCACTTTCTTTCTCTATAAACTGACTTAGTTTAATGTCTAGTTGACTATTAATATTTTGGGAATAGGTTTTGTTAGTGAATTTGTAGTGATTCGAATAATTTTTTGAAATGTTCTTTACACTTTTGTAGTCTTTTTTCTTGGCTGGCAGTTTTTAGTTTTCGTCTCGCGGTGATATTCCTGCTACTCATTTCGTTTACTATCTGCAATGCTTATCGCAATTGACTTTCTTCTGAGTTTCTGATTTTCTTGATTGGGCCTTGAACGTTTCCTAGTTGTTCTTTTTGTAATGTGATATTTCTCTCCGGGCTTTCTTAAGTTTTTTGTGTATTGGCATTTATTGGGTTTCTTTTATTAAGCAAGGATGCTTTTTTTTACGTTATCTTATTTTTTCTTGTTGCTATTGACTCCAAGGGAGCTCTATATCTGGCTATTGGTTTGGTTGAAATGCACTTGGAGGTAGCTCCTACATTGTTGATTACAAAGTTTTCATATTCGTAATTCGGAAGATGTCTTTCAGAGATCTCCTGAAGAGTATCAAACTCGTTTCTAACAGTTGCCGTATCTTGATTTCTAATATCACTATTGGTGAGTAAGGACCAGCTATATCATGATGCTTTAACTGTTTGTGTCACTTTTGCGTAGAATCAGGCAAATCTTTGCCGGGTCGATTGAGTGGTCGGAAGATAGTCCTTCAAAAGAGGAGAATGCCTCACTCTTCAAAGCGCTATTTATCCACTTCTTGTTTATGAATATATAATCTACCTGTGCTTCAGAGTTGTTTGGGTGGATTTTGGTCCATATTTTTTCTCCTTTTTTCTTTTTTTAAGAATTTAGCATTTGTGCATGCAAGCCTGTTCTCGATTGAAAAATCTGCTAGAAATTCACCATTTCTGTTTGGTGAGTTGTGTAAGCAGAATTTATTATTTCCGTCTTTGCCTATTTGAAGATTCATATCTCTACTGATGATTAGATCATTGTGTTTGGGAATGTGTCAGACAAAGGAAGATGGCTCGTTCTAGAAGATGATGTCCGTTTCATCTTCTTATAGTAACTGTTTGAATATTATGCATGAAGAAAATCCAGTATAAGGTCAGTTTTTCCGCGACACTCTTTTTATGTGTATAAGGTTAAATATTTACTTTTTCCTCTTTTTCACCTAAGATTCTTAGTATATTCATTTGATGTGAAGCGTAGGTTATGATTTGGGGGGAGGGCGGGTTTACTGATTGTTAGTTTTTCCCGGTTTCACAGGACTAAATTCCACATTTTATTATTAACGTGATTTAAAATAAGTTTAAAAGTGAAAGTTTCAAGTTTTAACTTGTATGAGGCTAACGATCCCTTTTTATTCAATTCAAGTTTTTTAGATTGAATTTATTCCTTACTTTAACATTTAACCTTCAATTTAGTCATTTCCCTTTTCTTTTGGCTTTTATCTTTTCATTCTGTGTTCAATATTCATTCTTCGTCTTTTCATGTGTTGGTTAGATTTTGAGCATCGAAATATACGCAGAATACAGATAATAAACATCTCCACTTTCTTGTTGGTAGAACTACGTTTAGCACTGTGTCAAAAAGATTTCTTTAAGATAATGCTTAAAACAATTTTGAACTACATCGATATATTTGTCCTTAAAAGATTGATGTTGCAACTAATTATCATGCGTTTAAAATGATTGAGAAGATACATTTTTGTCGTACATATACAATATGTAATATATGTCGTAATTGGGGACCGTACATTTTTAAAATGACTTCAGCATAAAATACATCAACAGTTGTTATGCAATAAAACAAATCAATCTAAACTTAATAAAAATGTCATGATAAGAAAGTATTAAAATACAATATAGATATAGATATAAGTAAGTTGTTCAAACGAAGTCGAGGGCACACACACACACACACACACACACACACACATATATATATATATATATATAAAGTTAACCGACCGTAGTCGAGGGTGACCTGAAGGCTCAATTTTCAATATCTACTACAGCAATGTGCGACAGGGCGCAACTTCTTTCCTTGGATTGTTCCACTTACCCTTGATCCGTAGCTTATTATTATGTGTTAAGCAAGGAGGCATCAAGTATTATTCTTGAGTCTTTGATATGACACGATCTGACATTGAATCCCATTCCTTTGGACCATTGCCAAACACTCTAACCATTATATATATATATATATATATATATATTATCATCATCATGTCGTGCTGGTAGCACGGATATCCCTGACCCTCTCTCGCCACTCCTCCCTATCGTTCATCGCCCTAGGCAGGTCTTCAGGACAACATCCCGTATCCCCACATAGCTGCTGAATGTATGTTCGTGCTGGTCGTCCTGCTTTTGCACGGCCATGTGTGGAGGTCCATAAGAGTACATCTCTTATGAGTTCGTCCCTGCTTCTCCAGCAGTGTCCTGCATGTCTGGTACATCTAACTTGAATAGTTTTCGTGATAGGAGGCAGGTGGCCGTCCCTCTTAAACTAGTAGACAAATTCACTTACCTAGGAAGCAGCGTCGAATCAACCGAAAAGGACATAGACACGAGGTTAACGAAAGCATGGACAGCTATCAATAGGCTATCGATTATATGGAAATCAGACCTAACCGATAAAATGAAACGCAGTTTCTTCCAGGCAGCAGTCACATCGATACTGCTATATGGGTGCACTACATGGACGCTGACAAAACGGCTGGAGAAGAAGCTTGACAGCAATTACACAAGAATGTTGCGTGCCATCTTGAACAAGTCCTGGCGGCAACACCCCACAAGACACCAACTGTACGGCCACCTGTCTCCTATATATATATATATATTCTAAATTTGAAGTGCCTGAAGCTGGATTACAAATAAAAGAGGAAATATTTCGTTTTTCCCAAAAAACTTAGATCTGAAGATCTTTTTTTCTTTTTCATGTCGTAAAACACATGAAACTACTAGCAATAAAATGAATCAAGGAAGGTCAGATGGGAATTATTAGCCCATTGGTTTAGTGGGTAGAGTAATTGCAAATGACCCAGGAGACCAGGGTTCAATCCCAGGTCGAGCCATAACGAAAACTCCAAAAATGGTACTCGATAACTCCTTGCTTAATACTCAGTATTATAGGATACGTATCAAGGGTAAATTGGAGCAATCCAGGGAAAGTAGTAGCGCCCACCTCTACACCTCGAGGTAGTAGCTATTGAAAAGGGAGTCTACGGGTCGCCCTCGACTACGGTCGGCTAACTTTACTTTTATATATATATATATATGGGGGGGTCTATTAATAAATAACGAGTTCTCAATAGTAGTGGTAGATTTCGGTCGGTTGGTTGTTTTGTTTTACGCTTTTCGAGCCATATAACGCCGAATTAAATTTCAAACAATTAAGTATAGTATAAGTATAGTTTTTGTTTACAAACAGTTAAATGTCAAAACAGCTTTATTTCAAACAATTCAGTTTAGCATAAGTATACAGTTTCAATGTCAAAACAATTCTTTTTCAAACAATTCAATTTAGTATAAGTACGTAGTTAAGTTCTATTTCAAACAGTTCTATTTCAAACAGTTCTATTTCAAACAGTTCAGTTTAGCCTTAGTACGCAGTTTCAGAGTCAAATAGTTCTATTTCAAACAATTCAGTTCAGCATAAATACACAGTTTAGTTCTATTTGACCCATAGATAGAATCTATCAGGTGCTACCATTCGGGACCAGAGTGGATCTGGCAGCGATAGCAATAAAGGGGTGCCGTGTATTTCCCAAAGCTCCAGCCTTACTGTAACCGCACCATCAAATTTTTTAGTTTCATATCCAGGGCACTCGTTGGGAGAGGGTTTTACCCCTCTGCAGGGATGCAGTCGGTGTGTTGATTAGTTCCAGCCGACCGGGCAAGTTGTGCAAAAGCATATGTAGATTTAAGTTTGTATTGAATACAGAGAATCAACAGCACTTAGTGAGAGTTTCTCGCCCAAGAAATCATCAGACCAAAAGGTTCACATAAGTTTGGTATTTCTTTATATACTGTTATATAAGTTACGATGGGAAGGGTGATCTAGATTATCGGTCATTCAAGGAGAGGCAGTCAAGTTGTTGAGTTTTAGATTTGCATGTACAATGACATGTTTTTTTTCTCTTCTTATCATACCCACAAACCAGAATATAAAAAAATACACACATCGTGGGAGCCTCTTGGTTTAATGATCTCATTGGCGAGAAACTTGCAGAATATATATGTATAGATATATAATGCCAAAGAACTATATGCTAAATATCTTCTCCCCCCCAAATTACATGAATATTATATATGTGTCTATGGGGTATGTACGTATATATATATATATATATATACAATGTATATTTATATGCATATACATCTAGGTACGAACACACACGCACAAAAACACACATATATACTTGTTTCTGTTTATGATAGCTTGAGTGTTTTTTTCGGACCATTTACCTTTACAGACGTACATCAGGCACAACCTGAACCTGATGACCTCAAATTCCTTTTCATATAATATTTATGGGACTAAGTATTGCGACAATCAATAATATACTCACTGTCTTCAGAAAATGTCCGACACAACGGATGAAAGAAATAATACTCTTTTTGCATTATGTCAATGAAAGCTGCACTTGAATCAGAAGACAACAGCTTTCAATAACCATCTTACAGGCACTATTTTATAAGTCGTAGAGTCTATGGAGACGTGAATTAGCGTAAAGGTTATCATCATAGAAAACAGACTCGGCCGAATTCCATACATAGAGACATAATCACGTCAAGTTGAACGCACATTTAGATGAGGTGACCATAGGCTGTAATGTTCCAAACTTCCATATCTAAGAGGCTGCCAATACTTTACGCGGGAAGTCTCAGAGACGTAATAATTAAGAACGAGACCGCGCCCTCGAAATGAGTTCGAACCCTAGTCGTGCTATAACGTTCATTTTGGAAATGTAATGAACCCCCTTATCCCCACAGCAATATTTTAAATAGTATCACTGGTGTTCTTCTATGAGGATATCTTTGGCATTGAATAAGGCTGATATGCTATTAAACATAGTCGAGACATGTCGGATAAGAGATATTTGGTTACAGAGAGAAATGCAGTTCGCCAAAAAATGTAAGCGACCAACGTCATTTTGTTGTCGGAAAGACAGAGAGAGAATGACAGACATACAGTCATACTGACGTCTAGAGCGAGCATCGCTCTAATATAGTCCGCAGACCAGTCCATCCCGTGTGAGGTTTTCATTCACTTTACAACATTCCCTTTTTTTAATTGACTACTTCCTTTGGAAGTTGCATTTTTTCCTTTTCGGGTCTATCTCCTTAGTCCCTGAAAATGGTCTTTTTTGCTGACTTGAACATTTCTCCTCAGGGCCTACAAAAGGCATCGGTACATCTAATAAGTCATAAATAACCTTCATCGGATCTTCCTTCTGGTTATTTATATTCTCCAAGTACCTTTTTTCTGATCTGATCATGATGTCTCTTGTTAGTCTTTTTCGGGTCTTTCATTATATACATTAATCTCCTGATACGTTTATCAATGACACCAGCCTTCTAGATTTCTTTCCCCTTGTACTTTGTAAAGAAAATGTTTTCTCCTGGTATATGTGCTTTTGTGCCAGTTTTTTTTTCTTTACTGTTTTTTATTTTCTTTCACCAACGGTTTATCGACCACAGATCTTATTTTTCTCGTGAACATTAACTCCGCTGGTTACAATTCTGAATTAGCACTTGAAGTCAGTATTAGTCGGTATACTCTTATAATTCTAGAATACCGTCAACAGATTCACTATCGTCCGACTTTTTTAATGCTCGCTTGAAAGTGTCGACAAATCTTTAGATTGTGGTGTTATAATGCGTTACTTACGTATGCAATCGAAAAGGCTTTACAAAAATCTTTGAACTCTTTTGCCATGAATTGTGCCCCATTATCTGACACAATTATATCAGAAATACCAAATCTCACAAAAAGTCCATGTGAAAATTAAATTGTACCACTGCATGTACGGTTTTTACATTTCATCTCCTCGGAACATTTCGAGAAACTGTCAATCATTATTAAATCATATTGTCCCCTCATTGGACCTGAAAAATCTATATGCAGCTTTGACCAAGATCAGCCGTCTTTGGCCAAGGAGCAAATTTCATTGGTGGTGCCTTTGCTACTGCCGCACAACCTCTGTAGGATTTTATATTTTCTCCTTTCTCTTTGTCCATATTTAGCCAAAATATATGGCATTTCATTAAAGCTTTTATCCTCATTATTCCGAGGTGATCGATATGAAAATCTTTTAATATTATTTTTTAACACTCCTGATATCACTACTCGTTCGCCATATATCAAAATTCCAACATTGATAGAAAAATCTTTTCACCATCAATCTTTTTATACTGTTGGTGGTTAAGTTTTTTTCTCCTAACTTGCCACTGGTAATTCCCGTATGGTGTTATAAAGCACCCATTTTATTTCGATTTCTAATCTAGGTAGTTAACAGTTTCCTCTAATGGTTCACATGGTTTGAAGATTAACCAGGAAAACCCAACCGCATCCCCAATCTCTTTGATGGTAGAAACTCCATCTTGAAACAATAATTCAGCAATACTATTCTCCATCTCTGCAGTCGATTTGCAGTATGTGTAGGAATCCCCCCTTTTAATAAAGAATAGACAGTAAAGGCTGGTGGTCCATTTGGACCGTAAAGCTTCTTCCATGAATGAATCTATGGACATTTTTACTGAAAAAAATTATTCCTAAAGCCATTTTTTCGAATTAGCTGTACCCATTTTTCAGCTGGCAAAATTCCCTCGATGCATGCGCAATCAGTTTTACTTGGTCGTTGTTTTCTTAGTACAATATTACAGCTTCCTAACCCAAATTGATAGCGTCACTTGTAACAACAGTATCCTTCTTTGAGTCGTAGTGCGTCAGACTCAAGTCTGAGGTTAATATTTTTTCCTCAAAAGCACTCTGATAATCGGTACTTCAGTTCCATTTGAGCTATTTTTTCAATAATTTATTTAGAGGAGCTCGTAAAATCTGTATATTTAGGATAGAATCACCGTTGTAGCTTTCTAATCCCAGGAATGCTTTAAGGTTGACCCATTTGTAGGGGCAGGCATGTTCTTTATAGCACTTGAGCTCGATGGGTCTGGCTTCCTATCATTTGTATCTATCATCTGTCCAAAATATTTAATTTTTGATTTCAAAAAATTCACATTTATCCAAACTAATTTTCAAGTCATCCTGCTTTATTTTTTTCAAAAACTTTTTTTTACATCTTTGTTATGTTATTCTTGACTTACACTCTCAATTAAAGTGTCGTCCAAGTATGCAATCATGAAGTCTACATCATTCAGTAGTGTGTCCATGATTTGCTGAAAAATGCCTTGTTCGACTTTTATAGAAAATGGCAATCTGTTAAATTTATACGATCCTTTTTTCTTATTTATAGTTAAATACATCGCGCATTCTTTGTTGACAGAAATCTGGTGGTATACTTTAGACAAATCCAGTTTTGAGAATACTTTTCAACCACTTAACTTCGCAAACATGTCTTCCTGGCAGAAGGCAATTGTATATTCCCAAATAATCGTTCAATCCCGTAGAAAAATCTGCAATGACTCTAATTTAATCATTTTTATTTTTCACATAAACGGTTGGACAAGCCGATTTACTTTGGTCCGTTTTGACCAACACACCTATTTGTTCAAAGCGGTCTAATTGATGCTTCAGCAACAAAAGATACGTTTCTTATCGGCCTAAAAATAGGCGTCACAGTCTCTTTAATGTTGATTGTCGCTTTAGTTTTTGTGCACCCACTAAGTCCCTTAAAAAAAAAAATTCAGGAAATTTTTTCATTTATTCTTTTTAAAATTTTACTACGCAGTTAGAATTAACATTGACACTATAACTGAATGAATTAATTGGTTGGTTAAAAAGGTCTAATCACGCAATCCAATTCATACCGAATAGGTTCTGGGTTCGATTCATAACGTACTCTTTTCAATTTCAACGTTTTTCCCATAAATGTTACATTTGTATAACATTCACCAACAAATTTTAGTTTATTTCTTGTTATGCCAAGTGCAATTTTTTGCTTTTAATAGCGTTGGTCTGCCAATTTTTCCCCAGTTTGTTCATTTATCAAAGTCACATCTGAACCGATATCCAATTGAAACTTGACTTCTGTATTCTTCATCCGTACTTTCAGAAATTTTCTTTTCATTTTTATTTCTGTGTTTTCCGTTTAAGTTAACTGTATATTTCATTTTTGCTCCCCTTCATATTTTTTGGCTTTCTGCAATGCGTATGCTAGTGACCTTTTGGGCTACAATTAAAGCATTCTTTCCTTCTAAATGAACATCCCTTATAATAATTTGCCAATTGAATTTATTACTGAATCCCGCGAAAAAGAATCTGCACTGCCTTGCTTTTCTTTCAAAAAATATTAGTTCGAACATTTTTTTCTGGATTTTTATAAATTCCATCATTTCTCTTTTTAAATCCTCCATGTTTCTTTACAGAGACGGAATTCAACGAACAAAATAATTTCCTTCTGTTTTCTTCTTCTTTTTTTTTTTTTTTTGTAAACGAGAATTACCGAACAAAAATCTTACTTTTTTTTTTTAACAAGGTTAAATTGTATCCAGACTTGAAATTACTGTGTGTTTGTATAATTCCACTGAAGATGTTCAAACATTCGACTGGTATTGAACGTACTTTACATTCGAATGTTCGTCGCTGTTATTTCACCGGAAAATTTCCTTCAAAAGATATTTGGTTAAGGAGAGAAATACAGTTCGCTGACTAATGTAAGGAAACTAAGTCGTTTTGTAGTCGTAAAGACAGAGACCTTGACAGACATACGATCATAGTTATTTGTCGGACGCTCCACGTACGCCAAAGTATGACACGAGACCTTTTTTATCGTAGTTACCAGGTGCAGGGTCGGAGCCCACACACGGCCGGCGGTTTCAAAAATATCTTGGGCCCCCACGGTATTCTCCTAAAAAAGGGACCATCAGGCGCCAGGTGATAAACAAAGCTCTATCGATGTAGGTGGGAGACTGGTAGGGATGGCCCCCTGAGGCTCTAGGAAATGTAGGTCTCAGCCACGGTGCATAAGAACTAGGCCTCCCAGGCACCTAAGCCAGGCAGTCTTAAACGAACGACAAGACACACCTGACCAGAACCGTGGACTGTCACACGTCCATCCAAGCGTGCTCTGTCGTGCTTTCAGATAGCCTGAATAGACATACTGACGTCTAGAGTGAGCGCCACTCTAATATAGTTTTCACACCAGTCCATCCTGTGGAGGGTTCCATTCACTCCACAACAGAAACAAAACCAAATCTATAGTTGGGGTACTCAAAAAGTTTTCTGTCGATCATATTTACCAAACCCTCCGCTCGGGCAGGATATGACACAAGGTCAACTTTTTTAAGCGTAGTTTAACAGGTTTGAATTAAGAGTTTTCCTTCTCTTAGACTAGTTGCCTCATCAAGGCTGAAGAACCCAGTCTGCCCTACTATTTACCCATAGCTGGAGGGAGAATAATTGGATTCATACCTTTCCCAAGGGTATTAGTGTTATGTGAAATGCAACCAGTCTCGTCCAGGATTTGAACTCGTGTCGCCGTGTCCATTTCCTACGGTGATAACCATTATACCATAACTAGAAGCTTTATATGTTTTCTATAGAACCAAAGTCGCAATCATAAAACGAAACTTTATTTGTATAGAATGAACGAAAGAATGAAAGATAAATACCAAAAATTTCTGGTTCAATAAATTTGATAACACGGCACAGGAGCGGAACTGAGGAGACGGTGGTGGAAGGGAGAAAAATCCATTTTTCCTGAGTATTTTTATTACTAATGAAGTCAATGTAGTCAATACCTACATTATCAAATAGTTGGTTTCGGTTTCTTGGTTTAATGGCATATCAACTTTCGTGGGTTATTTAATGCCAAAGCCGTACTTGTGAGAAAAAGAAAACAAAAAAGCAGTAGTGGTGCTATTTAATCCATCGGCGATGGGGTAAGAGAGTTTATGCATTTCCGAATAATATAAATCCAAAAGTGAACGTAATAGCGTGATTGGAACTCGAACTGGCTCGCTATGATGTTACAGTCCAACACGTTAGCAACTTTCCCCATTAAATAATTGGTCCTTGATTAAGAATAAAGTGAAGCATAAAACAAACTGTGTTAATAGGTAATTTCTGAACTATCTAAAAATAGCAGCATCGATAGAATCTTAAAATTCAGTAAAGGTTCAAATTATCGTTGATGACGTTAATCAATAAAAATAGTGCTAAAATAAATTGAAACTATATAATACAGTTTTCAATCCAAGAAATAAGTTGCAGAAAAAAAAAACACTTTTAGAAATTATATAATGGAAGATACTAACGAATTAGAGTTATGTGTAATCCAATCTGCTTCATCTAGGATTTGAACTTAAGTCGCCGTGTCTATTTCCTACAACGAAAACCTTTACAACAGGAGCGCCCTCTAGTGACGGGAATTGAACACTGCAGTAATAATAATGGTTGGCTGGACTAACAACTTAACCCTTTTGCCTTCATAGTGAGGAGCCAGCTCAGTTGTGTATGCAAATGGAAACTTGTATCTTTGTGAGTACTCATGTGTGACGCAATTGTGAACAGAGAACGTTCTCTCGCTCTTCTTGATTAGTGCATTTCTCACTGGTTCGCGCATGCATAATTTCAAGTGATCTTTTATGTGCACGTAATACAATGCACATTTTTTTTTATTTCTATTCTATTTTATTCTTTTTTATTTTTGAAATGGTTTTCCAGTTTATTGAACGCATTGTTGTCATCGCCTGTATTGTCAAATTGAACGACTAGGAAAAATCGATAGATTCAGGATATGAAACAAAATGAGATAGGAAAAAAAGGAAGAAAAGAAAAACAGACGATTAATATTGGTTTTGTTTTGCATAAAGACAAAGAATAATGTCGTTATGTTTCTCTGGTTTTATGACATTATATTTCCCGTGAGATCTCCAAGAAAACGATGAACACGATGGATTTAAACAATGAGCAGAAATATATACGTTTTATGAAAATACCTGAAGAATTTGATAACCTTTCGATAACCTATAAAATATTGAGAGAGTTTACCGCTTATTCAACAAGTTTGGTATTGGAGGTGGTCCGAATTTCTAGACTTGCTTGATTTCCGGACATAGCCTCAGTGTGTGTGGGGGGGTATTCTCGTGACGTAGTCACTAATATGCGGGGCTGTCATCGTAGTAAATGTGTTCGACCTACAGTCGCGTTATTACGTTTACGTTCGGACCAATACCAATGGGAAAGGTATGAACTTCCTTATCCCCCACTAGCTATGGATTAAATAGAATCATTACTATTCTTCTATAAGGATGTCTTTAGCATTAAATAGTCTACGAAAGTTGATATGCCATTAAACAAATTGACCTACGATACAGGCTAAATATCTGCTTAAAATATGAATTAAAGAAGGAAGATGAAAGAATTGATTGATTTTAATAGCATGTCAATACGTCGAGAGTTATTTTATGCCTAGACGTTAGAGAATCGCGTTCATTGTACGTTTATTTATCCGTTTTTTGTGTAGTTGTTACTTAAGAGTTTTTGCATTGTCATCTGATATTAAGTATTTCTATCTTTTACAAATAATTCTCACGCTGGTTTAAGGTTTCAATCATTCCAGTTGTAATAAATATATGGTTTCAAGTATTTATTTCTGTCTGATAATAATCACTTGTTTACAAACAGTTATATGGTTTGCAGTAATAAATTATAATTCTTAGCATACAATTGTAGTTTCAAGTAACTATTCTTAATATAAATGATGTATGGTTCAACAGTATCAAGAATGTTTTTACCAAACCCTCCATACGGGCACAAACGAATGTCCTAGATATGACACTAAACAATCTGAAGGTAAGGCTCCAGTAATGTTGAAACTTTGGGGAATGCAGAGTACCTCTTTATTGCTATCGCTCCCAGTTCCATTCTGGTCCGGAGTGGAAGCACCTGATAGAATCCTATCTATCTATCTATCTATCTATCTATCTATCTATCTATCTATCGATTAAATAGAACTAAATAGAACGATTTAATAGAACTAAACTGTGTATTTATGTTAAACTGAATTGTTTGAAATAGAACTGTTTATATGTATAAAACGGATTTGGCATTAAATAACCTATGATGATTGATATATCATAAAACCAAACCAAAACGTACGGTGAGGATATGACCCAAGGTCAATTTAACAGGTTTGAATTCAGAGTTATCCTTCTTGACTGGTTGCCAAAGTATGACTAAAGAACCTAGTCTGCCATTTTTATTTACCTCTAGTTGGATTTATACCTTTTCCAAGAGTATTAGAGCTATGTGAAATTCAATCAACCTCGTTAAGGATTTGAACTCGTGTCACTGTGTCCATTTCTTATGACGATAACCATTACACCACAGACACTTCCACTCACTCTGTCACGTATTCCTACCAAGTAATTTTTAAATACGCAGTACAATAACAACTACTATAACGCCTACTATAACGCCTCGGATTGCGTAATGATTAGCAAGCTTGGCTAGCAAACCTGCAAGAGTGAGTTTGAGTCTCATTAGGTGACCCATTTATTTGGCCTTGTGCCACATCAAAGCAAAAAACGTAGTAAATTCTTCACTCTTGGTCAAAGTCGACCTTGGAATAATGTCAATGAAGAGGTACCCCACTCTTCACAGAGCTCTAGAAAAGGAGCCTCACTATTAGATATGGTTTTGTGTCATACCCACGACACCTCTTTGTTTTTGAAGCGGCCTTACCCCTTGGTTGGGTGGGGGATCCAGTCATTATAATCTAATCCCCATCGACAAAGTGGAGTAAGGATTTAAGAACGAAACTATAAAAAAAGTTAACCTTAGTCGGGGGTAACCCGAAGGCTTCCTTTTCAATAGCTACTACACCAAGGTGTAGGGGTGGGCGCTACTCTTATCGCTGGATTGCTCCACTTTACCCTTGATCCGTACCTTATAATGCTGATTGTTAAGCAAGTAGGTATCAAGTATCCTTTTTAAAGTCTTTGGCATGATCCAACCTGGGAATGAACCTCGGTCTCCCGGACCATAGTTGAACACTCTACCCATTAAGCAATGAGACTACCTAATAGGCACAAATAAACACGCGCCTAGAGCAGAATCCATTTAATCACTTTCTATCCATTATAGATTCACACTATACATGTATAGAATTCTTATAACACATTAAATACGAAGGTCATATAAACAATTTGGTGAATCTTTGAAAAAATCCAAAATAAATTTCTTCAGAATTTCTTCCCCCCCACAAAAAAAAAAAACAAAAAAACATTGCATTGTTTGGAATTTGCTTCATAACAAAAATTGGGATCCCGCAAAAATATTTGTTTTGAGGCTATTCAAAACGGCAGCAAATCAAATAGAATACTTGAATATAGGTTTGTTATAAAATTTTCGGTGACTGAGAAGTCCAAGTCTTGTGAGATTTGCCAAAATATGTTTGATGTGATGATGTTGATAACGAGCCCGAGTCGAAAAGACAGTCTATGGAATGGAAGCGTACTGACTTTCCTAAAAAGAAAAAGTTCAAGGCACAGTTATCTGTCATGCTGAGTGTCTTCAGATACATTAAAGGACCCATCACAATTGAGTTCCTTAAAAAAAGGTGCAAGAGTAAACAGTGCTCCTTATGGCTAAATCCTTAGGCAAAATTCACCTTATTTATTGAATGACCTTTCTGAATAGGATGAAAATCAAATAAAAGAAAAAAAATCTGCTGTACCTGAAGAGCTCTTCGACAGTGCGTTAAATTCGAAACTCGGCAGTTTTAAAACTTGAACATTTTCTGAAATTCGCCAATTTCAGAAAAACGGATGAATATTTCAGTAACTTTCTCTCCCTCCTTCACTCATTCACTCATTCTCTCTCTCTCTCTCTCTATATATATATATATATATATATATATATGTGTGTGTGTGTGTGTGTGCGTGTGTGTGTGGGGGGTGTCTTCCAATAAATATTTTGATAAAAAGTTAATTATTTTCTAATCCAAATGTCAGAATTTTATTAATTATAGTGAAATAGTTTCCAATCAAAACGAATATTATTAGGAATTATTTACTATCAACCTCTACAGTAATGAAACTCAGCAACCAAAAATAATGAATAAATATGTATTTATTCAACTTGTCCACCAAGGGTAGAAATTGATTGGAGTTTAAATTTCAATCGGAATAAAGTAGGTTTGAATTAGGTTTTCCTTATCCTACACTGGTTTTGTTACAAAGGCTAAAGAACCCACTCTGTTTTGCTTCTTACTCATAGCTGAGGAAGTTGAAATGGATTTCTGACTTTTTCAAAAGCATTAGTGCAAAGTAAATTCAAACATCCTGTGAAGGAAGTGATTTCCAATCAATATTTGGTGTGGCCACCTTAAACTATATTTTATTCTACTGCTTCTAGTCTTTAAGACATTGACATCAGTAAATTTGAACGGTTATATGGAATATTTCTTACTTCGGCGGTATTCAGTCTTTTAATTCAGTCTTGTTGGATGGTCGTCGTATTTCTACTTTATATTTGAGTACATATCACTAGGGTTCAATTAGATTTAAATCCGGTGACATGCTGAGCAAATCGAGAATTTTTGACTTTTGAGTCTTTAGAAATTCTGTTGTCTTCTCAGCGGCATGTTTTGGATCACTAACATGCAGGAACAAACCTGTTCTCAAATTTTTGAGTAAGGGAAACTTATTCTCCTTTCATTATGTTCATGTTGCCTTCAGCATTCAATATTCCGTCGATGAAATGAAGTTCTAACAATTTCAGATCATGACGTCTCCACCACTTATCCTTGTACATCTACCAATACAGCTGATAAACCCAAGTTCTTATTGTATTGTATAAAAACCCACACACGTGCATATTTAGGAGGGGTGCTTA
>OY757919.1:70070842-70108342 GCA_963585895.1 Sepioteuthis lessoniana
TAGTATGAAATATTCCTATGTAATACAAGTAATTTTTACGTTCCTGTATGGTGTCAGGGGTTTTTATCTTATACCTATGATTTGCACCCTGTTAAATGGTGTCAAGTATTCCTATTTAATACAAACAATTTGCACACTGCTATATTGTGACAAGTTTTCCTATCTAATACCAATACTTTCCACACTGTTAGATGTTTTAAGACCTACCTAGGGCGATGAACGATAGGGAGGAGTGGCGAGAGAGGGTCAAGGATATCCGTGCTACCAGCGCGATATGATATAATGATTTCAATGCAATAATAATGATAATAATGATAAAGACAACAAAGATAGAATTACTTAGACTTTGCCAGAAAACTTAGTTGGCTGTGAAACATGAGGGTAACCATTTATGATTGGCGGACTTGCAACGGTCTCCAAAGGCTTTAAAAGAGAACAGGAAGAATTGGAAATCGGAGGACGAATCGAGATTATCAAGACTACAGCATTAAGATCGGTAATAATACTGAGTCATGGAGACCTGAGGCGACTTATTGTCACTCAAACTCCAGTGAAATACCACCAGCTAACGCTGAGGTGAAGAATTTATAAGGACTGAAATAATAATAATAATAATGATAATAATTTGTCTACACGATCATATGGCTTTGAGTATTCTGCCTAATACTTATACTTTTCAAACAGATACATTTAAGCCATAGATGGGATTTTAACAGGTACTACCATTCCCGGTCAGAGTGGACCTGGGATTAAAAGCAATTGAGGAGAACTCTACTCTTCACAGATCTCCAGAACTGGAGCCTCACTACCAGATGCAGTTTAAGGCTATATACAGGATACTTCTTTTCTTTCTTTTTCACAGGGAGTCTTAATTTTTTGCAGAGGATCCAATCGGCAAAAAAACCTAAAAAATCATTAAATAATCTTTCTGTAATTAATCTTTTGGTGCTCTTGCTTGTATATTCTTCGAGCCCCTGGTTCGCTAGGTCTTCACAATCCTCAATGCCAGCTAGTTTACTTCCACCTTTTTTTCTTATAACATATAATCAACTCTCTGGTGAATGAACTTTCGTGTCGGCTTTAATTTTCTTGTTCTTTGGTCCTTATTTCGATTCTGATATTCAAAATTCATGGAAGAGAAGAAATGAAATAAGTTCAACGTGAAGTTTCCAAGAGAAATACTGGAAAATCCGGTCGGACGACCGACTAACAAATGATAAAACTAGCAAGCAAGATAAATTATTTCTCTACCACTATGTGGCAAACAGGTTTATGCGTGTATCGCAATGTCTTAAGTGGTAGACGGACCCTGTTGTACTCTCACCGTGGGAAAAGATGGCGAATTCACGAAACTCCGTCCTGGTTCACTAACGCAAAAGTTTACGCTCTACAACTCTTTTTAAGTAATCGTCGAGGGAAAATAACAAAGTATGAAACTGAGCCGACCGCGTTAGCTAGACAAAGAGAAATAACATGTCCTGAGGAGAGAAGTCACAGACCTTGAATTTTCTTTCTGGTTTTCTGTTGCAGTTCTAACGTACTTGTTTGCTGGTTTCGTCTCTACAGCTGCACGTCTGTTGTGAGATTTTTCGGAGCTCACCCCAAAATTGGGCTCGTAATTTTCACCCGTCTTTACAACTTAGTGACTGGTGTTCAACTGTGGTTTTTATTCCGACATTTCTCTTAGTCAACTAACATTTAATCCTGTGTTGTCCCCTTTCTTCTGCCTGGTGTCGGAGGGAGGAACATATCCATTTCCGGTGGTTCTACACCTGTGCAGATGATTTGGGAACTCCGGGGTTTTTCTGGTCATTTTGAATTACTGTAGTCACTCACCAGTGACTGGCTGACCTTTAACGAGTGCTTTGGCCTGACTCTTTAGTGGTCAGCTAGCCGTTCCGTTGACTCTTCTTCTTCTTCTTCTTCTTCTTCTTCTTCTTCTTCTTCTTCTTCTTCTTCTTCTTCTTCTTCTTCTTCTCTCTCTCTTTCCCTTGAAATTACCGCCCCCGTTCTCTTCATAACTTGGACCAAGCATAAGCTGCTCAATCACGTTACGTTTACCATTTCGAAAAAAAAAAAACTGCTAATAAAATGGCTTCGATACCTGAAATTTGTTATATTGAGGATAGTAAGCATCACATTACAGCTTTTGAAGAATCGAAACAGGATGCATGAACCCAGTGGAAAATATAAAAGGAATATGTATTATATGGAATAACTTCAAACAGATGAACCCAAATTGAATGCGTTTCTTAATAAAAGCAGTACACGACACCCTAACAACACCAATTCGTGAATTGCGAAAATCAAAAAAATCTGGCCAATACAATGCATTTACAAATGCATTGCTCACCTTAAAGATATTCTAAATGGTTTTGACTATTCGCAGCATAGTCCTATGTAGAGGCCTAAGCAGGTGTCGCAGATTATTTCTAAGATTACAAAGAGATGTGGAGCTGGTAAAAAAAGATTCTTGTGCGTTTATATCTACATTTTTTGATAACCCACAAAGGTCAAAGTGAAATAGGAAGGAAAAAAACAAAAAAAAACAAACAAAAAAACAAAAAAAAAAACAAAAAAAACTGAAAAACCCAACCATTAACATAGTTTCTTAAAAGTCTTTTTTTTTTTGCACACGGTTATATGATGTCAAGTAATCCTATCTAATAAAAATAATTTGCAAATATATTTACTTGACCCATAGATCGGACCCTAACAGGTTCTACCGCTCCAGGTCATCGTATCCCAGGTAGTAATGGCAGTAAAAAAGTATCCCACACTTCCAGAGATCCAAATTTGGAGCCTCACAACCAGATGCAGGTATTTTTAAGGAAGACTTTCGTCTCTGGAAGCGATACAGTCAGAGTATTCTAAACCGCGCCGGGAGGCAATATACGAACTGGAGCCTGCCTGCACATTTGGAAAGTCATGTCCCCTTTCCAATTTAAGTTGCCCAGTCCGCTGGGGCTTTAGAAAACACTGACTGCGTGTCTATAGACGTGTGAAAGCCTCCCTTCTAACGAATGTCCGGTTCATGACATGGAACAATCTGATGGTGAGGCTTCAGTAATACTGGAGCTTTGGGGAATGCGGAGGACCCCTTTATTGCCATTGTCCCAGGTCCACTATGGCCCAGAGTGGTAGCACTTGATAGGGTCCTATCTATGGGTAAAATACAACTAAACTGTGTACTTATACAAAACTGAATTGCTGGAAATATGACTAAATTGGACTGTTTTGACATTTAAACTGCGTGCTTATGCTAAACTGAATTGTTTGAAATAGAACTTTTTTTATGAAAATGGATTCGGCATTAAATAACGGACTAGGGTTGATATGCCATAAAATACAACCAACCAACTAACCAAACAAACATCAAACAATTTCCAATTGAGACAATGTTAACCCCTCAGTATCCAGATCTTTTTATTTGCTCATTCAATTCAAAAAGAGTTTACCGGCTTGAAAACTGAAGATAAACCGGTTGGTACCGGACGATCCTCTGTGGCCTTCGACTAATGAACAAGATCCTGAATAAATAGAAGTTGCTGACTACAACGATCGAAAATATACAGCGTTAAGCGCCATAAACGTCAGATGACGTTGGAGTATCGATTCAATAATTGATTAATTAATGTGATAATATTTGTATAATTTTTATGCTGACAAATGTAATTTTATAGGATTGATCGATTGACTGTGTTTAACGGCAGTTCAAACCCGACTGAAGTATATTGTGCTTTTATATTTGTATCTATTTTTTTCTGCTGTTGTTTCTTTAGAATTTTTATTTTGTTTAAACGATATCCCAGAATCCTCTGGGTTTGTTTTATTATCATTAGATTATATGGTATTGATCATGTTTAAATTAATAATTTTGGATGTAATTTTTTTCTCTCAAAAAGGAAAAAAATGTCATTTATGTTGACTTTTTCAAATAGGTCTTTCATATAATTTGCATTGAAAAAAAACCTTCGTTTAATTAAAGCTGAAGCTTCGCATTCAATGAGAAAATGTTTAACCGTGAAGGATGTTTGACAGGCTGTACACTGTAGTTGTTCTTCTTGTTTGAATGTGTATTCACCCAACCCCTCCATCACGAGTACAATGTAATACAGCGTCAATTTTTAAGCAGAGTACAGCTGGTTTGAACTCAGATTTTTCTTCTAAACTGGAGTCCTTACCAAGGCTAAAGAACCCAGTCTGCACTGTTATTTAAACATAACTTTTTTTCATAATAAGGAAAAACAATTGGATTCATCTCTGTCCCAAGGGCATTAGCACGAAGGAAAGCACACACAGGATTTGAACTCGAGTCGCTGATTTTATTTTCTACGATGATAACCGTCATGCTAAGAGTGTCTCTTTCTTGGTTGGGTATAATGAAGTGCGTAAATCTCGTGTGACCAATGCACAACCGGTATATTGTAGCTGGTTCCCTTCTGGCTTTTCTAAAAGCTGGTTTCATATCGTGGGTTTTACCAGGAAGCGTTTATTGTTTATGTTGTCATTCCAACTTTGCTGCCATCTTGCATTGAAAAATCTATTGATTTGGGGTTCCAAGTCAATTTATGGAATTTTAACTTTGTCGGGGGTCATATCTAAAGCAGACTTGGCTGTTGAGGTTCCTTTTATTCACATATAGTTTAGGATCCAACATATTGGAATCTCTTTTGAGTTAGATATGGAGTCCAACCGTGTTATTTTCTAGGATTTCTTTGCGTGAAAAAAAAGAAAAAAGAAATGACTTTGGATAAGCGTACCGATTTTGCCTACGTTTCTCAAAGAAAATTACATTATCTCCTTATTTCTTGATATCTTTATTTATTTGTATTGTGTTATAGTTGGCTATTCAAAAGTCAGAAATTCAGACATTTCTAATCTCTATCGTTGTTTTATGTCTGTTTTTTTAACCTTAAGCAACGAGATTCTATAAGTTTTAATCGAAGTTATTATCATTTATTTAAATCGTAGTTCCACTAAAATAAACTTTCGAAAAAGATATCGAAGGTTATTTATCTGTCTTGCCCTAAGAAAACAGAAACCATAAAATTAATTAAGTAAAACTATGAAAGAAAAAAAAAGATAATCCAAACAATGTTTGTGAACTGAATTCACATATGTGCTCATGCATACGCGCATGCGTATTCGTTCATTCTTTCATTGCTTGCCTTTTTTATTTTTTCTCTTTATCTTTTCAACTTGGAATAAATTGTCCTAAATAGGCTTGCTATGATCGTAGGCGCTGTTTTAAGTGACACGTTTATCAAATTTCAGTTCGACTTTCTTTATCTTACCTGTCTTTAGATTTCTTTGAGTCTGAAACATATTTTGTTTGTAAGATTTTTGTTAACGTAAGAAAATGAATCATCTTTAACTTCAAACAAAATTACTCGTCTGAAATCACAATTTGGTTCGCTTTTTAATGTAACGAACCTTTCAGCTGTAGTTACGTATGAATTTTCGTATTTTTCTTGAGTAGTATCTTGAAGATTTCTTCTTGTGATGAAGATATACATGAAACCAAAACGAGGCTTCTCAGAGGAAATCAAAAGAAAATTTTGATGTGCTTCTTATGTTTTATACATTGTATTTCGTCTTTTTGCTTGCACACACACACATAGACACACTTGTATAAATGAAATAACAGTTGATATGTTAGCTCTAATAAGTATAAAGTATTTGTGGGCCAATTAGTAGAACGTATTTAAAGGAGCATCAATGCCCATCACTCTTGAGTCAATTATTAAGTAAGAATTATGAAATGCTTATTTCTGAAGTTGACATTGGGTAATTGAAACCAAGGATAAGAGAAGTAGCAGCACTCACTCACACACCAACACCATAATCGTTACGCTAAGCACACCTACTTTTCGAAACACAGTGGTAAATGTTAGTTTTACGTCTAGAAATTTCATTGAAACTGACAGTCACCGCGCCGTATTTATTTTTCTGTCTGCTCGATTTACATTTTTATGCACTCTATACTTGATATTCAGCGCTTTTCTCTGGTGGATAACTTATATTTTAAAACACACACACACACACACACACACACACACACACACACACACACACACACACACACACACACACACACACACACACACACACACACACACACACACACACACAAGACACACGCAGTAAAACTATCATACATTTCTATTTCAAACAATTCAATTTAACATGAGTCGAAAACTTCCGTCATTGTATATTTTTCTGACGCCCACACGTTTCTTCCCACGCAATTCACGTGGTCCCTTGTTTGCCTTAAGATACAGCAGCACATCTTTCTTTTTGAAATCCATACTAACTGGCCTGTCAAAAGTCAATATGTAAGACTTATTTCTTTATCTGGCATTTCCATGTGACAGAAAACCAACCAAGTCTGGTTGTATCATTAGATATTTCTATAGGTTAATTGTAATGATTCTTAGGCCTCGAAACAATGCAGAATAAAATCGCGTTAGTTAAAACATGTGAAATGTTCAATGTACAGAGTAGTAACAAAACTAAAATACTTTATTCTTAAATACTAATTTCCTGCACCGTGACTTTGAGTTTCACGCAAGGGGACAACAAATATCAGATGGTCTCTCTGAATTAATATTTCAACGTTTAATTCTTTAATTCGTTTTTATAAAATTATTTGTAATAAAACTTAAAGGTAATGGTTTTGGGTTTAAAATCAACGTTAAATACACTTTACATATCAGTTTTTATCTTCCTATTCAGTGAGATGCTGATAATCAAGAAAAAAAGTTTTATTTTTCACAAAGTTGTCGCATGATGTCATCATATTCGTTTAATACTTTGCCAGAAGTGAATATAAAATAGTTGTTGTTTTTTTCTTTTCTTTTCTGTTTCGTTTTCACAATGGATATAAAAAGAATAAGATCATCTTTGCGACCTTAAAAAAAAGCCGGTTTCTGAAATGGAACGTTTTTTTGTTATTCATGTCAGTAAACATCTGAATCACAAACAGACACATGAATGCTAATAAAGACTATATTCTGCTTACAGCAGCCTCATAAAATGTCACGAGGAAATTTCAACAAACCTCTTAAAAACAGCAGCAAAATCGCTTATTCAACACGCATATATATTTCTCCCAACTTTCCTTTTTTATGAAATGTAAGTTGTTTTTTTTAATGACATACCAGCCCTCGATGATTATTTAACGCGAAATCCTATTAACATATATATAATTTGTAAGCAAATATTTTGTAGGTAATTTATTTTTAAATGAGTTAGAGCTAATTATTTTGAACACAAATGGTTCCAAGTATTGCTATTGTTTGCACATAGTTAAATGTTTTCAAGTATTTCTATTACATTTAATATTAATCATCTGTCTGCACATGGTGGTTTTAAGTATTGCTAACCCTAATAGTTTTATTTGCACACAGTTAAATGGTTCTATCTATTGCTATATAATACCAATAATTCAGTTTAACATATGTCATTTGTTTGCACGCAGTTAAATAGTTTCAAATATAGAAAATGATCAAATATTTCTATTTGACCCACAGATAAGAATGTGAGCAGTCTACATGCTCCAGATCTCCTGAACTAGAGCCTTGGCATCAGATTGTTAATGCAATATCAAGGGCAGATATGCAGTATGTATATTCTACATCCCCAGCCAACTGAGCTGTGGCAATGAAGAGATCATCCATATTCTCCAAAGCTTTAGAACTGGTGCTTGAATATCATATGGTTTAGGGACATAGCAAGACACTCGTTGGGGTGGGGATGTTTTACTCATCAGCTGAGATGCAGTCGGCATATTCTATATCCCCAGCCAACTAAGCTGTGACAATGAAGAGATCATCCACATTGTCCAAAGCTCTAGAACTGGTGCTTGAGTCTCATATTGTTTAGGGACATAGCAAGACACTCGTTGGGGTGCGGATGTCTTACTCATCAGCTGAGATGCAGTCGGCATATTCTACAGCCCCAGCCTACCGTATTTAACTGTATTAATACAAGAACTTACAGAAGTCTAAGAAATGACAACCACCTAATTTTGTAACACTTTTTTTATATTCTTTAAAAAAAAGTTAATGAAGAATAATCCTGTTACTGTTGCGGTCTTTTAATACTTCTTTGCAGTGAAACCATAGATTCTTTTCACTTTATAATTGATTAGTTACTTGTTTTCTAACTATCATTGTCATCCGGGTATGGACTATGCTGATTGTATCCCCAGCAGAGGAGCAAAACCCTCATCAAGGATTGCTCTGGGTATAACACTAAACTGCATCTGATGGCGAGGCTCCTGTTCTGAATCTCTAAGGAGTATGGAATCTTTGCTGCCATCATTTCCACATCCACTCTGACCCGGTGTGGTAGTATTTATTAGGGTCCCATTATTGTGTCTAATAGATCTGTTTAAAAATTATTCGTATTCGATTGGACCATGTAATAAAGAACTCTTGAAAAACAATTATACAAAAAACGTAAATGTGAACGTACAATGAACGACGCCCTGTTGGCTGGGGCTATAGAATACGCCGACTGCACCTCTGCAGAGGGGTAAGACCCCCCAATGATGCCACTTGTCGGCCGTGGGTGGTGACCCGTAAGGCGCTAGGACGGGATCCTGGTGTTTGAGCAGTCACTGATCCGGCGACAGAGTGGTCAATGTCTTGCAACACACCACTTTGGTCCTTACTTAGTCTGACGTATGGTCGGATAGGCCCGATCCGATCAGTTGACTGGTCACGTCAAGTTCTAACACCTATGTGTTATCCTGACCTTATTTTAAATCTTCACTTGCAGCAAGTTTCAACGCTTATCTGTTAGGTGCTAGAAGGCGGTGGCTGAGGGTCAATTGCGTTGAAAGAATAGGAATTTGACCAGTGCTGAGAACTTTAAATCGGTAACGGCTGGAAACCTACCCTCAACACAAGTTGGACTCTGTGGTGGGTGGTGGAGCGCAAGGCCAGCGAAAAATATAGAGCATATATGGCGTCTTCAACTAAAAAATATAAACGAAACCTATCAGAATCAGACTCGGAGAATGAGGCAGCAGACTTACCCAGATTCATTGTTACTGAATCTTTGGAGGACGTCTGCCCAGTCAAATTATCGCCTTTCCTCGTAGAAAAAGTAATCTCTACAAGGGCTAGTCTGAAAACTGTTAAGAAAACAAAGATTTGCTTGTCGAGATGGACAGCCGAAGACAGGTAGAAAACTTTAGAAATAAAAACCTTTCATACGACGAAATGCAGAGTCTACCCGCATGAGAAACTCAACACTTCCAAGGAAGTTATCAGGAGTAGGAAGTTGGTATTGGCTACAGAAGAGGAGATAGTATCACCCCTGGGGAAACAGGGAATTACAAATATAAGAATCTCTATGCTGAAAAATAAACCTTATTTGGTCACATTCCATGAAAGTATCTTGGTCAGCCTATGAACTTTTCTCGTACTGGATTATAAATCTGGCTCTTTAAAGATAAGGTTTACAGGACCACACTCAAGATCTAATATTATTTGTGGAAATTAGGCTAATTTAATGGCATTTCTCAATGTGTTTTTAGATAACACAAAGTTGTAAAATATTCTATGCAGGATAACTAAATCTAAGATGTGTATCAAGAAAAAAAGAAGAAAAAAAAACAGATTTTCCAATAAACTAACTGTACATAGTGAGAAGGTGGCACAGATTACTTGTAAGTACGCATATATACGCACACAGATACACATACGTAATACACAAACACGCGTAAATACGTATATATGTAGATTTACTTTTGTGTATCAGAACTAATACTTTTCTATACGATGATATATATATATATATATATATATATATATATATATATATATATATATATATATATAAAGATAGATAGATAGATAGAGAGAGAGAGAGAGAGAGAGAGAAAGAGACAGTCAACGTTATAACGTTTCGGTTCTAATGGACCATCATCAGGACTTATATTTGTATTTTATTAAAAATCCATCGGTGATCTAACGTCACTCGATAACATCTTCTCTATGTCCTGATGATTGTTCATTAGAACCGAAACGTAATAGCGTCGACTTTCTTTTACATTAAATTCTTCTCTTAAGATTACTCTATTTTTCCGTTTTTCTCTATATTGTCAGATTCCTTTCCATTATATATATATATATATATATATATATATATATATATATTTCAATACTTCAGTTAGTTTATAATCAATTCATTAAGTCAACGGAAACTTTTAGCATGAACCTTTTTATGATAAGGCAGCCTTAGATCAACTCACATTTAAAGTGAAATTGGTTTTGGGTCGATTCGGCTACCAAGGGCCGGATTATGGGTATTTTGGGAAGATATCTGAACTTGAAAAATTTCAGATCTTATACACATCACTAAAATGATCTCTCTTCTCTTACAAATCAACACCTAAGCAAGTAAGTCGTACATTATTGCTAAAAGGATGTCAAATAGGGTAAAAAAAGAACGGAAATAATTAAACAACGTTCTCTCTTCTTTTTTTTTATTTACAAAAACATATTAATTTGCGAAAAAAAAAGAAAAGAAAAAAATTATAATGAGATAATAACGATAATGAAAATTCCCATTTTTCAGATTTTATCAGGGGGGTTCCCGTGGTGTAGTGGACTTTGACATCGTAGAAAGCGAGTTCGAACACCAGTTGTGCAATTATGTTCACTTTCAGACTAATACATTTGAGAAAGATGTTAAACCCCATAGGTTGAATAGTACCACTACTTTTCTTTTATAAGGATGGCTTTTGCATTTAATAACCTACAAAGGTTAATATGCCAAACCAAAATAGTATATTTCATGTGTGGAAAAAATATGAAATGAATAAATTTGATTTTTTTCTGAAAACTGCTAATAATTAAAAAAGGATTTTAAAAAAAAATTCTTAATCACATAATTATTTCTTATTGCTTGTGCATTTTTAGAAAATCGCATACTTTTCTTAGTAATGGCTTGAGTATTTACAAATAAAAATAGTTTGTATTCTATTAATAATTGCCTTGATTCTCAAGTAATAAATATTTCTTAATTGAAAAAAAAAAGTTATTTAAAAGTTGCTTATATTTTCTTAATAATTGTATCTATAGTTAATTTCATTTTTGGAATTTGTCCCGTTCTAAAAGTAATTATTTTTAATACTTAAAAATAAAAAGTTAAATAAAAACTTTGTTAATCTTCAGTAAATTTAGTTTTTTGAATTTTCAAAGAAAAAATTTCTACATGAGAAATTATTAATATATTTATTAAAGATAAATCCCAAGAGAAATTTGAAACTTGAAAAAGGTTTTAAAAACGACATATTTTCTTGCTGACTGGGTAGGAAAGGCTATCTACTAAGAATTTTACCAGCGGCTAAAGTTTGATCATACTGACAAATAGTACATACATAAACTAGAATAATGATTATAGTAGGAAACGTGATCTACTGGGAACTGTGCAAATGACTAAAATGTTGATAGTACTGATGAAGTGTATTTGGAGAAACAATAATCTGTCCAAGAAAATGAGATGCATAAAATTCCCTGGGATAAAAAAAAACGATCTCCCAATCCTGACCAGAAGCCTAGACGTAGATTTAATTGAAAAAATTGTCTTCTTGTAGATTTTGTCGTTCCAGCTGACACTAGAGTAAAAATAAAATAAAGCAAAAAACTTGGAAAATAACTGAGCTTTATCAAAAAGCTGAAAAAGTTATTGAACGTGAAGATGACGGAGATAAAAATCATAGTCAGAGATCTTGGTGTAACGTTACACCCTCACCCCCACCACATTATCTCAGTCTTCTAACCATTCCACTTCTTACGCCGGCCGGTGATCCACTAGTGGTTCGAGGGGGTAACGCACTTTTCTTGCCACCACACAAGAATACGATCGGGGGGACAGAGAAAATAAAACAGACGAACAAACACGAACAAGGCTTGGGGTTAACCAAGAGCAGAAAAGAGGTATTGCAACACTATATGCATGTGCGGACTATCGCTAGCGTGGGTTACTTGCGAAAATTCCACAAAACTACTGGAATCAGACTTCTTGAGTCGATCTTCTTCACTGGACCCTATCTTGTCTCCTACTGTCTCCGGAGTCCGGTGTTGACTGCCCCTGTCCGTGGTTCCACGCCAACTCTCTCTGCTGTCCCGCCGCCAACTGCCTCGACCGGGTCCCCCGTCAACTCCTCTCAGCTCCTTTGTCCAGCCAACTCTCATTTCGTGTCCCCTTCCCACTTCCGGATACGGCGAGATTTCAGGTCCAAGAATCCTTTGTCTGGTTTCGCGCCAAAACAGACAAAGGAATCGTCTGCTTTGGCAGCCCACCCACATAGTGCTACATTGGAACTGTTTTCAAGAACCGCAAAAAGATACTGATGAAACAGATCAGAGTAAGAAACGTGACCATTCAAACCACGGCATTAAAATAATCTAGGATATTAAGAATTGTACAGGATATCATGTTGCATATTGACCTTTGACCGCGCTGTCAATCAGTGACGCACCTGTGTAAATAAGCGGAAGCTGCCATGGAGTTGTAGGCGTTATGAAATAATATATACAAATGCCCGCGGCAGTTGAGGCTGTTGGTGTCAGTGAGGACCTGAGAAAGAAAGCCAGCTTGCAGTCAGTGAGATCACTGCGCTGAGGACAGCGGCTCACACCGGCCTCCGGTTGATCATCCCTGGCCAAAAATCAGAAAAAGGGCTGCGGGGTCTTGAAGATAACACATCGTGCTATGGTCAAGAGAAGAAGAAGTTATGGGTCAGAATAGCAATGTCTTGTCTCCCTCCGTCCGTCTTCATCCTCTTACGAAAGAATAAAAAGACGTATATATATATATATATATATAACAAAGTGTTGTGTTAATTCTTCATCTATGTATTTCCCTCATTATGACTATACCACAGAGTAAGAATCGTGACCATCCAGACCACTGCATTGAATAATCTTGGATATTGAGAAGAGTACTGGATATTAGAAGAAAAATTGTTAACATTCAGACCACAGCATTAAAATGATCTAGAATATTGAGAAGAGAACTGGAGATAAGAGGTAGAATGGTCACATCTAGACCACAGCATTAAAATAAAGGTTAGTAAAGTTGGCGACCTTAGTCGAAAGTGATCAGAGGGTTCCTTTTTCAATAGCTACTACACCGAGGTGTGTCCTCGTGGTCTAATGGTTAAAGCGATGAACTGCGGAATCGTAGTACGCGAGTTCGTACTCCAGTCGCGCTATTACGTTCACTTTCGGGCAGATACCCTTGGGAAAGGTATGAACCCCCTTATTCTCCCTCCAGCTATGGGTAAATAGTAGGACGGACTAGGTTCTTCAGCCTTGGTTAGGCAACTAGTCTAGGAGAAGGAAAACTCTGAATTCAAAACCTGTTAAACTCCGCTTAAAAATTGACCTTGTGTCATAACCTGCCCGAGCGGAGGGGTTGGTAAATAGTACTACACCGAGGTGTAGGGGAGGGTGCAACTTCATTCCCTTGATTGCACCACTTTACTCTTGATCCTTACTTTATAACGTTGAGTGTTAAGCTAGGCGGCATCAAGTACCATTTTTTTAGTCTTTGGTATGACTCGACCTGGGATTGAACTCCGGTCTCTCGAACCATTGGCGAACACTCGGATATTGAAGAGAACTGGTGTCTGAGAAGACATAGATTTTTTGTGAAAAACCATTTATTAGATATGTTGAGAAGCCTTTGAAGAAAATACCTAGTTCTTCCGAGGGAGCAGAAAAAACTGTAGAACTCGGAGGTAATTGCAATATCAATTATACCGAGTGGCCCTCAAAAGACTGACGTGTTTTAAAAAGTCATAACTTTCTTCCTTTTAATTTACTTTTTATACTATTAATAAAATATTATAAGTAATCTTAGGGAGTGGAAAAAGTGAAAGTTACAGTGTGAAAGAATAAACTGAAATAATAGAATTTTACTATCCAACTGACGAATTTACAATTTCAACAGAAAAATCTATTTTAATGTATAGATTTCTCCAAGTACAAACATGATTACAATCTTTGTGTACAGATATAAATCTTGTCGCAGATTGAGAAACTGTCCACAAAACGGTCATTGAAAAAGCGTTAGTTCAGAGGCAGTAGCGAAAACAGAATTTTATGGGCCACCATGTAGTTAGCAATTGGAACGGTTCCAAAAGGCATTGGAGGAGTTGTTTATTTGTTCTCTAATAGCATATCAACCTTCTCGGATTATTTAATGCCAAATCTATCCTTTTAGAAGGACAGTAGTGGTACTACTTAATGCATAGTTGGTAGGACAGGAGGTTCATACCCCGCCCAAGTTTATTTGCCCGAAAGTGAACGTAATGGCGCGACTGGAGTTCGAACTCGCGTACTACGTATATTGGAAGCGGAAACCATAACTAGTGGAAATAAAAAAAAAAGATTTAACAAAGATTGTCTCAGGAGAATAAGGAAACTAAAGGAAACCAAACTATATAAGAGAAATCTCATCAAAGGGATAAACGCCTGGGCTGTTCCTTTTGTAAGATCCTCGGGACCATTTTTAAACTAGACGAGAGAAAATTCCAACAAATTGACCAAAGAAATAGAAAACTAATCACGGTGCATAGGGTCTTACACCCGAGAGATGACGTAGACAGACTGTATACGTCAAGAAAAAAGGAGTACGAGGACTTGCCAGCATTCAACATAGCGTCGATGCATCGATATAGAAAAGCGCGAAGGAAGACTGATTAAAGCCACCAGAAACAATACTGACATTACAAACGAGAAACAAGTGAAATCTCACACAAGAAAATCTGGACATAGCTAAGAAAGGGAAACCTTAAAAGAGAAACTAAATCTCTTCTGATAGCAGCTCAAAACAACGCCATAAAGACTATGTCAAAGCAAGAATATATAAGACACAATAAAATAGCAAATGTAGATTATGTAGTGATATAGATGAAACGATCACCCACACAAATAGCGAATGCAGTAAATTTGTGCAAAAAGAGACTAAGCCTTGACATGACTGGATGGGGAAGGTGATCCACTGGGAATTGTGCAAAAAGTTTAAATTTGATCATACGAACAAGAATGAGATTTTGAGATACAAACGGATCACCTAATCCCGGCTAAACGAACAGATAGCGGACTTTGCCGTTCCAACTGATCACAGTATAAAAGTGAAAGAAAACGGAACGAGAGATATGTACTAAAATATAGCCAGAGAACTGAAAAAAAACAACAAAAAAACAACAACCATGGAACATGAAAGTGATGATGATACCAGTTATAATTGGTGCGCTCGGTACAATCACCAAAGGATTGGTACAGGGACTGACGGACTTGGAAATAAGAGGACAAGTGGAAACCATCCAAGCAGCATTGTTGAGATCGGCCGGAATACTGAGAAGAGATATAAAGACTTGAGGAAACTTACTGTCTCTCAAAACCCAGTGAGAAGCTATTTGCCAACGCTGGTGAGAAAAACTCTCAAAAGAGTAAAATAATAATAATAATAATAATAATAATAATGCTCTGCAGCAGAAATCACATCAAAGGGATAAACACCAGGTCTGTCCCCCTGCAAGATACTCAGGACCAGACTTGAAGTAGACGAGGGAAGAACTTCAACAAATGGACCAGAGAACAAGAAATATAATGATGCTTAAGGCCTTACATCCCTGAGATGACATAGACTGTCTATATGGGACAAGAAAAGAGGAAGGAAGAAGACTCGCCTGCATTGAATATAGCGTTGATGCATCCGTACGGCAGCTCGAAGACAATATAAAATAGCAAAAAAGATTTATTTCAGAAACCAGGAACAGGATTGGCCAGATAAATATTGTCACGTGGTCTACCACTGAGAGGAGAGAAATAAGAAATTTCCCCTACCCCTCCGTGTTTGAATTAACAGGCCGCCAAAGACTGACCGTTAAAAGAGGAATAAGGGCAGTAGGTCAATTCCTCGCGGCCGAAGTAACAAATCCAGGTCAGAATGAGAGCCAATAGATGTTTGCACTCTGTGACCGGATGGATAAAGAAGCGGGTATACAGAGGTCAGTATAGTAGCCTGAAGGAATCGCCTGACAGGGTGAAGGAAGGAGAAAGAGGCCGAATGATTCGCCGGAACCATAAAAACGTAAGTAGTACCCTTTTCGTCAGCGGAAATAGAAAAAAAGAATTCAGTTTTAGGACAGCAGTTGGTGTGACAAGATGTGTTGATACTGTTGCAAAAACTCCGGGTGAAGAAGCAAAATAGAGCTCTTGGACAAGAGATAGCTGACGCCTTCAAGCCGAGCTCCATAGAATCCCACTAGCCTTTTAAAGAAAATACTCTCAGAAGAAACCCGTCGTCGAAAAGCTAAGTACACCGTAAAACCGTTTTCTCCCACCACCTTTCCTAAGTATTATCATTGTATGCTCTCTCTCTCTCTCTCTCTCTCTCTCTCTCTCTCTCTCTCAATTTAAAGAAGGTAGAAAGGAAAGAAAAAAGAAGAAAGAGACATTTATATCGGAGACTGTTTACTGGGAAACATAGCCGACCCCAATAAATATTTGTTTGGACCTTGGCGTATTAAAAACCTTGTTATATCTTAATGTCCTCACGTGTTGAAACTTACTCGTAGTGTTGTTTGCCTATCGAGTTGCCTTCTTTTTGCATGTTCCTTTTCAGCTTCATTCGCCTCAATTTATTCTCGCTAAATGTCTTATTCGCCTTTTAAAGATATTACACGGGAAACTGGAATTGTCGACTACGATAAATATTATTATATCTAAACCTAGAGGCCCATATCTTCTATTATCCTTGGGGTAGGAAGACGAAGTGGTCTGGTGGGTGTGCGTAACGTGAAAAATGCAAACCCCTTGCCAGCGGCGGTCAGTCTTGCCCAAATTAACCCCCACATTATCTGCCAGTTCCCATATGCATGAGAAAGGACTCTTAACTAGGACTTATGCTGCGAGGGATCAAGTGCCAGACTGTCCCGACTTCACACGTGCGAAAAATAAACTCCCGTCTTGGGATAAATATTTAATGCCGCGTCACCATAACTACACAACAACAACAACAATTAGGAAACAGAAATGGGAAGAAAAACAACTGTATGGATACTTCAAGGGACAAACTGACGAAATCTCATGCGTGAAGACCAGGATATGTCAAACAAGAGGAAAGTTCGAGAGAGAAACTGAATCTCTTCAAATAGCAACGCAGAATAACTCCATAATGACCGGCTATGTTAAAACGAAAATTGATAGGACACAACAGAAAAGCAAATGTAGATTATGTGGTGATAAGGATGAAGCTATTATTCACAAAATAAGCGAATGTAGTAAACTAGCACAAAAAAGAGTAGAAAACTTGACACAACTGGTTAGGGAAGGTGATCCTCTGGGAATTGTACAAGAAGTTTAAATTTGACCATACTATGATATTAGTATATGCATAAACCAGAATCCATCTCGGAAAATGAGACGCACAAAATTCTCTGGGATTTGAGATACAAATAGATAATCTAGTTCTTGCCAGGCAACCAGATAGTAAACACAAAAAAAAAAAACAAGAAAAAAATGAGAAGTTGCTGAATAGTCGACGCTGTCTTTTCGGCCGACCACAGAGTGAAAATGAAAGAAAACAAAAAGAGGAATGATTACTCGGACCTGGCTAGAGAACTAAAAAGTTATGAAACATGAATGTGACGGTGTTGCCAATTATAATTTGTGCGCTCGGAATGGTCTTCAAAAGCTTGGTAAATGAGACTGGAAGAAGCAGGAATCGGAGGACGTGGTGGGACCATCTAAACTACACCATTAATAAGATCGGCCTCAATACTAGTAAGAGTCCTTGAGACTTGAGGAAACTTTTCTTTCCCACAGACTTCAATGAGAGACCATTTGGTAAAGATGGTGTAAAAAAAACTCGCACTGAATAGTAATAATAATAATAATATTTCACAGAAGGAGTATAAGGCGAGACACAACTGGGTCGGCAAGGTGATCCACTGAGAAATGTGCAGGAAATTTAAATTTGACCATACTAACAAATGGTATATGCACAACCCAGCACCTGTCCTAGAAAATGGGACACATAAACTCCTATAGGACTTTAACATACAAACGGATCACTTAATCCCGGCCAGAAGACCAGACCTGATAATAATCAACCAAAAGTAGAGAAATTGTCAACTTTGCTGTCCCGGCGGACCACAGAATAAATCTGAAGGAATATGAAAAGAAGGATAAGTACCACGACCTTGCTAGAGAATTGAAAAAGCTGTGGAACATGAAAGTAACGATTGCACCAATTATGATTGGTGCTTTTGGAAGAATGACTAAAGGATTATTAAAAGGCCTGGAAGAATTGGAAGTTGGCGGACGGGTAGAGACTATCCAAATGACAGCATTGCTGAGAACGGCCAGAATCCTAAGATGAGTCCTGGAGACTTGAGGAGACTTGCTGTCACTTAAACTCCAGTGAAAGACCATCAGTTAAAACTGATGTGAAAAGCTCTAATGAGTAAATAATAATGATAATAAAGGAACTGAAGGACCTAGAAATAAGAGGACGAATTACGACCACTCAAACTACTACATTATTGACAACGGCTAGAATACTGAGAAAAGTCCTGGAGACTCGAGGAAACTTGCTTTCCAACAGACTCCAGTGAGAAACCATCAGCTAATGATGAGGTAAAACTTCGCAAGGAAGAATAAAATTTATAATAATGACAATAATAAGTGTTGGTTATTTGGTGATAGAGACGAAACCGTCAATAAGCGAATGCAGCAAATTAGCACAAAAGAAGTATAAGACTAGACACGACTGGGTGGGCAAGGTGATCCAGTGGGAGATATGCAAGAAATTTAAATTTAACCATACGAAAAAATGGTATATGCACAACCAAGCATCTACCCTTGAGAATGACTCACATAAACTCCTTTGGGACTTTGACACAAACGGATAACCTAATCTCGACCAGAATACCAGATCTTACAATAATCAACAAAAAAAAAGAACTTGCAAAATTGTGGACTTTGCTGTCCCGGCTGATCACCGAATAAAACTGAAGGAAAGTGAAAAGAATGGTAAAGTGATAATTATATCAATTGAGAGTGGGGCTCTTGGTACAGTCACCAAAGGATTAATAAATGGGCAGGAGAACTTGAAAATAAGAGGACGAGTGGAGACCATCCAAACTACTTCATTATTGAGAACGACCAGAATACTCAGAAGAGTCCTGGAGACTTGAGGAGATTTGCTGTCATTCAAACTCCAGTGAAAGACCATCAGCTAACAGTGATGTGAAAAACCCTCAAAGAGTAAATAATAATAATAATATGGTGGTTGTTTAAGTATTGATGAACAGACAAAGACTAAGACAGAAAACGAGACTATAAATCAATGACTCGTAAAGATTTGAAGACTTCAAATTTCATCGTCTATTTTTGAATTGTGAGAGTAGCTAAATTCTTCCCGCCTTTACCACCACAAAAAACCAAAATGTTGGTGATTGCCGATGACCGGAAAAAACGTTTGAAAAGGAAGATAAAGTAAAAATTCCTTTATTTAATTTCATTCTTTTAAATCTTGTGCCACAAATGACTATAAGGAGGGGGGAAGAAGGGAATAGTGACATGACACAGGAAGGTTGTTTAAATATCAGTAGAATAGACAGGAAGAATGCTTGATAAGAACGTTAAGGGGGAAAATTCATTAAAAAATAAACCGTAAAGATAAAATAAATCATTCTATACAAGGAAGTTACTGTAAAGATTAAACTAGCAATAGTCTGAGGTAGTTATTTTGAAGTTTAAATCTAACAGATGGATCAATCCACAAGACCAGATTAAAATAAAAAGGGATAGACTAATACAAAGTTAAATGCTACAATTTTTAAATAAGGTGTGTTTCTTTTTTTGGGGGTGCTTTTTTTAGTTTATTTTGTGACCCACGAAAGGTATACCTTGAAAGAATACCGCGTCACTTCTTTGACTTGGGCACAGATATCAATCCCCTCCAGCATTTGGTATAGTCATTATAACCAACCCATAAAAAATGAAAAAGATTAATGCAGTTAAACGTTGCACTCAAATGACTAAATCGAGTGTCACGATCAGCAGGTACTGTCTTAATAATAGGGTCCCAGTAGGCATCCGGGGAATGTTGGCTGTTCTAATTTCAGGTACAGAAATAAATTACCAAAGCAACGATATATCAAAAAGATGCCAGAAAAAATACTGAAAAGTGAAGACAACAAAAAATTTTCTCCACAGCTATTTTAAAAGGAAGCCAACAAAAAGGATAAAATAAATTAGGGAAAAGTTGTTGATTTCAATACAAGCCAAATATTTGCGGACAAATGAATGGTTAATTTTAAAGAAAGGTTGGTTCACTGTCCTTGAGATGGAAATATGCGCACAGAAAGTAATGTGAAGCATCACCGATTATACCTCCCCAAAAGCGTAGAACACAAAATCCTAAAGCGAAACGTTAGAACCTCAGTGGACCTCAGTACCACAACACCAATGTTAACACCAAATGAAAGAAACAATATAGAATCAATTTTTTAAAAATCTTGGACGAAAAGAAGCGGGTATTACAATCCCTAATAAGTCAGGGTGGGAAAAAGTGAAGATAGCAACCAAGAAGGTAAATAAATTGTTAAAAAATATCCTAACGATCAATATCACTGAACTAAACGATCCAATTTATGAAGGTGCAAACTGAGGCTATGACAAAATTGGTATTCCCAAAAGGAACCCAAACAGAAATACAAAATTTGGATGGGAAAAGACGCCAGAAGGACAAAGAAAGAAATTTCGAGAACAATCGAAAACACTAAGGAAGGTAAAATAGACAATGGTAACAATGAAATGATAGGATTGAAGAAAAAAAAAAAAAAAAAGAAAACCCCAGCCGACTTGCTTAAACATACATATTTATCAACCCCTCTTCTCGGGCAGGATATGACACAAGGTCAATTTTTAAGCGGAGTTTAACAGGTTTGATTTCAGAGTTTTCCTTCTCCTAGACTAGTTGCCTCACCAAGGCTGAAGAACCTAGTCTGCCCTACTATTTACACATAGCTGGAGGGAGAATAATTGGAGTCACACCTTTCCCAAGGGTATAAGTGCTATGTGAAATGCAATCAGTCTCGTCCAGGATTTGAACTCGAGTCGCCGTGTCCATTTCCTACAACGATAACCATTACACCACGGGCATGACTAGATTAAACATACAATTGGGAGAAATAAACAAAAAAATATTGGTGAAAAAAAAAGGAATAATCAAAAGATATTGGGACAGAATCAAGCAATACAAACAAAACAGAACTTTCCAAAATAATGAAAGGAAATTCTACAAACAAGTGGGCAAAGAAAAGATACCGGAATTAAACTTAGGGAACAGATTACCTACTATATGTACACCTTCAAGAAGGTAAAATAAATGCAAAAAAATGTAGCCATGGCGAGGATAGATTACAAAAATACCAATGATATAGTAGCGCAACTTTGAATAAAAGAATCTCTAAAAAGTACAAAATATCATATAAAATCATAAACTATCACTTAAGTCAATAAAAAGTAGAAAATGAAATTAGCAGTAGGATGATGAACCCTTGCAAAGGTGAAAATCAAAAAGAAACATCTTTCAAGGAGACTCACTCATGACACTGCTATTTGCTCTATCAATGATCCTACTCTTTAATATACTTAGGAAATGCAGAGAAACGCTAGGAAAAGATAAGCCATTTTATGTATATGGATGACAAGAAGATATTTACCAAAAATAAAACAAAAGAACGAGAAACACTTATAAAAATATAAGACACAGACAGGATATAGGAATGGAATTTGGGATTGAAAAATATGCCATTCTGATAAAAAAAGAAAACGATGAAAGTGAAATAAGGGATGGAACAGAACTATCAAACCAAGAAAGCATCAGAACACTTGGTTTGGTTTGGCTTGGTTTTATGGCATGTCAAACGTTGTAGATTATTTAATGACAAATCCATTTTTGTACAAATAAGCAGTCCTAATTTAAACAATTCAGTTTGCATAAGTACGCTGTTTAGTTCTATTTTACCATAGATAGGACCCTATCAGGTGCTACCACTCCGGGTCAGAGTGAACCTTGGAAAGATGGCAATAAAGGGGTACTCCTTATTCCCTAAATATCCAGCATTACTGGTGGAGCCTCACCATTAGATTGTTTCAAGTTATGTCCAGGAGACTCGTTAGGGGCCTCTTACCCCTCTTCAGATATGCAGTCGATGTATTCTGCAGCCTCAACCGACTGGGCCACTTGGGAGTCTTACTCCTCTATATAGACGCAGTCAGTGTGTTCTGCAGCCCCAGTCGACTGAGCCACCAGAACAATTGAAGAAAAAGAAATTTACTAGTACTTGGGAATATAGTAAACGGACACCATCAAACAAATTGAACGACAAAGCAAGAAAAGAGGTGGTGTGATGGTTAAAGAGATGGACTGCGGAATCGTAGAACGCGAGTTCGAAATCCAGTCGCACTATTACGTTCACTTTCAGACAAGTACCCTTTGGAAAGCTATGAACCTCCTTATCCTCCCAGCTATGGGTGAAATAGTATCACTACTGTTCTTCACAAAGGATGGGTTTAGCATTAAAAAAACCTACAAATGTTGATATTCTACTAACCAAAGAAACCAAATAAGAGTACCTCAAATAAAAAAAGACAAAACGTCAGCAGAAATGACGTCAGTAGAAATAACGTCAGGGGACTAATCCCCTATGCAATCACTCTAGTAAAACACTTTGAACCTTTCTTAATCTTTAGACGAATAATAAAATAACAAAATCAAGAAAACAAAAATGGGAAAAAGAAAAAAACAATTGAAAACTTAAAGTCATCACTTGCAGACATTGCATTCGAGATGATCTGGATATGGCTAAGAAAGCGAAAGAAACTAAATCTTTTTCATTGGCAGCATGAAATAATGTCACAAGGAACAATTATATTCAAGCGAAAATTGATATTACACAACAGTATTGTCAGTGTACATTACGTGGCAACAGAGATGAGGCGGTTAATCACATGATAAGCGAATATAACTGACACAAAAAGAATGAAAAACTAGGCACGACTGGGTGGAAAGGTGCTCCACTGAGACTTGTGCAAGAAGTTTAAATTTCACTATGCTACCTAATGGTATATACACAAACTAGAAACCGTTCTAGAAAATGAGGTGCAAAAAATTCTCTGGGACTTTAAGATACAAATGTACCATTAGATCCCGGCCAAAAGACCAGACCTCCTGCTAATTAACCAGAAAGAAAGAACATGTCATCCAGAGGATTTTACTATTCCAGCGGATTAGAGTGAAAATGGAAAAATGGGAAAAGATAGATAAATACTTGGACCTTGCTAGAGAGCTGAAAAAAGATGTCGAACATGAAGGTGTCAGAGATTTGTAGTTGATGCTCTTGGAACGATCACGAAAGGGTTGGAAACTCTTGTAGAAACTTGGAAGGAATGAAATAATAATAATAATAACAACAACAACAACAACAATAAAAATAATAATAATAATAATAATAATAATAATATATGTATGCGCATTCCTTTGTATTTAGATATAACCTTAAAATGGAACCTTATTGTGTAAATGTCAAAGATATATATATATACACAAAAAACCTGTATTAATGAGTATATATATATATATATATATAAACTCATTAATATAGGATTTTTTGTACTTATATACATATATATATATACATCTTTGACATTTTCACAATAAGGCATTCAAACTATTCATAAACGGAGAATGGCGCATAGATTGCCAATCATAAAAAAATAATTGATAGGACATATTTTACTTTTTTTTTATTTCCTTTAACCAAATGTATCTTTTGAAAGATAGTATTTACTGAAAAAAAATATATATATAAATATAAATTTGGACCTGATAATTTGTAGACTTTGGTTTAATAAATTGTTCTCTGATGGCGACAATGACAGTGGTGGCTTCAGCGCTTGACAGCAACAAGTAGCAGTCGTAATGCAGCGATATTGTTAATAGTGATGATGTTGCGAATTCGTTGAATATCACGAGCGTTAATTTAATTGACAGATGATTATCGAAAACTCATCTCCGCTGTTTGTTTGTTTGTTTGTTAAAACACTGTTTACAAAAAGTGTGGCTGGAAAAAGAGACTTGCGTTGTCAAAGAAAGTAAGGTTGGGAGTCAGTTATTATAAAAGATAGAAATAGAAATTTACTGAACTTATTATCTTGATTAGATATCAGAGCATTTATTAATTATTAAACCTTAGTTGGGTTTTTAATAACCAGAATACAATTATAAGCAATAGTAATGAATCTTGAAATAATGCTGTAATAATAATAATAATAATAATAATAATAATAATATTAAAAGAAACCGAAGAGAGAGATAAGAACTTAGACCTTGCCAGGGAACTGAAAAAGCTAAGAGACATAAAAGTGACGGTGATACCGATTGTAATTGGTTAATCTCCAAATGAGTGGTAATTGAGCTGGAAGATTTGGAAATTAAAGAACGAGCGGAGACCATTGGCCAGAATACTGAGAAGAGTCCTGAACACTCGGGAAGACTCACTGTGACTCAGACTCCTGTGAAAGTCCATCAGTAAAAGCTGGCGGGAAAAATTCGAATAATAATAATAATAATGTAACGACAGTACCAATTATAGTTGGTGACCTTGGAACGATCCCAAAGACATTGGAAGAGGCTGAAAGAACTAGAGATCTGAGAAAGAATCGAGATTTCGTTGAAGAAAGTAGTATTAAGTTTAGCAAGAATCCTGAGTTCTGGAGACCTGATGAGACTTGCTGTCACTCAAACTTTAGTAAAAACGACCAAGGAAAAAATTCACAAGGAGTACAATAATAATAATAATGATGATAATAATGCACACAAACACCTCAAAGATTTTGACATACGAACGAATCACTTAATCTCGGCCAGACGACCAGACATTATAGTTAATAATCAACAAAAAAGAGAACTTGCACAATTGTGGACTTTGCTCTCCCTGCTGAGCACAGAGTAAAATTGAAAGAAAGTGGTTAGAAGGATAAATACCTCGATCTTGCAAGGGAATAGAAAAAATTATGGAACATGAAAGTGGCGTTTATACCAATTGTAATTGGTGCTCTTGGTATAGTCACCAAATGATTAATAAAGGTACTGGAGGACTTGGAAATAAGAGGACCAATGGAAACTATCCAAACTACTGCATTATTGAGATCAGCCAGAATACTGAGACGAGTCCTGGAGACTTGAGGAGACTCGCTTTTCACAAACTCCAGTGAAAGATCATCAGCTAACGATGAAGGAGTAAATAATAATAATAATAATAATAATAATAATAATAAGGCTCAAAGCATAAACTGTCATAGTAAAAATAAGACTCATAAAATCTCTGAGATTTTCATGATATAGACAGGGCACCAAATCTTATCCAGAAGGCCATACTTAGTGTTAATTCAAAAGGAAATAAATTGTTATCTAGTGCATGTTGATGTTCCTGTAAATTTTGGACTGAAAATAAAGTATGCGAAAAGATAGACAAATGCTTGGATCTTGCAACTAAAGAGCTTGAAAAGCAGTATAGTATGACGGTGATGGTGATTCCACAAGTAAGTAACGTCTTGGAACTCTCACGCAAAAACTAGGAAAAGAGAATGGAGGAACTGGAAATCAGAGGAATAATTAAGAGCACACAGATTATAACATCGTAAAGGTCGGCTAGGATACTCAGAAGGGTCCTAGAGATCCAAGGAGACTTATTGTCACTCAGACCTCAGTGAAGGACCGCCACTTAAAGCTGGTGTGAAAAGGAGTAAAATAATAATAATAATAATAATGATTATAATAATTAAAATAATAATAGCCATCTGGCGGGGAAAACTCTCAAGGAGTAACAACAACACCAACAACAACAATACTATTACTACTAATAATTATAATTGAAATTATAATCATAGTTATCTAAATAGAAATAGAATGAATTAAGAATCTAATTGGTAAGAATGATTATAAAAATTGTAAGTTATTTTATAATTAAAATTCCTTTTAATACAATGTTTTTGAATTAAATAAAAATGGTTTGTGTTTAATCAAAATCACACACACACGCACCTACTCTCTCTCCCCCCCTCTCTCTCTCTCTCTTTCTGTTTATATATATATATATATAGATATAGATATAGATTAAATTTGACATAGCCTTTAAAATGATATTGAAGGAAACGTTGAAAAAATGTTATATTTACATACATCTAAGGCCGTTGAAATAGAAGCATTTACAAATAAAAATCTGCGTTTCTTCGTGATATTTCGAAGGAAAATTTCCCTCTTCTTCAAACGATACAAAAATCACCAAGAAATCGGTATGATATATTCGACAGGAAGGAAGTCAGAGTTGAATTGTCATGTGTTGCTGTCTACTTTGGGTTTGAAAAAGGTAGCATCAAAGTTGCATCAAAGGTATATCTATATCAGTTTGATGTGGCATTTCATTTTGGCGTCTAGGTTAACCGGAGATATTTGCAGTGAAAGTATTTCTTTTCCTTTAAGGAAATATTGTCATTCTATATTTATACTGAGTTGGTGTTTATTAAGGTATATATATATATGTGTGTGTGTGTATGTGTGTGTGTGTGTGTGGATTAAACAAAATCAAAACAATCTTCACAATGATAGAAACGTAGCACAACCAGAATTCAAACACGCAGATAGGATTAATATGTCCAAAACACGTGTAGCTCACGTTATCAATAATAATAATAATATGGACATTTTAAGCGACAAACAAGCAAAATCTTGCACGAGAAAACTTGGACATAGCTAAAAAAAAAAAAAAAAGGAAACCTTAAGACAGAAATTAAATTTCTTTTAATAGCAGCAGAAAACAACGCCGTAAACACCAACAATATTAAAGAAAGAATAGAAAAAACGCAACAAACTGCAGGTGTAGATAATGTTACGATAGAGACGAAACGATCAATTACATAATAAACGAATGCAGTTGATTAGCGTAAAATATATAAGAATAGACACGACTGGGTGGGGAAGGTGATCCACTGGGAATTGTATACAAATTTTAAATTTGACCATATTACCATATAGGTATATGCACAAACCAGAATCCATCTTGGAGAATGAGACACCCAAACTCCTCTAGGATTTTGAGATACAAACGGATCACCAAATCTCGGCCAGACGAGCAGACCTAGTGATAGTAAAAAAAAAAAAAAAAGAAAAAAAAAGTGAATCTGCTGAATTGTGGACTTTGCTGTCCCAGCTGACCACAGAGTAAAATTGAAAGAAAGGGAAAAGAAAAATAATTACTTGGACCTTGCTTATAAATTGTAAAAACTGTGGAACATTGAAGTGACGATTATAGCAATTGTAATTGGTGCTCTTATTACATTCACCAAAGGATTAATAAAGGAACTGGAGGAATTTAGAAATAAGAGGACAAGTGGAGACCATCCAATCGACACCCTTTTTGAGATCGGCTAGAATACTGAGACGAGTTCTCGAGAGTTAAGGAGACGTACTCTCACTCAAACTCATGTGATAAACCATCGGCTAACGCTGGTGTTAAAAACTCTGATAGTAATATTAATCAAAAACCTAAATATCAAATATGAAATTATTTTCGAACCTATTAATTTTAAAACATTTACATTTCTCTCATTGGACCAAAAACATATATATATATATATATATACATGTGTGCGTGTGTGTGTGTAGGGAGTGAAGTGCACATGAAACAAGTTTGCATAAAACGTGCTCAATGCTATTATGGTTGAGTGGGTATAAAATCTAGAAAAATTCTATAATTATTAACACTTGAAATCCGTTACTTGAAGTTTCATATGTTGTACACAGTCATCAGACAAATATATATATATATATATATATATATGTGTGTGTGTGTGTGTGTGTGTGTGTGTGTGTGTTAGAATTGAAGCCCAAATTGAGCTGAATGGGGCGCCTAGTGAGAATTAAACTCAAGAATAATAGTCTGCTAAGCTATTTTGTTATTATACCACATGAACAATCACCTTGAATTAAACTCAGATTAAAGTCTGAACAAAGACGCAAGTACGAAGCATCAGGTAAAAATCAAACTTAAATTTTGTCTACATTACTACCTTGCTAACCATTACATAACGACGAAGTGCCTCATAAGTCTAAATCACACACACAGATATGAGTATGTTTATGTGTGTGTGAGTGTGGTTTGTCGACATTGTTAGAAAATAAACTGACTGTGACAAAGAAGTAGGTAAATTAAATTAATTTGTTTGGTGACATATTAAGCAATGAAAACATTAAAATCAACTGCATTAAAAAAATGAGAAAGGAAAATTAAATATACGCGAAAGTGCGAAGAATTTTTCGCAAAAAGGCGTAACAAGACAAATGGAAAAATTCTAAATATCAGCTAGTTAGATAGATAAATAGCGACAAACGGATAGACAGATAGATATATATAGAGAGGGGCACCTTGCCGTAAAGTTATAGTTATTATGCTAATCCCACAAACTTTTACTTTTGCGGAGTGTTTGATCCTCACTGGGTGCCCTACTCTTGTGTTCTTATTACAGAAAAAATAAAGCTTAGGTAAATATTTCTTGCTAGCGACTTTTCTAATAAGGTAGATAGATGGATAGAATGATATATATGAGCAAACTTATATATATATATATATATATATATATAATGGTTAGAGTCATACCAAAGACTCAAAAAATGGTACTTAATCCCTCCTTGCTTAACACTGAACATTATAAGGTAAGGATCAAGGGTAAACTGGAGCAATCCAGGGAAAGGAGTTGCGCCCTCCCCTACACCTTGGTGTTGTAGCTATCGAAAAGGGAGCTTTCGGGTCACCCTCGACTATGGTCACCAACTGATATATATATATATATATATATATATATATATATATAGATAGATAGATTGATAGATAGAGAGAGAGAGAGAAAGATGTAAGTAGAGAGGGAAATATGAGTTATCAAAATGGAAAAAACGTACGGAAAAGCGTATGTACTTAAAATACCCCAAATATGCATAAAAGAAAGAAAGAAAAAAAGAAAGAAAGAAATTCCTGCAACGCAGGGAAAAATGTTTTTATTCCAGTAAATGAATATTAAAACGAAAACTAAATGAATAAGAACCCACGTGACTAAGACTATTACTAATAAAGTATGATCGGTCGGCCGAATTTCACAAGACTTATATGACATTTTTTTTTTTCATTACATAAATGCACTGACTGTAATAGGCATATACTGTGTTCCATTGCCTCTGGTATCATTGTCCCTGAACAATACTGATCTTCAGCGAACTATTTTCTTTAATAAATCAATATGACATATAAAGCAATTTTAAAAGACAAAATACATTTCACACTTTTCAGGTGTCATTGCAATTATATTCTTTAAAACATAAGACACGTTGGGTATTCAGCTATATCTATCAAGCTTCGAATAAGAATCTAAGTATTCATTGTTTTACAATATATCATGCTTTCTACAGTAATACTAATTTGATAAAATGGTGAGCGAGTATCTTCCTGGTACTATTTACCCAACCCCTCCGCTCGGGCAGGATATGACACAAGGTCAATTTTTAAGTGGAGTTTAACAGGTTTGAATTCAGAGTTTTCCTTCTCCTAGACTAGTTGCCTCACCAAGGCTGAAGAACCTAGTCTGTCCTACTATTTACCCATAGCTTGAGGGAGAATAATTGGATTCATACCTTTCCCAAGGGTATTAGTGCTATGTGAAATGCAATCAGTCTCGTCCAGGATTTGAACTCGAGTCGCCGTGTTCATTTCCTACGACGATAACGACTACGCCACGGGCACCTCCTAAGTGTCTTCCTGGTGTAGTGGCTAACATGCTCGACTACCACACTGTAGTTAGCGAGTTCGAACTCCTGTCAGGCTATTACGTTCACTTCCAGTTAAATATCTTTGGGTAAGATATGAGCGTAGCTAAGAGCTAAATATTACCGCTATTGTCCTTCTTAAAGGATGGATTTGGCATTGAATAAACCACGAAGGTTGATATGCCATCAAAGAAAGAAACCAAGCCAAACCAAACCAAAACGAATTATTCTCAGTTTCTTTCAGAACCAAATCAGTATCTCAGCTATGGGTTAAATAGCACAGCTACCGTACTCCTACAAAGATGGCTTGGACATTGAATAACCTCCAAAGATTGCTGTGCCATTAAACAAAGAAACCCTGCAAAAACTTGATATAAAAGACACCAGAGTAAAATGAGAACAATGAAATTATTAAAAAAAGTAAATAAAAATGCAGGAAGAAAGAAAGGGAGAAAGAAAAGGAAATAGAGAAATATTTAGAGGGCTAAAAAAGTGATGTTAAATTCTACTTGACGGTCCTTAAATCTATAGGTTTCCTCGGTCCATAATGACACTGATTCTTCAATTTGGAAAGAAGTTATGGATTCTAATTAACGTTTCATGGTTATCTCAATTAGATCACGAATTTGGATGATAAAAAAAATAACGTTCAGCGCGAAATCAGAACCCAGAGCACTCTCATTCAGTTGCAAATTGGGCAAGAAATCTCTTTATTCTCCGAAGAGCATTTTAAATGCATACTCTAACAAAATATCTTTATCATGTGCCAATCTTGCTGGGTTGTGATAACAGACAGACACACGCACGCATGCACACACGCTCGCGCATATATATATATATATATATATATATATATATATATATCGCATGTATATATATATATATATATATATATATTGCATGTTTATATACAAAACAATGAGAGATTATTAATATTGAGATGTATGAGGTATTGAACTCATTATTCAGTAGTTCCTTTATTCATATCTACTCCAGAAACCTTAACTAAGAAAAGGCGCCTTTTGTGTTCACATGTAAGTTTACTGTTGGATTGACTAATGCATAAACGTATCTGCCAGTGTTAGAGCCTATTAAAAGCTAAAATTTCGGATTCTGATTTTTAAGGCAGGAGGATTCTTTCAACTTGCAGTATCACAAATCTTTTTCTCGTATTTTGCCTTTTATCAACCAAAGGTAAGCTTAAGGAATACAAGGAATATATGATGGTTGCTAAAGAAGTTAATTCTGTTCATACAAAAATTACCGTCGAACAGTAACAGAATAAAAAGAGAGGATGCAGGTTATAAAAAGAGAAGGTATGTGTGTATGTGTGCGAGATAGATAGATAGATAGATAGATAGAGAGAGAGAGAGAGAGAGAGAGAGATGTGAGCAGACTGATATATATATATATATATATATATATATATATATATATATATATAATTTTTTTTATGTAGGCCCAAAGAGAGAAAGAAATATTTTAAAATGAGTAGGTCCACGAAGAGATTCGTATCTTTTTTAGGATTTATAAATTAATCCTAAAAATAACAAATGTCTTCGTGGACATACTCATTTTAATATATATATATATATATATATATATATATATAGAGAGAGAGAGAGAGAGAGAGAGAGAGAGGAGGGGGATGGATAAAGAGGAGATAGGAATAGACTGAGATAGAAAGATGAGTAGATACATATGAATAGACTGATATATATATATATATATATATATATATATATATATATATATATATATATATATATAAAGAGAGAGAGAATGAGAGAGATTTGAATTGACTGAGGTAAAAAGATAGATAGATATGAATAGACTAGTATGTGCATATATATATATATATATATATATATATATATATATATAGAGAGAGAGAGAGAGAGAGAGAGAGAGAGAGAGAAAGAGAAAGAGAGAGATGTGGATAGATAGATAGATAGATAGATAGTATTAGTGGGGAGACGCGTGCATTTAGGACGAAGTCAGCAAGAGAAGAAAGAAATAAGGGATAATTAGACTCAAGGGAAAAGTGTGAGATAAATTAAGAGGAGGAGGCGGACAAAGATAAAATAAATGAAGTGCGGTAAGAGGAGTGATATATGTGGATAAGAGGTAGTTACAAGGCGGATGGCTCACTCCTTATATGGCCATGTAGACAGTAGAATGCTGAATGCTGACTGAGTATCGATCAATGATGGAAGACGAATCTAGTCGGCTTGTGAGGAACTGAACATTGTTCTCTGAAAGAGAGAAGAGGAAAGTAAAAGTAATAAAAGGAGTGGCAAGGCAAAATTTTTTGGTGTAGAAAAAGATAGCGAGAAAAAGTAATAGAGGAACGATAAAGAATAATTTTTGTTTAAATTGCGTTTCGGTCTCTTTGTTTTATGGTATATCAACCTTCGTGGGTTATTTAATGCCAAAGATCTTCACATAGAAAAATAGTAGTAGTACTATTTAACCCATAACTGGGTGGATAAGGTTGTTCATGCTTTTCCAAGGGTATTAGCCCAAAAGTGAACGTAATAGCTCGACTGGAGTTCGAATTCGCTTACTGTGATGTCGCAGCCCAGCACGTTAACCACTATGCCATGGGTACTTCTAAAATATTGAGAGAAGAGGGTACATTAACGAATACAGAATGCAGAAGATGAACGATAGAAAAGAAGAGGGAGTTTTTAGCAGTACCACTCATAAGAGCTAATTTGACACAAGGCAAAGTTTAATGTGATGTCTCAAACAGATCCACCTTGTCAGAAGATATAAATGATCTGACTTGGTGGATCTGTTTGGATCTGTAGAGGAGTAAGACTTCCTCTGCCAGAAAGGGGTATTCTGTTTAAAACAATAATATGCATTTATTATTAGGGCTCAATATCTAGATCTCTACAAAATATGGAGGATCCTTTGTTGATATTTTGCCAGTGGGCTGGGGCTGTAGAATACACCGACTGCACCTTTGCTGAGGGGTAAGACACCTCCCCAAAATGAGTATCCTGGATATGACACTAAATAATCTGATGGTGAGGTTCCAGTGATGTTGGAGCTTTGGGGAATGCGGAGTACTCCTTCATTGCCATTTCTCCTAGGTCCACTCTGGTCCGGAATAGTAGCACCAGATAGGCCTCTATCTATGGGTTAAATAGAACTAATTGCATACTTAAGCTAAACTGAATTATTTGAATTACAACTGTTTGACTAAACTGAGTCGGTTGGATTAGAAATATTTTTGACAATTAAACGGTACTTACATTTAAACTATGCGCTAATGCTAAACTGAATTGTTTGAAATTGAACTGTTTTTGACATTGAAACTCTACGTACACTAAACTGATTTGTTTGATATAGAACTGTTTTGACATTCAACTGTGTGTAAGCAAAACCTGTACTAAACTGAATTAGCTACATTAGAACTGTTTGGATAAACTGAATAGCTTGAAATAGAAAGGTTTTTGAAAATTAAACTGTGTACTAATGCTAAACTGAATTGATTGAAATAGAACTATTTGTATAAAAATGGATTTGGCGTTAAATAACCTACAAAGTTTGATATGCCATAAAACCCAAATAACCAACCAATAAACCAACCTGAATTGTTTGAATTAGAACTGTTTGACTAAACTCAATAGCTTGAAATAGAAATATTTTAGACAGTTAAACTGTACTCATGCTAAACTGAACTGCTTGAAATAGAACTGTTTTTGACCTTGAAACTGTACTTGTGCAAAACTAAATTGTTTAATATAGAATTGTTATGACATTTAACTGCGTTTGGAGAAAATCTATACTTATACTAAACTGATTTGTTTGATTTAAAATTGTTTGACTCAACTGAATAGCTTGAAATAGAAACGTTTTTGATAATTGCACTGTGTACTCAAGCTAAACTGAATTGTTTGAAATAGAACTGACTATTTGTATAAAAATTGATTTTGGCGTTTAATAACCAACAATGGTAGATATGCCATAAAACCAAACCAATCAATCAGCCTTTGTTGATATTGCACTCTGGCTCGAAGTGATAGTACCTGTTAGGGTCCCATCGATGAGCCCAATAGATCTTTGCAGGAAATCCTTTGATCGGAATACTTGAGACTATAAAAAGGTGAAAAATTATTAAAATTAAATAGGAATACTTGAAATTATATAATTGTGTAGCACGCTTAGTGTAACGGTCATGTTTGTAAGAAAAGGAATCGGTGACCCGAGTTCAAATCCTGGATGCTGCTGCTGCTGCTAGCGTTTTACTTCGAGGTAATGTCCTGGGGGAAAACAAAAATCCAAGTGTTTTACCCCAAGCTATGGGTAAATGGTAAGACAGCTTGGGTTCTTTAGCTTTTGTAAGACAAACAGTCCAGAAGAAAAAACATTTTAAAATCTCATCTAGCTGTACCCAACTTTTTAAAAAAATTGAATGTCTGTCGCATCTTGCTCGTAGCGTGGGGGTTGGGTAAATACATAATTGTGTACAAACAAATGATTATTGTTAAATAGGAATATTTTCTTGAGACCATATAATTGCTTGAAAAAGGACTGACTTTGGCATTGAATAACATTAGAAGAGTTGATATGCCGTAAAATCAACTAAGCTATCTCTGTGTTAAATCCCAAATAATTTATAAATTATTTTTCGCTGGGAATAATTGAAACCAATTAACTCAATGTAATTTATTTGTTTTAAAAATAGTTATTTGAAGCTATCATTTTTATAAAGGATTTTATTTGTTACTTAAAAACGTATATTCTTGCTAACACAGCAACTCTGGTGGCAAAGCCTAAAATACAAAGACGGATCTTAGTTATGACTCTAAACTGCATCTGGTGGTGAGGCACCTGTTCAATCTGATGGTGACGGTTCAATAATGCTGGAGTCGTAAGGAATGCGGAGTACCCCTGCATTGAATTCGCTCACAGGTCCACTCTGTCTCCGAGTGGTAGTACCTGATAGGGTCCTATTTATGGGTCAAATAGAAGTAAACTGTGTATTTATGCTTAACTGAATTTGAAATGGACATGTTTTGACATTTAAACTGCGTACTTATGATAAACTGAATAGTTTGAAATAAAACTGTTTTGACATTTAAATTGTGTACTTATGTTACATTGCATTATTTGAAATAGAACTGTTTTTACATTTAGCTATGTGTAAACAAAAAACTGAACTTATTAAGTTAAGTGGGGTGTCCTCGTGGTGTAATGGTTAAAGCGATGGACTGCGGAATCGTAATACGGGAGTTCGTACTCCAGTCGCGCTATTACGTTCACTTTCAGGCAAATACCCTTAGGAAAGGTATGAACTCTTTATCCTCCCAGCTATGGGTTAAATAGTACCACTACTGTTCTTCTAGGAGAATAGCTTTGGCATTTAATAACCTAAAAAGAGTTGATATGCTATTAAACAAAGAAACCAACCAAACCAAACCTGATTGGTTGGTTGGTTGGTTGGTTGAATGGGATTGGGTTTATGCATAGTTAAAGATATGAAAATCATGAAACGTACAAACTTTTATCAAACTGACTTAAGTCGGCGTTAAATGACCTAAAAAGATTGATACGCCGTAAAACCAACCAGCCAACCAACTTTGGTTGGGCTTTATGGCTGTTATTTAATGCCAAATCTAGTTTATTCCTGTTTATTAGATATTTATGATTTGTCAACATTAATCAAAAAAGTTAAATAGTTCCAAATTCAATAAACATTCAATTATACATCAAACATTTGTTTACACACAGTTAAATAATCAAAAAGTTCTATTTCAAACAATTCAATTTAGCATAAGTCAGAGTTACAGGGTACCAAGTATTGCCATGTATCACTCACAATTCAATAAAATATCAGTCGTTTCTTTACATACATTTATATGATCAAACAGTTTTATTTCAAACAATTCAGTTTAGCATAGGTGAAAGTTAAACGCTTCCAAGTATTGCTATGTATCACTAACTATTCAATTAAACATCAGTCATTTGTTTACACACAGTTAAATGATCAAACAGTTCTTTTTTAAACAATTTGATTTATCCTAAGTCATTTCTTTCCACTCAGTTTAAATGTCAAACATTTCTATTTGACTCATTGATAAGACCCTATCAGATGCTACCTCTCCGAACCATTGTGGACATGAGAGCAATGATCATCATCATCATCATCATCATGTCGCGCCGCCAGCACAGATATCCCTGACCTTCTCTCGCCACTTCTCCCTATCATTCATCGCCTCCGGCAGGTCTTCAGGGTTACATCCTGTGTCCTCACATAGTTGCTGTATGTAAGTTCGTGCTAGTCGTCCTGCTTTTGCACATCCATATGTGGGGGTCCACAGGAGTACATCGCTTATGAGCTCGTCCTTGCTTCTCCAGCAGTGTCCCGCGTGTCTGGTTCGTCTAACTTGTATAATTTTCGTGATGGGGGGGCAAGTGTCCGTATAGTTGGTGTCTCGAGGGGTGTTGTCGCAGGACTTGTTCAATACTGCTCTCAACATTCTTGTGTAATTTCTGTCTAGTTTCCTCTCCAGCCGCTTAGTTAGCGTCCATGTGGTGCATCCATATAGCAGTATCAACACAACCACTGCCTGGAAGAAACTGCGTTTCATTTTATCGGTTAGGTCCGACTTCCATATGATTGAGAGCCTATCGATAGCTGTCCATGCCTTCGTCAGTCGTGTGTCGATGTCTTTTTCGGTTGATGAGACGCTACTTCCTAGGTAGGTGAATTTGTCTACTAGTTTCAGAGAGGCCCCGTCTAGTGTGGCAATGTCGCCCGTTTGGTTGTAACACATATGTTCAGTTTTATGTGCATTGACATGGAGACCAATGCCAGCTGTGGCTCGTTCCAGTCTATGCAGTAGTGTCTCTGCTTGATTAGGCGTATTCGCCAGTAACGCCAAGTCATCAGCGTAGTCGGCGTCCGTGATTGTTTTTGCGGGGTACCTTTTGCTTCTTCTCTTAGTCAGCTCGAAGCCATTTTCTCTGATTTTGTTGATCCAAGTCCTAAGCACATAGTCTAGACAGGATAATGAAGGGATAATCCACCATTACTAGAGCCTTGCCATCAGATTGTTTACTGTCATATCCCGGACACTTGGAGGGTTTTTTTAAACTCTCTGCAGAGATGCAGTCGGTGTATTTTACAACGCCAGCGGATTGGACTATAAAAATTATTAGTATTACAAAGTAATATTTGAAGCCATATGCAAAATATTTCTGTTATATCGGAATACTCGATACTGTATAAATCTATGCAAACAATTGATTGTTATTAAATAGGAATTGTTGCTTGAAAAAATATAATTGTGTAAATATTTTTTTTATATCAGGAATACTTGATACCATATAACTGTGAGCAAATTATTTGTTTTGGGGATACGCAATACCGTAGGCCACCCTGTCAACGGGGCTAAGAATACGATACCCTCTCCCACGAAAAAGGGGCATCCTATATATGACACTAAACTGCATCTAATCGTTTGGTTCGAGTTTTGGATAATTGGTGAGTGTGAAGCATCCCTTTATTGCTTTTACTTCTAGGTCCACTCTGACCCGGAGTGGATTTGACTATTACCTATC
>OY757919.1:70115842-70221049 GCA_963585895.1 Sepioteuthis lessoniana
CAAACAGTTCAGTATGTCGAAAAACTCTTAAGGACCCAAAAATGCAGATATAAACGTATAATGAAAACAATTTCTTAACCTCAATGCATAAAATAATTTTAGACGGATTTACATGCTATTAAAATCAATCACTCGATCAGTAAATTTATATACGATAATTTCCAAACAGATCTATTTGGTACATAGATGAGATCATAACTAGCTCAACCACTCCGAGTCAGGGTTGACCTAGGAGTAATGTCAATGAAAAGGTACAGTACAATCCCCAGATCTCCAGAACTGGAACCTCATTCCCAGATGCATATCCAGGACATCTCTTTTTTCGAAGGGTGGGGGGATAATACTCTTCTGCATAGGATACAGTCAGTTTATTCTTAGCCCCGTCAACAGAGTGGAAGAAAAATAGACAGAAATAGAAGAGATGCCCCGAAAGTAATGTCTCCTATTTTTCCCCAACGTTACTACAACTAATCATTGGCGTAAAATAATACGTCTCCGCGGAGTGACATTTTAGAAAAAAGTTAGACTCCAGTCGTTAACTTTTAGACAAATACCCTTGGGAAAGTTATCAACCTTCCTTATCATCCCAGTTATGGGTAGCCAAGTCAAGTAGGGCTGCAGAATACACTGACAGAATCTCTGAAGAAGTATCCAGGATATTACACTAAACCATATTTGCAGATTACACCAACTGCATCTCTGTACAGGAGTAGGACTCCCCCAAAGAATCTCTTAGATATGACATTAAACAATCCAATGATGAAGATCCAATAATACTGGAGCTTTGGGGAATACGGAGTACCTCTTCATTACCATTGCTCCCAGGTCCACTCTGCCCCGGAGTTTAGTTTCTTTTTGCTGGGTATATATGGGGCAAATAGAACTAAACAGTGAACTTTTGCTAAACGGAATTGTTTGAAATAGAATTGTTTTGACATTCAACTGTGTGTTATCAAACTTACTTAATTAGGCGTTAAATGACCCGAAAAGGGTTGATACGCCGTAAAACAAGAACTAACAAGTGTACCAATCCCAGCGATGGGTAAAATTGTACCACTACTATTCTTTTACTAGGATGGCTTCGGCATGAAATAACCCACAAAGTCTGATATGCCATAATATAAGGAAACCAAACGATAATAATACTGTTGCATAGAACACGTTTTTAGTTATAAAACATAGCGACTCATATTGTCGAAAAACTACTGTCCATGTAGTCCATCTTTTATCAATTCATATAGATAAGTAGATCGAAGTTGGTTACTATGCAGAACATTGCTCGGTACTCACATTACAGTTACAACTGCTCACACTGTTTCGTTTCTGTAAACATTAAGGGGTCTGTGAGTAATCCCTTGTCTTTTACTCTTCGGGGGTTCCGAGACGAAATGGTGACGGCAAAATACCGCCTCTTACGGATATCAAGTCGATTGGCTCATCTGCGCATGTCGCTACGTATGCAACAACAATAAGCCTCACCACGGATGTAAACCCATTCGACCCACCGACCGCAACCACCGCCGATCCTGGCAACAAAGACGACAGCTACAGCAGGCTCCTGTGGGACGAAAAGAGACGCATTTTGTAATACCTTGGCGACACTGGTTGCGGCTTAGAGGTTTTCAGCTGTTATCGCACGGAAGCAGCTTGGCACCATCCTCCATTCGAGCCAGCATGTGAACTGTTGTCCTGATCCCGCCGTTCCTCTCGTACTGGCCGATGTAATTCACATGCCGATCAGTAAGATAAAACTGACCTGTCTCAATGTTTCTTCAATTATTCTAACCTTTAATACAAGAGGCCATTTTGTCAGACTGCTTGTCAACTATTATCAAGGAGGAATCTCGGTGGCGTAATAGCCAAAGTGCTGGACTCGACGTAAGTAAGCTCAAACTTCAACCGCACTATTAAGTTCACTTTAGGACTGATACTCTTGGGAAAAGTATTGAACTCCCTTACCCTCCACCCTGCTATAAGAATGGCTTTGGCATTAGATAACCCAAGAGATTTGATATGCTATTTTAAACAAAGACACCAAACCAGACTAGCCATCATCGCATTGGAGGTACCCGTGATGTAATGGTTATCGTCGTAGGAAATGGACACGGTGTCACGAGTTCAAATCCTGGACGAGAATGATTGCATTTCACCTAGCACTAACACCCTTGGGAAAAGTATGAATCCAATTTTTCTCCCTCCACCTATGGGTAAATAGTAGGATAGACTGGATTCTTCAGCCTTGGTGAGGCAACTAGTCTAGGAGAAGGAAAACTCTGAATTAAAACCTGTTAAACTCCGCTTAAAAACTGACCTTGTGTCATATCCTGCCCGAGCGGAGGGGTTGGTAAATAGGATCATCGCAACATAGCTTAAAATATAGAATATTTGCGTGAAGAGTCAATGTCTACTGAAATACCATCAATATCTGCCTATGAGGCGGTCTGCCGGCGGGTAAGGCCTAGAACATCCCGATAACATCCTATTCAGGGGGATAGAGTCCCTTATAACATTAAATTGCATCTGATTCTGGAGCTGTGGGGTAAGCGGAGTTACTCCTTTTTGCCATTGCTCTCCATTACAGGTCCAGAGTGGTAGTTAGGGCCACATTCATATATCTGTTTGAAAATTATTAGTTTAGTTGGTTTGGTTCGCTGGGTTTTATGGCGTATCAAACTTTGTAGGTTAGTGTTCGCCAATGGTCTGGGAGACTAGGGTTCAATCCCAGGTCGCGTCATACCAAAGATTTTTAAAATGGTACTTGATACCTTCTTGCTTTACACTCAGCAATATAAGGTACGTATCAAGGGTAAAGTGGAGCAATTCCGGGAAAGGAGTAGCGCCCTCCCCTACACCTTGGTGTAGTAGCTATTGAAAAGGGAGCCTTCTGGGCGCTCTCAACTACCTCCGCTAACTACATTTTAAGAAAATAGTTCTATTTCAAGCAATTCAGTTTAGCATGAGTACACAGTTTAATTGCCAAAATATTTCTATTTCAAGCTATTCAATTTATTCAAACGGTTCTAATTCAGCTAATTTAGTTTAGTATAAGTACAGATTTTATTTACACGCAGTTAAATGTCAAAACAGTTCTATATTAAACAATTCGGTTTAGCGTAAGTAGAGTTTCAATGTTAAAAACAGTTCCATTTCAAACAATTCAGAAAAATTATTAGTATAAGATAAGAATCGTTAAAAGCGTATCAGTGTGTGTAACCAAATGATTATCATTATTAAAAGTGAAAATTTTGTTGAATCCATTTTATTATGTCTAAATTCATTAGTATTTAATGGAAATACTTGAAACCATATTGTTGTATAGCCACATACAACTGCACGTATACATATACAAATATACACGGAACATAATCAACTGACGACTTCAGTAACGAACGAATACACTTCTTTATAAGAATATAAATCTCTCACACTTTATTTTCGAAAGGGTGATGTTTGCTGTGTGTGAGAAATGAGTGGAGACAAGGACATACTGCTATATTGACCCAAGTTCTTCTCTTCGCATCTTGGCTTGGATTGCTCAACTGGGAGTCACTAAGGGCCCAAAGCCCTCTATCTGGAGCCGGTTCTCACTTCGGTACCCTGTCTCCAACTGTCTCAACCCGTCCGGGCAACTGGTTATATTATTTTCTGACGTGCACCTGCTTCCGCTGTTCTTCCACTTATTTACACAGCTGCATCTCTTGATTGACGGCTCGGTCGATGGTTTATATATAACAATATTATTCGTATTTTAAATACTTACTTGAAACTATAATTGTGTGCAAATTATTATCATTTGTTACTTGAAAACAATGCAATTGATTGTAATAAAGACTGGTGTTATATCCCTTGGTTGAAGGATGAAGGAGAACACTTCTTAGTAAGAATATAAGTCTCACACTTTATTCTTGAAAAGGGTTGAAGGTTCTGTGGTATGTGGGTCGGATGGGGGTGGGAAGACAAAGACAGATTGCTATACTGACCCATAACTTCTTCTCTTGACCATAACATGCTGTGTTATTTTCAAGACTCCACTTGCCACTTCTGCTTTTCGGCTGGGGTTGCTCAATCGGAGACCCCAGCGGTGCGCCCTCAGTAACAGCAATCTCTCTCTCTCTCTCTCTCTCTCTCTCTCTCTCTCTCTCTCTCTCTCAGGCCTTCACTGACTCCAACTGCCAAATAGCATCTGGATATATTATTTTGTAACGCCTACAACTTCCGATTATATCACGTGATCTTCTTCCGCTTATTTACACATGTGCGTTTCTGATTGACGGCTCGGTCTAGGGTCAATATGTAACACAGACATCGGCATTGAATAAGACATCAAGTTTTGAGATGCTGTAAATTCAAGCAAGTGAGTAAGTACCTTAAATTTTGTGATGTAGCAAACTAAATTGGAAGCATTTCTTTAAGAATCCTCCTATGGTATCGTGGCCACACTAAAACGAATTGTATCTTGTATTGAGAAGCAATTAGTTTCCCGACTTGTTTCTGGATGCAAGATATTTTTTGTCACGTAAGGACTCACTGGCCGCAATACAAGGAATTTCAGTTTTACTTTTATTCATGGTCCGTCGATTATTAATCCAAATACGACTGATTTTTTTTTAAAAAGAGGGAGAAAGAAAGAGAGACGTGAAAAATTTTTCGTGGCTTCTGATGCCCACTAGACTTTTCGATTTGAGAGATGAAAACTTTTTGACTCTCATAGTTGATAGTCGAATATATTTCCTTTCGCTCATACACCCCCCTATGACCGTTGATCTATCCACTCTGATGGTCGAATCCTCTCTGACCGTTTAATACCTTCTGATATCTCCTACGAGAGATACCCCCTTACAACTTTAAAACTTTCACCTGAATCTTGTTTGAACTTCAAAGGATGGCCGCTGCGTTTATATTGTCTCTGTGTGGGGTCCGACCGGTAATTTAGGTTATTCATGAATTTAAATCAAGCAGTACCATCCACACCTTGAAGTAATGTGACACTATGACCAGATGGGTTCCCGTTGCGCAATGGTTAAAGTACTGGACTGCGGCCATGAAGTAAGCGAGTTCGAACTCCAGTCGCGCTTTTACATTAACTTTTGGACTAATATCCTCAGGAAAGGTATGAATCCCCATATTGCCGCCTGTTATTGGTTAAATAGCATCACTGCTGTTCTTTTACGTGGATGGGTTAGGCATTAGATAACCTATGAAGGTTGATGTGCCATTAAACAAAGAAAACAGACCAAACCATAATGGCTCCTGGTCATCAGGGGTGAACATAAATGGTCGATGGTCGGCTTCTTTTAAACCCCCAACTCATGTCTGACCATTTCTCGAACATACAACGAGAGTTCATATTGACAACGTCTATTGACATACCATCAATATTTGCCTCCGAGGCGGTCTGTCAGCGGGTAAGGCCTAGAACATCCCGACTGCATCTTCTCCTTTATATGCAAAGAAGGTGTTTTGTAGTTAAAAACGTTGTCCATCCAACTATGTCATTGTACCCTTTGTATCTTTCTCAAAATTCGAATAATGCGATCGAGCGATGTGTATCAAAGAAAGCAAATTGGGGGCATAACTTTTCCTGGCACATCACAAAAAAAAAGAAAAGGGACGAAAAAGTAAGGGAGTAAAAAAATAAAAAAAAAGGAAAGAAACGAAAGAAACGAAAAAGAAAGAAGCGGAAAGTAAAATAAAGAAAGTTAAATGAAAGAAAAAAGAAAAGAAAAAAAAAGAAATTAAAGAAAAAGAAAAAAGAAAAAGAAAGAAAGAAAGAAAAGAAAAAAGAAGAAAGTAAATAAAAGAAAAAGAAAGGGAAAAAGAAAGAAAAGAAAAAGAAAGGAAAGAAACGAAAAAGAAAGAAATAGAAAGTAAAATAAAGAAAGTTAAATGAAAGAAAAAAGAAAAGAAAAGAAAAATAAAGAAATTAAAGAAAAAGAAAAAAAGAAAGAGAAAGAAAGAAAGAAAAGAAAAAAGAAGAAAGTAAAGAAAAGAAAAAGAAAGGGAAAAAGAAAGAAAAGAAAAAAAAAACGAAAAAGAAAGAAAGAAAGAAAGAAAGAAAGAAAGAAAGAAGAAAGAAAAATGAAATTAAACACCAATATAAATTTAATATTGATTTTGACACCCGGTTGGTTTCAATGTTTTTCGAATATGAGAAACTAATAGAATTGAATATATCATTATCATATTGTTTACTTCCATAGTTTATAAAAAATGGGTCACGAAGAATCAGACAACAATGGATAAAGTTTACAACAGCTTCAGTCGAATATATATCTATATATATATAGAGAGAGAGACAGACAGAGAGGGTGAGGAGGTTTAGATATCACCTTGTTGCTCCAAGAACTATGAGTCGTAGGAGGTGACTAATAAAACAATATATAAAGAAATCTAAAGTGACCCAGGAGAGCTTCTTACTAATTTTTTTCGAGGCACTTGGCATACGTACCATGAGTTTGAAGAATAATTCTGCTCACTTCCCGGGTAATTTCTCCCCAGGTATCTCCTGTCCCCTCCACTAAAAAGGTAAGGACTGGGTATGTTGCCCATCATCCGATGCCTCTAAAATGAAGAATACGAAAAATATCCGAGTTATTTTAGCACCAAAACATGGGAGGCTTGCACCACATTAAATTGAACTTAGGACACTTTCCAGCAGTGTGTGGATTGGATAAATACCTTCTTAGCAATTCTTTTCGAGTTATCTGGCCTTCATAGATCGGGGACAAAGGGTTAACCACAAGAACTCTTGTTGTATGTTCGAGAAACGGTCTGACATAAGTTGGGGATTTTAAAAGAAGTCGACCAGTCAGTTAGTTACCAACATAAGACTTTTAACGGCCATAAACTTCGGATCTAGCGAGACCAAGGCGATTGGCTACGATTTATCAAACGAGGGGATCTTTTCTTTAACGACTCAAGAAAAAAAAAACATTACTTTTCCCTGTTATGAAGCCTGACTGGAGAGAAGATGAAACAAACCAATAAAATGAATGTTTTTTGTTTTTTTTTGTCAACTCTAATTTGACTTCTTCCTTTTCAATGGACTTATTAGCTTAGATAACAATTCTTGAAACGATTAAACTGTGTTGAAACAATAGCAATACTTTGTTGTATAACCATAACCACGTTTCTTTCTCGTTCTCCTGGGCTGCTCAACCGGGACCCTGGGGGCCCAGCCTCTCTGGGACATGTTCCTCAATCCAGCATCTTCTCTTCAACTGGTCTGATCTCCAAACTCTCAATCGAGGGTGCTGTCTTTCTCTACCGTATCTTGTCACCAACGGGTCTGGTCTCCAAACTAACTCAACTTCCTCTCTTCACCGAGTTATATAACAGTTCAACGCCCACCTTCTTGTGTGCGTCGCATTTGCACTCATTTAACCCATCCACACTCAAGATTATAATTCTGATATTCCTCGACCGGATGCACCTGTTATTTACATAGGTGCATTTCCTATTTTGACTGCCCGGCCGGGTCGTATGTCATTATGCAAAAACTTGTGTGAAAGCAAATTAGTTTTAACGCATTTAAAAATGAAATTACACAGAAACTACTGACTTAGAATTCATATGTATATCCATTTAAATGTGTGCAAACAAATGACTGATGTGAAATGGTTACTGTTACATAGCAATACTTGAAACCATTTAACTTTGTGCAAACAAAGGAACTCAGGTTCGTTTAAGAATGTTATCAACGAATTTTGTTTACAAATCATATATATATGCATTTATAGGATTATAACATACCCTTGATACGGATGTGTAAAATAGACATAAAGAATCTAAAAACACAAAACTTTACGAAATTGGTTCAGGTACGAAACTTTTTATTACATAGCCATACATGAATACGTGAAATAGACATATTCATACCGGTACGCAAAACGTTCATAATGTCCATAACGCACATATAGATAACATAGAACATAGGAAACACAAAACACTTACGACTTCTTTGTTCAGCTACGAAACTTTTTATTACCTTTGAGTTTAAAGGTTTTTCGACATAAGGTGAGTGATACACAATCTTTCTATGCTGACTTTTTCATCTGCCCCCAACACCACCACCACCACCACGCGCGGCACCCCGCTGCAAACTAGTGGTCTGATCTCGGCGAGTCCCGAAAGTCAACCGTCTTCTTCGGACGCTAAAACCCAACTAACTGACTTTTCTCAAATCCCCCAAATCCTCCGCGCACGCTTCCGGTGCATGACGTCAATCACATTCCCCGATCAAATTTTCTATCTGGGATTCTTATTTAGACATCTCTGAATGACACATCCTCCCCGCGCGCTCATGAACACCTGTGCTCATGTTGCACCTAACTAACCCATGCGCTAAGCGAAAGGTTCTCTAACTTAACCGAAAGGCAAGATATATAAAACGAAATCCCTCGGCCATTATATTACAGGATTTGGCATTAAATAACCTACTATGGTCGATATGGCACAAAACCCAACCCAACCAAACCAAACCAAAGGGAATTAATGGTAAGTGAATGCCAACTGCCTTTGCTAGGATCGGAACTCTGCTCACCGATTCTTATCTTCATGACATTAACCGCGTTATTCCGTTTCTACTTTAACAAGAAAAAGCCAAATGACAAAACTACTATATGTTGAGCGAACAAAATCCTTTTCAGCAATACAACCCAGGCGATATATTTATATGCCCGTGTGTATTCTAGTAACAGGGTCTCTCTTCGGATATAAACGAAGTTAAGATTGCATTAAAATGAACAAAAGGTTGATAAAGCTGTAGGAATACAAATAATAGAACAATACCGCAGACGAATATCGAGAACAAAATGGAAGACTTCAAATTCATAAGAAGACATTTGTACGTGGAATAAATGTGTGCAATACACACAATAGGGATTAACTAGGAGTGAGATAAAATTACATCATACATATACTTTTCTGCAAGAAAGTAATGTCTATATGGCGGAAATTCAATTTCAATAATTCAACATTTTACGCACATAATTAACTACACTTGAGTAATATAGATTCGAAATTGAGCAAAGAATATATATGAGCACTCAGTTTTATTACCCATGCGCGGACATAGTAGCACACATACACACACACACACACACACACACATATATATATATATATATATGGAAACACTCGTGCTGTGGTGGTTATCAAGATGGAGACGGCTATGTGAGCTCAAATCCTCGGTGCGGTTGTTTGCGTTTCACATAACACTAACACCCTTTGTAATGTCATGCTTCCAAATATTCTACTTCCAGTTATGGGTCGATAGTAGGATAGGCTGGGATCTCTAACCTCGGTGTGGCAGCTGGTCTAGGAAAAGAAAACCCTAAATTCAAACAGTTTAATCGTGAAAAACTTTTCTATTTCAAGCTATTCAGTTTAGTCAAGCAGCTCTAATTCAGCTTATTCAGTTTAGTATAAGTACAGATTTTGTTTACCCACAGTTAAATGTCAAAACAATTCTATATCAAACAAATCATTTTAGTGTAAGTACAGTTCCATTTCACATAATTCAGTTTAGCGTTAGCTCGCAGTTTAAATGTAAGTACGGTTTGATTGTCAAAAAATATCTACTTCAAGCTATTCAGTTTAGTCAAACTATTCAGTTTACCATAAGTATGCCGTTAGTTCTATTCAACCCATAGATAGGACCCTATCAGGTGCTACCACACTGGGCCAGAGTGGACCTGGGAGCAATGGCAATGAAGGGGTACACCGCATTCCCCAAAGGCCCTGCATCACTGGAACCTCACCATCAGAGTGTTTTGTATTATATCCAGAACAGGTCTTACCCCTTTGCAGAGGTGCAGTCGGCGCATTCTAGCGCCCCGGCCGCCTGGGCAAATATATATATCGGGGTGGGGTTGTTATTCATTACTGGACGCGCTAGTGCTGTAATATTTATCGCCATTGAAAATAGACACTGTGACCCGAGTTCAAATCCTAGACAAGGTTGTTTGTATTTCACATTGCGCTAATAACCTTGGGTAAAGTATACATCTATTCTCCATCCATTTATGGATAAATAGCAGGATAGACTGTCCTCTTTACCTTTGTTGTGGCAACCGGTCTAGGAGAAGGAAAACTCTGAAATCAAAACTAAATTGCATCGGAGAAGTTGGGTAAATACCTATCTGATAATTGCTCACAGTATTTAAAGGTTTTGGTATCTACAAAGAGAGTACGATGTATATAGAAAGACTTAGTTTGTTCATTGATTTTACATCTGTTCACCCATTGTTTGGTGATGTTATGCCGAAGTCAGTTTAACAAATATGGCCTCTAATTTTATACGGTGCGAAAATGTATCTTTTTTAATCATTTTTAATTAATGAATCATTTATACTTAGTTACACAATCAATATTTTAAGAGAAAATGTTAAAAATCATTTTTAACATGACCCTAAAACGGTTTATTTTAATGTACAAATATGTCTCTTACAGATCTTACTACAACGAGACAGAGTGAACAGAAGTAGAATAGCAACAAAAAGGTACCTCACCATCCCCCAGGGTTCCAAAGGTGGAATCTCACGACAGGATGTAGTTTTGTATCCTATCAAGGACACCATATATCTATATGAAATTATTCTATTTTTATACATACAAATAGTTCTATTTCAAGCAATTCATTTTAGCATAAGTACACGGTTTAAATGTCAAAAACAGTTCTTTTTCAAACAATTCAGTTTAGCATAAGTACATAGCTGAGTTCTATTCAACCCATTGATAGGACTCTATCAGGTGCTATCACTCCGGGCTAGAGTAGACCTGAGAGTCATGGCAATGAAGGGATGCTCCGCATCAGATTATTTTGTGTCATATATCAGGACACTCGTTGTGGGGAGTCTTACCCCTGTGCAGAGATGCAGTCGGTGTATTCTGTAGCCCAAGCAGACTGGGCCATAAAATAGTTTTGGTGAGATTCCAACTGCTTGATTTTAATTTTAATTTTTTCCGCTCATTTTTCACACACATATATATATATATATATATATATATATATGTATATATATATATATTTACAAAAGGGATAAGACGAATAGGAATACCACTTTACTTTATTCTTTATTTTGTTCTCAATTAATTCTGACCATATGTCCATGCCAGAAGAAAAGTTGTGAGAAAAACGCTTTTAGAAAGTTTTTTTTAAGTAGTTGATATGCTCTTAAAGTGTAATATAATGGCCGAGGGATTTCGTTTTATATATCTTGCCTTTGGGTTTAGTTAGGCTGAGAACCTTTTGCTTAGCGCATAGGTTAGTTAGGTGCAACATGAGCGCTGGTGTTTACGCACGCGCGGAGCGGATTGGTCATTCAGAGATGTCAAAATAGAAACCCCTGATAGTAAATAAGACCGGGGGATGTGAATGACGTCATGCTCAGAAGCGTGGGCTGAGATTTGAGAAAAGTCAGTTAGTTGAGTTCCTGCCTCCGAACAGTAGAGTGGAGTTTTAGCGTCCGAAGAAAACGGTTGACTTTCGGAGTTCGCCGAGGCCTTGCGGCGGTTGTCGCGCGTGGTTGGTGGAGGCATATGGAAAAGTCAGCATGGAAAGATTGTGGCTTTCTCCTTATGTCGAAAATCCTTTAAACTCAAAGGTAATAAAAAGTTTCTTACCTGAACTAAGAAGTCGTAAGTGTTTTTTTGTGTTTCGGGATTCCTATGTTATCGATATATGAGTTATGAACATTCTATGTATATTTCACATATTCATGTATGGCTATGTTACAAAAGAAGCGAAGGAAAATTAACGCTGACTTTGTATATCTATTCGTTATTTGAAAATTAATTTTTGAATGCTAATGTATTCAATTGACCTCTATATGATCTCTGCTATCGTAGTCACCTTGCACTGAGCTTACCATTTGAGAGATATATCGGATGTGTTTTAAATTGTCTCACGGTATTGGTCAGGTATTTGTTTATTTAAGTGTTTATATGTCGACCGAAATCAGTCCATCCTATTTCAAAACGGTGTTTTTAGGATAGCTTAATTTGATGTTAAAGCCATTTGGGGCCAGTGTTTTGAAACGCTCTATTGGTTTATCTTTTTATGTTTCTATTACCGTCGTTATATAATCTAATATGTTTTTCCAATTCTTTCAATGATGATGGACCCTAACATCTCTGTTAAAATAACTCCTGCATATGTAAATATACCATCTCCAGAAATATATATTATATATAATTACAAACTCACACGCACACACACACACACACACACACACGAACTCACACACATACAAACACACACACTCACGTATATACATATATATATTATGATTTTATTTTGATACACTAGGATATGCTGGGAGAATGACAAATTGACAATGCCCACCCTGTAAAATCATTTTCGTTGGTTATTCACTAGTTTTGCTTCAAAGTAATTTAAATTGACAAAAAAAAAAAAAAATGAAAAAATAAAGCCAAAAATCGTTATGGCTGAATTGCTTTGAAGGAATTGGATTTCTTCTCAAAGAAGGAGTGTTGGTTTCCGATGAATAACGGTTGAATTCCTATTCACTTTCTATCTTTTAAGTTTGTTTACATAGCTTAGTGCAGCAAAAAAATGGAAGACAGATTGTATCACGTCTGTCGATAAATATTTTTGAGAAATTCAGTTGACACGATGAAAGGAGAACAACCGATGACTTGAAATGAATTGTAAACAAACGCGGTCAAAGTCTTCAATATAACAGAATCGACTAAATCTGAAAAAGCAGCAAATTTTCTTCAATTAAAGTATTACAAGTGTAACGTCTCGGTAAGTTACTAAGTTATTCCCTAATATAGCCGGATACTGTATTAACTTGTGTATAAGTCGATTTTGAGTATCGTCAAACACTTGACTTACGCCCTTCCCACTATATTTGAAAGCCAATCTTACAAAATCATTACAATTATATAAGTTTTTTTTTTTTCGAAAAGTTGATTTTAAAAATCATTTCCTGACAAGTTCTCTCTTATTTACTGAACTTAGAGTCAGACGTCACAATGACTTTTATACGGATAAACGAATGATAAAAATATTGTATTGATGTTGCCGAAAAAATCCGCTTCTGTGGCCTTGAATTTTTTTCTTGGATCAAAGGTGCCCGTGGAAAAATTCACAACTATTTAATCCAGGACCAATATATTTGGCTGCCTTATCGACTTGCAATACGCCAAGTATATTCTCAGAAGAGGGGTAAGACACCCTGAAAAGGGTGCACTTGGTATGATACTGAACTGGACCTTGGGTGAGGCTCCAGATCTTGAGCTCAGGCGAGTGTGGAGTATCCATTCATTGCCATTACTCCCAGGCCCACTCTGACCCGGTGTTGTCTTATTTGCTTAGGTCCCATGTCAACTAAATCTGTTCAAAAATTATTTATATTCGAGAGAAATATTTAATGCCGTATAGCTGTAAGTAATTAAAAACAAAAAAGTAAGAATTATCTCAATCAATAATTAAAGATAAGAATATTATTAAGAACAGTAACTTGAAACTATACTTTTTGAAAAGGATAATTATTGATAACTTGAAACCATATAAATGTGTGTAAACAAATGACTATTATTAAATAGGGAGAATCTCATAAAATCATATTATTACTGACATTAGATAGGAATACTTGAAACCATATAATTGTATGAAAAAAAAAATAAATAACTGCACAAGAAATATAAATATAAATATTCAATGAACCCAATTCCTTAACATTTAGACATAAAATAACCCTTGACAGTTCGATATGCCGTTAAAATCACTCAATATCTTTGGTTTGTTATCTTCTTCATCGAATTTACTAAGCTGCACTTAACCTGGTACACAGACCTCTGATTGCTTTCGCAACCGGTTGTTCCTTACCGTCTCCAAACATACCTAAAATTCATTAGTAAATAAACGCTAAAAGGAAGAGGAATGATTTGAACTCACACGTGCCAACAGAGGAAAAATGTTTCAATATTGGTCAGTATGTCTTTAAGTCCTATTAATTTAAAATGCTGAATTTTACAAAATGTCATGCTGTATTTTTGTTGGTAAAATATTGCTTAAACTGTGCGTTTTAAATGTAAAGACACGCTTACTATAAACCCAAATTGAATATATGACTGTCCAAATGTCAGCGAACACGGCAAAACGTTTTTGAATCTTTTCTAAAAGTTTAAAATTCTTAGAGGCCTAACAGTAGTTTAGAAGAAAAAGTAAAAGCCTAAAACTCCCAATGCTACCACACAAAAAAAAAAATAAATAAATAAAAATAAAAATAATAAAAATTGTCATTTGTAAAAACTCTATAATTCCTAAAGCCGGCTCCCAACGGTAGTATTGAAGAAAAACTAAAAAGCCTAGGAAAATGTCCGAATACCGAAAAAAAAAAAAAAATTCAATACCAGTAAAAGTCTGACGAAAGTACCTTAATCTTATACTTTAACTAAGTTAAAACTTAAGAAAAATGACCCCACCTTTTTTTTACGTACACATGATGTACGTAAAGGTATTTGAATAAACCCATGGACGACCAAACTCAATACCTAAACAGGTCCTGGACGTGAGTTTGACGACTTTACGCTGAGGATCGTTAGTTCGATCGGGGAACTACTGCTGCTCCTCTATAAGAGTGGCTTCTATAGAAGAGAATAAAACAGCCATCGAAAGATAATCATGACCCACACTCAAACCACATACACAAACCGCATCGCTCTTCACGTGGGTAAAAAAGGGGCGCGTCCTCCTGAGGTTGGAGCCCTGGCCTCAGTGTTCGAAAAATCAGCTACAGAGCTCAAACAACAAAAACTACTAAAATGCAAGCAATTACTACAAATAGCCACATTTAACGTAAGAACCTTAAATAGAATAGGACAACTACCAGAGCTAATCGTATCGGCCGTAGAACATAAGATTGACATAATATGCATACAAGAACACAGATACACGCACACCGAAGATATCAAATATCACGAAACTGGCAATGGATGGTCGCTCGTCACTGTATCGGCATGGAAAAACTCTGTCAACGCCGCAGTCGGAGGGCTAGGATTGCTTATAGGACCTAGAGCATTAAAAACGCTAAATAGCATTGAGAAAATACAACCTAGAATGATGGCAGCTACTTTTAACGGCAACCCCAGAGCAACAATCATCTCCTGCTACAGCCCTACCAATGTTAGTGAAGAAACTGAACTAGTCACCTTCTACGATGAGTTATCCTCATTAGTGCATAGCATCCCGAAACACAACATGTTAGTCATTGGCAGAGACATGAATGCCCAAATCGGGAAAAACGGAAACAACAAATACAGCCTCCACAACACGTCAAATAGGAATGGGCAACATCTAACAGATTTCATGATAGAAAATAGATTAGCATGCCTCAATACAAACTACCAAAAAAGAGAGGGTTAACTATGGACATACACGTACGCGAACAATACTAAAGCTCAGATAGACCACTTCCTTATAAACAAGAAATGGAAAAATAGTGCAATGAATTGCGAGGCATACTCCTCTTTCGCGGGTGTGTTCACCGATAACCGAATAGTCACGGCGAAAATACGGCTAAGCCTACAAAAAAAACGCCAAACGAACAGCGACCACCAAACACTATGACTGGGCCCTTTTGAACAACAGAGATATAAGAGATAAATACGTATTAGAATTAAGAAACAGATTCGAAACACTACAAGAAAGGACGGAAAAAAGTACACCAAACGACGGATATGAAAATTTTGTCAATGCGCACCTCGAAGCAGCAGCGAAATGCATTCCAACAAAACTCAAAACTAAATATAGAGTCCCGTGGGAAACTTTAGCGGTGAGAGAAAAACGTGCATTAGTGAAAACAGCCTCCAAAAACTATCGAAAAAACCCAACAAACACAAATACCTTAAAACTAAAAACGGCACAATATCAATTAGCAGGCATATATATAAAGGAACAGACAGAATACATTCAAAATCAGATAGATAAGATTAGAGACTCGGTGGAAGATAGACAATCTAGGATAGCCTCGCAAACAATAAACGAAGTGAGTAGAAGAAAGAACACAGCCAAAGCAAAACTGAAAGCTGCAAACCAAGACGAAAGAATAAAACTGTGGAAACAGCACTTCGAAAACCTACTTGGAAACCCACCGAAAATAAGACATGAACCAATCAACAGAATAATTAGTAAACAATTAGACATTAAACTAGGACCGTTCACACAAGTAGAACTCGACTCGGTTCTCAGAAAAATTAAAAGTAGGAAAGCTGCAATGCTGGACGAGATTCCCCCAGAAGTATGGAAGACCAGACAATTCGACGACATACTGCTCCGACACTGCAACGCAGTATACAATCAAAATCCAATAGATAGATGGATGAAGGGATGCATACTCCCCTTCCCTAAAAAGGGGGACCTCAGATTAGCCAAAAACTACCGAGGCATAACACTTACATCCATAGCAGCCAAAATCTACAATGCCCTACTACGAAACCGCATAGAACCCAAAATCGACAACATACTTAGGAAAAACCAAAATGGCTTCCGAAGAAATAGATCCACGACCTCACAAATATTAACCATCCGTAGAATCCTTGAAGGTGTACGGGCAAAAAACCTACAAGCGACATTAATATTTGTCGACTTTACCCAGGCCTTCGATTCCATTCACAGAGGAAAGATGTAACAAATCCTACTAGCGTACGGCATATCTAAAGAAACCGTAGCAGCAATAACGATTCTCAATAGAAACACCAAAGTAAAAGTACGATCACCTGATGGAGACACAGAATACTTCGACATTGTAGCAGGAGTACTACAAGGGGACACGCTGGCTCCGTACCTCTTTATCATTTGTATAGACTACGCACTTAGAACATCGATTGACAAAATCAGAGAGAATGGCTTCGAGCTGACGAAGAAAAGAAGCAGAAGGTACCCCGCAAAAACAATTACCGACGCCGACTACGCCGATGACATAGCGATACTGGCAAATACACCTGACCAAGCCGAAACACTTCTGCATAGCCTGGAACGAGCAGCAGCAAGCATAGGCCTCCATGTTAATGCACACAAAACGGAATATATGTGCTATAATCAAACGGGTGACATCTCCACTCTTGACGGAACCCCTCTTAAACTAGTTGACAAATTCACTTACCTAGGAAGCAGCGTCGAATCAACCGAAAAGGACATCGATACGAGGTTAACGAAAGCATGGACAGCTATCAATAGGCTATAGATTATGTGGAAATCAGACCTAACCGATAAAATGAAACGCAGTTTCTTCCAGGCAGCGGTCACATCGATACTGCTATATGGCTGCACTACATGGACGCTAACAAAACGGCTGGAGAAGAAGCTAGACGGCAATTACACAAGAATGCTACGTGCAATCTTAAACAAGTCCTGGCGGTAACACCCGACAAGACACCAACTGTACGGCCACCTGACTCCTATCACGAAAACTACTCAAATTAGACGAACCAGACATGCAGGACACTGCTGGAGAAGCAGGGACGAACTCATAAGAGATGTACTCTTATGGACCCCACACATGGCCGTGCAAAAGCAGGACGACCAGCACGAACATACATTCAGCAGCTATGTGAGGATACGGGATGTTGTCCTGAAGACCTGCCTCGGGCGATGAACGATAGTTGGGGAGTGGCGAGAGAGGGTCAGGGATATCCATGCTACCAGCGCGACATGATGATGATGATGATGATGAAGTGATCACCCTGCGTAACTTTGGAGATATAGTGGTAAGCAGTACATTAATCGTAATTTGAAGGGAACGCAAATCTTTGGACAGCCAAGCAAAAGAATATTTTTTTCATTTGTCCATATTTAGTATACGGAAACAGCTTTTATGAGTGTAAAGAAGAGGCTGCAGTCCAGTACTTTTGACATTTCTCCACGGGGACTCCCCCGAATTACACAAGGATACAACATACTTGTGAACCTATCCTTGAAGCAACAACCAACAAAATTAAGTAGGGTATACAGTTCACAGAAACGTGCTACAAGGAAAATATCAAATGCTCCCAGGGGTTTCACTCACGGTGTTTAATCATAGGTAAAAAATGCTAAACATTCATAAAATCAACTTTCAGTTAAGGAGCATTACAAATCTATGCCAAAATATGCTCAAGAAAAATGTTAAAAGAATGTTCACAAATATCCGACGAAATATTCTACGGCGATATTTATATATAAAAGAGTCGTTAGAAAAACATTTAATAAATTCAGTTACCTTTTTGGAATCATTTTGTTTTTCAAAGATCCAACGGTTTCAGACTCAAAAGATGTGAAGAAAAATATCAAAAATTATTTTTGCTCAGTCGGTTAGGGTAGTAGAATACACCGACTGTACCTGCAGAGGGGAAGAGCCCCCACCACCAAACGAGTGTCTTGTTATGATTCTAAACCATCTGATCGTGAGGTTCCAGTAATGCTGGAGCTTTGGGGAATGCCGAGTACCCCTTCATAGCCATTGCTCCCAGGGCCACTCTGAATCGGACTGGAAGCACCTGAGAGGGTCTGATCTATGTGTTAAATAGAAATAAACTTTGTACTTATACTAAACTGAATTCTTTGAAATAAGACTGTTTTGACATTTACACTGCGTAATTACCTGAATTATTTGAAATAGAACTGTTTTTGATATTGAAACTGTACTTACACTAAACTGAATTGTTTGAAATAGAACTACTTTGACGTTTAACTGTGAGTAAACAAAAACAATACTTATATTAAACCGAATTGTTTTAATTAGAACTGTTTGACTAAACTGAATAGCTTGAAATAGAAATGTTTTTGGTGATTAAACGGTGTACTTATGTTAAACAGAATTGTTTGAAATAGAACTGTTTATTTGTATAAAAATGGATTTGGTATTAAATAGCCTACAAAGGTTGATATGCCATAAACCCCAAAAAACAAAAAAACTAACAATCAAAAAGTTTTCGTTGAGTTGTAACTTCCATTTTTCGTTAAAGTGAATCTTTTTTGTAAAGGATAGCTCGACATTTTCGATTTAAATATGAAACACTTTACTTGAAACTCGTTTTATCAAGACGTCACGAAAAGGATGAGAGTTTACTCTATAATCTTTCTCGATAGCTTCATTCACAAGACAAACGAAACTATTGCATCATGCAAAATAATGAAATCTTTCCAACTTTATAAACGTGAGTTTTATCATTAGGGGTTTTCAGACTATTGTCTTCATCTTCATTGTTATTTCCACAACATTTCAGCCGATATGTTCTCCGGCCTTCTTTAGGTGTTTGTCGAACTCGGGAACCTACACGGAACATCGGATTACGTCCTTTATGGGATCCATGGTGGTCGCTTGTTCTGATTCCATTAACCATAACCGGGTACAGGTATTAAGTATTTCTGCATTCTTACTCGCCTGCAGTCAGGATTGAACCTGCAACCACTTGATAATTGTCTCCTTAGAAGTTTAGGGAACCAACGCCTATAACCGTTATGCTATGTGTCCTGCTGGACAAGCTTCTAAGAAGATAATTATCTGGATGTTGCTGGTTCAATCCTGACTGCAGGCGAGTAATAATGCAGGAATTTTTAACCCTTGTACCCGGTTATGGTTAATAGAATCAGAACAGGTGACCCCACCCCCGTGGATTCAATAAAGAATGTAGTTCGTAGTTCCGTGTAGGTTCCCGAGTTCGACAAACACCCGAACAAGACTGGAGGAAATATCGGCCGAAACGTTGTGGAAATAACAATAAAGATGAAGACAATAGACCTAAAACACTTAATGATAAAAATCATCAAGCTTTGTCTCAGAAATTTATAAACGTGCCAAGAATTTTTATAGTGTATCATATGTTTTACATATCTTATTCATTTGATTTCGTGCTCGTGAAATAGATCTAATTAAAAAAAAATATATATAAATCCTAACAAAATCTTATCTTTTAATTTTTAGTGTCATCAATTTGGTCCTCATTAGTTCTCAACATGAGTTACTACGTAGTATACCGATTACCGTAATTGTTCGTTTATAATTAGCACTTTTTTTTTTTTATATATATCAGTAAGCTTAAAGTTGAGGGTACCTATTGAATACAAAAAATAAATATAAATATTTTATCCAACTCCGTTCTTCATTATATTAAGAACGGTATGATTGAATTTAAGCTATATATCTGATCCAAACAAACTAATGTACAACAAACACTTCTGATTGATTCCGTTACAGAGAAATATCCACCGGAATGTGTGTTTGTTTTTAATTTGGTTTTTCCTTGAATGAAGTTATTTTTGCCACAAGCTTGTTGCATTTTCGTGAGAACATAGCCGTGTTTCCTCAAAATGCAGCAAAAATGCTTTGCTTGAGAGTATTAATAAGTAAAGAAAAGTTAGCGACCGTAGTCCAGGGGGGACACGGAAGCTCCCTTTTCAATAGCTACTACACCAAGATGTAGGGAAGGGTTCTACTTCTTTCCCTGGATTGCCCCACTCAACCCTTGATCCATTCTTTATAATGTGTTATATCATGCAAAATACGATATAAACGATGAGATGAGTCCGAATGGAAAAACTTATACGAACACGAATGGAATATCAACGACAGGTTTATTTTACTAAAGGTATAAGTAGAATAGAGTCCACACACGGTAGCCGATACCGGAACTGGGAGCGTAGGTACTTTCCTTACGTCGTCTTTATTCTCTTACATTCTGCGGTATTTGTTGACCGCCCCACCCAACGGGCAAGTGTGGCACAAGGCCTTTTCTATGGTGGGTCCGGGCGCAGGGCCGTAGCCCACACGTGCCCGGCATTTTCCAAAAATGCCTACGGCCCCGTCGGCATTCCCTTTATGATTCTCTTACATTCTGCCCTCTGTGTAGTGTGCGTAATCGTATTTAATATAGCTGGGCGGATCCACCGTTAGGGGTGATAGGTTTTTCCATTACAACATAATGCTAAGTATTAATACAGTAGGCATCAAGTACCATTTCTTGAGTCTTTGGTATCACTCGACCTGGGATTGAACCCCGGTCTGCCGGGCCTGTTTGCGAACACTCTAACCGCTAGGCTAATGGACCGATCGAGAGGGCATGAATAAACTGCGTAAATTTTTATTTTTAGTCTATATGAACCGGATAAATCGTTGAACAAATTTAAATTTAGCAGCCGCAAATTCTAAAAAGTCAATACGTATTAAAAACAAGAAGCGATTATCTTTTTTTTTTCAGAATTTCGTCGCTCAAATCTAGAGTGTTTCCATACACAAATATGTTATACACGAATGATTACGGTAATCTTAGCGAAGTCCTTTCTAAAATTGGCTTTATTTCGCACAGAGCTAAAAGTATCGGAATTCCAGAGAGAATTGAACAATAGTCAGCAAGCCTAGCGTTTTTATCATTACATCACGTGATGTATCTAAACTAGTCTTAATGTAATAACAAAAGTCTATGCTTTTAGAGTCTTTCTCTCTCTCTCTCTCTCTCTCTCTCTCTCTGTTTTATCTGTGATCGTGCAAAAACCAACAAAACATATTTGTGGTCGCCATTATATAGTCAGTAACCTTTTTCATCAATCGTCAAATGTTAAATGATTTTAATCGCTCCAATGTTTATTTTCTTTTACATATACTAGATTCAGCTCAATACGGAACAAGATCATTTAGTGCAAGTTACATAATGAAGATTAAATTTCTTTTAATTGTAATCGCCTTTGAGACTAGCAAGTAATCATTGCTCCACATCAAACTGTCTTTTTATTGATATCAAATTAATTTTAACAAATTCTTAGTAAAATAGAAAATTATCGATCATGTAGAAATTTGATCTCTCTGATAAGATAAAACGGGAATTTTTTCAAACTGTTGCTGCGTCAGTACTATTGTATAGTTACACTACTTGGACTTTAACCTAACACCTGAAGAAAAAGCTTGATGAGTAGTACACAAAGTTTGAGTGTTTTTTGTTTTTTTTGTTCAGTAGCATATCAGTCTTCAGGGATTATATAATGCCAAAGCCATACTTTTAGAAAAATAGCAGTTATGCTATTTAACGCAGAGCTAGGGGGAATAAAGGGGCTCATATTTTTCCAAAGGGTATTTGCCCGAAAGTGAACGTAATAGTGCGAATGGAGTTCAAAATCGCTTACTTCAAGGCCGCAGTCCCGCACTTAAGCCATTACATCCATGTAAAACAAATAAAACATATTTTGCAGTGCTGGCGAAGTAAAGAACTCACAAGTAAAATTTTCCAATGAATTCCTTACCGTCAGGGCTGGCCGACCAGCAAAAACGTACGTTCCTCAGCTTTGTACGGACACTGAATGCCGTCTAGAGCTCTAATTTACAAAATTTTTAAGCCAGGATCCTTTTCTATGTCAGGTTCTATCTATGGATCCCTTAATATGAATAAAAATGAAATCTTGTGGACCCATATATAAATAAAGATTAAATCTCATGGACCTCTATATAGATAAAAATGAAATTTCGTAGACACCAATAAAGATAAAAATGAAATTTCATCGACCCTTATATAAATAAAAATCAAATCTCGTGGACCCATATATAAATAAAGATTAAATCTCATGGACCTCTATATAGATAAAAATGAAATTTCGTAGACACCTATAAAGATAAAAATGAAATTTCATCGACCCTTATATAAATAAAAATCAAATCTCGTGGACCCATATATAAATAAAGATTAAATCTCATGGACCTCTATATAGATAAAAATGAAATTTCGTAGACACCTATAAAGATAAAAATGAAATTTCATCGACCCTTATATAAATAAAAATCAAATCTCGTGGACCCATATATAAATAAAGATTAAATCTCATGGACCTCTATATAGATAAAAATGAAATTTCGTAGACACCTATAAAGATAAAAATGAAATTTCATCGACCCTTATATAAATAAAAATCAAATCTCGTGGACTGCCATATAAATAAAAATGAATCTATCAGCTAGACTATACAGATGATATAGCGCTTCGTGTAAACACTCCTGGTTTAGCCGAATCCCTGCTGCATAGAGTGGAGCAGGCAACAGGACACATTGGCCTCCCCGTGAATGCAGATATTAAAGTTCATGTACTTAAAATGAACAATAGCCTTCTCAATTCTAAGTGGCTGGTCTCTGAAATTAGTAACAATTTCACTCACCTTGGCACCAGTGTCCCATCTAATGAAAGTGAAAGGCATGGACTGTAATCGATAGGTTATCGATCGTATGGAAGTCTGATCCGCCCGATAAAATAAAACGGGATTTCCTCCAAACAATGGCTATGTCAATACTACTGTATGGATGCATCACATGGACAACTAACAAAACGCATAAATATGAAGTTAGACGAATTGCGAAAGAAACGGGAATCTGTGCTTTCAACACACTTTGATGAGGATGAAATAAGACCATTAGAGTGAGGTACTATTTACCAACCCCTCCGCTCGGGCAGGATATGACACAAGGTCAATTTTTAAGCGGAGTTTAACAGGTTTTGAATTCAGAGTTTTCCTTCTCTTAGACTAGTTGCCTCACCAAGGCTGAAAAACCTAGTCCGTCCTACTATTTACCCATAGCTGGAGGGAGAATAAGGGTGTTCATACCTTTCCCAAGGGTATTTGCCCGAAAGTGAACGTAATAGCGCGACTGGAGTACGAACTCGCGAACTACGATTCCGCAGTTCATCGCTTTAACCATTACACCACGAGGACACCATTAGTGTGAGGTACCTTTTGAGAATCGAACTCTGCAGTGGTGTTTGAGCCAGGCTTGAAAAACATTTCTCGTTGGTGATTCTTTTCTCTGCTTTTATTGATATTTGATTTACGAGAGCTTAATTTACTTATCTTACGACAGAACAAATCAAAAAGTTTAAGGTAATCAGTGATGATCGATCTTACTGTAGAAGTTATTGTCTTTTACACGAGCTTTGTTCCCTCGATAGCGCTCACAACTTTAATATATTTTTATTTCTGAGCAGCTTACGTTATTTTAGAGATATAAAGCATCTGTGTGTTGTGAGAAAAAAAAGCGCTTCTGTTTCATTAATCTATTTTCCACGTGATTTTCATGTATTCTTTTTATGGCGTTCGATTTGAAAAAAAAAAGATGCATTAAAAAAGCAACTTATTTTCTAGGAAATCATTGAATGTGTTATATATTTTTTGTCTTTTCAGGTATAGAAATGTCATTCACTGGAAAAGAAAAAGTGTACAAACATTAAACATAGAATTTTGTGTTGTTTCTACACATGCTGTTAAAATTTGAAATCGTTCGAACGAGAATTGGTCAAATTATTAGAATATGAAATGATATCAAAATTTCTTAAGCACCAAGTACGTCAGGAATATCACTTTTTAGAAACACTATATATATATATATATATATATATATATATATATATATATATATATATATATATATATATAATTTAAAGTAAAACTTAACAGATGAGTTCCATTAAAAGTTTATTTCAACAATCTTTTTGCCAGATTATCTTCCGGCGGAATCAAACATATTATATTCCATCTGAAGATACAGTCTTGCAAAAAGATTGTTGAAATAGATTTATAATGAAATTCATCTGTTAAGTTTTACTGATACATTTTCTCGGCACGTGAGTTTTGTTATATATCTATATATATTTTTCATTATTTTTATATATTAATAGCCGTGCATTGAGCACTCATTTTGAATATATTAATTCTATATATTCTATGTGGATTGTTCCTCTTAAGTCTAGTAAGAAGCTTGATATATATATATATATATATATATATATATATATATATATATATATATATATATATATGACGGGACACATATATGTGTCTTTTTAGCTAACCTATTTGAAGGTCAACCAATGTAGTCAGTACCCCTATACCCGAAACATTATTTGATATCCTGTATACCTCCCTTAACCTCGTTTTGAAAACCATGTCGAGAAGGAACCTGATGGTCAGAAACTAACATGCACAAATGGATCTTTTTCGAAAAGGAGGTGAAGGAGAAAAAGTATTCGACAGTCATCTTTTCATGTAAACCCAGAAAGAGCCAGGTCAAGAAATCGGTTAGCAGCCGTAGACCATTTGAGAAGCCAGCCTAGGGCATTGAGGGTAGTAATTTACAAAGCTTTTTGCTTTGATGTAGCTCAAGGCCGATTGAATGGGGCACCCAGTGAAACTCAAACTCACTCTCGCAGATTTGCAAATCAATCTTCTAACCATTACACTACGCGTGGCGCGCAGGCCAGTGAGGGTAGATTGCAGTGGAAAATGCCATGGAGTGCAAACAAGGCAAAGAAATAATCCACGCTTTGAAGAAATAGCCAGGCGCTCAAACTCCTTTGTACCAACGACCTTAACCTGTGAAAAGAAAAAGAAAATTGAATTTCGGATAAGCCAACGTTGAGAGTCGAACAGGCCAAAGAGTATTAAATAAATGTCCAAGAGAAACTCAACTTGAAGAAGACTGGGGCAAGGGGAAAAAGCCTCAGGAACCCTCCCATGACCTTTTGCAACTACGCGGACATACGTGGAAAAAAAGATAAGTCAGATTTGGATTAAGTTTCTATTTCTCAGTCCAAACTTTGAGTACATTGTACTATTTTGCTTTTCTTTCTTTTACCCTTTCATTGCTGTATAAAAATTGTTCATTGTTGAATAAAAATTGTCTGAACTTTCCATTTTGAATTTGCTTTCTGTGTCTATTTTTTGTATAAGCTAACTCTATCTGACCAGATACCATCTTTTTTTTAACCGTATGTTTGCAGCCATTGTTACCGATTTTTCAATTTCGAGAAATTCGTAACAATGTATACATATATATATATATATATATGTGTGTGTGTGTGTGTGTGTGTGTGCTTGTGTGTGTGTGTGTGTGTGTGTATTCTCCCTCCAGTATAAATTGCGTAAAATAAAAAATAATGTCGGTCTTAACATTTCTGAGAAAATTCGAAAAGTTTACAACCGTAAAGTCTCGAAAGCACAATAAAACTTATCAGACAAATCCTCGGCCCTATATTTTCATCTGTGGTATCACTCAAGTTTAAAAACGGTGCTTCTTTGGTAAAATATTAAATATAGAAGTCTGAGTAGATTCCCAACATGCTGTTAAAATATCAGATCAAGTAAACGAGAGTTGGTCAAGTTATTAGATTAGGAAACGGTATGTTTTTCTGAAACATCCTGTACACCTCAAATGATATCAAAGTTTTTGAAACATCCTGTAAAATGAAGTGAGAATCCTCTTAAAATCTACGTGGAATTTTGTTTGATGAGGAAATTAACAGATTTTAAAACTTTGAGGTCAACTCTCTCACCCTATATATATATATATGTGTGTGTGTGTGTGTGTGTGTGTGTGTGTGTGTGTGTGCACATATACATACGTATATAAAACTACCAGTTTGTATGTTCGTGTCCAGGTTATGTATGAAATTGTATCCCCAAAACAACCACTTGTTGGTTTACTAAGCCACTCTAATACTGATATAATGTGATACAAGGTCAATCTTTTTTGGCGGAGGTCCTCATATGTTGGGAGCGAAGCCTCAAGTAATGAATCCGACTCCACAAATTTTGGTTGAAGGAGCTACTGCTTCTTGTTTAGAAGACAGTTTCTCGAAGCCAACCTCTTTAATGTATTGACAGGATAGAAGGTAATTTTCTGTCTCAAATGAAAGAACGCTACACAAGGTAAATTTTTTAGTCGGACCACCCCATGTATGGTTACTTGGTTGAAAGGCAGTGATAAAAATTTCATCGCTTTTTCGTCATAACTCTGAGAAGGACATTGCAGGTACCAGGTAATGAATTTGAGTCTTGCCTTTTTACGAAGAGGGAGCAGGTATTGCCAGGAAGCGCGGTCTCCTAAAACAAAACTATTGTTAATATATCCATTCACGGTCAGGATGCGACAAAAAGTCATTTTAAAATGGGATAAAGCAAGCTTAAATTCTGAGTTTTCCTTCTAGATTGGTTACTATACCCAGAGTAAAGGACTCAGTCTGTACTACTATTTACCGATTATTAGGGAAAGAAATAGATTCCTGCCATCTCCAAGAGTATTAGCAAAGTGAAACATAAGCAGCCTCGTTTAGGATTTGAACTCGGGTCGCCGAGTCAATTTTTACGACGGTAACCATTACGACAGTTTCATCAATGTTTTTTTTTTTGGCATTTCCCGAAAGATCATGTATCAAACATTTTCCTTAGTTTCGCTGCCAATTTCGATTGAAGCATTTTTTTCCTTGACTCATTTCTTCCACTCATTCTGGATTTTAGAAACATTTTGCGTCCCTATTTTTCAGAGCATAATATAAAACTTCATATTTTACAGTTTTTGTAGTTTTTGTAGCATGTCTTTTGTCATACCTCGATGAATTGTAAAAAGGTGAATCAAAAGTTCTGCAATATTTTGGTAAAAGGAGGCTCAATTCGTCAGCTTCGGATGCTTTTACTGAGTTCCTGAACATGAGGAATCATATTGGACTCTGAGATGTCGGACTCGCCTGATACTCTCTCAATGATACTCATCGTATTTGTCTCATCGTATGGCTTGGAGCACGCGCTTCGGAATACACGGTTTTAGACCTACCCAGCCTCGGATGATCGTCGAGTTCCAAGCAACCCAATCGAAATTTCTCGAATCATCTGCTTATTGTGATCAACTTTGTCTTCACCTTTTACACAACAAATGTTTTTGAATGCTTCTGCAGCCGTATTCAGAATGTAAAACTTTTGACTCACTCAAGTAAAATAGACATGTGTGTAAAAGGTATACCATTGGACAAAAATACTCCCACCCCCCTCTCTCTCTCTTGGGATTGTATTTATACAGTGCCACAAAAAACACGTTACGATTGGAGACCTCCAGGCTGAATTGGATGAACAGATCTTATGTATGTTATGTTCATACAGTTTTTTAAGTGGCTAGGAAAGTCTATCGTTCAGTATTGTAGACTTATACCAAAATCAATAAATTCCTTCTGACCCGCCATTTTTTTTTTGTTTATTTTTTTGGTAGGCCAGTTTTCCGTGTGTTTTAAAAGTTGCCAGCAAGAACACCCAGCGTTGTCCGCAACAAAATAATTTCAAATATGACAACACAGATATGTACTTTAATATATTTCTTCTAACTTAACACTGGAGATCTGGGGAGTGTAGAGAACCCACTCAAGGCCACTTCGACCTGGAGTGGTAATACCATCTTCGGTTATACTTGTGGATCAAATAGCTCTGTTTTAAAAAAATGTTGTATTCGATAGGAATGTGCGAACCCACTCCCAAATAAAACTTTTAAGAAACAACTACACGGCAAATGGAAACATGAAATTAAAATGAATGCGATTCCTTAACCTTAAAATAAGAATTTATGAGTTGATATGCCATTAAAATCAATCCATATTTACCAACCCCTTCCGCTTGGGCAGGATATGACACAAGGTAAATTTTTAAGCGGGGTTTAATAGGTTTGAATTCAGAGTTTTCCTTCTCCTAGACTAGTTGCTTCACCACGGCAGAAAAACCAGTCAGTCCTACTATTTACCCATAGGTGGAAGGAGAATAATAGGATTCATACCTTTCTCAAGGATAGTAGTGCTATGTGAAATGTAATCAGTCTCGTCCAGGATTTGAACTCGTGTCGCCGTGTCCATTTCCTACGACAACAACTATTACGCCACGGTACCTCCATTAAAATCAATCAATCAATTAAATCTAATATAACACGACAGCAAAAAATAAATGAATTAATGAATTAAAAAAAGACTAAAAAAATTAAAATAAAATTCATTTACACGACAAACAAAACTGTTGCTGGGAAATATTCTGATTCTGAAACACACAAAAAAGAGGACAACTTTTTAAAATTAGTCATTTGAATTAAATTATATCAATACTAATACTTGTTTTGATTTGGTTTGGTTTGGTTTCATAGCATATCAACCATTGTAGGTTATTTAATGCCAAATCCTCTTTATACATATATATTATATATATAGGATTTGGTTTGGTTGGGTTTTATGACATATCAACCATTGTAGGTTATTTAATACCAAATCCTCTTTATACATATATATATTAAATATATATGATTTGGTTTGGTTGGGTTTTATGAAATATCAACCATTGTTGGTCATCTAATACCAAATCCATTTTTATACATATAAATAGTTCTATTTTAAAAAAATTCAGTTTAGCATAAGTACACAATTTAAACGACAAAAACGGTTCTATTTCAAACCATTCATTTTTGTCAACAAAGTTAAAGAGTTCCTCGTATTACTGTGTATCACCAACAGTTCAATTAAACACCAGTCATTTATTCACACACAGTTACAAAAAAACAGTTACTGTAAAAACAGTTCTATTTTAAGCAATTCAGTTTTGCATAAGTACGCAGTTTAAATGACAAAACAGTTCTATCTCAAACAATTCCGTTTTACATAAATACATTGTTTAAATGTCAAACAGTTTTATTTGACCCATAGATAGGACCCTATAAGGTGCTACAACTCCGGGCCCAAGTGAACCTGGGAGTGATGTCAATGAAGGGGTATTCCGCATTCCCCAAAGCTCCAGTATTACTGGAGCCTCAACATCAGTGTCATATCCAGGATACTTGTTGGTGGAGTCTTACTCCTCTGCAGAGATGTAGTCGATATTGTCTACGGCCTCAGCCGACTGGGCCATTTGATCCTTCATCGTCCACTTTCTAATTCCTATTTATCGCAACTTATTTTGGTCACCACGTCTACGAAAGCAAAGAGCAATGCCCATCAAAGCAAGAATAAGTTCAGAAACAGTTGTTGTTTTATAGGTATCTAAAAAAAATTGGCGAAGACAAATACGAGAATAGGTTGTTTATTTCAAGAGAGGAAAAGTCTGACTCGTGGTTACATAAACATTTCACTAATTTTATTACCGATGTTACAACGTCCTGTTGGACCAGTATCAAAAATGGAAAGAGGCATTTTCTAGACGATCGAGGAAAGGTATGCTCTTTAACGAGTCGTAGTCCAACCGAGATCGATGGGGCTATTAGCCCTGAAATTTAGGTTGTGACTTGTTTATCTACCAGTAATTAATTGTTTCTTTATTAGTAGTATTAGTATTAGTAGTACTAATAGTTGTGGTAGTAGTATGTACCTAGGTATGCATGTATGTATGCATTTAATTCCTCTACCACGGCCAGGAGGTGACATAAGGTCAGTTTTTATTTCAAGTACTAGTGATTGGAATTCGATATTTTCCTTCTCTTAGAGTGGTTGCCAAACCAATGCTAAAGAACCCAGTCTGCCCTCTTTTAAACCTATGTAGATAGAAGAGATGAGTTCTTACCTAAGAGCATTATTATCATTATTATTAGTAGTAGTATTAGTACTATAATTATTATTATTATTATTAGTTTTTTCTTTAAATTCACCAACTACACTTCAGCTTTGCTGTGTTATTTTCGGTATTCTTATATATAGCATCATCATGTCACGCTATCAGCACGGATATCCCCGACCCTCTCCCGCCACCCCTCCCTATCATTTATTGCTTCCGGCGGGTCTTCAGGGCTACATCCCGTATCGGCACAGAGCTGCTGTATGTAGGTTCCAGCTGGTCGTTCTGCCTTTGCTTGTCCATGTGAAGGGATTCACATGAGTAGACCATTTTATATATATATATATATATATGTATGTGTGTGTGTGTGTATGTGTGTGTGTGTGAGAGAGAGAGAGAGAGAGAGAGAGAGAGAGAGAGAGAAACACAAATATTAGGAAGATGAAGGATAACTCTAGTCAATTTTTTTCGGTTTGGTCTAGTTTATCTTTATTTTTATTATTATTATCATTATGGATGTTGTTGTTATAATCATTATTATTCATACTCGAACTGTTCGGTCTTGTCACGGGTCACTAGCTAATTTTTTTGCACCCTGAAAACTCCCATTAATTATGCATATCTACCTGCTTCCCTAGAGGACACTGTCGGGATAGTTGATGGATTTAAAGTTGTGGGTTTTGTTTTCTTTTTCATTGGCGGTTATTTGTTCGTGAGATAATATCACGCCAATTCCTGTTTATTCAGAAAAATTCAAAGGCGTTCCCCCAACTTCGAACGAGCGTCCTATTTGGCCATTTGAGTCATATGACCAGTATCCTGTTGCTCAGGAAAATGCCATTCAGGCTGGGTTTTTTTTTATTCATTAGTTATAAACGAAAAGACTGCGTGGTACAAGACTCGTTTTTTTACGAAGAAAAGTGGCCCGACTGAAATTGTACATTTACCTTTCATTTTTTTTTTTTTTTTTTTTTTTTTCATATATAAAAAAGAATTTCGTTTAAACGAAACAAATCAGTATTTTCTTCACAATTACGAAGCAATCTACTTGTAAAATCTTGTGGGAGGTACTTTCCGGAAATCAAAAGCAAAAATGATCATATTGTATGACATTCATTTTCATTCATATATAGTAACATGAAACTGTATAACCATTTGCATTGAAATTGGCAAACTGACTTTGAATTTCTGTTGAAGATTTTTGTGTCGACTCATCATTAGCGCCATAGAGAAAGGTATAATTCTGCTTCGTCAAAACCCATCACTCCTTCTGAAATAGAAGCATAGATATCATTGACCGCTGTAATAACAGGTTTAGGAATCATTTACTTTCTTTCAAATAAGAATTGTGGTTTTGTCTTGTTTGTTGTCGAAAAATGTTGGTTATCATATTGGGTTGATTGATTTTAACGGCATGGTAACCCGTTTTGAGTTATTTTATGCCAAGAGGTTAAGGAATCGCGTTCATTGCATGTTCATATTAACATTTTTGTGTAGTTCTTTCTAAAGAGTTTTCTTTTTTGCACATGGTCCTCTCAAATATAAATAATTTCTAAACAGTTGCATTTGACCCATTGACGGAAACCTAACAGGTACTACCACTCCGAGTCAGAATGGACATGGGAGTAAAAGCAGTGAAGGGTAATCCACATTCTTCTGAGCTCCACACCGGATTCACTCTAGTGTCATACTCAGGATCCCATTGGCGGGGTATTACCGCACTTCAGGGAATACAGAGATTGTATTCTCAACCCTATTTACTAGGCTTATTATCATTCTGGAGCTGTAAGCTCATGGTTTCAATCCTCATAGGGTACACCACTAAATTTTTGAGGCAGCTACGTAATCTTACAGCTATCAATAGTCGGTAATCAAGTCCAGACAAAAAGCCAGGATTTCATGTGCTTATTCCCCAAACCGATAAAATTTCAGTAAACACAGAATAGCGTTACATAACCTTTCTAAACACTTTTCTCCTTGTGCTGCATGTAGCCGATATTAACAATACCATTTCAAATAACTAAATCCTGATACCTAGTAAAGAAAAAAATGCATTTTGTTTTTTTTCTTAAGAATTACAGCATAGTTTGCAAGCTCATCTCACAGACCAAGACGCTCTCATAGAGAATTCGATCTTCACTGTTCTTTTCATTGCCGTTACTTGACTCAGGTCAGCGGGATAAATCAAAAGACGTTGTACGAATTTATGAGACGAAGCTTGATGATTTTTATCATTCAAGGTTTTTCCACTAAAAGTAAGGCTAGAACAACATCGAAAAGCCGTACTACGAAGTGAAATTGAAAAGTCGGGTTTTTCAGACCATATATGAAATGAAAAAGGAAACCATTTGTCCTAATGAGATGAAGTTAAAATAATTGATAGAGAAGAACATTGGTGAATTAGACGCTTTAAAGAATCAGCACATATGTTGGGCTACAGTTACCTGTCGAGTCGACCAAATATAGAGATGAATGCAATCAGAGAACCAATAATCAAAAAGGTAAGATTTTAAAAAATCGTAATATGAGCTCAGATAAAACAAATTATTCGTTATAGTAGTAATTCATAGTGATTTAAAAACATTAAGTTTATAACTCTCCAAAGTTAATTCTGAACTGTCCAGCTGGACACATAGCGTAACAGGCATTGGTTCCCTAAGCTTCTAAGTGGCAATCATTTGAAGGTTGCAGGTTCAAGCTTGACTGCAGGTGAGTAATAATACAGAAATGCTTAACACTTGTTCACGGTTAGAGTTAACTGAATCAGAGCAAGCAACCTCCATGGATTAAATAAAGGACATGGTTCGAAGTTCCATGCAGTCCCCCGAGTTCAAAAAGAAACACCTGAAGAAGGCTGGAGGACACATTGGCTGAAACGTTATGAATTTAAAGATGAAGACAATCGTCCAAAAACCCTGAATGATAAAAATCAAGAGACTTTGCCAAGTCGGTGTTACTCCGTTGCCAGCGATCGGTGTGCACATTTTAATTAAAAAGGCAGAATTTCAAATATTCGTTTTCAAGGCAAGGCCCTTGGCACTAACTTCATTTGTACCTATCCTTATTCGGTGTGGAAGTATGGGTTCACTTATCTCTTGCGCCATTGGACAGGTCATAAATTCATCTCTCCCAGTAGGTCGGGTCAGGGATTACAATCTAATGCTATCATTTCACCTCATACAACCTACTGCTAAGTTACTTGGAAAGAAAATGAGAACAGCCGGATTATGTCATCCATTACCCCGCCCCGGGAACAACTATAAAGTATTGTATCCTGTTGATTTACAAGTTTTATTTTCTAACAGCAAAGTACCCGTAAAAAAAAGGAGTATTCATGTATGGATCGATAGGGTTAAACAAATGAAAGCGGAACATTCTAAATTCAAAAATCGATAGACGAAACACTTCTTGGCAAGTTTGTTTTGCTTTGTTTTATTTTTTTTGTTTTCGTTTTTATTTATTTTTTTATATCTTGCGCGGTTACGATAAACACACCTTTTTTTCTGAAACGACTAATAGGCCAGATTTTTTATTACCATCAGGGCCTTGTGCACGCGATGGATACCGGCCATGTAAAGGTTTGTTTTTTTCCCCAGTTGATTTTCAAGTTTGTGAGGCTTCTTTTTTTTTACAATTTTTGTTTAATTCCCACGCACCTCTATTGTTGGAATATTACAGACTTTCTGTGGATTTTGGGGTCTCTCTATGTAATATGAGTAACGTTTAAGTTAATTTAAACTTAGTGTTATTATATAAGTATTATAACAGTTTTCCACACCCGTAGTAACTGGTGGTTTTTACTGGAGTTTCATTGGGAGCAAATCTTCTTCGCTCTCCAGGACTATTCTAAGTATTTTTGCTCGTCTCAATTATCCTTCATACCTTCCATTTTCCTCGTCTCTTTTCCAGATGCCACAGGGTTGTTTTAAGGGCTGCAATTATCATATTTACCCAACCCCTCTGCTCGGGCAGGATATGACATAAAAAACAGATATAAAAAAATAAATAAAAACGAAAACAAAAAAAATGAAACAAAGCAAAACAAACTTGACAAGAAGTGTTTCGTCTATCGATTTTTGAATTTAGAATGTTCCGCTTTCATTTGTTTAATATGACACAAGGTCAATTTTTTTAAGCGGAGTTTAACAGGTTTGAATTAAGAGTTTTCCTTCTCCAAGACTAGATGCCTCACCAAGGCTGAAGAACCTAGTCTGGCCTACTATTTATCCATAGATGGAGGGAGAATAATTGGATTCATACCTTTCCCAAGGGTATTAGTGCTATGTGAAATGCAATCAGCCCAGGATTTGAACTCGTGTCGCCGTGTTCAATTCCTGCGACGATAACCATTACACCACGGGCACCTCCTAAGGGCCGCAATTATAAGGAGGATACAGTGGCGTAATGGTTAACGTACTGGACCGCGACATCGTAATAAACAAGTTCGAACTCTGTCACGTTGTTGTGTTCATTTTCAGACTAATACGCATGAGAAAAATAAACTCCCTTATTCTCAATTGACTAAATATTACTATTAGTATTCTTCTACAAGGATGGATTTGGCATTAAATGACCCAGGAAGGTTGATATGCCATTGAACAAAGAAAACAAACCATCCGACTATGCTTAGTATAACTGCCACCCTCATGTTACTTCAGCTCTATTGTAAGATCTAGATATCATTTGTTTTCCCTTGTTTGAACGTTAAAATTTATTTGTTGGCAAGTTAATTTGTTCTTGTAAACTACAACTTAGTCAGATCTTCTGGCCGGCGTTGGGTGTTGCTTTTTATTTTAAGATCCCAAAAATTTTTGGCCCAGTCGGCCGGGGCTATAGATTTCGCTGACTGCATCAAGTGTTCCGGATATGACACGAAACAATCTGGTGGAGAGGCTTCAGTAATGCTGGAGCTTTGGGGAATGTGGAGTACCCCTTCATTGCCATAGCTCCCAGGTCCACTCTGGCCTGGAGTGGTAGCACTTGATAGGGTCCTATCGATGGGTCAAATAGAACAAAACAGTGTACTAATGTTAAACTGAATTGTTTGAAATAGAACTCTGTATATATATATATATATATATATATATATGTGTGTGTGTGTGTGTGTGTGTGTGTGTGTGTGTGTGTGTGTGTGTTTACCATTAAATGACCTCCAAAGGGTGATATGCCATAAAACCAACCCAAACGAAACCAGACAATTTTCCATTTTACTTTCGGGTGACAGATTAAGATTTATACATGTACTATTTGTCAGTATGATCAAAGGTTAGTCTTTCTCTTTTCTGTGTCCTAGTGCTCTAATCTATATTGGTATCACTGTTACCTTAATATTGCACGACATTTTTTTTTAACTCTTCGACAAGTTTTATTTCTTTCTTTCCTTTATTTTAAATCTGGGATCTGACGGAACGAGAAAGTTCACGTTTGTTTAAATCTAGCTTTCCTGGCCCCAATTAGGTGATCCGTTTATCTCAAAATTTTCAGAGTCTTATTTTCTTGGAAAGTTTCTGCTGTGTCAATATCCGATTTGTAGGGTCACATTTTAGTCGATTGCATTGTACAAAGTAAATTTAATCTTTTATAATTGATGATCACAATAGTTGTGAAACAAAGCGAAATCGAGAAAATAACCCCTACATATTAATCTATGTGAGCTTTATTTCTAATAATAGCCAGACTAGCAGCTGGGACTGTTGAATACATCGACTGCATCTTTGATGAGGCGTAACACCCACCGTAACGAGTGTCCTAGATATTTCACTAAGCCTCTTGATGGTGAGGCTCCCGAGCTTAGGAGAATGTGGACTACGCCTTAATTTATATTACTTCCAGATCCACTCTGACCCGATGTGGTAGAATCATTCAGAGTCCTACCTGAAGGAGAAGCAGAGTTTGTAATCATTTACTATATTTGAAACCATTTGACTGTGTGAAAACAAACGATAATTATTGAATTGCATTATTAGTATTATATAGCGATGCTTGCAACCATTTAACTGTGTGCAAATAAAACTATTACTGTTAGATAGCAAAAGTTCAAACCTATTAATTATGTGCAAACAAATGACCTCTGGCTTGTTTAAAATGTTACCTACAAAGTATAAACTATTCGTTTACAAATCATATATATTTTATATATATATATATATGTCTAAACAGGATTTAGCATTAAAAACCTACAAGAGTTGAATTCCTCACAACCTAACCAAGCAACTATATATATATATATATATATATATATATATAATTTTTGAATCTGTAGTTTTGCATTTGTTGAACTATCAGTGTCTTCATTTGAGACGCAAGAGTTTCTTTGAAATGGTAAATGATGGTTTTTGAAATACCACGCAAAACGAATTAAGATATATTTTTCTTTCTAGATTATTTGAAAATCCTATTTTTTAGCCAATTAGATTCATAAAAAAACATTAATCTACTTTTTATCTAATTCGTCGCCCGTCTAAATCTTATAAATAAAACAATAGTACGCAATAGAGATCTATGTTTACTCGACTGATATCTGTTTGATTCTTTAATATGACCTATTTTTTACATTCACTTCTTTTCAGGATAAATTCATTTTCTATATCTCTTAATTATTTCTACATAACTAAAATCTTTCTTTATGTTTACAATTTTCGATAGTTTTGCTTTCACTAACATCCACACAGCTTATTATTCATCATCATCATCATATCGTGCTGGCAGCACGGATATCCCTGACCCTCTCTCGCCACTCCTCCCAATCGTTCATCGCCCTAGGTAGGTCTTCAGGACAACAACCTGTATCCTCACATAGCTGCTGAATGTACGTTCGTGCTGGTCGTCCTGCTTTTGCGCGGCCGTGTGTGGGGATCCATAAGAGTACATCTCTTATGAGTTCATCTCTGCTTCTCCAGCAATGTCCTCCAGCATTGCTGCATTGCTTATTATTACACACACATATTAGCCTATAAATATACTTTGCCGCTACATAATAGCATACACACACAAAGATCTTTTACATACAAAAAATATATTATCTATCTGTGAAGCAATGCAAATTGCTATTAACTTTCTTCCTGCTAATACCATATTGTTTTAATTAATATTACCTTTATTTGCAAGAAAACAGACTGCAACTTTTGTGGGTTTTTTTCCAACGAAATTTTTACTCAAGTTAAAAAAATAAATATATTGAATTTACAGAACTGTGTTTTATTTAATCATTTACACACTTTACGATATATATATATATATATATATATGAGCCATAGAAGACTCATCAGATGTTCCCTTCGAAAATAATGCCTCTTATTTTTTTAGTTGGGCTCCGAAGGTCATGAGCTGGTGCTGATTTTATACCAATTGTATCGGAAATTTTAACTATATCCAATTAAAATCGACGTCCAGAAACAAAAGGGTACTTATTTTTCTGATATCAAATTACTGGAAAAAATTTTAAAAAATGAACATTAAAAGAGAAGGGTCTGGCTAAATTAAAAGAATCCATCTAATACAATTAATCGAAAAGAAAAAAAAAGAAAAGAAAAAAGGATTGGACAATAAATCCTCGCTCTGGTTAGCAAATAACAAATGCAAACTAAAGTGTGTACTCCCTGTAACTCGTTTACAAAAGTTAAAATAGATAGGATTACTCCCGTAAATACCGGGCCATTGGCCTCATGAGTAGAGTATTCGCCAATGGTCTGGGAGACGGGGTTCAAGCCTATGTCGAGTAATACCAAAGACTCAAAAAATGATACTTGATGCCACCTTGCTTAACACTCAGCACTATAAGGTAAGGATCAAGGGTAAAGTGGAGCAATCCAGGGAACGGAGTAGCGCCCTCCCTTACTCCTCGGTGTGATAGTTATTGAAAAAGGAGCGTTCGAGTTACCCTCGAGTAAGGTCGCCAACTTGACTTTTTTACTTTATTCTCGTAAATATGAATGGGGCAATTTTTTGAAGCGGAGGCAAACATTCAAAATCTTTTTAAAAATTATTTTTCCTTTTGACCGGTTGGACTTTTGCAATCTGTTGTTGGTCATCGTGAAATTTGTTTCAGGTATTTTAAGCTTTTAAATTTCAGGAATTCACCGAAATAAGCAATTTTTTTTCAAAATTGAAAGAATATTTTTTCCTTTGACGAAATATATCAAGTAATTGGATTAAGAAATGATATCAATTTTTCTGAAATACTTTGTAAATCACAGATAATACGCTTAATCAGAGTGTCTATACTGTATCGCTGACAAATAAGTACGCTTTTTTTTTTAACAAAAGTAATTTTTTTCTTAAGTAAAGATATTAGGATTTTATGATTTCGAATGGAAATTTATACCATTATAACAGATATCATTAGGTATTACAGTTACCGAACTTCCACACTAAACGGTAGCTCTCTGAAACTAGTAGACAAGTTCACCTACCTAGGAAGCGGTGTCTCATCAACCGAAAAGGACATCAACACACGACTAGCAAAGGCCTGGACAGCTATCGATAGCCTATCGGTCATATGGAAGTCAGACCTGACTGATAAAATGAAACGCAATTTTTTCCAAGAACTGGTCGTGTCGATACTGCTGTATGAATGCACTACATGGACGCTAACTAAACGTATGAAAAAAAAGCTTGACGGCAACTAAACAAGAATGCTGAGGGTAATATTGAACAAGTCCTGGAGGCAGTACCCTACAAAGTAGCTGCTGTATGGCCATCTACCACCCATCACGAAAACTTTCCAAATTAGACGAACCAAACATGCAGGACACGGCTGGAGAAGTATGGATGGACTCATAAGTGACGTATTCCTGTGGACCCCTTCACATGAACGAGCAAAGGCAGGACGACCAGCTAGAACCTACATACAGCAGCTCTGTGCCGATACGGGATGTAGTCCTGAAGACTGACCGGAAGCAATGGACGATGGCGCGACATGATGATGATGATGATGATGAAGATATCGAATTCTATTGCACTGAATCTCTGTAACAAAAAATAAGATTACAAAAATTCTGTTAGCAAAAGTAAAATTTCATAATTATATATTTTGAGATTAAGAGTTCAAAATACTTATTGTCTGATTGTAATAGTTAATAGTGTGTGCTTTGATTGTACAAGATTAATACGGTAAGTAAGAGGAATCTATCAATCATTCTATCTCTCTATCTCTCTATCTATCTACGAAGGTCAATAAAGAAGGTGACATTTTTGATAAAGACAAAATAAATATTTTTTAGCATCTTTTCTCATAAAGGTAAAGTTTGCATTATTTTGATTTGCTTTATAGCAAAAATGTTTGTCTTGGGGTTATTCAAAATGGTGGCAAATCAAATGAAATGTTCCAAACCTAAACAGAGGTCTGTCATGAAACTTTATGTGGCAGAGAAGTGCAAACCATGTGACATTTATGGAATACAATGTAATGGATACGTAGAAGCATCTTTTAGTCAAAATATGTTTACTAATGAACTAAACATGGGTTTGCCACAACGAATTTCGAGCCCATTGGTCAATAAAGAAGGTCATGCTCACAGTCTTCTTGGTTCTGAGAGTACCCATCTCTATTGATTTCCTTGAATAAGATGCATTTGTAATCAGCGCTTCCTTTTCCCAAAAGTCACTTTATATAGAGCATGACCCTCGTATTTTGTTCGTCAAGAAATTTAAAAATCCTGATGAATGATTCATAAGAAGATTATATCTTCCAGATAAAAATAATTCTTTATGGAGCACTTACTTATGAGTGATAATATATTTTAAAAAAAGTTGGCGACCTTAATCGAAGGTGACCCAAAGGCTCCTTTCTCAACAGCTACTACACCGAGGTGTAGGGAAGGGGCGCTACTCCATTCCCTGGATTCCTCCACTTTACTCTTGACTCTTACCTTATAGTGCTGAATGCTAAGGAAGGCGGCATGAAGTAGTATTTTTTGAGTATTTCGTATGACTCGACTTGGGATTGAACTCCGGTGTCCCGAACCATTGGTGAACACTCTACTCATTAGACCAATGGCCCGGGTCATTGATAATATATATATGATTTTAAAAAGTGGAAAAGTGGATAAATTAAACACTTACAATGCGTTTAGTCATATTTCGTTCTTTATTCAAGGAAAAACTTATTTAGACAAAATATTTAGAGTTTTTCTACATTTTAGCCAATATAAATAAAATAAAATTTTGCGACTGTAGCTACTACAATAGCTAATACACTGGAGTGTAGGGGAGCGCACTATTCCTTCCCCTAGATTGCTCCACTTTACCCTTGATACGTATTTGTGTGTGTGTGTCAGACCTAACCGATAAAATGAAACGCAGTTTCTTCCAGGCAGCGGTCACATCGATACTACTATATGGATGCACTACATGGACGCTAACAAAACGACTGGAGAAGAAGCTAGATGGCAATTACACAAGAATGCTGCGTGCAATCCTGAACAAGTCCTGGCAGCAACACCCCACAAGACACCAACTGTACGGCCACCTGCCCCCTATCACGAAAACTATTCAAGTTAGACGAACCAGACATGCAGGATACTGCTGGAGAAGCAGAGATGAACTCATAAGAGATGTACTCTTATGGATCCCCACACATGGCCGCGCAAAAGCAGGACGACCAGCTCGAACGTACATTCAGCAGCTATGTGAGGATACAGGATGTTGTCCTGAAGACCTACCTAGGGCGATGAACGATAGGGAGGAGTGGCGAGAGAGGGTCAGGGATATCCGTGCTACCAGCGCGATATGATGATGATGATAAAATCTTTCGGTACATTTTGGGAAAAAATCATAAATTTAATTTTGAAACATATAATCCAGTTTGTTTAAGGAATATTTTATGAAACAAGAATCTTCAGCTATTAAAGAAAAATTCTTTGCGTCTGTTATTAAATTATTTACTGATAGATAACAAGAATATCGTTTTGATTGCATTAATTACATAATATTTGACTGGGGTACTATATATATATATATATATATATAAGTAAGTAAGTAAAGTTGGCGACCATAGTCGAGGGTGACCCGAAGGCACCTTTTTCGATAGCTACAACACCAAGGTGTAGGGGAGGACGCTACTCCTTTCCCAGGATTTCTCCACTTTACCCTTGATCCGTTCCTTATAATGCTGAGTGTTAAGCAAGGAGGCATCAAGTACCATTTTTAAAGTCTTTGGTATGACTCGACCTGGGATTGAACCCAGGTCTCCCGGGCCATTGGAGAACACTCTAACCATTACACCAATGTCCGGTATTAATATATATATATATATATATATATATATATATATATATATATATATATATATAATAATCTAGGCAAATATTATGCAATTATATATATATATATATATATATATATATATACATGCGTGTATGTGTATTTGGTTCGGTTTTATGACGAATCAACCATTGTTGATTATTTAATGCCAGATTCTTTATATATATATATATATATATATATATATATATATATATATATATATATATATATATTAAATTTAGGATTTGCAAACACATTTTCTTGATACACACAGTTAAATGATCAAACAGTTCTATTTCAAGCAATTCTTTTTAGCATGTCGTTTTTTTGCACTCAGTTTAAATGTCAAACAGCTCTATTTGTCCCATAGATAGGACCCTATCAGTTTCAACAACTGACCAAAGTTGACAGGGAAACGATAGCATTGAAGGGGTACTCCGTATTCCCCAAAACTCCAGCACTTCTGGAGCTTCGCCATCAGATTGTCTAATGCCATATACAGGACACTCATTGAGGGAAGGTCTTACCCCTCCCAGCCGCCTTGGCTTGTGTGTGTGTGTACGCACGCGCGTGTATGTATACACATATGCGTATATCATACTATGTTATACTGTCTCGCAAAACACTTTGACGATTTAAACTCAGCTGTGTCAAGATTTTTTTTTTTTATCTAATATGAATATATGAAATATATTGAAGGAAAAAATTCAGTAATTTTGAATATCAAATTTGATATATGAATTAGAATAATCACGGCATTGAAACGCTCAAAAAAGATTTAACTCTCTACGCTAGTATAATGGCCTGTGAGATAAGCTAAAAGTACATCAATACCATTGATATAACTGAACATCACTTGATGTAACACATTTCAAACTCCAGTTTCATTTTATCCCTGTTAGAGGGGCTTTGAACATCCTGACATCTTCATATGATGAAGAGGCTATAATTCTAGAGATCTGGGAAGAATAGAGTATCCCTTCATTGCCATTGCTACAGTTCCGCTCTGATTCGGAGTGGTAGCACTTGATAGGGTCCTTTCTAGGGTTCAAATAGAACTGTTTGACCATTTAACTATGTGTAAACAAATTATATTGTCAGTGATACATAGAAATACTTGAAACAAAAAAACTATGAAAATAAAACTTAGTGTAGAGTACTTGAAACTATTTAGACGTTTGCAAAATAGAAATAATGGTATTACATATCAATACTTGGAACCATTTAATTGTGTGCAAATGAATGAATATTGTTGAATAGAATAATTAATGTTTAACTGTCATACTTGAAACCACTTAATTGTGTTCAAACAAATCATTAATATTAAATAAAAATATTAGTGTTACCTTGCAATGATTGAAAATACTTATCTGTGTAGAAAAAAATAGCAATACTTGCGTGTAATCAAATATGTTCTAACTCATCTAAAAATGAAAATACAAATAATGATATATGTATAACCATTTAACTGTGCGTAAAGAAATGATTGATGTTAAATTCTTTGTGTTATAAATCAATGCTTGAACCGTGCTCTAGCACTATCGGTGGGGTTGTAGAATGCACCGACTGCATCTCTGTAGAGAAGTAAGACCCCCACCAGCAAGTGTCCTAGATATTAAACGAAACAATCTGATGACGAGGTTCCAGTAATGCTGGAGCTTTGGGGAATGTGGAGTACCCCTTCAGTGCCATCGCTTCCACGTCCAATCTGGTTCGGAGTGGTAGCACTTGATAGGGTCCTATCTATGGGTTGAATAGAACTAAACTGCTTACTTATGCAAAACTGAATTGTTTGAAATAGAACTGTTTTGACATTGAAACTGTACTTATGCTAAAGTGAATTTTTTTGAAATAGAACTGTTTGACTAAAATGAATAGCTTGAAATAGAAATCTTTTGACTGCTAAACTGATTTATTTGAAATATAACTGTTTATTTGTATAAAAGTGGATTTGGCGTTAAATAACCTACAAAGGTTGATATGTCATAAAAACCAACCAACCAACCAACCAACTAAACTTAAACCACGTTTAAACAAATGATTAAGAGTAAATAGAAATATTCATGATATATATATACTTGACATTATTTAACTATGTGCCAAAAAAAGAGCTCAGGTTTTTTTTAAAATATTGCATATTGACTTTTAACTGAACCGGAAGTAATGAGTCAAAATGGCTGTCTGTCTTCGTCTCTCTACGTCTCTCTGTCTCTCTCATACATTCACCTGCTACAACCCGTTTCGAAAAATAAAGTGAGAGGGTTATATTTTTATAAAGAAAAGTGTTATAGTAATTTTTCCTCCATGCATATTCATCATTCATCTCTTCATTATGCACGTGTACTATACAACAAAAATTATATCGACAAAATGTGTTTACAAATCATATATTTAATATTTATGTATAAACAGGATTTGGTGTTAAATAACCTACAAGTATTGACATGCCAGAAAACACAAACAAATAAACGTATAATGATTTCCTAATCTCTTGCTATAAAATAACAGGAAATAGATTAATAATCCGTTAAAATCAATCAATCAATCAATCAACTGACAAGATCGAACTCTCTACGCTAGTATTGTGACCTGTAAGAGAAGTTTAGATCATGACAACAGTATTGTTTTCTACTGTAACAGCTGAGATATTTCAGTCGAATTCTTATCTAAATTGCATTTTATTTTAAATAAGAATGTGTCATTTTCTTCCCATAGAACTCTCTGTGGGAAAAATATCTTCCAAATGGGTATCCTTAAAAGAACCTATGCCAAAAGATCAACAGGAAAGTCCAGCTGAATTTCAGGTGATAGGTACCTTTTGATTTAGCCATATTGTAAGTTCTGACTGTTGGAACCAGGCTTCAACCAATGGCCCGAGAGATGTACGGCATGTTACATATTCTGGCCTTTCATAAATAATTAAATTTTAATATGGTTTGCTTGGCTATCCAGCCCACTGCGCATGGCAAGAAAATGCAGTTCTTACGTGATCAAAGGTCAGTTTCTATTGACAGGAATGCATATATAAATATTGACAAGAATACAAATATAAATATAAGTAAAGGTGACAGTGCAATTCTGATCAAATTTGGGCTAAAACTTATGCATTTATCAAGCGGACATCTCCTATGTTATAGCACACATATCCACATGGAATTATTTATAATGCAACGGTAAGCTCACATAGGGACTCCCATATGCGAGCACACACACACACACACACACACACACACACACATGTATATATAAAATATATAAAGGTCATTCAAAAAGTTCTAACTCTCACTTAGAATGAAGGGAGATGGCTGGGCATTTTTGTTGTGGCATCATTTCTTTATTTCTTATAAAACTAGAAGAACGAATTCAGATTTCTGAGGAGGGGTGTCCTTATTGTGTAATAGACAAAGCGCTGGACTGCGGAATCGTAGTAAGCGAATTCGAAATCCACTTGCGCTATTACGTTCACTTTTCGACTAATATCCTTGGGAAAGGCATGAAACCCCTTATCCTCCAGGCTATAGGTTAAATAGTACCACCCTTGTTCTAGAAAGATGGCCTTCGCATTAAATAACCCACAAAGGTTAATATACCATTAAACAAAGAAACCATTCAGATTTCTGATGTAATTTCTGTGCAGTTGAGACTCATACACATTTAATAGGTGTATGATAAATCGAAAATCTGGGTGGGGCTAATACCTTTTTGAACTACCTTTGCGTATATATATATATATATATATATATATATATATATATATATATATATATATATATATATCCAAGTAGAAGGAGAGATTTATTGAGAAACAAAGTCGACACTATGGCGTTTTAGTTCTACTGAACCATCATCAGGTCTACGAGGGGTTATATTAGTGATGTTAAGTTAACGATAATATAACCCATCATAGACCTGATGATGGTTCAGTAGAACTGAAACGCGATAGTGCCGACGTTGTTTCTCAATAAATCTCTCCTTCTATTTGGATTACATTGTTATCAATTTTTCTTTACAAGCTGTTGGATAACAATCCATTATTTTCTTCAATATATATACATATATGTTTGTTTGTGTGTGTGTGTGTGTGTGTGATTTAGTGTCTTTTTCCGCTTATCGTGTAATATATGCATATTAATATGAATGTGGATATACTTTGTTATTTCGGAAGCTTTGTTTAGATATGGCACATAATCCTCAGATTGCTAACAGAACCTACAGTTAGTTAACTGGTTACTCATCGTAGTATATAACAGGTTTATAATTGCTTAACTTCGATAACTTAGCGGAAATTACTGCTTGATCAATAGTCAAATGTAGATGTATGTTACAGAGCTCATATCCACAAGGAAATATTTATAATAAACGCACTAGAGACTTTCATACGTATGTACATACGTATGAAACACTCACACTAACACACATACACACACACGTGTGTGTGTGTGCGTGTGTGTGTGTGTTTTGTGAATCTCAATTAAGACTATGATTTTCTCGATCAACTCGCTGTTTTTGTGGCTGGGGTTCGAAGAGACAAGAATTTGCGTGTATGGAGTGCGAATGAACCTTTAAAAGATGTACGATGAAGAAGTTATCCCGTCGTGTCTGTTATCCATTTCCACTTATTATCTTACTGAAATTAGAGATTCAACTGAGGGTTTAATAATAACAGGTTTATAATTGCTTAACTTCGACAATTTAGCGGAAATTACTGCTTGATCAATAGTCAAATGTAGATGTATGTTACAGAGCTCATATCCACAAGGAAATATTTATAATAAACGCACTAGAGACTTTCATACGTATGTACTTATTCTCTTACAGAACTGAGAGATTCAATTGAGGGTTTAATAATACCGCTACTGTTCTTCGGCAAGGATAAATCTCGCATTAAATAAACAACCGAGGTTGATATGCCATTGAAAAAAAAAAAAAAAGAAAACAAAAGTTAAACAGAGAGAATAAAGCAACAGAGGTCCTAACACTCGAGAGGAGTTGTGTTTTTTTATTCTTCTCCTTCCTCATCTGATAATTAGTCATCATCCACATAGCAATCATCAGTGACTGTGTGTGTACATGTGCATGAGAGAAGAAAGTGTCGTCTGCATGTTTCTGTGTCTTATTAACATTGGTGTAACTTTGATTAGAAATGGAACTTCTCAGCAATAACGTTGCTAAAAATGGCAATGAAATGGCATTTCTCGAGTGTAACGTTGGTATGAAATGGCAATGATATGGCGTTTTCGAATATATTGTTGCTAAGAAAGGTAGTTTTCGGATGTAAAGTTGCTAAAAATGGCAATGAAATGTCATTTCTCTCATGTAACGTTGATAAGAAATGGTAGTTCCCGGATGTAATATTGCTAAGAAATGGTAGTTTTCGGATGTAACGTTGCTAAGAAATAGCAATGAAATGTCATTTCTCTCATGTAGCGTTGATAATAAATGGTTGTTCTCGGATGTAACATTGCTAAGAAATGGTAGTTCTCGGATGTAACGTTGCTAAGAAATGGCAATGAAATGGCATTTCTCGGATGTAACGTTTGTATGAAATGGTAGTTCTCGGATGTAACGTTGCTAAGAAATGGCAAGGAAATGACATTTCTTTTATGTAACGTTGATAAGAAATGGTTGTTCTCTGATATTATGTCGCTAAGAAACTCAAGTGCTCAGATGTAACGCTGCTAAAAATGGCATTTCTCCGATGTTACGTTACATGTAGTAAATAGCATTTTCCGGAGGTAACTATTCTTAAATTATTGAATATAAAGAATAACTAGATTATGTTCAGCTGGTCACATTGAGTCTTTTTTTCTTTGAGTTTACAGTTTTATACAGGGTGTTTCAGAAAAATGTTATCATTTTATTACCTTATACTTTGACAACTTCTCGTTTAAAGGATCTCAAAGTTTTAAGGTTTAAACAGCATGTGTTCAAACAACTCAAAATTCTATGTTTAACGTTTTATGAAGCAAGAACAACCCTTAGACTTAAGCAGTACCATAGATGAAGATTGAGGATTCACGAATTGTCTGTAGAGTGTTTTCGATTCTTTACTGTTGTAAGTTTTTTGAATTTACACAGAAATGACTGAGCACAACTGGATTTTTATTTGATAAAACTCTCACTGGAGTTATTATATATATATATATATATATATATATATGATGATCCGATAAGGTGAAACTTTAGTAGAAGATTTCCGACTCGCGATCTAAGTTAATTTTACTCTTGGCTCCACTCGTGTTGAGCACTCTTGTAATTGTAGCATTGCTGGATTCGCGGAAGGTTTTAAGTTTTCTTTTGACCAACTGACTGCGTATCCCTTGATTTATTTCAAGGGGTCGGATGAGGTTGGCATTTTCTTTCTTTTTGACCTATGATTTTTTCTTTTTCCCCCGGGCGGTGATTCGAGATACTTTTATCTCTTGTTCTTGGCGGGGTTTTTTTTCTTTTTTTTCTTCTGGTACCGTGAATGCTGGTAAATATTGGATTAGTATATATATATATATATATGATGTTTCTAAAAATTTCATTTCTTTTGAGATGCATTGGGTGTTTTAGAAAAATCATCATTTTGCTATTTATTAACTTGAACAATTCTTATTTAAATGATCTCAAGTTTTAACAGTGTGTAGAAACAATGCGCTACTCTGTTTGATGTTTTATGCTTTATTTTGTTTCTTTTCTGGAATAGAAATGCTATTCACTGAAAAAAATAGGTGTTTAAATATTAAACGTAGAATTTTGTTTCTACACATGATGTTAAAATTTGAGATCATATAATGGGCATTGGTTAAGTTATATGATTTCAAAATTATACCATTTTTTTAAACAGCGCACACATCTCAAGTGGAATACAATTTTTTGAGACACCCTGAACATACAAATGAAATCAAATATTTTTGAAACGCTCTATACTTCTCAAATGAATTTCAATGTATTTCAAACACCCGGTATGTTTCAAATGGAATCAACTTTTTTAAACACCCTGTAGATCTTCAATGGAATCAAATTTTTTAGACACCCTGTATATCATAGATGTAATCAAATCTTTTTGAGACACATATCTCAAATTGAATTCAATTTTTACGACACGCTTTACATCTCAAATGGATCCAGTTTTTAAGACACCCTCTACATCTCAAATGAAATCCAATTTTTTAAGACACCCTTTACATCTCAAATGAAATCCAAGTTTTTGAGACACCCTCTACATCTCAAATGAAATCCAATTTTTTAAGACACCCTTTACATTTCAAATGAAATCCAATTTTTTGAGACACCCTCTACATCACAAATGAAATCCAATTTTTTGAGATACCCTTTACATCTCAAATGAAATCCAATTTTTTGAGACACTCTCTACATCTCAAATGAAATCCAATTTTTTGAGATACCCTTTGCATCTCAAATGAAATCCAATTTTTTGAGACACCCTTTACATCTCAAATGAAATCTAATTTTTTGAGACACTCAGTACGTCTCAAATGGAACTTCAGTTTTTGAGACATTCAGTACAACTGAAATGGAATTCAACTTTTTTGGATACTCTCTATATCTGAAATTGAATTTAAAAAAATTGAAACTTCCTGAATATATTTTAAAATACAGTTTTGGTATTGACGTACGAATTGCGGCAAAATATTTTGCTTTTGCCGAAGTCAAAACCAAAGTAAAACAGTTTGGAAACTACTGGATTATACCGATCTGAATGTCACTTTTAAAAAAGCAAATTATTCTGAAAGATTGATAATTAATTTAAAAAAAAAGAGAGTAAAATATATACAATTACGCCCCCTAGTGAAACAAAAGATGACACTCCTTATCTGCATATGCTTGCGTGCCTGTTGGTTTTGGCTTATTTGTTTTATGACGTATCAACCTTTGTGGGATATCTAATGCCAAACAGGTCCTTATGGAAGAATAATAGAACGATTTTCAGAATAATTCGCAAGAGGAAATAAAAGTGTCCATACCTTTCCCAAGGATATTAGTCCAAAAGTGATCATAATTGTGTGACTGGAATAATTTGCAAGAGGAAATAAAAGAGTCCATACCTTTCCCAAGGATATTAGTCCAAATATTGGTCGTAATAGTGCGACTGGAATTATTTGCTAGAGGAAATAAGATAGTCCATACCTTTCCCAAGGATATTAGTCCAAAAGTGATCATAATAGTGCGACTGGAATAATTGCAAGGGGAAATAGAAGAGTCCATACCTTTCCCAAGGATATTAGTCCAAAAGTGATCATAATAGTGCGACTGGAATAATTGCAAGGGGAAATAGAAGAGTCCATACCTTTCCCAAGGATATTAGTCCAAAAGTGATCATAATAGTGTGACTGGAATGATTTGCTAGAGGAAATAAGAGAATCCATACCATTCCCAAAGATAGTAATCCGAAAGTGATCGTAATAGTGACACTGGAGTTCGAACTCGCTTATTACGTGGCTACGGTCCCGCACGTAAGCCATTACTCGAGAACTTCCCCGTTGTTGAAAGAGAATCTGCGAACAACTCACATGATGGACAGAGATGATGCAGGAATTCCAATTTTTAATTATTAATATTTACGTTATTCTACAGCTCGCTGTATGAAACCAGTTTTTCAATTGTTAAACGATAATGCTGTGCTGGCCTCGGACAAAAATATTGACAGTATATAAATTATTAAATAAAGTGATCAATAAATGAATCCGAACACATTTCAACTTACCACCACTTAAATGAAGATTAAAACGTAGGAAATAATGTAAATCAAGTGTACAAGTCGATCTTACGTTAAATCTGAATTATTCCTTTCAACAAACAAAATAAAGGGATTTTATTTTAGATTTCTACGTTTGTTTCTACTATTCGTCCATCTCACGAGATTTTGTAACTACACACATATCTTGGCACAGGTCCGCGAAAGGTTATATTGCTGACAATGCATAGCTTTCTTTCCCCAGAGAGAGAGAGAGGGGGGGGAGAGGGAGTTCCCTATTAAACATTATAAAGCGAATTGTATTAGTTTGTGAACAGAATAGTCATCAAAAAGCGCCAAGACGAATTGACTAAGTTCAACATCTCGTCCGGTAGGCTAAGTGTAACAGAATATACCGAAAACAGTAGTTAATTAGGACTTGCTGAGGTCACCAGACTTGACTGACAATCCAATTAGTTACCGAGTCGGCTCTTTTCAACTTCATAATAATAATAATAATAATAATCTACACAGCTGGATCAGGCATAGTTCATACGCAAAATTAAAATTTTTTACATTCATTTCCTAGTATACAAAGGTAGGCGTAAGATTACTTCTAGAAAACAAACTCGGTTGCTGAAATTCTTTCTTGTGAGATCGTTGTTAGTACAAAAATTGGACAAGAAGAAGAATTTCGACAACACGCTGAGATTACCTTCCCCTTCACGAGACAGACGTCTAAAGGAAGAGCAGGGAGCTGGATAATTTGGCATCAGTTTCAACGAACTAAGGTGAACCTAATGTCGAACCACCTCAAGAACTCCAACTTCTAGCTTTGCCAACCCACAGTTGAAAATTGCCTTGGTAAGAGGTCAGAATTCAGAGTTCTCTTCCAAGACTGCTTGCCTTTAACAAACCCAGAGACCTTAGTCCACCCTATTATTTACACTTCTCAGGTGAAATCCAAAGTGAAACAAAACAGCCTCGTCCAGTATTTGTACGTCGCTCGCTGAGTCTGTTTCCCACGACGATGGCCTAAAACCACCAAACAGCTCACTATATCTGTTTGCTTCTCATTGGGTGCCCCTTTCATATGGCCTTGTGCCACATCTAAGCAAAAAGCTTTGTAAATTTCCACTATGTCTGTTTGCTTTTTCACTCAAGACAACAAATATCTTAATGATCAAGTCATACTGAAAGCAACGGTTTTCGTTAGACCATCAAAGTTAAGCAGTGATCAACATGTTCGTTATTTAGATGGGTGACCATCAAAGTAACAGCCTGGACTGTTAGGAACCTGAGGCTTGTATGCTATATATAAGTAAAGGTTAGTAAATAACAACTAACATAGTTTTAAGGTCAATTCATACTGACGACGTTGGGTTAGGTTAGATCATCGAAGTTAAGTTGCGATGAATATATTCAGTACTTAGATGGGTGACCATCTAATTAACAGCCTTGACTGATAGGAACCTGAGGCTTGTATGCCATATATAGACATACCCGAGTAAATAACAACTTAAGAAATTGTGGTGTAAAATGGTGCATTGTATTGAGATCGATATAAATGCCACACCGTTAAAACGTTCTAATGCAGATAAAACAATTTAAAATCCAATTTCCAACTTAATTATCATAGTGTGCTCTCAATCGATCATTATAATTTCACAAGGGAGAAATGTTTATATTAAATGCTAGTTATATTGAATTTTATTTTATTCTTTTATTTATTTTCAATTATATATATATATATATATATATATATATATATATATATATATATATATATATATATATATATATATATATATATTAATTGATAGATAGATAGATAGATAGATAGACTGTAATTTGAAAATGAGCTTAATAGATACAGAGAGACCTTTAAGTACCCTATGAACAGAGTCTTAACATTTTTCAAGGATAGTTTCTAATTAATAATTTTCATTGTTCTCCATTTCTACGTGAACCAATTGAAATTGTTTACCGAAAGTGATAATGAACAAGCAATTGTAAAAAGATGCAATGAGGATATCTTAATAGGGTTTGGTCCAGAAAGGAATATTCTAAAGCAGCCTTTAAAAAAGGCAATTTTATACAGAATAGCAATAAAATTTGACAAAGCAAACGTGATTCTTGAACTATAGATCAGTCAGAAAATATATATACAGGAATCAATCAAGGACAAGGAATCCAACATGCAGAGAAACCAGAAGAGAATCTTTAGACGAGTAACGATCATATTTAAAATTGAATTAAGTGCGAAAAGTAGTTTGACGCCATTGATACTTGATCAATACCTGTATTTCATAAACTTTTAACGCAATAAACAGTATTCGAGAAGGAATATGAAAAATTGATATAAATAAATAAATAAATAAAGATATTGCCGTCCTGTTTGACCACAGTGTTAAAAAAAACAAAAAAAAAAAAAACAAAAACAAAAACAAAACAAAAAAAAACACGAAACAAGAGACAAGTACTTGGATTGTGCCAGAGAACTAAGGAAGCTGTGGAACTTGAGGGTGACAGTGATACAAATTGTAATTGACGGGCTTTATCCGGTTCTCCAAAATCTTGGAAAGGGGGATGGAAGAGTTGGAAATCGGAGGACGAGTCGAGATCATCCAAACTACATCATTGTTGAGATCAGCTAGAATAATAAGATACTGAGAAAAGTCCTGACACATGAGGAGACTTACTGCCATTCAAATTCCAGTGAGAAACCATCAGCTAACGCTGGTGTGAAAAATAACAGCAATAATAACAAAGACGTATCGAGAACTAATTATTTTGACCCTCTCTCTCCCTCTCTCTGTCTCTCTCTCTCTCTCTCTCTCTTCCCCCTCTCTCTCTCTCTCTCTTTCTCTCTAACTATACGTCTTTACCATCCGACGCTTCGAATAGGTCTTCTAGACGGCACCCAGTGGCCGCACAGAGCTGACGAACGTAAGGCTTTGCTAGTCGGTCGACACTGGTATGTCCATCCGTAGGAGTCCATGGAAGAACATCGATTATGAGTTCGTCTTTACTTTGCCTGTACTACCCAGCATGCCTTGCTTTCCTTTTTGGAGTTCTTGTGAGATCTGTGATTAATGGCTGTTCAGCAGCCAGTTTGTAAAGTGCTGCTTCCAGTATTTGCTAGCCGTTAAATTGAATTGTTAGTGTTACATAGCAATACTTGAAAGCATTTAAGTGTGTGCAAATAAAACTATTAGTGTTAGATAACAAAAGTTCAAACCATTTAATTATGTGCAAACAAATGACCTCTGGCTTGTTTAAAATGTTACCTACAAAGTATAAACTATTCATTTACAAATCATATATATTTAATATATATATGTCTAAACAGGATTTAGCATTAAAAACCTACAAGAGTTGATATTCCTCACAACCTAACCAAGCAACTATATATATATATACGAGGATCATTACATAAATTTCCAGACTTTTTTCGTCTGGGCACTTTTATTGATAGTACACACATGAAACTCTAGTCCCCTTCGAAGTAATCTCCTACGGCTGCAATGCACTTGTTTTACCGTTCCAACAACTTCTGGAAGGCCCCATGGACGTCCTCTTGTATGAGCGTGTCAATGACCTTCATCACAGCCTCTTTCATCTCCTCAATTGTCTCATAACGACAGCCTCTGAGCTTATGGAATAACCAAAAGTCACAGGAAGCAAGGTCTGGACTATATGGAGGCTGATGAACTGTCTTGATGCCCATCTTGTTCAAATGGTCTGTGACAAGGATGGAGTTGTAGACTGGTGCATTGTCCTGCTGGAAATGCCACTGACCCGATTTGAAGAGGGCTGGCCTCTTCCTAAGGAATCTCTTCCTGAACTCCCTTAAAAACTCAACAGAGTAACCCTAACCCTAACCCTTTAGCCAATCAACTCTGGTGTATTGACTTCTTTACTCCTCCCACACCTCTCATCATCCCTCACAGACTGCCTGCCTTGCTTGAATCTCTTATGCCACTCACAAACTGATTCTCGATTTATGCAAGATGGTCAAAAAGCAGTCTGAAGCATTCCAAAGGTTTCTGTAGTATTTTTTCCAAGTTTGAAACAGAATTTTATTTCATATTGTTCTTGTAAAGTGCATTTTTGAAATTCACCAGCTATGACAATCAGGCTTTAGTAGGGTGTATTCCAACTGCTGTTGTAGCTGTTCACTTGAAGCTGAAATCATTGGTCAGTCATCTCATGACATGCACAGCAATAACATACTGAAATTTCAAGAGTCTATGACAATTTTAAATGCCTGTACAAAAAAAGTCTGGAAACCTATTGATGGCCCCACGTATATATAAGTACATTACTATGAATATAAAACTATAACCAAATTTTTTATATATATGACTGCCAAGTCATGTTGATAGCACGGATTTCCCTGACTCTTTCGGGCCATCCATCCTTATCGTTCATCACTCCTAGCAGGTCCTATGGACTGCATCCAGTCTCCGCACAGAGCTGATACATGTAAGTCCCTGATGGAAGGACAATACTGGCGTTTCTATGTGTATTAGTACATAAGAGAAATCCCTTATGTGCTTATCTTAACTTCTCCAACAATGACTAGCAAGTCTCGTTCGTCTTACTTGGATTGTTTGTAAGATGGGACTTGAGTAGCCGTACAGCTGCCGTTTTGTTGGGTGCTGCTTCCAGGATTCATCAAAAACAGCACGTAGCGTTCTTGAGCATTCTTGAGCTTTTTTTCTATTCGTTTCGTAAGAGTCCGGGCGATGAGCACTATTTATAGGTTATCGATCATAAGGAAATCTGCTCTCCTCTGATAAGATAAACTGTATTTATTACAAGCTGTGGCTATTTTAGTAGTACTGTATGGATACATCTGATATTCCCGTGGTGTAATGGTTATCGTCGTAGGAAATGGACACGGCGACACGAGTTCAAATCCTGGCCGAGACTGATTGCATTTCACACAGCACTAATACCCTTGGGAAATGTGTGAATCCAAATATTCTCCCTCCAGCTATGGGTAAATAGTTGGGCAGACTAGGTTCTTCAACCTTGGTGAGGCAACTAGTCTAGGAAAAGGAAAACTCTGAATTCAAACCTGTTAAACTTCGCTTAAAAATGGCCTTGTGTCATATCCTGCCCGAGCGGAGGGGTTGGTAAATATGGATTCTATATATACTATCCCTATCATAAAGATTGGGCTGTCTACAACTACTGTTATCAGGGCCACAAAAATTACAATACTTTCAATGCAAATTGTTTAATATACGGTTGTATCCTTTGTGAACGAATGTATCTGTATGCAACACGTCTTTTATTATTGCCCAGTCAGTTGGGGCTATAAAATACACTAACTGCTTCTCTGCAGAGGAGTAACACTCCCCCAACGAGTGTCCTGGTGGCCCAGTCGGTTGGGGCTGTTGAATACACCTATTGCATCTCTGTAGAGGGGTAAGACCCCCCAGACAATGTCCTACATATGACACTAAATAATCTGATGGTGAGATTCCAGTAATGCTGGAGCTTTGGGGAATGTGGAGTACCCCTTCATTGCCATCGCTCCCAGGTTCATTCTGGCCCGGAGTGGTAGAGTCCAATCTATGGGTCAAATCGAACTAAACTGTGTACTTATATTAACTGAATTGCTTGAAATAGAACTGTTTTTGACATTGAAACTGTACTCACGTTAAACTGAGCTTTTTGAAATAGAACAGCTTTTGACATTTGGCAATGTGTAAACAAAAATTATACTTATACTACTGAATTGGTTGAATTAAAACAGTTTGACTAAACTGTATAGCTTGAAATAGAAATGTTTTTTCATAATTGATGTATGTACTAATACTAAACTGAATTGTTTGAAATACAACTGATTATTTGTATAAAAATTGATTTGGCATTAAATAACCTACAAAGGTTGATATGCCATAAAACCCTAACGACTAAATCAAACATATGTTATTAATTAATACAACAGGAAATCACTGCGTGTTATTTTCGTTGAAAAAGGAATTTTAAATAATTCCTCTCAGAAAACGTTGCAAAGCAATACATATGCTAGTGCCATGTGTTTTAATTTTTTACAAGTATTTTTACTATAGCATAAATAGTGAGTGATTTTCTACAGAAAAGTAAGTTATTTACTATTACAATACACTGTAAATTATAATTGTTGCATTTTTTAATACAAGAAGGTTTTGCAAGTAATTTTATTATAGAAAAGCTTTGTTAATTATTTTGCTATGGAGAATTATCGCCGGATTAAGTCAAGCGGAGTAAATATCCTCAATAATGCAATGTACTTTAACTTCTTTGAACACTGACAGCTGCAATGTTTCTATTGATGGAGAAAATAATACACCAAGTTTATCTTTTATGAGGGGTAGCGATATCATTATGTGTGTTGTTGATCAATCACCAAGTACAGCAGTTGTCTTTCACCACCCACCATTTTTATACAACGACTATTATTTGCATTTCTGCGGGTAATCATCGCGTGTGCATTGCTATTTGGATAGCATTCACCCTATACTTTCTTGTGTCTATTTCAGTAATTGTACGAGTTAAAGGTGACTCCGAAAAACATGTTTCCTGGTATATCTTATTTTGATTAAAACAATGGTTTGGTTTCTTTGTTTAATGACATATCAACCTTTGTTGACTATTTAAGGCCAAAACTAACCTTATAGAAGAACGACAGTGATACAATTCAACCCGTAACTAGTGGTGGAAATAAGAAGGTTTATACCTTTTCCAAGTGTGTTTATTCAAAAGGGACTGAATTAGCGTGACTGAAGTTCAAACCTGCTCTGAGAACGAGGAACGAATCAAAAATACAAGGAGAGGTGATTCCTAAAAAGATAGAAATCAATCCGCATCTGATGTCTTTTATCCATTTCTTCCAGTTTTCACGGCCTTGGAGACTAAATGGAGCGATTGAAGGAACGACTGACCTAATTCTAAAAGGAGTTGTGATTTTGTGGTCGTTTGTTTGCATTTTTTTGTTGCTTCTCATCTGACTATTAGCCATCACTAACACTCCAGTCGATAGTGACTACGCTACTGCACCCGATATATCTAAGCAGATTTTCTTGAGATAAGAGACAGAAGTTCAAATCACACCAGGAGCTTATCTTTTATTACTCTGATTCGCGCTGTTTTTCGTTATTTGATTAATTAGTTGGTTATTTTATGCCAAAGTCTGTTTACCAATTATGATCACCAATTAAAAATGGAAGTCAGAAAATTGTAGAATAAAAAATGGATTTGGTATCTTAGGGTCATCAACATCATAGCCTACCGACAATAACGATTCCCTTGACTCACTCACACCATCTGTCCCTATCATTCATCGCTCATGGAAAATCCTCCAGATGGCATCCAGTTTCCGCAAAGAGATGATGGATGTAAGTTTTTGCTGATCAGTCAACACTGGTTGGATCATATGTAGGTGCCCATAGAAGAACGTCACTTATGAGTTGGTCCTTATGAATGACCAGCATGTCTGTTCGACTTACAAGGATCGTTCGTGAGATGGGAGGTAGTTGACCGTGCAGTTCCTGTTTTGTCGGGTGCTGATTCTGTTGTATTTTGACCTTCGACCTGGCCCAAATTGCCATTCAAGGTGATGCACCGGAAGAAGGTGACACATTTAAGTGGCAGTTATGAGAGGAAATCGCGTGGGTGGAAATTGGCTGATGAAATGGGACGAGCTAAAAAATCCCATGATACTCTCATAGACTGACGCACCGGAAGAGAGTGACCTCTGAACTGCATGACAGTTATTTCCGCTTGATAGCGATTAAACATGCGATTTCAAAGATCGAGTGCGCGATCGAGTGGGCGTTGAACTATTATATAGCTCAGTCAAGATAGAAGTCAAGGCAGTTGAGTTGGAGTTGCAATTAGAGTTGGAGTTCCAGACAGTTGGGGACGGAGTTATAGACGAGGTGTGGTAGGGAAAGTCACGCTCGGCCGACGGGGCCCTCGGGAACCCCGATGGAGTTTGGGGACCAGAGAAGTTGCTGATAAGATGCAGTAAAGAAAGCCAGCACCCAGCAGAGTGGACCCCAGGACCTCCGGTTGAGCATCAGGAGAACGAGAAAGTCACAACGTTGACGGCCATAAGAGTGGAGGTCAAAATATTGAAGTTTCTGTTCGGTCTCCAACACCCTCTCACACGCAAACCCTGAGTAACCCTTTTGCAATAAAGTGAGAGGTACATATTTTGTTAAAGAAGTCTTCCTGCGTCTTTATCATTGCGTCTGTTTATTGTGTCGTTATGATGCTGTAGATGAGCATATAACAATTCCAGGATTCCTTCAAAACAACACACACCGTTCTTGTGTAGTTCCGAAGGCTTTTTCTCCAGGCGTTTAATTAGTCAAAGTGGTGCAACCGTACAGTAGTACTGAATTTCTGTACACACGAAATAAACTATTTTACACTATCTACTCTCAGATTAACCCCATGTGTAAAGTTTAAGATAAATTTCTTATTCGGTCAAAAGAAAGAAAAATATTTTTGTCATATGTACACACTTCGTATCACGTGAGCAGCTTGTAAAAAATATGGAAGACTTATTTTGCCATCAGCTAATCTTGGTGATTGGGAAATTAATCAATGTGAGAAATATGGTTTAAAACTAGCGGGGCCCTAAAACTTAGGGCACACTTTAACTTGTTTTGACTATACAATTCTTTATATATATACATATACATATATATATATATATATATAATGGTTTATAAACAAGAAATTTAGGAATTGTATTCCATAATATATAATACAATTTCTAAATTTCTTGCTTTTTAACCTAAAAGATAGACATATATTGCTCTGCAGGTATATTTTCAATTAAATAGCCGTGCATTGAGCACTCCTTCATAAGATAGTCACAGTCCTCATTCACTTGATATATATATATATATATATATGGTTGGGAGTACCTAACACCTTAACAAATGAGGCACTGTGCAGTTCAATGAAGCTAAAATTTTCGACGTTGTCACTTGTGAAGGAATTTAAATTAGGTAAAGCGCGACTTTCAGATGCTGCGTGACTCGCGACAAACAAGTGAAGAACGCCCCGCCTTCCGTAATAACCGGTCGGAAATGGAAGGCCAGATCAGCTGTAGAGAATGCAGAATCAGCCCTTAAGATGAAAGAAATAATTTGCATTGTGGCAAATGGAAGAGCAGCGTTGGAGGTCCAAGGAATCCTCCATAAACAAAAGAAAATGGTTTCGGAAGAAATTCATCATCTTGAGGAAGTCAGGCGCATTGCTACAGCTGTAGGACAATGGAAACGGTGCATGGATCAAGTTGGAGAGTGCCAAAAAATAGAACATGGAACTCCAAAAATTGAGTTTCCTTATAACCGCAGTCTACGATGTTTTACCAACACTCGTCAACCTGCATGCTTGGGGGTTAACTACGTCCGACCGATGCAGAGCATATGGGAAAACTGCCAGCCTCAAACATATTCTCACTGGATGCGAGTATGCGCAAAAAACCAACCCGTGGAGACAACGAAGTCATTGAGATTTCTGCCGAGGCTGCGAAGATATGTTGTAAGACTACCAATAAAGCTCTAAATAATACCACCAATAGAGTGATTCATTTCGTTAAAGAAGGAAATATTTCGAAACTTTCGCGTAAAAATAAGCACAGATCATCATTGCTCGATGGCTGTACCCAGCGTTCTGATATTGTCATTTGGTCCGTTAAATAAAAAAAAAAAGTTTTCATAATTGAGTTAATGGTTCCTTTTGAAGAAAGTTTCGACTGGGCACATCAGCGTAAGTTAAAAAAATATGAGTATCTGTGACAACATGTCAGAAATGGCCGGATAACCAATATATTTCCTATCGAAGTCGGATGCCAAAGTTTCATAACCAATTCAACTTCCGTATTCTTGACTAATCTTAGACAATCTCCATCAGACAAGAGGAAATACATAAAAATATCCAAGATAAGGCTCTAACTGCATCAGCGTGGATATGCCAATCCCACAGAGTAACGTCAATCCAACAAAGTCTGGTGACATCGTGAGTATGATATATATATATATATATATATATAAGAAAATAGGAATATTTTTTTTATTTCAGCTATCTTTTGATTGATCTCAACTACTTCCGACCTTAGGTCATCGTCAAGTGAAAAATATTTTGTAAAAAAATATCTTTAAAAGATTTTGAATTTTTTTTTTCAAATGAGTTTATATGCTTTGAGAAAACGCAGCGAAAAATACACTGGTGACGTAATATATGCATTTGTGGAATGAAGATTATTTTCTCGTATCGCAGTCTTCAGCTGAAATATTTATCTGCTGTCATAACATTGTGTATTTCAGCGGCAAATTCTGATTGCGACAAACAACACATTAATATGATCATTTCTTACAACTCTGCCAGAAAATGGCTTATAGATTAGTTGAAAATGTTCTTACAAAAGAGAACTAAATCAAAAACTTGAGATACTCCACGTCAGTTATCTTTAATCACACAAACACTAACACACACGCGAGTGCGCAAACACACACGCACACATGTGTATATATATATATATATATATATATAGTTATTAAAAGTAGAAGGATCTACCGAGAGAGTACTTGATATCTGGGACAAAAAATATTAAGTCAGTATAAAACAGAAATTAAAAACCACATGTTAAAACAAACAGATTCACATTTTCACGATCCTCCGGCAATCATATATTCGGAAGAACTATAAATTGTAACTGAGCATAGCCCACGGAATTGATCTTACATGACAGAACACATTGAGAAGTCTACAGATAAAAAAACTTAAAAATCATGAGGGATTTTATTGGCTAGAAAGCTTCGAAATTCTTAAATTTATCATGTTAATTCATACCCCTGACACACACGCGAGTATATATATATATATATATATATATATATATATATATATATACTTGCGTGTGTGTCAGGGGTATTGATTATATATATATATATATATATGAATTATATAAATATATATATATATTTATATATATATATGTGTGTGTGTGTGTGTGCGTGTCTATGTTTGATTTGGTTGGTTTTTATGGCATATCAACCTTTGTTGGTTATTCAATGCCAATTCTCGTTTAGATATATATTAAATATATAAAATCTATAAACGGATTTTGTAGATAACATTTTTAAACAAGCTTGAGCTCATTTTTTGCACGCAGTTAAATGGTTTAAAGTATTGTAATATGACAGTCACAATTTAGCAGCAGTCATTTGTTTGCACACAGTTTTTAGGTAATTTCTATTTTAAATGAAGTATATCTAATTTTGTACCACTACGGGTCGAACGGGTTTATGCGTGTATCACTACGTCTTAAGCGGTTGTCGGACTCTGTTGTAACACTGCCGTGAGAAAAGTGACGAGCACACAAAACTTTGTCTTATTTCACAAGCACAAATGTTTATTCACTAACACTTTTTAAGGTCGTCGGGAGAAAGAAACGGAGTATGAAAGCTGAGTCGACTGAATTAGCTAGACAAAGGGAAACAACATGTCATGAGGTGAGAAAGAGAGCAGTCATAGACCTTGAATTTTATTTCTGGTTTTCTTTTGCCGTTCTAACGTACTTGTTTGTTCATTTCGTCTCCACTGCAATGCATCTGGTGTGAGACCCTTTTTCATGAGCTCACCACAAAATGAGGGCTGCAACCCTCGGTCGTCTTAACATTGCCGTATCTAGTCTTCGATTGATTGCCTTTACCTCATTGTGTCCGGCTACCTGCTAACTTTCAAACCAGTCATCACCTTACTTACGCCTGGTGTCGAAGGTAGGAACATATCCCTTTCTAGTGTTTCCAAATTTTCAAAGAAAATTAGGGACCGCCGTTTTTTTTTTCAAGTCATTTTTAGTTACCGTAGTCATTCGCTCGTGACTGACTGAACTACAAAGTGTGTTGGCCTGATTAACCAGAGGTCAGCTGGCCGTTCAGTAGACTCTCTTTCTATTTTTTCTTATTATTTTCTCTCCTCTCTTTCCTTTCCAGAAATTCGCCTCCCTCGTCTCTTTATAACTTGGACCTACCTTATCGCGTTACAATTTTTTTACGCACTAGTATTGCTGTTGTTTTTAACGCAGTTGAATAGTTTCATTTAATGCTATCTAACACTAAATAATTCAATTCAATATTAATCATTTCTTTGCAGACAGTGAAAGGGTTACAAATTTTGCTATTCAACACGAATAATTCATTTCAACATTATTCAATCGTTTGTTCACAGTTGATTGGTTCCTAGTTTTGCTATGTATCGCTAACAATTCAATTAAATATCAGTTATCTGTTTATACTCAGGTAAATGATCAAAGAGGTTATATTTCTTACAATTCAACTGTGCATAAGTCATTTGTTTGCACAGAGTTTAAATGTCAAAGAGTTCTATTGTTACATATTGACCTTTGACAGGCCAGTTCAGTGCGGATTTAAAAAAACAGGATGTGCATTTGTGTCTTAACGTAAACAAGGGAAATCGGAAATGCTATGTCAATTGCGTAGGTTGAGCGCCGGAAGGAAGAATGTGTAGAAGTTTAGAAAATATATAATGACGGAAGTTTTCGACCCTCGGCAATCAGTCGGGTTGAAGACCTGCACTTTATCAGTCTCCCAAGAAAGAAGCTCGAAGAAGCAAGGCAGCCTGAAGATGTATCTCAACGTGAAGATATGATGTAAATCATCGCAGACTTTTCTATCTCTCTCTCTCTCTCTCTCTCTCTCTCTCACACACACACACACACACACAAGCAATGATTTAGACTTCTAGAGTAAATAAACTAGAAATTATATTTTCATAAACAAGTGTCTTCATTCCGGGTATATAGCATTATTTGTCCCATGAACAGGACCCTATCAGGTGCTACTATGCAGAGTCTGAGTGGAGCTGGGAGTAATGACAATGAACAGGTACTTTACAATCCCTAGATCTCTAGCATTACTGGGTCCTTACCATTATATTGTTAAGTGTCATATCCAGAACATTCATTAGGTGAGGGGTCTTACCCTAAGCAGAGATGCATTCGGTGTATTCTTCGGTCCCAGCCACCAGGGCTAAGTATGTATTTTTGTGGGTATGTATATGTGTGTGTAATTAAAGATGACTGATATGAAGTATCTTAAGTTTTATACTTAATGAGTGGACAGGGATTTTCCATGTGAAAATGTTTAGTTTTGTTTAAAAGCATATCAACCTTAGTGGGTTATTTAATTCAAAGCAATTCTTCCAGAATACCAGGAGTCGCATTATTTAACCCACAGATCGGAAGTTTAAGGGTTTTGTACTCTTTCGAACGTGAACGTATAAGAGAGACTGAAATTCGAACTTGTTTACTAAAATTCGGCAGTCCATCACTTGAACCATTACGTCATAGAGACTCCCCTGCTTAATTGAATGTGCTTTTGTATGTTGTATTTTTATTCACAACATTGCCGGGTTTTTCGTGTTCGTTTTCTCAATCTTTTTCACGGCAATACCTTCCAGTTCATTTGTTGGCTTTGGAAATGTTCGAAGATTCATGGGTTGAATATTCGGTTACATTTTAGTTCAACTTTAAAATTTAAAATGATTAAATTTTGAATATTTTGAATGTTTCTAAATGTTTTCAATTAATAATTGCCAAGTCGTTTTTATTAATTCAATTAACTTTTTGGTGGGAGTTATTTTTAGATTATAGTATACAACTTATCAAATAGTTGTTTAAATATTTTGACTTATTCAAAATTTAATTATTATCTTGAAAACGTGAAAATATTAGTTGCAACAGAGGGTTTCAAGTTTTGTAATATACTCCCTCTCACTATATATATATCTGTGTGTGTGTGTGTGTGTGTGTGTGTGTGTGTGTGTGTGTGTGTGTGTGTGTGTGTGAACGAAAAAGATCAACACCAAAACGTTCGGAAATAAGCTTGTTATTTATAACAGTTGATTCCAGCCGTAAGACATCTTTAGATAGTGTTTATTTCTTGAGAAAAAGCTCGATGGGAACTACACAAGGAAACTGCGTGATGTTTTGAACAAATTTTGGAAACAGCAATCGAAAAGGGAATCAAGATAATGCGTGTTGTCAGCATACCTTCAGGCTGCTGCTGCTGATGGGATGTTTATTTCAAGATTGCTTATCAAATCAGAGGTTTATAGAATTTCGTATTGTTTCATTGTTTAATAGTATATCAACTTCTAAGGTTATTTGTTTCCAAAGACAAATTTGTAGAAAAAACAGCTGTGGTACTATTTAATCCATACCTTAGCTTAGCGGGGGTCATACATTTCCCAAGGGTAGTTGTCCAAAAGAGAACGTAATAAGGGAACTGGAGTTTGAACTCTCTTACTACTATGTCACCATCAAGCACGTTAGCCACGGGGATTGCTCTTAGGGACATTAGAGTTAGCATAAGGGCTTCAAAAATCGAAAATTTTTAACCTCTCATCTAATAATGATAAACTTGTTAAATAGAAAACTGAATATAAAAAATGAATGATAATATAAGAATTTGAGGACTTGTGTACCAAAATTTAAATTTTTAACACCTCTGTAGTCAAAAATAATTTTTCATAATTGCATATAATAAGCCAGACTATATATATATATATATATATATATATATATATATATAATGTAAAACACTATTAAATTTATTATATATGATTTACAAATTTACCACCTGACGATTTTATACTTATTCTCTTCTATTCGGACTTCCCTAATTACATATTTGTTGAACTTTTCAGTTGCTCTTCAATGGAATCTGACCTTTGATCACGTAAGAACTGCATTTTCTTGCCGTGCGCAGTGGGCTGGATGGTCAAGCAAACCATACTGAAATCTAATTATTTATGAAAGGCCAGAATATGCAACATGCGATACGTCTCTCGGGCCATTGGTTGAAGTCTGCTTCCAGCAGTCGGAACTTACAATATGGCTAAATCAAAAGGTACCTATCACCTGAAATTCAGCTGAACTTTTCTGTTGATCTTTTGGCATAGATTCTCGTAAGAATATCCGTTCTGCAGATTTGTTTCCAACAGAAAAATATATAGGAAGAAAATGACACATTCTTATTTGAAATAAAATGCAATTTGGGTAAGAATTTTTCTGAAATATTTCAGCCGTTACAGTAGAAAACAATAGTGTTGTTATGATCTAAACTTCTCTTACAGGCCACAATACTAGCGTGGAGAGTTCGATTTTGTCAGTTGATTCATTGAACGGATTGTCAAATAGTCTCTTCTTAGTCATGCTAAGTTTTCAGGGAACCACGTTCATTATACTTTCATATTTATATCTTTATGTAGTTGTTCCTTAAGAGTATATATATATATATATATATATATATATATATAGCCTTTGAGATTCCGTTCGGCCGATCGACTTTGTCGAGTAAAAACTTATCCGGGCGATTAAAGTTATTCTTCTAGTCGATCAAAAATCGCAATGAAACGTGTCACTTCAAATATAGAAAAAGGATAACTGATTCCTTTTACAGCCCAAAAGTATACCATTGAAGATCACAAGCTATTAGAATGACCTACAATGACATTTGTGAATTTTTTGGTCTTGTGCTTGGTGCCTTGCGCCGGGCGATCGTCAAAATGTCTAGCTAAAGAAAAAAGAACCACGTCCCCAAAATATACCGCAATCACCAAAAGATCTGACAGATGGAATTTAGAATGACCAGCACCCCCTCCCCCTCTCTCTCTCTCTCTCTTAAACGTACGGTCACTGTAAACATTCGTATAATTAATGTTTCTGTGTTTGTAAACGCTCACAGATTTTTAGAAATTCACTTGGGAAATAAATTATCTTTGACTCAACATCTATATTCCCTTCCTGCTAACAAAATGTAAAAACGAATATTAGAAAGAAAGAAAAAGAAACGCATACTTCTGTCTCCCACGCACTGAAAACAAATTATACAAGTAAGTAATATTCATATTTTCTTCGCTTATTTCTTACCTTCTCAAATGCCTGGACCTGTAAAATTATTGACCATTATTGACCGAAAATGGAGTCTTGCGAGTAAAAGGATCTTGGGGCGAGTAAATTTTCATTCACTCATGACCGCCGGTCGAGTAATTTCTTTTTCAATTCTCAAAGGCTCTCTTTCTCTCTCTACATATATATATATATATATATAAATTCATCTAAATTCATGCTCTGACATTCAGCGTTTTTATTTTTTCATAACTCAACATTTGTTCCTCTGCTTCCTGCAATTTATAGCACAAGGGTTCCTTTTGTCTCAAGCTGTTAATAAAACTTCCAAATTGAAAACTATCAATATTTTCGTCAGCTCATTTGTTCTTCCCTTTAATATAACAAGAGGCAACAGAAATCTACAACCTCAGCTGCGATTTTTGTATAAATGGTAATATTATCTGCTCTCATGTTATAAATATAAAATGTTCGATTTTATATTTATAACTTTACTCCACATATAGTTTAGATTTTATAGTCATCTTCAGGAGGCCCCCTGACATGTGAACCAATTCATTTTAATATATATATATATATATATATATATGTGTGTGTGTGTGTGTGTGTGTGTGTTGTGAATGTGGCATGTATGTCAATCTGAACACATGACTTTTGCACACCACTTGAAATATTATGTTACGGACTTGTAGTGTTCATTATTGTAATATTATTCTAGGCTTTGTACAAACTCTAGTAGAATAGCATCGAGCACTTTTTATGCAATCTTTTTCTATTGCATTTTTCTTTTTATCTATCTATCTCTCACAGAGATTTAACTCCGTTATATTTTAAGAATATCCGGTGTTTGCTTGTTAGTTGGTTGTGGTTTTAGGCATATCAACCTAATACCGAAACCATTCGGTCCATTGGTCTAATAAGCAGAGTGTTCGCCAATGGGTCGGGAGACCGGGGTTCAGTTCCAAGTCGAGTCATACTAAACACTCAAAAAATGGTACTTGATGCCGCCTTGCTTAACACTCAGCATTATAAGGTAAGAATCAAGGATAAAGTGGAGCAATCCTGAGAAAGAAGTAGCGCCCTCCCCTACACCTTGGTGTAGTAACTATTGAAAAGGGAGCCTTCGAGTCACCCAAGACTAAGGTCACCAACTTTACTTACTTTTTCTAACAATTCAGTTTAGCATAAGTACACAGTTTAATTGTCCAAAACATTTCTATTTTAAGCTATTCAGTTTAATCCAACAGTTCTAATTAAAACAATTCAATATAGTTTTTATTTACACAGTGTTAAATATCAAAACAGTTTTATTTCAAACGATTCAGTTTAGCGTGAGTACAGTTTCAATGTCAAAAACAGTTCTATTACAAACAATCCAGTTTAGCATCCAGTTCATTTCAAGCAATTCGATTTAGCATAAGTACGCAGTTTAAATGTCAAAACAGTTCTATTTCAAGCAATTTAGGTTAGCATGACTAGTTCTATTTGAACCATAGATAGGACCTAATCAGTTGCTATCACTCCGGGCCAGAGTGGACCAGGGAGCGATGGCAATGAAGAGACAGCCCTTATTACTTAACTCTCTGCAGAGAAGCAGTCGGTGTATTCTACATCCTCAACTGACTGGGCAAGAATATCCGGTGTGATTCGGACTACTAGTCAATAGTTCTCTAAAGAAGAGCCCCTTTAATTACTAATAAGATAATTAGCAAGCATAACAGATTTTATTTATGACTAGCAATAACCCAAGAGCCTATTTTTAAACTCAAAATCAATGAGAGGAAAACTATGAGCATTGTCAGGCGTATTTTCTTAATTTTACACGTTGATCGAGCACACGGCTAGATTAAAAGTAAGACTCACTGAAGATCTAATTCCCTCTCGGTGACCTGCACAACAGTAACGGTTTCCATTAAACAATGGATGAAAGTTCTAAATACATTTATTTACATCCCTGCCGTGGCGTTAAATTCACGACAAAACCGAAGGTAATCAGATTAATGGCAAGACAACAGCGGAAGACACTTGGCCAATACGTGATCACGATGAACTCTTGACATAAATGTATTTCCAGACGTCAAAAGTGTTGACGTGACCTACACTGACAGGCTACCGACGATAAATTAGAATGGTCCTGCAGCACCGGGACACGAAATAAATGACAGCAAAGACACTTAGTATTGCCCTCACTTTTGACCACGTGACGACTTTGATTTGAATGTTGATGAGACTCCATGGTTGATTGTTGTGCATTACTAAAATTTAAGGAAATTGCAATAAAGTCTTGTTAATAACGATAAAATGAGAACAGAATAGTTTGAGCTAATAGGATTACTATCCCATTTGTTTTTAAACAATTTAGATAGAATTAAATGAAAGGGAAAAAGTTTAAGTCAATTAATCAAGCGGTTTATTACTTGACACCTTCGGCGTTTAAGGGGATGCCGACAGTACTAAGACACTTTTTGTACGTTAGCTTTCTGGTGGGTCATTACATTAAACCGATCTTGTGTCATCTCCCATTACCACGGGAAGTTGAGTTGGTCAATATATATATATATATATATATATATATATATAGTTTGTCAATATATATATGTCAATATATATATATATATATATGTGTGTGTGTGTGTGTGTCTGTGTGTGGGTGAGTGTGGGTGTGGGTGTGTGTAGTTAGGCAGCAGTCGTTCATTTAAGTATGTTTCATTAGATAATAAAGACAAATTTTGTCTGTAAAATTTATTTAAGATCCTTTCATTTTTTTGGTAAGTGTCTTAGTTTCAGGTTAGAATTTTTTAAAAATATTTGTTCATCAATTTTATAATTACTATGAAATTAGTTTTTGTAGTATAGGTTTATTGATTGTTTATGGTTTTGGTTAGTGTCTATGTTAGATTGTTCAGGTTTATTGATGAATTGTTTAATTTCGGTATCAACAATGTAGTTGAGAAACCCATTATTGATAAGGGTTTGTTTAATATTCTGAAGTTCGTTAAGGACGATAGTTATTCAAGGTATGCTGACGACATACTTCTTACCATATCACTTATGAAATTAAGACAATACAAGAGACTCTTCAAAATATTTCTGTTCTCAATTTTACACAAGAAATCAACATCAATAATAAAACTCCATTTCTAGTTGTACTAATAGACACAAACAATAATAATCGATTTATCACCTCCACATATAAAAAAAAATACAAACATTAATCCCTGCACCCTTTATTTCCAAAGTAAATGCCCCTTCCGCTATAAAAGAACAACAATAAAAACACTTATTTCTAGAGCAAAGTTACTATCCTCCTCACGAACTACCTTCTTTTAATATTTAATGAAATATATATATATATATATATATATATATATATATATATATATCATCATCATCATCATCATGTCGCGCCGCCAGCGCGGATATCCCTGACCCTCTCTCGCCATTTCTCCCTATCATTCATCGCCTCCGGCAGGTCTTCAGGGTTACATCCTGTGTATATATATATATATATATATATATATATATATATAACTACTCAGCTCTCCGTTTGTGATGGCTATCTGAATCAGTTGGTTGCTTTTATGTGTGGCCAGCTGAAATAAATTTATATGACGGTTTGTTGATTTTTTGAAATAATTATATGAATTTGTTCTGTATAAAATTTTAAGTCTATGTATCTATCTGTCGGATTTTTTTTTTGACTAGGAATTGCGGTGCTGGTTGATTATTTTCAAGCAGTACTAATGTTTTTAGTCTTTTCTTTTTTTTCCCCAGACATCAACTTGTGTAATATTTGTTTATTTACTAATTGTGTCACCTGTTCGCCCACCGCTATCTATTGCTAGATTTTTCAGTAACACTTCTTGAAATAATGAAACCATTTTTCTCATTAAATTAGTTGAAAACAAAAAAAAAAAATGTTACTATTTACACTCCCCTCCAAAAAAAAGCAGAAACAATCCAGAAAATTATCAGTTTTTTTTCTTTGTTTTGTTACCTGAATTGAATAGATATAAAGAGATCAATATGTATTTGACAGCGATGTAAAATAAGAGAAAAGGAATTTTAAGGTATTTTTATTTTTAGAAACAACAGCAGCAGCCTTTGTTTACATTTTTTATACCCTATCGGCTACCAGAGTGCTCAATTCTTTCGAAGAGCTTTGCATTACGCTAGCGGCGGCCGGCAATTCCTTCGCCAGAGAGCTCCACCCCCATGGGGGAGCATATATTGTCATCCACAGACAGACTGTTTCGTTCTATCAGAACTCTTCAGTGATGCTAGACACGCAGGACACTCGAAAATATATAATTTGTAAACATATTTTGTAGATAAGATCCTTAAACTAGACTGATCTCTTTTTCGCACCCAGTTAAATGGTTTCAAGTAATACTATATAACAGTCACGATTTAACATCAGTCATTTGCTTGCACGCATAATTTGTTTCTTTTTTACCCATAAATCGGACCCTATCACGTGCTCTTACTTTTCTGCGGAGATGTATTTAGTGTATTCAACAGCCCCAACCGACTTGTGATGTTTTAGGTTCTTTATTCTTAATGGCATATCAACCTTCGTGGGTTGTTTAATGCCATAGCCATCCTTCTAGAAGAACAGCAGTGATGCTATTTAACTCATGACCGGAGGATAAGGGAATTCATACCTTTCTCAAGGGTGTTTGTCCGCGACTGGAGTTCCAACTCGCTTACTATGATTCCGCAGTCCAGCGCTTTAATCATTATATCTCGAGGACACCGCTGACTTTGCTGTGAGTATAATAGATGGTGAAAAAAAGTTGGGAGTAGTTAGTTGGGTTTTATGGCCTATCAAACCTTGTAGGTTATTTAATTCCATATCCTCTTTATAAATATATATATATATATATAGTCATCCACAGACAGATCTGTTTCGTTCTATCAGAACTCATCAGTGTGGCTAGACAGTATCTTACTGTAGCTGGGACCGAAACCCGGTTGACTCAAACGCCAAGCCAAATCTTCTAACCATTCAGCCACGAGGAGATATTAGCTGCGAAGTAAATTTTAAACGGTTAGGAATCAGAATTACTATTGTTTACATACATCCGTTCAACGGTTGCCGAGACCTCAATTCATCTACGAAGAGGCTTGCCATAAACGCTAATGGCAACACGATTACTTTTTCGCCAGAGAACTCGACCCTACGGAGGTAGAGGAGTATATACGAGGATCATTGAATAAGTTTCCAGACTTTTTTTGTATGGGCACTTTTATTGATAGTAAACACATGAAACTCTAGTACCCTTCGAAGTAATCTCCTCCAGCTGCAATGCACTGTTGTACCGTTCCAACAACTTCTGGAAGTCCTCTTGTGTGAGCGTGTCCATGACCTTTGTCACAGCCTCTTTCATCTCCTCAATTGTCTCATAACGACGACAGCCTCTTAAATTAGGGAATAAGAAAAAGTCACAGGGAGCAAGGTCTGGACTGGTCTGGACTATAGGGAGGGTGAGCAATTGTCTTGATGCCCATCTTGGGCAATAGTCTGTGACAAGGATGGAGTTGTGGACTGGTGCATTGTCCTCCTGGAAATGCCACTGACCCGATTTGAAGAGTGCTGGCCTCTTCCGACGGAATCTCTTGCTGAACACCTTAAAACCTCAACATAGTAACCCTAACCCTCACCCTTTGGCCATTCAACTTTGGTGTATTGACTTCCTTACTCCTCCCACACCTCTCATCATCCCTTACAGACTGCCTGCCTTCCTTGAATCTCTTATGCCACTCACAAACTGATGCTCGATTCATGCAAGATGGTCAAAAAGCAGTCTGAAGCATTCCAAAGGTTTCTGTGGTATTTTTTCCAAGTTTAAAACAGAATTTTATTGCATATCGTTCTTCTAAAGTGTCCTCACATCCAGATTGCATTTTTGAAATTCACCAGCTATGACAACCAGGCTTTAGTAGGGTGTATTCCAATTGCTGCTGTAGCTGTTCATGTAGACCTGAAATCATAAAAATTGGTCAGTCATCTCATAAGATGTATAGAATTAAGGTAGTGAATTTTCAAGGGTCTACGACAATTTTAAGTCTGGAAACTTATTGAAGGCTCCGCGTATATATATATATATATATATATATATATAAGATATGTGATTTGTAAATACATTTTTGATAACATCTTTAAGCGAACCTGAGCTGATTTTTTGCACACAATTGGTTTCAAGTCTTGCTATGTAACTGTAACAATTTAACATCATCGATTTGTTTACACACACCTAATTATGGTTTTTAAGTTATTTTATTTTTAAATGAATAATAACTTTTTTTTGCACAAACTATTGATATTGGTGGCACACAGTTAAGGATTCCAAGTATTGCTATATATAACTAATAATTCAATTAAATATTTGTCCTTTGTTTACACACAGTTAAATGGGCAAACATTTATATTTCTCACAATTGAATTTCAAATAGGTTATTTCTTTGTACACAGTGTAATTGTCAAATAGTTCTATTTGACCCAGAGATGGAATTCTATGAGGTGTTATCACTCCGGGTCAGATGAAGCTGGGTGGGTTGACACATTCTTCAGACTTCAAGGACTGGAGCCTCACCATCTGATGGGTTTGCGTCAATTTTACCTTAAGTCTTTCTGAGGTTCTTGTGAATTGTTCCAAGTTCACCAACTGCGACTGGGGGTGTCCTCGTGGTGTAATGGTTAAAGCAATAAACTGCGGAATCGTAGTACGCGAGTTCGTACTCCAGTCGCGCTATTACGTTCACTTTCGGGCAAATATCCTTGGGAAAGGTATGAACCCCCTTATTCTCCCTCCAGCTATGGGTAAATAGTAGGACGGACTAGGTTCTTCAGCCTTGGTGAGGCAACTAGTCTAGGAGAAGGAAAACTCTGAATTCAAAACCTGTTAAACTCCGCTTAAAAATTGACCTTGTGTCATATCCTGCCCGAGCGGAGGGGTTGGTAAATAGTACCAACTGCGACTGGTATTACTGTCACCTTCAAGTTACACAGCCTTTTCAGCTCTGTAATAAAGTCCAGGTCGTTGTCCCACTTTATGTTTTACTTTCACTTTCACTTTCACTTTCTCTTTGTGGTCTGTTGGCACAGAAAAATCAACTAGATGATAAATTCTTTTCTTTTTGTTAATTAAAATTAAGTCTAGTTTTTGCCTAAGATAGTGTGATCCGTTAGTATTATTATTATTATAATTTTCTGTTGTTGTAGAATTTGTAGTATTTCTTGTTTTAGACAAGGGGTCTAAGCTCTCTCCCTAAAGCGTTATAGGGTAGTTGTCACTTTACTGAGACAGTATCCGTGTTAATGTATGAGATTTTCTTCGTATATATGATCTTTTAAGAAGCGTATATGTTAATGCTACCTGGGATACGATTACTGAAAGAAAAAGTTCCTTTTAGTATGAAACCCAAAGCCACGATGAGCATTTATATTACCTGAGTCTTTATCCCCTACATCCTGTTAATTTCGATCTCCAAATCTTCATATTCAGAATTTCCAGTAGCCTTCAGAGATATTTCTCTCAATTGCTATGGCTATATCGATTAGCATGCAACTCTTCTTCCTTGTCTTTGATAATTATGTCGGTTTATTGGCTCTGATCTCCCTCTATGTATGACTGCGCATGTCTCAGAGAATCGTGACATTATTTCCGGTTAGCGTGTTCGGTTGATGCTCACATAATTTCTGAGTAGTTTGCATTTTGTAATTCCTACATTTCGTCCAATAAATGGACGCTGCCAATCTGTTAGATTTGTGGATATCTTAGTTTTCAATGTTCACAAAAGGAATTCAAATCATTTGAAAGAATTTTACTTACCGTATATACTCGAGTAATGAACGACTCCTAATTCTTGACTACAAAGAAGTGCTTAAAAAAGATTAAAATAATATATATCATTAGCCCAGTGGGTAGAGTGTTCGCCAATGGTCCAGAAGACCTGGCTTCAATCCCAGGTCGCGTCATACCAATGATTTTAAAATGGTACTTGTACCCATCTATTTACCTACCCCTCCACTCGGGCAGGATATGACACGAGGTCAATTTTTTAAGCGGAGTTTAACAGGTTTGAATTCAGAGTTGTCCTTCTCCTAGACTAGTTGCCTCACCAAGGCTTAAGAACTTAGTCTGTCCTACTATTTACCCATAGCTGGAGGGAGAATAATTGGATTTATACCTTTCCCAAGGGTATTAGTGCTATGTGAACCGCAATCAGTCTCGTGGCGCCGTGTTCATTTCCTACGACGATAACCATTACACCACGGACACCTCCAAATGGTACTTAGTACCTCCTTGATTAACATTCAGCAATATCAGGTAAGGATCAAGGGTAAAGTGAAGCTATCCAGGGAAAAGAGTAGCACCCTCACCTACACCTCGATGTAGTAGCTATTGAAAAGGGAGCCTTTTGGTCGTCTTCGACTATGGTCACCAAATTACTCACTATATAGCTCTAATATAATAGCTCTATCCTAGATATTGAGCACTCTCTATATTATATTGCACTTGGTTCGCCACAAACCCACAAAGTGATTTAGTGACAACTAACACTTATAACATATATATATATATATATATATATACTCAACTAAAGAACAACTTCATGTTATAAATGAGAGCGAAAATTTCGCACTCAAAAGATGATAAAAACGACAACTTTGACCTGAAATCGTTGAACTTGTTTGGGTTTCATCTATGGGTCACAAAGATCAATTTGGAAATAATTCGTTTTCGATTGGAACGTGTGGAAAAAAGCCCTCAAGAAACAACCACAAAAAATGTTGATATGATACAATGAACTCGATTCCCTAACTTGTAAGTACAAAATAACGATAAGCAAGTTTACATGGGGTTCAAATCAACCAATCAGTTGATCATTCTAATTTTTAGCTATAAAAAGCAGTTTAAAAATATGATATATATATATATATATATATATATATATCAGCAAATATTATCACTTATACGACTACATACAATAATACGCACATATAATCTACACAAACAAACATGCAAATATAATCTACCCAAAACACACACACGCACACACACACACACAGGCGCGCGCGCGCGAACACACACACACACACACACACAGAGGCGCACACTTAAAGAGTTCTACACAATCCTAATGTTCTTTTGAATATATTTTTCGATTTCACCGGTATCTTTCTTTCTCTGCCTGATGATTGTCGTATATAAGACGGCATGAAACCTGTGGTCGCAGTCAAGATTCCGTGCTATTAAATATATATTAAAAACCAATATAAATTTACTCATTATTATTATATAAAAGCTCTATCACAGATATTGGGCACCATCCAAATTATACCGCATGTTGTCTGCCACAAACCTCCGAAGTGAGGTAGAGACAACCAAGACTGTTATGATATATATATATATATATATATATATATATATGTGTGTGTGTGTGTAAGTTAGCGACCTTAGTCAAGGGTGACACAAAGGCTCCCTTTCAATAGCTACTACACTGAGGTGTTGGGGAGGGCGCTACTCCATTTATCCTTAGTCCTTACCTTATAAAGCTGAGTGTTAAGCAAATCGGCATCAATCGGCCTTTTGGCTGGGCCGTCTGGCATTCGTGATGGGTGATCGAAACCAAGAGCCGACTCGGGGCCGAATAGGCCCCCAGGTTCGGCTGGGCAACCTTCGGGTGGGCGAGCTGCACTTTTGTCCCCTTTGTCACCCATGTACGGCACTAGACCAAGTGTCTGGTTTAAGCCGTAAACTGGCATACGTGCCCGGACCCACATTTGGTTTCGTGAAACTGCTTGCCTCATCGGGCTCACGTTGCGCTGGGTGGGCCGGTCAGCAGCACGGACCGGCAGGGTTCGAGTCTCGATTCGTTCCCGACCTCCCCTCTCCTTTATCCCCACGTTAATTGGCCTTCGGGCTTTTGACCTTGTGTCAAGTCCTGTCTGGTGGGAGGCAGTGACAAATATTATCAAGTACCGTTTTTTGAGTTTTTGGTATGACTCTACCTGGTAGTTAACCCCGGTTTCCTGGACCATTGGCCAACACCCTATTCATAGAGTCAATGGCCCAATATATATATATATATATATTGCTTTAAAAGCGAATGCAAATATATATATGTGTGTGTGCTCTAGTAATGAACGACTTCATATAAACTTTTAGCTACAAAAAGTATATATATATATATATATATATACTCGATTAATGAAAGACTTCATTTAATGAAGACCCCTAATTTTTGCTGCAGCTTTCTGTGCGTTTTGTATAAGATGAAGGGTTAGTACCTACACATAGAACTTTTTTTTGCCGTAAAATAATCATTAACCGCAATATCTAGTGTAAATGCATTACAATACATGCTGGCTTGAGTTGAAAAGCTGCAATTTCGGCTCATAAATAATGAAAAAAAGTTTGTGAACCTTTAAGAGAAAAAGAAATAATCCATTTTGATATTTAAGGTCTTAACTGTTTGCATTTCCCTTTGTACTAATGCCTTTAGAAAAGGAAAGAATCAATCTCTTCTTCCCCAGTGATAAGTAAAATCTGAGAACAGATTGGACTATTTATTTTGATGTGGAAGAAAGATCTTATTATAAAAAGAAATTGTTCCTTTGTCAGTAATCAATGCTACCATTACAGGTAGATTATTCTAGTTTGAATTTAAATATTTTCCTAAATCGTGGCGTAAGACGATCACTGGAACTTCACCATCAGATTGTTTAGTGTCATATACAGGACACTCATTGGCGAAGGGTCTCAGCAGAGGTGCAGTCGGTGTATTCTACAGTTCCAGCCGAATGGGGAACATGCTCATATCGGAGGGGTTAGGTAATTACACACACATCATAAAACATATCGGAAATAGAATCGAGTTCAAATCCTGGAAAGGTTGTTTGTATTTCACATCACTTAAGAAAGGTATGAACCGAGCTATTTTCTCTTCAGCTATGAATAACCAGTGGGGCAGATTGAGCTTTTTAACTTTCATATAGCAACTAGTCATGGAGAAACAAAACTCTGAATTTAAACCAGTACTCAATAAAAAATGATCTTGTAACTTCCTACTCGTAGCAGATAGTTTGGATAGAAATGTAAATCGTAAGTCTGTTATATCCTTGTTTTTGCGATGTAGATAGGATCTAGTCCCGAGGTTCTAGTCCAGTGTGAGTTCGAATTCTCACTTCCTGGTAATACATTGAAGAGTTTAGCTTTCGGGGTCGTTCCCAGTAGACAAGATCTGAAACCTAGTTGAAAAGGAATGGAGTCAGGTTCATTGCCTGATACTTGAAGAGCACTTCTATCTAAGTGTTGTAGTGCCGATAGTCACCAAGCAAATGTGCGGAAGAGTGTCTCCTAATAAAAATTTGAACTTATTCGCATCCTGTCATTAGAGGAGGGATTTTGGGGTAAAAATCGAGGCTCTGGCTCTGAGTTGCCCAAATCACTCGCTGTGTTCCTTCTTGTACTTCACAAAAGCTGACGCGTCTTCAGTTGATCTACATCTGCAGCTCTCGCTCTAGCGTTACGAGGGCCTCGAAGAAATATGACAGAAACAAAGAATAAAAGACAAGATGAAGAGATGACTTGACTTAGTTGTGGCAAAGTAAGTGGAGTTTCGAAATCACCAACAGTGGTACTCTAACGCAGCTTGGCCTATATGAGATGACCAAATTATTTACATTGCTAAGTTTAGTTGTGGTACAAATACGGAAGTATGGGGCACCCAAGGAGAATCGAACTCAACAATAATGGTCCTCTTGTCCAGCTTTTAAGCCATTGACTTGGTTTGGTCTCTCTTGACGATACCCCATATGACTACAACCCACTTGTGATGTTATACGCTTTTATTAAGTATACTTTCAACCTGACTCAGATAGGCTTTCAAGTAGAGTAAATCTATAAGCACCTGATGTCATTGGTTGATAAAACCCTTCAAAATTTGCTTTTAGCCATGCTTTCTTTCTTCAGTGAATAACTTTCCACTCATGGCTTCCAGTCTTTTATTTTTCTCCTTCTTCAGTCAATCATGGTAAAGCTTTTATATGACTACAGGTACAGCTAAAATATCTACAGCTCTGATATTTTAGCAGATTACACCGAGTCCATCCTTGGCAGAAGGGTAAAACCTGCCTCCCCCATAAAAGGGGTGCGTTCACTATGACACTAAACTGCATCAGGTGGTAAGGCTTCTGTTCTCAATCTCTATGTTATGGTGTAACTCTTCATTTCCATTAATCCTAATTTTAATTGGAACCCGAATATTAGTATCTGTAATGGTCCCATCAATGGTTCAGATACTTACGTCTGAAAACTTGGAAAGGAATACTTAAAACTAAAATATTTTTGTGCAAATAGTTTTATTGATGTGTGTGTAATTACCAAACCCCTCCGACACAAGCATGTTGCCCTGTCGGCTGGGGCTGTAGAATACACCGACAGCACCTCTGCTGGGGGGGCAAGACCCTTCGCCAATGAGTGTCCTGTATATGACACTAAACTAAATACTTAGGACTAATTAGATAATTTATTGAAGATTAGATAAAGTCTTTTGTTAAGGTAGTGTAGCAAAAATATAATAATAATGTACACCGTGTTTGAAAGTGGGGTCACGGTGACAATATCGCTTAGGAATATTTAATGATGGGATAAAACGGCCGCTCATGGCTTTGAACTGAGTTTTGACTGACGGGTTAGAAACAAACAAAATTCTATTTCATATTTTAATGTCAGCCGCGTGCTAATGTACGGAAAATTGCGGCTAAACGCCAGACATAAGGCCATTAACAATATTAGAATATTATCAGGTGGTTCACCAATCAAAGAAAGGCAAGACGAAACTTTTCTTCCCCTACTGCCTAAGTCGTGTAATGCAGGGCCATAGTTTTTGATTGGCTGTCCGGTTAAACATGGGCTTCGAGGTGAGGTTTCTCTCTCCCACCCTCGTTGATTGCGCTCGGGGACCATTGGTCCAGGATTTCTAGTGGCTGGCCAATCAGAGCCATGTATTCAGGGGTCATAACCCCCATGAAAGAAGATTCCGAAAAGAGCAGTGAGAGATTACATAAGTGGTTCAGCTGAGAGAGATTGAAAGCTGGTTCCGCAGACGGAAGACTGGAGCCCTTGCCACCCTCTTCGCCACCACTGCCACTTTACCCAGAGTCCTCAACTTGACGGTCCCTAGCAACAGTAGTTTGTTCAAAACAGACTCGGGGCTAGCTGTTATTGCCAGTCAACTTATCACCCAACTGAAAGCGCTTGTTGTTGTTGTTGTTGTACATGAATCTTTTTTTTTAATCATTGTATAATGAATAAATGTTATTTACAACTGATAACAAGCGTACCTGACATATTGAATTAGTTGACCAGCGAACAGCATCAGTAAAGTTTGCTGTCTTCCGACCCAGAAACCAAGAGACGCCCGTATCAGCTTTACTTCAACTTTTCCCGTGGGTCGAACAACGCAACGTACACACGGAGATCTGGATAAGCAGATCCACCTCAAACTACGCCCTATAAGTGGCCCGCAGAATTCTATCAAAATTGTTTGACCTTGCGTGACCATAATTGGTATCACAATTGGTGCCGTGCGACGCCACAATTGCTGCGTATCAAAGTACTCATAACAAAAAATCTATGGAACATGAAGGTGACGGTGATACCAATTACAAATGGAGTGCTCGGAAGAATCCCTGAAGAAGTGGTAAAGGGACTGGTAGACTTTGAAATATATGAAATAAGTGGAGACTATCCAGACAACAGCACTATTAAGATCGGCCAGAATACTAAGAAGAGTCCTAGAAACTTTAGGCGACTTGTTGTTACTCAAACTGACGTGAAAAACCGTCACCAACACTGGTGTGAAAAGCTCTCAAAGAAGTGTTAAGTATAACGATGATACCGGTTGTAATTAGCGCGTTTTGAACGGTTCTAGAAGGCTTGGAAAGGGAGCTAGAAGAGTGGGATTATCGGAGAACGAATCGAGACAATCCAAACGATAGCATTGTATACTGAGAAGAGTCTAGGAGACCCGTGAAATCTTGCCTTATCTCAAACTCGAGTAAAGGACCTTCAGTTAACGCTGCCGTTAAAAATTCATAAGGACTAATAAAAAAAATTTAATTGAAACCATAAAATTGCTTGGAGATTATTGGTGTAGATAGGATTACTTGGCGCAATATAACTGTAAAATGATTCAGTGATTTAATTTTAACGGAATGTCAACTCGTCTTGGGTCATTTTATGCGTTGAGGTTCGGGAATCGAGGTAATTGAATGTTTGTATTATCATTTTTGTGTAACTGTTTCTTTGGAGTCTTAGCTGTTTTTTGCACTAGGTCCTATCGAACACGAATAATTCCCCCCCCCCATAGATGAGATCCCAAAAGGTAAAATCTCTCCGAGTGGGCCTGCAAATAATGGTAATGACGAGCTTCTCCCTAATCTCCTGGTTTTAACAACTGGAGCCTTCCAATCAGATATAACTTTTATGTCCTCTCCAAGAAACTACTTTTGAAGGGTCTTACCCCTATGCAGAGAGAGAGAGAGAGAGAGAGAGAGAGAGGTCTTACCCCTATACGTAGGGGAGAGAAAGAGAGAGAAAGAATAAGAAAGAAAGGGAGATAGAGACCAGGAAAAGATGAAAGAGATGAGAAAACTGAATTAAAGAGAGATAAAGTGGAGGCTAGAATAGTAAATAAAAAACTGTATAGGAGAATGAGAGAGAGAGAGAGAGAAGGGGAAAAGAGAGAGAGAGAGTGTGTGTGTGTGTGAGAGAGAGAGAGAGAGTAATATAGTGGAACGATGAAACAGAGGGAATATTTCTTGAGTAGTTAAAAGCTTATAGTTTACAGACGCACAGGTAATCGATCTGATATTTCAGGCGACCTATCCACTAGGTTTCTTCAAATCATTGCAATTCTCTTGTTTAACATTAAGTAGCTTTGACTTCTCATTCCCGTTCCTTTCACTATGACTTATACACGTGAGAGAATTTTATCACCAATGTATGTACGGATTCAATGATTCAAAACTCTTTATAACGTTCTTGTATGTACACAAATTAAGTGAATTGATTATTTATCGAGTTCTTGATTGGTTTCTTATTCTCTGAAAACCTACACGTGTTAATTCAATTGATTTTTAAATGGAGAATTCACGCCGTATCCAATGTAAAATTCAATATAAATTGTCAGAGGATAAAATATTGAAATCTTATTCTCTTATAGAATTTGATAAGCTTTTAATTCTAAAGAAACAATATCGACAAAAACAGCATCTATCTATCATAAGCTCTTCATCTATGTATCTATATATCTATCTATCGATCATGGAATCAGTACTTATCAAATGAAAGATCGGTTGACTGATTTTAACAGAGTATCAACAAGTCAACGGTTACTTTATGCCTAGAGGTTAGGGAATCGTGTTATCTACACATTTATTCTTACATTTTGAGCTAGTTGTTTCTTAAAAGTTTTTGCAGACAATTATTAGATATAAAACATCTCTATCAAAAACAAATAATTTTCAAACAGTTGAAAGATTTCAACGATTCCAATCCGATACTAATGATTGTATGGTTTAAAGTAATTATTTCTCTCTCATGATAATTATGTTTGCACACAATAATATGGTTTGGTTTCGTTTGGTTTGCGTTGGTTTGGTTGGATTTTATAGCATATCAACCATTGGCCAAAACCTGTTTGTACATATATATTGAATATATATGATTAGTAACCACATTTTGTAGATAACATTTTTGAACACGGTTAAATGGTCCCAAGTGTTTCAATTTACTTTTAATCATTTGTTTGCACTTAGTTAAATGGTTTTAAGTATAAAAGTAACAATTCAACAACAATCATTTGTTTTCACAGTTTGTTGGTAATTTGGTTTTTAAATGAGTTTGAATTTATTTGTTTGCACACTAGTACTGCTATTGCTACTATACAGTTAAATAGTTTCAAATATTACTACCTATCACAAATAATTCTATTCAAAATTAATCATTTGTTTGTACATTGAAGTGGTTAAAGGTATTTTCATTTAACACTAATAATTCTATTCAACCCAATTTATTTGCACCCAGTTAAATGGTTTCAAGTATTGTTATATGTCACTAAAAATTCAATCAAATATCAGTCATTTGTTTACTCTATTTCAAACAATTTGATGAGAGCAATGGCAATGAAGGAGTACTCCATATTCCCCAAAGCTCAAGGACTGGACACTCGCCATCAGATGGTTTAATGTCATATCTAGGACAATCGTTAGGGAAGTCTTACCCCTCTACAGAGATGCAGTTGGTGTATTCTACAGCTTTAGTCGACTGGGTTCACAGCTATATCACTTCAATCAACAACAACAACAAAAACAAAAAAGAGATTGTGCAAGATTGTCGCTGTCCCGGCTGACCACAGAATAAAACTGAAAGAATGTGAAAAGAAGGATAAGTACCTTGACCTTGCTAGAGAATTGAAAAAGCTATGGAACTGAAAAGTGACTATTGTACCAATTGTGATTGGTATGTTTGGCACAGTAACTAATGTATTATTAAAGGGCATGGAGGACTTGGAAGTTGGCGAACGAGTGGAGACCATCCAAACGACAGCATTATTGAAGACGGTCAGAATACTGAGAAGAGTCCTGGAGACTTGAGGAGGTTTGCTGTCACTCAAACTCCAGTAAAAAAACCATCTGCTGACGCTGATGTGAAAAACTCTAAAAGAGCATATAATAATAATGATAATAGATTCAAGCCCACCCACCACCAACTTCACATGGACGAGCAAAGGCAGGACGACCAGCTAGAACCTATATACAGCAGCTCTGTACCGATACGGGATGTAGCCCGGAAGACCTCCCGGAAGCGATGGACGATAGAGACAGGTGGCGAGAAAGGGTCAGGGAGATCCGTGCTGGCAGCGCGACATGATGATGATGATGATGATGATGATTCTCAATACAAATAATTTACAATCGAATATATAGGATTTCTACCTTAGGCAAATAATTTTCACTCAGTAGTATGGTTTTATACATTTCTGTCAAATAAAGATAATTATATGGTTTCAAATGATTATTTCAATTTAATGAATTTGTTTGCACAGTATAATACTGTGTACATTTGGTTGGTTGGTTGGGTTTTATGGCATATCATCCCTTGTATGTTATCTAACGCCAAAGTCTGTCTATATATATACAAACCAAAGATTTCTAAAAAAATACTTAGGTAGGTAAAATTTTCTTTAAGCAGGATTTCAACCAGTTTTAATTCGTCATATTTTTTGGTACAACCTTCTTGAGACAAGAAGGATAGAACGTCATCTATTTTGACATTCTCGAACAGATCGGTTAAACTATTTACTTTGAAAAATCGCTTTCTGATAACAGCGAAAGCTCTGCATTCGATAAGAATGTGTTTAACCGTACAAAATGTCTGACAGGTCAAACACTGTGGTTGTGGTTCTTGTTTCAGAATGAAAGAGTGAGTAAGCCTTGTATGACCAATGCGCAATCGGGATATAACGACTTGTTCTCTTCTTGATTTTCTCGACGCTGGTCACACTCCCAAGGTTGGCTGAATTTAGAAGAGTTTATTGTGAATGTTATTGTTCCATCGTTGTTGCGATTTTGTGTGAAAGAATTTATTAATTGTTGGTTTCAGGTCCGTATATGTAATCCTGGATTTATCGGAGGTTAGATCTTAGGCCGATTTGGCTGCCGTGTCTGCTCTTTCATTCCCTCTCACTCCAATGTGGCTTGGGATCCAGCACATAATTATTTATTTTCTATTTAACATAGAGTCTAATCTATTCAACAGTTTAATGATGAAAGGGTTCTGTACATGTATTAGCATATATACACGTGTGTGTGTGTGTGTGAATATCCATGTAGACATATGAATAAGTGTGAGTTTGGTTTGGTTTCTTTAATAGCATATCAACCTTCTTCGGTTATTTAATGCCAAAGCCATTCTTGTAGAAGAACAGTAATTGCACTATTTAACCCATAGCTGGGAGAAAAAGGGGGTTCATACCTTTCCCAAAGGGATTTGTCCGAAAGTGAATGTAATAGAACGACTGGGGTTCAAATTACTTATGAAGAATTCGCAGTCATGCACTTTAACCATTACACAGCGAGGACATCCCAGAGGGCTGGGTAAATGTTTGCATATATGTACATGCGTGTACGTACATATGTGTATGGTTGCGAATTGACCATAGAAATGTATATATGTATGTATGTTCATATATGTGTATATCTTTAGAGAGCCCTAGACCTATCTGTGTGGGTGTCTCTGTGTGTGGCTGTATGTATTTTGTGCGTGAACCGTTCATCTATTTCCGTCAATCAATCCGGAGATGGTCAGATAAAGCTGAGCCGCAACTTAAAAGATTTGAATTTCATCATCATTCTTTTTAGGATGCCTTCTAGACATGCTGTCGGGCCAATATTTTTTATGTCCATTCAGTAGTCGGCTCAAGACTCGGAAATAGGTAATATTCACCCCGGCATGTGTTCAGATATAGTCAGAGATTCAAAAAGAGATGGTCAGAAAAACGACCGGACTCAGAGAGGTACCCAGAGTCTGCTGGTGTCCTTTGAGTCAGGTGATCTACAAGAGTCTGGAAAAGTAAAATTCGCACTGGATGCATGGGGCTGGTCATAAAATCAAACGAAGAGCTTAAGTAACACACAGCTCTTTGTCGGAGATCGAGTCCTGTTCTTTAAACCTTGTGTTCAAGTTTTTTCTTTGTTATTTGTGAAAATTCTTCGGGCTTTGTGCAATAAACACAAAGTTAAGGCGCACAAACAAGAGAGAAGATCCACTGCAGAGCCAAGGCGTTTCGTCACAACAGTTATACGGTTTCAAGTTACTTCTATTAATAATAATCCTTATCAAACAATTATAAGCAGTCAGTGTATTCTACAACCCCAACCGATAAGGCACCCCATAGATGAGCCCTGACAGGTACTACCATTTCAGGTCAGTATGGACGAGGGAGTAATGTGAATGAAAACGTACGTCACGGCCCCTGTATCTCCTGTACCGGAGCCTCATCACTAGATGTAGGTTCGTGTCATACTCAGAGCACCCCTTTTATTGTAGGTCTTGATCCTCTGCAGGTGATACAGTCAGTGTACGCTAAACCTCACCGACAGGGCTTTGTTTCACGAAAAATCCGTTCAACTATGTAAAACAAGCCTGAGGGATATCAAGCAAACTAAAAGACATGATTGTACCCTTCAAGATCGTTGCAGGAATTTCAAGAAAAAGCCAAGACGATATCAACAAAGAGGTGAGCCGTCGTACACAATCCCCAGGTATCCCCTGCAGAGGGTTTGGACCTCCAAAAAAGGAGTATCCTAAGTATGACACTAAACGTCTTCCGATGGTAGAACCCCAGTTCAGGAGATTTTATGAATGTGAAGTACCCCTTCTATAGTATTACCTCCAGATCCACTCTCACTCGGAGTGATAGTACTTGGTTGGGTCCCAATGAGAAGAGTGTTCGCCAATAGCCCAGGGTACTGAGGTTCAATCCCAGGTTGAGTCATACCAAAGACTCAAAAAATGGTACTTGATGCAGCCTTACTTAAACTCAGCATTATAAAGGTGAGGATCAAGGTTAAAGTGTAGCAATCCAGGGAATAGAGTAGTGCCCTCCCCTACACTTTGGTATAGTAGCTATTGAAAAAGGAGTCTTCGGATCACCCTCGACTACGCTCGCCAACTCGACTTTTTCTTTTTGAGTCGAATAGATGTGTTTAAAAATTATTCGTATTCGACTGAACCATGTGCATAGATAAAACCGTCTTAAGAAACAACAACACAAAAACGTTAATATGAACAACAATGAACACAATTCTCTAACCTCTTTGCATAAAATAACCGTAGACCGATTGATATGCCGTTAAAAGCAATCAGTTATGATTATTCTCCGGTGAAATGCCTGATGGGATTTAAAAAAATTTTCTTAGTCCTGCACAAGGGCACAAACGTGAAGCTCTCAGTAAAAGGCAGAATCACAACACATGAGCATCATCATCATCATCATCATCATCATCATCATGTCGTGCCGCTAGCACGGATATCCCTGACCCTCTCTCGCCACTTCTCCCTATCGTTCATCGCCTCTGGCAGGTCTTCAGGGCTACATCCCGTATCCTCACATAGCTGCCGTATGTATGTTCAAGCTGGTCGTCCTGCTTTTGCCCAGCCATATGTTGGGGTCCATTGAAGTACATCACCTATGAGCTCGTCCCTGCTTCTCCAACAGTGTCCTGCATGTCTGGTTCGTCTAACTTGGATTGTTTTCGTGATGGGAGGCAGGTGGCCGTATAGTTAGCGGTTTGTAGCGTGTTGCCGCCAGGACTTAACACGTGAGTATAGTGAGCTAATAAAGCAGTCTATCGCGCCTACAATTACTTTACCACCAGGTATTTCATTTGGTCTAGTCGTATTTGGCACAAGAGCAACACTACGGATCTCATTCCCTACCAATCAGAAATCGTCTATAGTGAGTCCTCGAGGTGGAGTATCTAACGTGCTTTACTGTCACAACGCTAGTACAATTGTTTTTGGACTTATCCCCCCAATCCAGCTATGGGTTAAATTGTACCGCTCCTGATATTTTACAAGGATGTCTATAGCATTACATGACCCAGGAAAAATTAAATGCCATTAAACAAAGAAACTAAATCAAACCAAATCCATAATAGAGCCTGTTACATATTAGCTCATCATAAAATATGACAAAAACAGTCGTCTCAGTTTCTGACATGAAGCTTGACCATTTTTATCATCGAGAAGATTCATACTATTGTCTTCATCCTATTTATCCAACCCCTCCGCTCGGTCAGGATCTGACACAAAGTCAATTTTTAAGCGGAGTTTAACAGGTTTGAATTCAGAGTTTTCCTTCTCCTAGACTAGTTGCTTAACGAAGGCTGAATAACCCAGTCTGCCCTACTATTTACCCATAGTTGGAAGGAGAATAATTGGATTCATACCTTTCCCAAGGGTATTAGTGCTATGCGAAATGCAATCAGTCTCGTCCAGGATTTGAACTCGTGTCGCTGTGTCCATTTTCCAACGACGATAACCATAACATCACGGGCACCTCCATACTATTATTTTCATCTTTATTGTTTTATTCTCAATATTTCAGCCGATTTGTCCTTCGGCCTTCTTCAGATGTTTCTTGTGGAACTCAGAAGCTGACATGGAACTTCGAACCGAATCCTTTATTCAATCCACAGGGGTAAATTGTTTAAATTTCATTAACCATAACCAGATACAAGTGTTAAACTATAAAAGTATTCCTTTTTTATTCTTACCTGTAGTCAGGATTGAACCTGCGACCTCCAGATGATTTCACTAATAATTTCTTTAACCAGGCGCCTATATCCGTTATGCCATGTGTAGCAGAACTACCTGAAGGCCGAAGGATGCATCGGCCGAAACGTAAAAATAATCGTCTGAATACTCAAAATGATCTTTAAAAAATCTGTTAAATCTTAGGTTTTACTAAGCTTTGTTTATTCTGAGTGCACCTGATATTCTGTGGAAAAAATTGTCGGTTGGCTAGCCGTATTATTAACAGTTTGATCAAGAGGGGAGGGTCACTATATATACCTAGAGATGTCGAACTTCTTATCATTAACTGTATGAGAATCACTAATCATGACTAACATGTATAGTGAATAGTTTCGTGCCAGGAGTGCTTTTGGCAACAGACTGAATATTTAAGGAGATGAAATGTACCTCATTTTTTAAAATTAAGTTTATCAACCTAGAACATTTGGGTCTTGTGCTTAATTGTGAATATAAATATATATACATACATATATATATATATATATATATATATATATATATATATATATATATATATATATATATATATATATATATATATATATCAACGCAGTACAGATTGCGAAAAGAGGGCTAACATTCACCCCCGTACTTCAGCAAATCGAAATCGCCTCGAAGGTGAGCGGTGGCGATATTGAATTTTGCCTCCGAATTTTTTTTTTTTTTTTTGCTTTTGATATTAAAAATATTTTGATTACTATCGATTAGGCACCAAATATTCCAATTATGAAAAGAATAATTTTGGTGTTCCTATTTTTGGAGAACTTACGAGTGGGGTTCGATTCATCATGTAAATATCTTGTAAAATGCACCCCCCCCAACCAGTGCTTATTTAATGGGTTCTTATTTTTGGGGTACTTACTAGGGGGGATCAGTTTGTGATGTTAATATTTTGTAAAATGCGCACCCACAATCAGTGCTTATCGAAAATATCAACTATTACGTTTCTGTAGTATTCGCCAGGGTTCATTTTATCGGCAGAAGATTCTTTTTTCTGACCTGACCCGCCATACACTTATTTGTTTCGCTTTATTTTCTCTAGCGTCGAAAAATAATTTATTTGATAGGTACTAAATTGTCACCCCTCGAAGTATTGAGAAGGCTAATAGCTGCTTAACTAAAAAAAGAACAAGATTTTTTTTATTTTCTTATGTAAACATGGTTTGGTTTCTTTGTTTAAAGGTATATCAACCTTCGTGGGTTATCTTGTACCAAAGCCATCCTTGTATAAGAATAAGAGTGATACTAATTAAAACCCATACCAGGGACGATAGTGGGATTCATACCTTTTCCAAGTATATAAATATGAAAGTGAAAGTGAAAGTAATAACACGACAACAGTTGAATTCGCTTACTTCGATTTTGCAACCTAGCACTTTAGCCGCTTTGCTGCGTGAACTCTCCTTCCTTAAAGAGTAATCTTCTATAAATAGAGATTAGGCAGCGGATCACGCAGAAGATTTTTTTTAAATTGGGAAACTGGTTCTATCAATGTTTGTAATCAATGAACTAAATTCTTAAAAAAAGAAATAGCAAAAGAAAAAAGCCCTTAGAGTCATTAATGCGTTGATTAACTCAACTGGTTTAAATCAATTTTCTAACAGTCGTCTGAGCTAACAACTTCCTACATCTTTTATAATGTAATCAAAACTATTGAAATTCGATGTCCTATGATGTACTAAGTAGCTGTGTAATTTTTCAATATTTGGTTACAGTTTGATTTTGTCTGTTTTGTCCTCTACGAAGTGTTGAGCATGACACTAAATAGTATCGGATGGTGACACAGTTTTTCAAGAACTCGGCAAAGTGTGTAGTACTCTATCATTGCTGTTACACCCAGGTTCAATCTGAGTGCTTTGGTTTTGTTTTATGGGATATCAACCATTGTTGGTTATTTAATGCCAAATCCCTTTTATACAATGGGACTGAAAAATACACCGACTGCACCTCAGCAGAGGGGTAAGACCCCCCTATACAATGAGAGTTCTGGATATGACAAGAAACAATCTGATGGTGAGGTTCCAGTAATGCTGAAGCTTTGGGGAATGCAGAGTACCCCTGCATTGTCATCGCTCACAGGCCCACATTTGACCGGAGTGGTAGCACCTGATCGGGCCCTATCTATAGGTCAAATAGAACTAAACAGCGTGCTCATGCTAAACTGAATTACTTGAAATAGAACTGTTTTTGACATTGAAACTGTACTCACTCTAAACTGAATTGTTTGAAATAGAACTGTTTTGACATCAAACTGTATGTAAACAAAAACTATACTTATACTAAAATAAATTGTTTGAATTAGAACTGTTGACTAAACTGGATAGCTTAAAATAGAAATGTTTTTGACAATTAAATTGTGTACTTTTCCTAAATTAAATTGTTTGAAATAGAACTGTTTATTTGTATAAAAATGGATTTGGCATTAAATAATCTTCAAAGTTTGATTTGCCATAAACCCAAACGAACAAACTCTTTTATTCACACATATCAAATATATAATTTCTAAACACATTTTGTAGATACATTTTTAAAAGAGTTTAAGCTCATTTTTTCACAAGGTTAAATGGTTTTACACACAGTCAAATGATGAAACAGTTCTATTTCAAACAATTCAGTTTAGCATATTAACAAAGTTAGATGGTTTCAAGTATTCCTATGTATCACTACCATTTCAATTAAACACCAGTCATTTGTTTATACAAAGTAAAATGTAAAAACAGTTCTATTTCAAACAATTCAGTTTAGCACAAGTACACAGTTTAAACGTCGAACAATTCTATTTGACCCATATATAGGATCCTCTCAGGTGCTACCACTCCAGGTCAGTGCTGACCTGGGAGCGATGGCTATGAAGGGGTACTCCGCATTCCCCAAATCTTCAGCATTACTGAAGACTCGCCATCAGATTGTTTAGTGTCATATCCAGGGCACTAGTTGGGAGGGGGTCTTACCCCACTGCAGAGAAACAGTCGGTGTACTTTGCAGCACCCTCCACAGCTGACTGGGCCATGCAATCTGAGCAGGAGTACCAGTTTAGGCTAAAATAGATCTGCTGAAAAAAATTCTTATTTGATAGTAAATAATTGATGCCATATAATTGTAAATAATTTATATTAGTCGAAGCTAAAATTCTTTACGAAGAATTAACGATTATCATCATGAAAAAAACAAAGCAATCAAAACATCTTTTAAAAATAAATGTTATGAAAATTCATATACATCCAAAAAAATTTTAATAGTAAATTTTCATCGTTTGGATTAACCTCTGTTGTTATGGTAACACATAAAATGCTCTTCGAAGATATCTAATGATTTTACTGGTACTCGAATAATAGAATTTAACAAATATGAAATTATAATAAAATTAGAGATAAAATGAATAAAAACATCTCAGTAAAATAAGGTCGCTAATAGACATTCTGTTTTTAGCTCTAAATAATTTTATAGAGATTTGTATATATACGGGAATGTTTTCATGTCTTCGTCTACTGTGTTTAAATCTTATTTGTATGGTATCAAGTGTCCGTTGTATTACTACCAGAATGAAATTTTCCAAAAAAAAAAAAAAAAAATGAAATTACCAATTATATATAGATATAAAAGAGAAAAATAAAACTATAAAATTCACAAAACCAAGAACGAAAAAAATTGTAAGCATCTTTTTTTATGTTCAACAGAATACTATCTACACGTCTTGTTACAATGCACATTTTTTGAAAAATCAATATAATACAGGATTGAGTCAAAATTTTGCAATATTTTGATATAGCCTATTTTGCGGCGCATATATCACGGGGTCGAAACACTTCAAACCATGGAATGGTATTCACTGAGGTTGGTATTATCGTGTTAGTTCGCTGACCATTCGTGCATTGCTTGATTCCGTGAGTGATTTGAAAATAACAGAGATAAACTTCCAGTGTAGTCTAATTTAGGACTTCAGTTGATCACAGTACAGTAACCAAATGGTTCAAGAATTTCGCTAGAGCTGCCAGAATCTCCACGATTAAGAAAGATTGTTAATTCTGAAGCCTTAGTCCAGCCCATTGAGCGAAATCCGGTTTGTAGCAGTCCAGTATAGTTAGGCATCTTCACAATTTCAGCCAAGACACCTGGAAGTGCCGAATTGTTCCTCATATTACCTAAATATTGCAAAACTTTTGCCTAAACGCAGAAGTATTTCGTTCCTAAAAAATAATAATACACAGATAAGGAAGGTGATCTATTACTTACTTGTATGCCACGGACTATTTCCCGAAGAACGGACGATAGCACATAGGGAACGAGTGTAACAGGTAACTTTATTATTATTATTATTATTATTATTATTATACTCCTTAGGAGTTTTTCACATCAGTGTTAGCTGATGGTTTTTCACTGGCGTTTGAGTGACAGCAAGTCTCCTCAAGTCTCCAGGACCCGTCTCAGGATTCTGGTCGTTCTCAGCAATGCTGTCGGTTGGATAGTCTCTACCCGTCCGCCAACTTTCAAGTCCTCCAGGCCTTTTAATAACCCTTTTGTTATTGTGCCAAAAGCACCAATCACAATTGGCACAATCGTCACTTTCATGTTCCACAGCTTTTTAAATTCTCCATTAAGGTCGAGGTACTTATCCTTCTTTTCACTTTCCTTCAGATTTATTCCGTGGTCCACTCGGACAGCAAAGTCGACAATTTTGCAAATTATCTTTTTTGTTGTTGATTATTATAAGGTCTGATCTTCTGACCAGGATTAGGTGATCCGTTTGTATGTTAAAGACCCATAGGAGTTTATGCATGTCATTTTCCAGGACAGAGTCTGGGTGGTGCATATACCATTTGTTCGTATGGTCAAATTTAAATTTCTTGCACATTTCCCAGTGGATCAACTTGCCAACCCAGTCGTGTCTCGCCTTATACTCCTTCAGTACTAAGTTGCCGCATTCGCTTATTATGTGATTGATCGTTTCTTCTCTGTCACCGCATAGCCTACATTTACTGTTTAGTTGCGTCTTATCAATTCTCGCTTTGATATGATTGGTCCTTATGGCGTTGTACTGTGCTGCTATTAGGAGGAATTCCGTTTCTCTCTTAAGGTTTCCTTTTCTTAGCCAAGTCCAGGTTTTTTTGTGTGAGATGTTGATTATTAGTCGTTTAAAGCGGCCATAGAGTTGCTTTTTCTCCCATTTTTGTTTCCTAGTTGTTGTCATTCTATCGTCTATCGTGTTGTCCATATCGTTTCTGATGGCTGTAATCAGTCCTCGTTCGTGTTTTTCTAAGTAGTCTTCGAGCCGTTGTATTGATGCGTCAACTCTGTCTTTGATGCTGGTGAATCCTCTTCCTGCCTCTTTTCTTGGTATATATAGTCTGTCAACGTCGTCTCTGGGATGTTATGCATGGTCATTAGTTTTCTTGTTCTTTGATCCATTTGTTTTAGTTCATCTCTGGTCCACTTGAGGAAGGGTCCCGAATATCTAACGAGGGGCATAGCCCAGGTATTTATTCCTTTGATGAGGTTTCTGCTGGAGAGTTTTGTCTCGAGTAGTTTTCTAGTTCTCCTGAGATATTCTCTCCGGATCTTATCTTTCATTTCCACTTGTTTTATGGTAACAGCCTCCAAGATACCCAAGTATTTGTAGGTTTCCTCTTCTCTGAGCGTTATAATTTTGCCGTGATTTGGTAGTTCCATTCCGTCAGTCATATGTCGTTTGCCACTTTTCATAACGAGCAAGGCACATTTTTCTATGCCAAATTCCATTCCTATGTCCTGATTGTATATTCTAACATCGTGTATGAGAGTTTCCAGTTCTTCTTCATTTTTTGTAAATAGTTTGATGTCATCCGTGTACATCAGGTGATTGATCTTCTCTTGCGATCTGCTAAGTTTGTATCCACCTGTGCATTTTCTGAGTATGTGATTAAGTGGCATTATGGCTATTATGAATAGTAAGGGTGATAGTGCATCTCCTTGGAAAATCCCTCTTTGGATCTTTGTTTCAGCTATGCTTCTTCCTCCTACTGCCAGCTCCACTCTCCAGATTTGCATGGTGTTTTCGATAAAGTTTATAACTTCATGTGATATTTTTTACATTTTGAGACTGTGTATTATCCGGCTTTGTGGAACCATATCATATGCCTTTTTGTAGTCAATCCAGGCCAAAGCTAAATTTTTCTGTCTTGTCTTGCTCTCATTTAGGATGTGTTGATCTATAAAGAGTAATTTTGCTGTGCCTCTGGATCCTTTGCGCCATCCTTTCTGTTCGTCAGGGAACAATCCGTGGCTGGTTAGCGAGTAGTAAATCTTTTCTTTTATTTGTGCTGTTAGTATTTTCTACATCATTGGTAGGCAGGTTATCGGTCTCTAATTGTTTGGAGCAGTTCCTTTGCTTGGGTCCTTTTGGATTAATGTAGTCTTTCCTTTGGTCACCCAGTTAGGTACTTTTGCGCCTTGTAGGCATCTGTTTATTTCTAGTGCTAATCTGCCGTGAATGGAGGTGAATTTCTTGAATCAGAAGCCATATATTCCATCATGGCCTTGCGTTTTTCAGTTTGATATTCTTTTTAGTGTTGTTTTGAGTAAGTCGATGAGTATTTCCGTTTTGGAGCCTTCTTTAAGTTCCTCTAGTTCTCTTGTAATATTGTTAATCCATTCGGCATTTTTGTTATGTTTCGTTCGGTTTCTTTGGCATCCTGTTGTTTGTATGTTTTCGTGTCGCTCCCTCCCAATTGTTGATAGAATGTTCTTTTTCGTTGTTTTGGAAAGTCCTATTTTGTCAGTATTGTTTACCCTTTGTCGATATCTCTTAAATCTTCCTTCTTTCGCCAGCACTTTCTGGTTTATTTCCTCAAGTTGTACTGTTATTTTTTCCTGTGTTGCAAGTTCCTTTTTGTTCCCGCTTATTTCAGCGGCTCTCTTTTTTTTCATTCTGGTTTGTTTTCGTAGATTTTATTTGCATTTCCAGTCGAATTTCCCATACCGGTTTTGACTGCTTCTTCGTGCTTTTTGAGGGGATTCCAATTTTCTCACAAACTAATTTTGCACCTGCATAGATTAGTTCATTTAACTCGGTTATATTATTGATCGATATGTAAGGTTGTATGTGATTTATTCTATTCGTTTCTATCTTAAGTGTTTTCCATTCTATGTTTCTTAATGATGGTAGAGTAGTCTTTTCACTACACATGATTCTCTTTACATTTTCTAGATTTATCTTTTGTTCTTGTGATAGTGTTTCTTCCTGGTTGCTTGGTGGTGTTTTCATTTTCCGAAGATGGCTGTTCTTTTTCGTTATATTGTTTTTGTTTGACATCACTTGATGTGTCTGGTACGGTATTATAGTTTTGTTTATGTGTTTTTTGATGGCTTTCTAGTATTGCAAGGTCAGAAAACCAACCCTTCTTAATTATTGTTCTAACTTGATCGACAAGCCTTTGGCTAGTTGTCTGAAATTTCGCACATTCTTGCCAGATCTCTATCATTCTTTTCCTGTATCCTCTTTGTGAAGGGTTGTTCCTGAAATATCATTTTAGTGCAAGTTGATTATCTGCCCTAGTCCATGTTTTGCGTTTAGGTCTCTGATCGTTGTGGTTTCTTACATCGTCGTTTATGTACCTGAAAAAAGAGCAGCCAACATTCCTAGGATGACGATCGGGTCTCCCATGTTAGCTATCGGGGGAGCACCAGCCGATCATGACACCCAGGCCTGTTGCTTGGGTCCCACGTTGTGTAATATTATGATTGGACATTTTTATCATGGGTGGTATATTGTGGCTATGCCAGACCCAATGGGTTGTTTTTTATCTGCATGCCTGACACAGATGTGACCAAGAACAGCTATGGTGGCTATACATAAACAGCGGGCCACAAAAAAATGTGAGAGGTATAAAACCCTGTTTTAACTTGGTTAAAGTCTGTTGTCCGTCTATTTTTATTTTGCTCCCGGGCCTGAAGCCCTGAGCTACGTTCGCATTCTTATGTATCGCGTTCATAGTTTATATCTATAGACCTATTTTTGAATTATTTCAATTGAGGCTGATCATTTTTATAGATAAAATTTCTGATGACTTGGCAGTGTAATTAAGGGCGGAAACTGTTTATCGAGTAGGTAGATCGCAGAGTATTATTGATTTTAGCGCGTTAAATTTAAACAAATCTTACATATTTCAAAATAGTTGACCTGGAAATAATTTAGCCGATTGGAAAGATTCTTCATCTAAAAAAATTACAAATTGTACACCAAAAGATTTCGCAAATGTTCGAAAAATCAATGTTGTATTCTTTTTTTAAAAAAGAGAGAGAACTCACCAATCTTCCTCTGAAATAAGAGATATCTTATATTCAAATCCTTTATCGCCCCAGTCCTCATTATTATTATTATTATTATTTACTCCTTAGAGTTTTTCACATCAGTGTTACCTGATGGTTTTTCACTGGAGTTTGAGTGGCATCAAGTCTTCTCAAGTCTCCAGGACCCGTCTCAGGATTCTGGCCGTTCTCAGCAATGCTGTCGTTTGTATAGTCTCTACCCGTCCGCCAACTTTCAAGTCCTCCAGGCCTTTTAATAATCCTTTAGTTATTGTGCCTAATATACCAATCACAATTGGCACAATCGCCACTTTCATGTCCCACAGCTTTTTCAATTCTCTAGCAAGGTTGAGGTACTTATCCTTCTTTTCACTTTCCTTCAGATTTATTCTGTGGTCCGCCGGGACAGCAAAATCGACAATTTTGCAAATTATCTTTTTTGTTGTTGATTATTATAAGGTCTGCTCTTCTGACCAGGATTAGGTGATCAGTTTGTATGTTAAAGTCCCCACTCCTTGCGTTAGCTGAGAGTCTTTCAATGGAGTACGGGTGACAGAAAATTTTCTCGGGTCTCTGGGACTCTTTTCAGTATTCTCCCCGGACTCAATAATGTGGTAGTCTGGTTAGTCTCCATGTGTCCTCAAATCCCACAACTTTCTTAGTTCTCTAACAAGGTGCAAGTAATTGTCTCTCTTTTCGTTTTCTTTGATTTTCACTCTCTGGTACGCTATACATTGATCAATACATCCTCAAAGGGACCAAAACGAGGCGGAAAAATATAGCCATGATGTGGATTGATTTGAAAAATAAATCATGTTATTTTCCCGCATGGCTGAATAGTAGATTGGTTGAAAATGTACAAGATCCACTGAAGCATATCCATTTATCTTTATAATGCCGATGATGCGACTCATTTAAATGATTAGGAAATGCACTGAAGGCAATAAATTTACAAAATCACAAGAGAATATTAATCCCCTTATATACTTAGACGACATCAATCTGTTCGCAAAAAATGAAATAGCATTGGAGACTGATACAAATATACAGCCAGGATATAGGGATGGAATTTGTCAGAAAATATGCTATGCTTATAATGAGAAGTGAAAAAAATAACAGAAGGAATAGAAAAATTAAATCAAGAAACAATCAAAACGCCTGGAAAAAGGAAAATTACAAGTACTTAGAAATATTGGAAACAGACACCACAAAACAAGCTGAGATCAAAGAAAAATAACAAAAGAATACCTCTGACAAACGATGAAACTTCTTGAAACCAAACTCTGCAGAAATCTCATCAAAGGGATGAACCCCTGGGCTGTCCTCCTTGCAAGATACTCGGAACCGTTCCTAAAATAGTCTGGGCAGGAAATCATACAAATGGACAAGAGGACAAGTACGTTTTTATTTTAAGAACTTACAGCGGGCCTCCAAAAGGGTTCACAAAGTTGATTAAAAAGGAATCGGTTAAAAATGTGTTGCAAGTTTATTATTTTACGCTTTGGAAGTTTTTCACACCAGCGTTTGTGGGTGGTCTTTCATTGAAGTCAGAGAGACAAAAGTCTTCTCAGTTCCCCTGGACTCTTCTTGATATTCAGGCCGATCTCACTAATACTGTAGTCTGGATTATCTAGATTCTTCCACTGGTTTCCAATTCCTTTAGTCCCTTTTCTAAGCCTTTAGGGACCATTCCAAGTACTCAAAATATAATTGGTATCAGTGTCACCTCAATGTTCTACAGATTATTACTATTATTATTATTATTGTCCTTGTGTGCTTTTTACGCCAGTTTTTGCTAAGGGTCGTTCACTAGAGAGAGTGACAGCCAGTCTCCTTGGGTCTTCAGGACTCTCATAGTATTCCAGGAGATATTAACAATATTGTAGTCTCGATTCTTCTTCTTATTTCCAATTCCTCATATTCCATAGTTTTCTTAGTTCTCTAGCAAGGTCCAAGTACTTGTCTCTCGTTTTGATTTCTTTGGTTTTCACTTTGTAGTCTAACAGAACGGCAAAGTTTACTATAAGGTAAGTTCTATTTTTGTTTTTTGTTAATAATCGCTTGGTCTGGAGCAAATTTTTCCCAGGACTCTGCTAAGTATTCTAGCTGATTTTAATGGTGCTGCAATCTGGATGATCTCTATTCTTCATCTGATCTGCAGTTCCCTCAGTCTTTTTGCCAGACCTTTGGAAACATTTTCAATGTCTCTATCTAAAATTTATATCGACTTTACCTTCATGTTTCAAAACTTTCAAAGTCTTTGTATATACTTTTATTTTCTTTTGTTTTCCCTTTGTGGGCCGATGTAATGGCAAAATCAACTTGATAAGTGATTTTCTTCTTCTTAGCTAACACTATATCTGGTCTTCTAGTTTGGATTCGGTGGTTGGCCCGTTTGTTTGGTTTGGTTTTGTATGGTTTTATGGCATATCAACCATTATAGGTAATTCTTATACAAAAATGACTTCTATTTCAAGCAATTCAGTTTAGCATAAGTTCACTGTTTAGTTCTATTTGACCCACATATAGGACCCTATCGGGAACTATCACTCCAAGCCAGAGTGAACCAGGGAGCGATGACAATAAAGGGGTACTCTGCATTCCCCAAAGCTCGAGCATTACTGGAACCTCACCATCAGATTGTTCAATGTTATATCCAGATCGCTCTTTGGGTGGGGATCTTACCCGTCTCCAGAGAAGCAGTCGGTGTTTTCTACAGTCCCAGCCGACTGGATAATGACCCGTTGTTATTTCAAGTCATTTTCTTGTTAATTAACACTATATCTGGTTTTCTGGTCTGAATTCGGTGTTTGGGACTTTTGTATTTCAAAGCCTCAGAGAATTTTATGCGTTTCCTTTTCTTGGACAGTCTGCCAATTTCTGGTTTTAAGTGAAATATGCCTTACGGAATTCTGGCTATTGAACAAAAACGAGTTTGTCTTGACAGCTGAAGAGGGAAAATATTCGCTACAAATTTAGCCAAGTTATAACATCAGATCAACTAACATGTACCCCAGTTTGACAAGATAAATGTGTTGTACGAGTCATTCAAACCAATGATTTTCTCAAATTTTCCCATTACGATATACTCTTTCATCATATTTCAGAATGTCACTCTCTCTACAACATCGTGATCTTGAACGCTTTTTTTCCCTCACACGCTACTGTCGCCTTATTGTAGAATGATATTCCAACTTTCAAGATTGTCAAAGATTGAAGTTCTCAACCATTTTTGCGAATCCACTCGATTTATCATTTCGCATTATGTCATTCGAATTTTCGAGATTGTTTCTATTCTGTATCCCCTACTGGGACTCCAATCCAAAAAGATTATCATGAGTATGACACAAAACTGCATCAGATGATGAGGCTCCAGTTCTGAATTTCTGAGGAGAATGGAGTCTACGTCAGCTACTAAGTGAAGTGGTGGCACATGTCCCATCGGGAATCCAATCTATGGATTTAATTGATCAGTTTAAAGATTATTAGTATTAAATAAGCAACAGGCTCATTGGTCTAGTGGGTAGAGTGTTCGCCAATGGTCCGAGAGACCGGGGTTCAATCCCAGGTCGAGTCATACCAAAGACTTTTAAAATGGTACTTGATACCTCCTTGCTTAACACTCAAAAATATAAGGTACGTATCAAGCGTAAAGTGAAGCAATCCAGAATAAGGAGTAGCGCCCTCCCCTACACATCGGTATAGTAGCTATTGAAAAGGGAGCCTTCTAATCGCTCTGGACTATGGTCTCCAACTTTACTTTACTTTACTTCAACATCATGTCATGCAGCTAGCACGGATATCTCTGACCCTCTCTCTCCACGTCTCCCTATCATTCATCGCCTCCGGCAGGTCTTCAGGGTTACATCCCGTATCATCAATATCTGCTGTATGAATGCTCGAGCTGGTCGTCCTGCTTTTGATTGGCCATATGCGGGGGTCCACAGGAGCACATCACTTACGATCTCGTCCTTGCTTCTCCAGCAGTGTCTGGCATGTCTGGTTCATCTAGCTTGTATAGTTTTCATAATAGGTGGTATGTGACCGTACAGTTGGCGCCTAGTGGGGTGTTGCTGCCAGGACTTGTTCAATATTGCTCGCAACATTCTTGTATAATTGCCGTCGAGCTTCTTCTCCAGCCGTTTAGTCAGCGTCCAAATAGTGCATCCATACAGCAGTATCGACACGACCGCAGCCTGGAAGAAACTGCATTTCATTTAATCGGCCAGGTTTTATTCCCATATGATCGAAAGCCTTACCATATATTGGTAAATTATGTGCTTCAAGAACAATTTCTTGTTTTCTAATTATTATTATTAGCTACTGAAAACCATATAACTGAGAGCAAATAAAAGACTGATTTAATAGAAATATCTACATGAAACCGTATCGTTGATTGTAACAGATAGGAATACTTGAAATCATACAATTGTCAGCAAAAAAAAGAAATTCTAAAAATACAACACAAAGATGTAAAGATAAATGTTGGATGAACACAATTCCCTTACCTCTTAGTATAAAATAACCCGAGAAAAGTTGACATATCGTTAAAATCACTCAATCCAAGATAATTCGATTGAAACGATGCATCGTAGGATTGCAGTTGGTAGAAAAAGGAAAATTCGACTGTTTGAATTTGCCAATATCAGGTCCCAAATTCTTGCTAAAACCTTAAACATCTCCTATGACCGAAAGAACCCCACCCTCTCTGGCTTCTAGAACGCCAGTCTTAAACATTCAACAGCTTATTAAACGTGGGCAGAATTTTGCAGTGAATCAAAATGCAGACATAATTTCTACATTTTTTATTTCTACAAAAAAAAATTTCTGTAATGATTTTTTCCCCTAAATGCGGACAATTTCTTCTTTTCTTTAATTTCTTTCATTATTGTATGCATCAATAAATGTGATTCCCATTTCTTTCCTTTTTTCATATCCCTTAGTTTATGCCTCTTGTATCTTGTATTTATTTTATTTCGATGTGTCCTGATGAAACTTTGATTTCCCCGGAGTGCAGGTAATGGTAAAGTCACACACACACACACACACACACACACATATATATATATATATTCATTTATTTGTGTGTGTGTGTGTTTAACGTACACTTATATATATGTGTGTCTGTATGTAAAGCTATATATATACATATACATATATTTGTGTGTGTGTGTGTGTGTGTGTAACGAACACTTATATATCTGTGTGCCTGTATGTGAAGCTATATATATATATATATATATATATATATATATATATATATATATATATATATATATATATAAGGCATTCAGTGATCATAATTGCAAATATGACACCAGAGAAAATGCCGTTTGTATTCTTTATTTCATAAATGCATTTTTCTTTCGTATGCAATGACTGTGCATGGGAACAAAGGATTTAGGATTGCAATGATAATAATGATAATAATAATAGATGTGTGTGTGTGTGTGTGTGTGTGTGTGTGTGTGTGTGTGTGTGTGTGTGTGTGTGTGTGTGTGTGTGTTGATGGACACAATCAGCAGAAGATCGTAAATTATAGCCAACAGAATTTATTTTTACGCAGTAAAAAAGTTATTTCATACTAATATTATTATAAAAAAAAAAAGAAAAAAAGAGACAGCCATTATGTAAGGATTTAGTTGTAAAGAAAACTTTGCATGCGTCAATAAAAAAAAAATTGGAGTAACGTTGCAGTTTGGTCAGATGTCGTGTGAAGAGACAATTTCAAAACTTTCCTCTGAATAAATACAGGAAGGGCAATTTTTTTCATCTTTTTTTTTGTAAAGGAAATGAATTACTTTCAATGAAGACTTTATAGTATTTTTTCTCTTATAATATTTTTTTCAAAGTTCAGAAATCAAATAGAATAATGTTTATGGACTTAGAAACAAAGGATTACTCACGTTTATCGGTTGTCTATGTTTTCATAACAAAATAGTCACAAAAGTTTTCCTAGAATTTTTCAGAAATCTTTTCTCTCAAAGTTTTGGCTTATTAAGAGACTTGCAAAAGTTCCAGGTATCACCTGGGAACAAAATCCAATTGTAATGTAACATTTAGTACGTCATAATGATTATTTGTGCATGAACTAACCTGATTTCAATAAATATATTTTTATCAAACCCTCCGCTCGGGCAGGATATGACACAAGGTCAATTTTTTAAGCAGAGTTTAACAGGTTTTAATTCAGAGTTTTCCTTCTCTTAGACTAGTTGCCTCACCAAGGCTGATGGACTCAGTCTGCCCTACTATTTACCCATTGCTGGAGGGAGAATAATTGGATTCCTACCTTTCCTAAGGGTATTAGAGCTATGTGAAATGCAATCAGTCTCATCCAGGATATGAACTCGTGTCGCCATGTCCATTTCCTACGACGATAGCCATTATACCACGAGCCCCTCCACCTGATTTCAATATATAACCACTGAACATCTATTCTCATCTGTCGGCAGGGCTTAGTATATGATGACTGTATCTCATTTATAAAAGAGGATCCGTTTACGACATTGAATTGCGTCTTATGGCGAGGCTTCTGTTCTGGCGATTATGGGAGTATGGAGTACCCCTTCATGGCTATTTCTCCCAAGTTTACTTTGGCCTGGAATGATAGTATCTCTTTGGGCCCTATATATCGTTCAAATAATATGTTTAAAACTATTAACATTCGATAAAACTGTGTGTCAAAAAACTCTGCGGAAACAATTAAAGCAATAATTATCAAACAAAAATAATTTCTTCAAGTCATATAGCAGTGTTACTTTGTGTATTAGTATTAGATAGAAATAATTGATACTATATAAATGTGTACATAAGAGGATCATTAAATAAGTTTCGAGACTTTTTTCGTATGGCTCCTTTTATGGATAGTACACACATGAAACTCTAGTCCCCTTCGAAGTAATCTCTTCTGGCTGCAATGCACATGTTGTACCGTTCCAACAACTTCTGGAATGTCCCATGGAAGTCCTCTTGTGTGATCGTGTTAATGACCTTCGTCACAGCCTCTTTCATCTCCTCAATTGTCTCATAACGACAGCCTCTGAGCTTAAGGAATAAGCAAAAGTCACAGGGAGCAAGTTCTGGACTATAGAGAGGCTGAAGGACTGTCTTGATGCCCATCTTGGTCAAATAGTCTATGACAAGGATTGAGTTGTGGACTGATGCATTGTCCTGCTAGAAATGCCACTGACCCGATTTGAAGAGTGCTGGCCTCTTCTGACAGAATCTCTTCCTAAACTCCCCTACGACCTCAACATAGTAACCCTAACCCTAACTCTTTGGTCAATCAACTCTGTTATATTGACTTCCTTACTCCTCCCACACCTCTCATCATCCCTCACAGACTCCCTGCCTTCTTTGAATCTCTTATGCCAATCACAAACTGATTCTCGATTCATGCAAGATGGTCGAAAAACAGTCTAAAGCATTCCATATGTTTCAGTGGCATTTTTTCCAAGTTTAAAACAGAATTTTATTGCATATCATTCTTCTAAAGTGTCCTCACGTCCAGATTGCATTTTTGAAATTAACCAACAGTGACAATCAGGCTTTAGTAGGGTGTATTTGAATTCATGCTGTAGCTGCTTATTTGAACCTGAAATCATAAAAATTGGTCAGTCATCTCATAAGATGTATGCCAATAACATAGTGAATTTTCAGGAGTCTACGACAATTTTAAATGCCTGTACAAAAATTCTGGAAATTATTGAATATATCACGTATTATTTGTATGAAAAATAATTACTTGAAGCCATAACTGTTTACTAAGAATTATTATAATTACTCACTTGATACTCAATAACTGCGGGCATATTATTTTTATTAAGAATAATTACTCGAAGTTAGAATTGTTCACAAAGAATTTTTATCATCATTTACTTACTTAATACCATATAACTGTGTGGAAATTATGTGTATTAATAAGAGTTGCTGGAAGATGAAATGTTCACGAAGGATTATTATTATTAGTTATGTAAAACAATATAACAGCAAACAGTAGTTTATTAAATAGAAATATGTACTTAAAGCCATATAATTATTACTATTAGATCAGAATACTTGAAACCATACAACGGTATACAAATTATTTATATTGGATAAGAATACTTGATATCATATAACTCGGTGCAAAAGAAAAAAAAAACTGTATAGAAACAGTTAATAACAAATTTGAATATCAACGTAAAATGAATGCGATTTCCTAACTTCTAAGCTTAGAATACGCCTTAAGAATTCGACATATGGTTAAAATTAATTAATAATATAGTGTCACGTATATATTCCTTCTGATTAATAATTTTTGGACACTATTTTGTCTTCAAGATCAGTTTCGGTTTCTTTGTTAAATGGGACATCAACTCTCGGGGGTTTGCAATGCCAGAACCCTCCTAGTTGAAGTACAACAGAGATACCATTTAACCCATAAACGGTGTGGAGGGCGATAAAGAATTTCCTACCTTTCTAATAGGTGTTAGTTCGAAAGTGAGTGCAACAGCGCGACTGGAGTTCTAACTCGCTTACCTCGAGGCCGCAGTCCAGCACTTTAACCATTATGCCACTGGGACTCCTCCCAGTTTTGTTTTCAAGTATTATATTGTGTTACTTATAATTTTCAAACATATATTTGACCAATAGTTTGGACTCTAACTTATTTTATCGCTCCGAATCGGGTTGGACCTGGAAATAATTATAACGAAAGAATGACTCCTCACTTCCCAGAGCTCCAGAATTGAAACCGCACCACCGAACTCAGTTCAGTGTCATTCCTTAAACACCTTTTTTAGGATGTGTTGGCTTACACTAATACGGAGGAGGCATTCAGCTTTTTCTAGGTTCCACCAAACTGACGAGAATTTAATAGATATGATTTATATAGATGCATATTTATATAAGAGCTTTTATTTATAAAAGTACTAAATTACAGAATTTAACTTGTTGCTGGTAATAACATATCAAGCTTCAGAATATGTTATAACTAGTATATAAACCATGTGAAATAGAGACATGTCAGATAGCGGCACTCGTCCAATAAAATATGTCTATTTTACTGTACGCCCGCTAAGAAGATCCCTTGACTCTCGTAGCTTATCTGGTGGACGTTTGTTTTCATCGAGAACTCAATTCCACCCACGTTGTATTACTTTCAGAACCGGAAGCGACCAGAACAAAGATTCCGAAAAAGTCTTTCCTATACAGAAGACGGTATTACACGTTTTTGTTTTAGCTAGCACTCACGAGATTAGTGAATGTTATCGGAAAAGAAAAGAAAATAGATTAACAGATCAGTCTTAAACACATTCAGAAATCAGTTTTTTTTTTTCGTTTA